>OY992767.1:31387808-32114380 GCA_963921325.1 Logfia minima
TGCTAAGACTTCAAACTCTTGATAAGCAAGTCTGCAAAGTGAACCTGTTTCACTTCTGCGAGCCATGCAGTGAACTCTGGGCGTTTGTTCCTAGAAACAAATAAATTATTATATACAAACGAGCAAAAGCAAAGCAACAACTTTTGGTCTAACGTAATTGAATTCTATATGGCACTTCATTGTCAAAACGTAGGGACTATAGCGCATCTTTCAAATTAATTTTTATAGCAGATTAGCAACACTTGAGTTGCGCAAAAAGTTATGCCACCCTTTATATGTCCAGCTAAATTATAGAAACTAGATCCTCAGTCCATAATCAATTGATGATGAGTTATGTGCAGTGCAACCACATAATACATTTATACACTACTGAACAAGGTCACTGCTGACACCACAGTTTAGGTTCTAACAAGATTGGCAACTTATACCTCCATGGACCTTTTCTATGCTATAGAACGAGAGTCCAGAAATAAAGACACCAAATCCCATGTACAGATGAAGATTAGATAATTGCACAACATGCTAAACCATACCTCTCATACCAAAGTGCGGTAAAGCTATCTAAATCAATACATCCCACATCATTAGGGTGTTGTAGCCCACCAAAATTCCCTAACTTCGGTACTATGAATGGTAAGATTAGGGTTGCATTAATGTGGAAAAATATATACCAGAGCAATATTTACCTAACAACAATCTGTGAAGACTTTTTAATGACAGCCACGATCGTAAAAACACCGGGAAAGACAGATGTGTTCTTATCTTCAATACAGTTCAAAAGGACTATCTAATTTGAGAGACTTAATTCATGGAAAAGTTTCTAGATATCCCTATCAGTTCTTAACCAACATTATGTTTAAGTAACAAATTTCTCTTTTACATAAAAAACATGTACCAAAAGATTGTGAATTCTAAGATTTTAACAGCTATACTCTAGGGTGAGGCCATATGAATCCAATCACTCCCCAAAATATACCAGTTGTTCTTCCAACCAAAATGAAAATGGGAGATAAAAACTCACGGAAAAGCTCTATCAATGAATTTTAGCATTGGCAGACACAAGGTCTCCATAGACCAGGTCACTTTCATCTCAAGTACCAAATGCACCTTATTTAAAACTTAGAAAGGGGGCAAATCCTCCTCAAACAAGAGATTAAAATCAACGTAATAGTGACAAACCACTGCTAAAGATACATTTCCTAACAGTGATTAGCTTTCAAATCAATAAGAAAATATATAAACAGTCTGTGGTATACCTATTAACCAAGCAGTTAGCTCAATGACAGTTATCCTGAATCCTGATACACATAGTGTCAAGTGTTATAAGAACTGTAAAGCTAAAACTTTCATTAACTAATACAACCATAAAGCCACCATCAACTACCCCAATATATATGCAATTAGAATTCTCAAGGCTTCAGGTGATTTATCGATATGAACTGAAGCATAATAACAAGAAACACACCGGATTGCGATTCATTTCTCATCCTATACTTAAAAAGCTCTGCCATTTTTTTTTATTATTATTACAGATACCACCTAGCTGTATCTATAAACTAAACCATACATTCTTAAACAACTTTTGTTTGAACCACTATATTCTGCAAGCTATTCACTAACCATCCAAATCCAACCAATGTGATATATTGCATTCTAGGTTAACCACATCATACTATATCCCAATTAAACCTTACGAAACAAATTGCACAAACTTATCAAATAATCACAATAAGTTAGAACTAACATATATATACTGATTAAGTTTATAATAATAATAATAATAATAATAATAATAATAAACATTACCACATATCAGTTTCTCTAATAATCCCATATTTTCCCCATGAATCAGTAACAGCACCAATTTTCATCTTATCTTTCTTCTTATCCTTCTTTTTTTTCCTTTTTTTCTTATCTTCTTCTTCATCGTCATCTCTTCCTTTCGTTCTTTTCCTCTTCTTTTCTTTCTCTCTCTTTCTTTTCCTTTCTCGCTCTTCCCTTCTCTTCCTTTCCTTCCTTTTCCTCCGCCGTCTCTCCTCCTCACTCTCGTCAGAAGAATACTCCGAACTCCCGGTTCCCGACTCCGATTTTGAACCGGAATCGGAATCCGATTCTTCGTCGTCAGAGTAATTCCGTCGTGATTTTTTTCTGGAAATTAGGGTTCTTTCCTTTTTGTGGCCACGGCTACCTTTAATTTCGTGATCGGACCCAGATGAGATGTTGGATTCGGGTTCGGGTAGGTCTTCGGATTTCCGTTTGGATTTGTGATGATGATGATGCTTTTTAGAAGAAGAATGAGGTCTATTTCTATCTGTATCTCTATCATTATCTCTATCGTCGTCTGAAGAATCGCTGTGGTTCTTCGCCATTGTTGAATTGGTAGGGTTTTTGATTCGTGAAAAAACCGGGGGAAACCTATGTACATTTATTATCAAAAAGTAAGAATTGCATAACATAACTATTTTCTTTTAATTATTAACTATTACAATCGCAAGGAGAGAATCAAGATGGTATAAAAAATTAAAGAATTAAAGAAGCAAATCTCAACTCTTGATTTTATATAAAAGAATTTTAAAAATTATAAATAATTTTAAATTTTAATATTTGTCACACATGAATGTTAAAAATATTTATTTATGAAAAAATTAAAGGTTAAAATTTACTTCCTTCATTTCTCAAAATTTAAAACTTCTCTATGGATCTATTCCCTTATATTATATATAATATAATTACATATATATATATATATTACATGGAAAGGATTCAGAAGTAAATTTTAAATCTTAAGGAAGAAGTGAAGCAAATTTTAGCTCTTAGTTTTTTTATAAAAAATATTTTTAAAATTTATTTGTGATAGAATATTAAATTTTGAGTAACATTCATCATATATGAATGTTGATAACATTCATTTATGATGAAATCAAGGGTTGAAATTTGCTTCCTCCGTTCCTTAATTTATTTGTTTTTCTCTTGATCTCCGTCCTATATTATATCATTATTATTATTCGTTTGGTTGAAAAAGGATCTACTTACAACTTTCTAACACCTAAAGAAAGTATATGTGACGATAAAAGAATTATTTGGGAAATATATATGTTTTGATAGGGGTTAGATATTATATTATGCGAGCGATATAAAAAATGAGCCATGAAGTGTAGCTAGTAGTAACTTGTGAATTCCAAAGTGTATTCAACAATTTTTAATTGGTCATGCTCCCTTTAACATAAATTTATTCAAATTCGAAAAATATATGCATTCATAGAAATTATTAAACTAGTCATGTACTAGCGTAATGGGATGATTAATGAAAGATGATAATAGTGTAAGAGATGGAAGGATAGGATACCGTGTTTGTATTTTAATTTGAACGTTTGGTGCACTGCCATATACATATTATGCGTCATACAAGAAAAAACTGTATACTAGTTGCACGGTTTTTTCTGGTTCCAGATTGTTACAAGTCACAGAGGCACCGACCAAGTTGTTATAGCGTCCTCATATGAACTAAACAAAATCTCCTTCAATAAACACGAGCGTGGCTCCAAAAAGACTTTTCTGTGACGAGTGACGATAGGACTTGAGTCTCCTTTAGAAAAAACTTATTAAGAGCATCATAACTGTGGCTCCTTGTTGTAGGGTACCGTGATGGGGGTCTGCCCCCATTGTTATCAGATTACAAAACGTGAACAAATTACAAGGCTAAAAAGTTGATGCATCAAATACAAATGATCACGACGTAATGTGAATAGATTACAAAATCCCATCTATACAAGATAATCATATGTAAATGGATATATTTATCTTCATAAAGCTATACAAATTATAATGGAAGAAAAACCTCAGAACAAGAGAAGACACAACATGAAACAACAGAAGAAAAATGTAGTTAGTCGGTTAAGCGATTTCTCCACCTGCATTACTTGCCTTCTCACCCTTGGACTACTAGTGCCTGAATCAGGATACGGGTTTTGATACGACCCATAAGGATAAGCAGTTAACAACCCCGAATCAGAGCTCCTGAATATCATAGCACATACCATCTCCCCAATTATGCCCACAAATGGTGTTGAAACACTGTTTGGTATCATGGGCCCTGAGAAATTAGATGGTCCAAACGTGTAGTCTCCAAATGCGTGTGGGTGATTCACAATGTGAGGTTGAGGGTGAGCCTGGAAAGGGATCGGCTGGATCAGCTGGTTCAGATGCGAAATCGATCCACCAGGTGCTGGTGGTCTATTAGGTATGACCATCCCTGATTGGTCGGCCCTCTTCAACTCAGATTCTGGTTCGGGTTCAGATGATGGGGAATTTCCACGGCCATATAGCGGGACCAGCGATGAATTCGAGATGTGAGCTTTACAAACAGGGCATAAGGGCTGTCGGTCAGATTCGAGAGAGGAGGTTTGGACATGAAGCCATTTGTAAATGCAAGGCCAGCAGTAGAGGTGGCCACACAGGGTAACCACAGGGTCTCTTGCCGAGTCCAAACAAATGTTGCACTCACAAAATCCTGTCGAATTTTCAGAAGCTGACCTCGAGTTCTTGTTCAGTGACACATCTCCTGAAGAATCAAATAGTGGTGTTTGTTGGAAAGCCATTAGCACTGCACTACAACAAAAGACTTGTTAAAAAACATACACATATATACTAGCTCGAAAGATGTGCAGGTCGGATGATGATTTAAAACGAGTAATTTTCAGTAAAGGTCCAAACGGGTCAGGCTAGTTGCCCCACAACCACACTTCGTCCATTTCTGAAGATTTTTTCAAAAATAATTTATACATTATATAAACTAAATCGAAATAATTATCATAAAAACTGAACTTTTGAGTAAAAGAAATTCGTAGGTGTATCATTGAAAATACACTTTGGGCGAAATATGACACAATTAATCTCTTTAACCAGTTCTCTTATAGTTAAATTAATTTATTTGACTTGTATTAAATAAAAGATAACAAAAACATTAATCGGCAAATGGTTTGAAATGGACACCTATAATAAATACTTATACGTATGACTTGTTACTTGTGTGTACTCAAATTAATACTCTGTAGTTTGTAGCTGGTGAATTTTGACAATAGAGCATAAACAATTAATAATGGTAGAGAATCAATTATTGCCTGCAATTTTCTGCAGGCATCTTAAGAACCATGAGGCAATGAATCACCATATTAGAAACTTAATTTATTTAATAACTTAATTAGGAAACAACGGAGTTCCACTTATATAATTGTAAAAGGACATGGAATTAAGACAATTAACTGACACAAACATACACAAAAAAGCAAGTTGAATTAACAAGTAACAAGATACCTTTTACAGATCAATTATAGCCTGCAACATATAATAATATTACGTAGCCCTCTTAAGGATCATGAGGCAGTGGATCACTATATTAGTGTGTTTGGAAACTAATGTTGTGATATTGAATCACCACAATCAGATAGAAAGAAGAAAAATAACGAGTTGCAGAAGATGGTATTTCTATGTGCTTCTGTTTGAATGATTTGATAAAGAAACAATGGAGCGCTACTTATATGAAATACCATGGGACTAAGACATCTAACCTAAACAAATATACAAAAAGAATACACCTTGAACTATTGGTCATGTTGGATGTACAACAAATTCACCCAACATAAGAAACGATGGATCATGAGGCAGTGGATCACCATATTAGTATGTTTGGAAACTAATGTTGTGATATTGAATCACCACAATCAGATAGAAACTAGAAAGAAAAAAAAAAAAAGACGAGTTGCAGAAGATGGTATTCGTATGTGCTTCCGTTTGAATGATTTGATAAAGAAACAGTGGAGCTCTACTTATATAAAACAGCATGGGACTGAGACATTTAACCTAAACAAATATACAAAGAGAATACACCTTGAACTATTCGTCATGTTGGATGTACAACAAGTTCACCCAACATAAGAAACGATGATGCCTAACATAGAAGACACATAAGTTAATAACGCACTACAGACAAAAAGACATTGAACTACACGCCGTCCATGCGTACACGCTTATTATGTAATGTGCAAGACAAATGCACAAACAATAAAAAGAAAAACACAATAACTCAAAGGGGAAATACAAGAAACACATAATTAGCATGTTATAATGGCAAACAAGAAAATGAGCTGCATAAATATATATTACTTCACATGAAAATGAAACTAAAAGACATTGCTTTTCTTTAAGAAACTTCAACTAATTCTTTATTCACACTTAAACAAGTCAATTACACCTACCAACCAGACTCAGAGCACATAACGTAAGTCAAAAAATTTGCTGCAGTGTTTAAGGACCAATGATGCATGATACTAATACGAGTAATACTTAATAAATTATCAGCAATAATCACTCTGTTAAAAAACACAATTACATGGAATGAAACCCTAGAAATCTGAAACTAAAATGGATTCATAGGCGATGAAAAGAAATTAACAAACCTGAAGTCGTTTTGAAATGAATCACGTGAGGATTATATAACTTTGATTCACGGAACGAGCTGAAAATAATATGATTTATAAAGAGGAAATAGGGTGAAACAAAAGGGGAACATCATTAGGTAAATTTTGTGAGAAACAAGTGAGAATATAGGTAGGCAATGCCAGCTGTTTTAAAGGATCAATTTCCGGGAAACCAACATATACAACGATTCAGGTTTTGTTGTCGAATTTGTTATTTTCGAAATTTACAAACTTGATTATAACTTGTTTGATTTTTAGTAGAGAATTCTATATCTATATTTATATATAAATAAATTTATTATAAATAAATAATTTATACTGCATAATAAATACAATAACAACAAAAATACTCAATATTGCCGCTAAGAGTGAGGTATGAGAGGTAATATATTGACAATCATATATTTAACTGAAAGTAAAGAAACTACTTCATAAATACCTTTGACAGATCCGTAAGCATAGATGATACTAATAATAATAATAATAGCACATCCAAACAATCATAATAATATAATAATTAAAGATATATAAATATTAGTAAAATATAAAATTATATATAATATATAAGTACATGTCAAGGTAAAATAGATATACATATATATTTATATATGTACATAAGAATAAATATGAATAATAAAAGTAAGTATAAATATGTATATATCAATATGTGCATGAATAAATATGCATATATCTAGTTATCCATAACTAATTATTTTAATACTATCCAAAACACCCTCTAACATAATATGCACGTTTATCTACATAGAAAACTCTAAAATACTTATAAAAAACTCTATCGATCTAAAACTCCCTACTCATCTATTATAAACTTACATAATACCATACTCCCTACCCTTACATCTATAAATATTATCTAGCTAAAACTTCGTACTCAACTATTCTAGTTATACCTATATAATCCATACTTAACTATTTAATTTATATATAAATATCTATCTCTATATACCATAGATATATCAAATCTACTTAAAGCACCCTACTCATCTGTCATAATTCTTGTCGTCCACAAATTCCCATCAGAGGTCATGTCCTCGGTCAAGAAAAGCTTCTTCATGTCGAGCTTTAGTTTATCCTCTCACCTACGTCTAGGTCTATTCCTTCTCCTTAAGTTGTCGACAGTAAAAACATCCACTCTCGTAACTAGCACCTTCTGTAATCTCCTCATTACATATCAAATAATCGCAGTTTAACTGTCATTGCTAATTACTTCATCCCGCTATGTTTCATTCAAATAATTAAATGTTTCATACCATTGCTCTGACGGTCTCTTCCAATAACAGAAGTTATATAAACCTCCATTCAAAAGGTTGTCATCATTAAATCTGTCATCTTATGTCGACAGTAAAGACATCCACTCTTGTAACAATTATTGTGATTTAACTTTAGCTTTTTAGAATGGATGTTTAGTTTTTTATAAGGCTTTGTGTTTTACTTTTATAAGGATTACGTGTTTAGTTTTTTTGTATAGTTTTGTGTTTATCTTTTTAGAAGGCTTATGTGTTTAAGTTTTAATAAGGTTTTGTGTTTAGCTTTTAAAAAGATTTATATTTATACTTTTCATAAGAGTTATGTGTTAAGAGTTTAGAGTTTATATTTTTAGAAGGGTTAAGTGTATCAAGGGTTAAGTGTATAGCTTTTAAGAAGGGTTATGTATTTAGCTTTTTAAAGTGTTATGCGTTAAGGGATTTAGTGTTTATCTATTTAAAAGCATTATATGTTTATCTTTTACAATAGTTTTGACGTTTTAGAAGGGCTTCATGTTTAGCATTTTTAAAGGTTATGTCTTAGCTTCTAGAAACGTTGAGGGTTTGATAATTAAGGTTTTAGTATGTTATGTGTTTAGCTTCTAGAAGAGAGTCTATGTTAAGTGTTTAGTGGTTAGTTTTTTAGAAGGATTTTATGTTTATCATTTTACTTATAAATCGGTTAGCTTGAGTTCTATTTATCGGTACGTAAACTATCTTTTTAAGAAAGTTTAGGGTTAAAAGATCCACAATTTAGGGTGTAGGGTCTAGGATATAGGTTTAGGGTAAATGTTCTTTATAATATAGGGTAAAAGGTTTAAAACTGGTTAGCTAAATGTTAAAAAGGAGCACATGTGATTGCTAAATGTTCTAAATAGGGTTCTCTCGTGGCTTGTTTCTCATTTTTATATGTTTTATGGTTTTATTTGTTCGTCTGTTCGTTGACGTCTACATTTATTTGACATATTGTCATGTTCATATGGGTTGCACTTATGATATTTCTAATATATCATTATTTATATTTATATTATTCGACTTATTATTTCTCACAACTTAATAATCATATGGTAAGTGTCACTCTTATGAACCGCATATATATAAATATATGTTACAAAGATCGATATTATCAAAACATTTTCTTTACGTACGTAAATTAATATCTATAAGGATTTACATATTTGTGCATCACACAAATATATTTTCCTAATTTAAAATAAAATAAAATTATTTTTCACTTTCTTCGTTAACATATTAGTCCTTGACCCTACATATAAAGACGTTGTATCACCTCATAGCCGTTACTAATTCATCAAAAAATACAAAAAAAAATGACCTATCACTACTATCCATTCATCATGTACAACGGAAGTTTATATTAGCGAAAATATGATGCTAATTATCAGTAGGAAAATCCTTTATATAGCTAGCTAACAATTACTTACCACAAGGCTTAAAGAACTGAATGCACATATACTTTCTTAATAAAAATGAAAGGTAAAAGTGATAAAAGAGAATGACTTATTTAATACATCAAATCTCAATTCTGATACCAACGACAATATAGTTGATACAATGTGACCCCTATACTAATAATAATAATAATCTTGAGAAATGGATACACTCAATATATTACGAAATCTAATTTAATTTATCATGAGATTCGTTAGTAATTTGAATGTAAGGGATAATTATTATTAATTATTAAATAAATATGCAAAACGATAATCCCAGATGCACAGGGTGTGTGGTTTCTTATCCTCCGCCGGTACTTGTGGCTTCCGAGGTACAAGAAGAGGGACATTATTTGCTGCTCAAACCGCAAATGCTATTCTTGCGGTAGTAGATCCTATCATCATACAATTTTGCCCGTCACAAAAATTACTCGCATAAAATTGTTTATGCAACACTATCGATCGAGAGATAGAAGATAGACGTATCTATCACACTCTTTAATTCTACACAAGATCATGATACCAATATTGTCTTGTCAAAACCTTTTGGCGACCACTAATTAAACCACTCATGAAAATGAACCTCAAAGCTATTTATTTCTGTCATCCATTTTATTGTTGGGGAAATGATGTGTAATCTTAACATTACGTAAACTTGCGTTATATCAATGTAAAGGATGGATCATTTATATGCAAGTTGATTCAGTTAACGGAAATATGATAACGTTGATCGAATATTTTCAAGAAGTGAATTTTGGTGGTGGAATCGGACGAAATTCGCACTGTTAATTGGAAACCGTGAGACGAGCAAGGCTCATGCTTTGCCATGAGCTCTGGCATTTTTCGGCCCTTCAGGATCGTTTAGGAGCCGAAAATGACGTTTTTCTGATTTTTAAGCTTTATTTTAAACTTTTGAATTTTGTTTCCTTTTTCGTATTTGTTTGGGTTTCTTTCCTTTTTATGTTTGCATTTATATTTCCTGTTTAGGGTTTGAAAAACATAGATTATTGTTTTACTTGACGGCCAAGAAATAAACCTCTCATTGAGAGTTTTGAACTTTCATCTTGTTTGTTCATTTTGTTGTTCGGTCACACGATCAGGCATTACAAGTGAGAAAGTTACTGCTTAAGCTATAAATTATTCTACTACTTTTAGCATATCCCCTTTATTATATCCATTTGTTAGCAAAGTCATCCTCTGATAAAAAAACCAAAGTCATCCAATTTTATTATCTCCCTTGGTTAGCAAAGCCTTGATGTGGTTACAAACTTACAATATCTACTCATACTACACAAAAAAGCTAAAGAGTGCATACAGATCATGAATCAGTAACAACCAAAACACCACAACATCAAGGTCAAGCAATTAAAATTTGAAGGATGTTCGACTGAAGTCTAAAGTAACACAAAGGGGTTCTAGCAGTGGTGCATTTACAGCGAGTCTGTAACCATGGAATTCAACCAAATTATTTTTGCTCATAACAAGAATACGCCGATAAATTGAGTTACCCAAGGTTACTCAAGAAACAACAGTTTTGACAACACTGACAGAAAGCGTAAAGCTATCTTCCTTATCAATATGTAGTATAAACGCAGGCAATTGGAGAATTGAACAAGAGTTAACACTTAAAAGTACTTCAGCAAAAACATTCCAATCCAACTATACTGAAAATTATTGATAATGCTGAAAGTATCTATGCGTACTTGTTATACCAAACCGTAGACATCATGAAGACAAATTATATAACTAAATACGAACAAATCTAGTGAATGTTTATGTACATTATAACACCTCTACACGAACTTATCAATGGAGGTACAAAGTGTCGATCTTGGAACTGCACCAATGATTGCATCTTTCTTCTCTCCGCCTTTGAATATAATGACAGTTGGGATGCTTCTGATCCCATATCGGCTTGCAATTGAAGGACACTCGTCGGTGTTTACTTTGTAACAAGTGAGTTTCCCTGAGTATTCCTTTGCGAGATCATCTATGACCGGATGGATCATACGACATGGGCCGCACCATGGGGCCCAGAATTCAACTAGTATTGGTATATCAGACTCCAGTACAAGTGATTGCCATGTTGCATCAGTCACAGGAAGGACTACAAATTTCAATATAGCAAAAAGAATTTATTGATGAGTTATACAAGGATAAAAAAGATAGATATAGATATTTATCCAATACAAAATTCTATATTTTTATAATGAGTAACGATATATCAACCTAATAATTAACCTGATGTCATATGGCATTCATCCAATATGGTTGCGAGAAAATGGGCCCTCTTTTCTAACACGCATGGATGAATGCGCTTTATTGATTATCAGGTTCATGTATCATTTTCTTTTACTTGTGGAACATATTTCTATTTATTGATAGAAATATAAATGGACTTTGCATTTCAAGTTCAATACATAAGAACGTATATCTACATTTAAAGTTAGCTCAAAAAGTTCGTTATAATAATAAAAACGCTTCAGAACAATTGCATAACGGACGATTCTAACCTTGGACGGCTTCTTGAGCCTGGCAAGCAATGCGCGATCCACATCGACCTAATTTGGACCTCAAGCTCACCGTTCCAGAAGATCCAAACGACTGGATTTTCAAACCCTTAGATTCCGGCAACTTTACTGAGTCCCGGCGAGCAGAGAGCCGAGAACTGATTGGAGAAACAGATGCGACGGAAGCGCGGGGAATTGTAACAATTTCCAGAATGCCAGCCATCTAAACAACCACCGATGGATGTTTCCAAAAAATATGAATAATGTGTGTTGTGTGTGTGTTTCTGGTTTCTGTTAATAAGATCAGATTAGATTAGATGATTGGGTGGGAATGGGATAGTATGTATGTATGGATGAGGTATCACGTGCTTTGCACACGTTTTAGATTGTTGTTGGATTAGATCATATTGGGCCTTGTCGTTTTATTCATACCCCTGCTGATTTGGATATACTTTTGTATTTAACAACCACCACACAAAAACATAAGAAGAATAATAATCTAAAAAATAGAACTTGGATATGCGCATATGTTAAAGACGTCATTGTGTAAGTTTACTATTGTGTATACTTGTACAGTAGGTTAGACGTATTAATGAAAGAATCATGTATGGTTCTAGTGTGCCAAAAGTTAGGTGTAGTCAAGTATAGATGAAGACTTTTAACACCGGTGGTTTATTCTTATGCTTTGCTCGTATTGAATGGTGTTAGGCTTGCTTGTTAGCTGTTACCGTCATTTATAAGGTTATTAGATCTAGTTGCTATTTTACATTTGAAACAATGACAAGAAATGATAAGATAATCAAGATTATTAAAGAATGGTCAAGAGAAGCGCTTAAACACAGGGGTTGGTCGGTTGTTGGTCCTAACCAGGCGATTCTCGTGTAAATGAACCGACTAATTTGGTTGACCCGTGCCGACATTAGACAATCATTACCATAAAATGCTACTTTATTTTAATTATGATATTATATATTATATATTATATTATGATATTATATTATATATATATATATACTAGCCTAATACCCGCGCAATGTGGCAGCGACAATGATATTATGTGTGTTCATATGTTGTGTGAGTATTTTATTTTTGCCTTTTGAGTGTACTTTTGTGGTCATCCGGTTGAGAGAGATAGGGGAGATGTGTGTGTAATTTAAGATGTTTAGTGTGTGTATGTGTTGGTTGGTAGTTTTTATATGTAGGGTAAAAAAAGAAAGATAGAAAATAGATGATTAAGATCAATTGTAGTTTAAATGAATAGTGAGGATCCATTTTACTTAGTCTTAAATTCTAGGGATTTGAAAAATGGATATATGTATTATAAAGTGTTATAGATTATAGATTATATCTTTATGGGGTCTTAAGTCGATATATAAATTGTCATAATTTGACTAAAAGAAGCTGTAACTAGTTTGATAATTAATATTAAGTGACAAGGATGGTGTACAATTATGTTTAACAAAAAATCATATTATGAATAAAATAAATATTATGATATCTAACTATCTAACTATACATCAATATAAATACCACATCGATCTTTTTAAGACAGGTGAAAGTTTTTTTTATAACTAGTCAAATGTATAAAATTTAGTACTTCGAAAAAGATTATTATTATTATTATTATTATTATTATTATTATTATTATTATTATTATTATTATATTATTATTAATTATGGACAAAACAAAACAAAACAAAAGGTTGCTTTCACTATCGTACAGCCGGTCAAAGCATCAACCATCTTGTTCCAACGACTACATCTGTGTATCCTTACACATTCAAACTTCTCAAATTGCCTTCAAATTCTCATTTTTTGACTCAATTACTAATCAAATTCAACTCATTTTCTCTTTCTCTTTTACTAATGGAGAAAACTGTTGATGAATGCAAGGAAAAACAAGTAATAAAATACTCCTCAAAAACATCAACCACAAAAGCTTCACCAGAAGAACTAGAGCTGGCTGCAATCGCGGTTAGCCTCAACATACGTTTGAGATCAGCCGATATGTCGTTCGTCATGCAAGAGCGAGCCTTACGTCTAACTAGATCGCTTCTAGACGCTTCTACTTCTCGTCGCCCTAACCTTACTGTCCTCGCTCGTTCCATCAAAAAGGTAATATTTCTCTCCAATTACGTACTCTGTGTATGCGAATGGAGAAATTAGTATTAATTCAGTTATACTAATATACTGATTGTGAATATGCGTGTATTTATGCATCGAGAGCTAGTAATATATACATATAACCGAATTACTTTCTAGCCTCTGTATGTGTATGTAAATATTATTTGTACACATATAGTACAATATATGTAGGAATAAATATGTATCTATATGTGAATATATCTATGATAATTGAATATGAGTAATTAACTGATAAATTTGATTAACTATGTAGTTCTGTATCCATATTTATAACTATTACATAGAATCAAATATTCATAGGACTGGATCTATTCATACTATACACATATACATACAACATATATGTATCTATATGTGAATATTTATTACTCCGCAGTCCGTACTATTTGTAAATTGACAAGAATATATATACTGCAGTGATAAGTACAAAGAATCAAATATTAGTAGAAATTGTTCTCTATATCACTATATGTGAATGTATTTATTACTAAAACTCCTATGTATGTATTTATTACTATTACACATATTAATAAAGATGAGATATGTATGCATTTATGTGAACATCTATGAGCATTTGATTATTATTAGTATCTAAACTGAATATGAATATGCATTTATGCATCTATACACAGAGAAATATGGTGTTAGCTTCATTCAATTAATTCAATTCATATAAACTAAGTAAAACTGAATTGAATGTGAAATATGACAGGAGTTTGATCGGTTGTACGGATCGGCATGGCACTGTGTAGCTGGCAAGAGTTTCGGATCATTTGTCACGCATTCACCTGGTGGATTTGTGTATTTCTCAGTGGACTCGTATTCTTTCCTTTTATTCAAAACAGAGGTTCAATTGATTTCCGATAATCGGAGTTGATTACGTACGTTCTTTAGTTTTTCAGTTTGCTTGAATGAAATGTAGATCTTAAATTTAACCCATTGCCGCCTTTAGCTCAATACCATTTCAAATACGAATTTAATTTTTAGCTCTAGTTAATGATCCGAGCTACAGTTGTATTTCATGTTATTGTAAAAAGGTACATAACTTCCATTTCGGGTATAGTTGCTATTTTCGGTAGTCTAAAGTTGAATTCAAAATCAAGTTACATCAGTACCCGGTCCGCTCAAAAATAAGTGATCACTTTTTATTTTAATTTGTCGCAAAATAAACAAAATACACATCAACTGTAAAAGTAATATACAAAATTTATCGATTTACCCGTAATTTATTTTTCCAGAAAAATATTCAAAAAGACTTGTAACCACCTGAAGAATTTGAGCCACAATTGATCAACAAAACTCTGCCTGCAAACTACAACGACACATTATATCCAAATCCAAACTCTGAAATAAAATCGAAAATTAAACCACCATTCAATTCGAATCACAACTCCAATTAAAAATAGGATGTAGTTCTTATAACAAAAAATTTAAAACTAACAAACATTTTTTTTTTGTAGTAATCGATCAATGAAGGTCATCATCATCTTCATCATCGTTGTCACTATCATCGTCCTCATCAAACTCCACCTCACTATCATCGTCGTCATCGTCATCATCCAAATCGTTCTCCGCCTCAAACTTCCGTCGTCCACGTGTAACTTCCTCAGTCGCCGCCGAGTATCCTCCGGCGGCTTGACTACAAAATCCACAGCCGCAATTTTTCGATTGCAGAACAAAACTTTTTGGTTGAAAATAGGGCCAGCTGTAAATACTTCCCGGCGGTTTTGTTTGAATACTTGTGGCCGCCATGGCGGTGCTGAGATGGCGGTTGATTAGTGTACGGATGGAAGAACCACACGATCTGATTATCATTTTCGATGACATATTTTGAATTCGAAGAAACTATGAGAGCTTGAGGGTTTAAGGGGGGCGATTTTAGGGTTTTAGACCCGGTAGGGTTCTTGAGAGATCCAAAAATGTCGCCGGCGTAATATTTTGGATGATTCACACGTGGCATGATCGTAGACTGTGTACATATTATAAGCACAGTATACATGCGTGAATTTTTTTAGTGTTGTTGGGCTTATTAAATTGGGCCAATGGATGCACACCTTGGACTTATCTATCCTCAATGGCCCACATAAATTGGGCCTAAGGGTACTTTGAGTTTGACACACGGACACGGTAATGAATCGACTAGATTATGAAATGTAACTAAATTAATATAACTTACAATCTTTACAAACATACCATGATGCTTTTAATGAAAGTAGAAACTAATATTAGAAGAAATACAAACTGTTGTAAACTCTAGAAAACATTGAGTGATCAATTACTCATTGCTTTCTAAAGGTACCATTTCATACTCAACAGATTCCTGAAATCTCTTTAACAACATAAACCGACCGCCAAAATGTTTGCTGCAAGAAAAGAATTACTGCAAAAACGACGCCTGCACAAACAATGACGATATCCCAAGAAGGCGAGTAGAAATCTGTTCTTGGATTTGCATAAACGTATAATCTATCAAACTGATGGCCAATGCTCTTTGGACCCCTGTAAAGATCATATGCATGAGGCAGTAATCGAACAAATGTAGTCCCAATGTGAAACGAATAAGATAAAGCATTTTCTTTTGAAATCTGAAAAATGTTGAGTATGAGTTGTGGGAATAGAAAACCGTCAAGCATTAATCCACCAAAAGACCCCAGGTTAATGATGCAGGTACTTTTCTTCCAGTTTACGAGCAACATGACCGATCCACCAATCATATACGGCGGTAAACAAATGACCAGAGTCCATAGCTCATTAACCCAATGATTCTTCTTTGCGGTCCATGTCAATTGTAAGAGATGAAATTGCAAAATGAAAGCTGCCACTAATATTATCCTCACAACGACCTCGTTCACTTCAAGCCATCCTCCACCATCACCAAATGGTATATTTTTCTCACGAGTGTTTGAGAACATCGCCTCAAAGTTTAGCAACAGGGGAACCATGTGCCCAATAGTAAGAATCAATATCATCATCAAGACTGAAATGAAACTAATCATTTCAGCCCTTTTCTTCAAATGATATAATTGTTGTCCTATCATGATGATTTCTAAATCCATTCTCCATATTGTTTTTCTTGCTTCAGTTTCAGTGTAAGTGACAGAAAACATATCAAGCTTCTCAAAGTACAAAACTTCTTGTTTTCCTCGTAAGCTCTTGATACTTCCCTTCAGAAAACTTCTATTATCTTGAGGGGGTTGGAATTTCACCAGAATGTCACAATCAAAAGAGCGTTTTTTGAGTAGTCACCACACAAGTTCACATTTCTACAGCTGAATGGCATATAATGACACGAAAATAGGCAAGTAACCATTATCTTGATCAAATAAAGAACAGTTCTTGCAACTACTTGGATACTTCAATTTGTAAGTGGTGAATTTGCTTGTGAAAAGTGAACATTTATCTAAAGACTGCATACTAGTCACTGAATCTTGAAGAGTTTTACTCTTATCGACATTACACGCTTCGTTAGAAGTTACTGTATAATTGTATGTAAAGGGAGCAACTCGTGGGAATCCTAGCATTGAGATGGGTTGAAAGTAATTTGGATCAGCAGGAACCAAACTCTCCAAGATTCCACTTACTAAACTGGTATTCAAAGTTATAAACCGATCAAATTTAAGCTTCAAAACAGCATCTAGTCTATTAGACTTACCTTGTTTTGAAAACCAATAAGATGATCCAACCATACAAAGCTTGTATGTAGACAATGACCAGAACCCATCCAAGTAAAACTCCCAATTATGATCAGACCTGCCATTAGTGAAGTTGGATGGGAGATAGTATATATCAGATAAATAGAATATCAATTAAGCCTGGATTTTGTATGTGTCGTTGATGTTTGTTTTGAATATGTGTTGCTTGGCTTCAAAGCGGATGGACCTTCGTAATTGGTCAAGAATGTTTTGACCGCCCGTATAGTGGCTAGTTACTGGTTCGAGAAACGGGTACCTGGTGAACATTTTATCGGTAGGAATGGCTTCATGAGCAAAAGCATTACAGTGTTGAGAGTAGGAGATTGTGTCAGTAGTTGATGCGGGCCCAAGTGTGGAGGATCGGGCCCTTGTGTTTCTTGAGGCCCAAGATCGCGTATCAAAAGGGGGCTCACGAAAAAGGCCATAACTTGGGCTAGGAGTGTCCGTTTGAGGCCCATGACCAGGCGAATCGAAGGCTGGGCCGAGCCCAACGTCGTGACTAACCGCCATAGGCGGTTAGCTCAACTTTCGGGCCCAAATTCGCTGTCTTTTATGATTTATGGGCAATTTTATGTTTTTTTCATACTTTTTTGGACTTTGTTTTTGGGCTAGAGTCCGGCCCGTTTATCTGTTTAGGCCCATTCGAATTTCTGGTTCCTTTTTAGGGTTTCATGAACATTATCAAGCAGTTAGTTTTTGATTGAATGAAATTTCATTTTTCTCTCATTTTTGAGGCGAATTTTACCTAATTATTGGCATTCTTTTGAATCAACAATAGTTGGAGGAATCGTTCCTGGTATTCGCGTGAATCAACAGGTTCGATTTGCGTTATCTTAATTTTAGTCTACATCAGTAGTGAAGAAAAAGACTTTTGTATTGAAGACGATGAATAAAATGAACAAGATTTCAGAGGACAAGAGTGAATGATTCATGGCTGAAATGAGAATTATTTTGACGATTGACTTGGTTAAGATATAATGTGAAGTAATTATATTGCACGTGTTCAATTTGTCAGTGTATTGTGTGTATAATATAATGTAGCTTGCAACCTTCCAAGAAACTAACAGCTTTTTGAAGGGATCAATGAGGTGGGAGATAAAATCATCATGAAAATATATCATAAAACTGTGCTAGTCAGTGTATGGAATTGCTTATTTATAAGTAATTTTATACCTATATAAATTATGTTTATTTTTAAGTGTTTATTCCTTATACAATAAAAGAATAATCAATTTTTATAACTTGTCAAAATAAGCACATAAGTGCTTATCTAGCAAATCCGAAACACCCCCATATTTTGAAGTCGAATTTAACTAAAGGTTAGCATAAATGTTAATTGTTAGGCATGATTTGGTTTGATTTGCTAATATGAATCAAATCGTAAGGAGTTTTTAACTTACTTCTTCAGATTGAATTATTTAAACAAAAAGTAAACAGTCATTATAAGACTCTGGCAGTTTTAAAATACAAATTAAAAACAAGAATCTTGTATTTATGAGTTGTAATTATGCTTTGTTATTTACACATGGTCAAGACAGGTTGACTTTCTTGCATTTTTGTTAAATCAAACCAAACTGTAAGTTGTTTGCTCTTGATATTGTAATTACAATTGTACAACTTGAGTATTTTTCCTTCCACTTGTTTAGTATAAAAGTCCAGTTCTTGGATATGTACTAAATAACAGAAAGGTTATACGGAGTATATATTCATGTATTTCCTGAGAACCTATTGGATAACAACAAAGAAGTAAATACACAAGTTTGTTTTCTTTATTAAAAACACAGATAAGCATTAATATCTCAGAAATCAGAATACCTCAAACTTGCAACTCAAAGATTGTACATGTCACTTGCTATTTTCTAAGCTTTTAAAGTCATCATTTTCCACAAAGGCAAAAAATGTAAGACTTAAAATTCATAAAAACTTCCACAAGACTTCTCAAAGGACCTAGATATTTTCCAAGCACTTTCAGTCTGACACTCGAGGCCTTCCAAAACGACACGAACCCATAACTTACAAATTGGAGTTTCTAGAGTTGGACTGTAATATAGGACTAAACAGGACAAGCTTCCCGAGTTATTTACATAATGATGAGGGCAATGCTAATTGCTATTTACCATATCTGTTAGATGCCAAAAAAGGCCCTTGACCTTCTGAGTAAAAGACTAAAAGTCAGAGTTGGGGGAATGAATTCATCCACATTCTCTACTCCAATTTCTTTAAATGCTCCTACAAGCGTCTTCATGTACCGTCGAACATCGTTCTTGAATTGCCCTGAACCCGTCTTCTTAACCTCATCAACAGCACACCCTACTCCAACACCTTCCATATAAGCTTTACATGATGTTAGAATACCATGTGCACGATCATGGAAATGCCCAATCACCAGATCTTCAAAGTGCTGCATCCAAAAACGTCAAACCATTAAACACAATGATCCCAAATGCGAAACCAAAGATGTTTCTAATATATTGGCTTCAAAAGACACATTATTGAGGTTTCAAGGTTAACAAAAAGCTACCAGATTTTGAACCTTTAAAGAGTCAATTTCGACCCATACAATTGTAAGTGGGTCGATTCAAACTATGTTTTATCTCAAACATTTCAAACAACAGGAAACAGAAAATTCAGGTGTAAATAAAACGGGTGGAAAGTTGCCCAAATGTATGTGCATCAAACCCCTGTATTAATTTATTCAGAACAAGTAACTTGGTCAACCTGACCCGTTTGGACTCCTACAAAATTACCGGTTTTGACCTGTTACCCTAGCCGCCGCTTTGCTGCCTCCAATTATTTCTACATAGGTATGCATTAGTATTAGAAATCAAGTTCAAGGTACGCATGGCTATTACAACCTTGTTTAAATGCAAAAACTATGTGATATGCCACAGCACACTCCCCAACCTAATCTAAAGCAGAGGAGAAAAGAGTTGCTGGCTCAAATCATAAGTTCTATTATCATTTCTTAGTAGGTAAACTGCTAAACCTTTTTCTCCTTATTAGGTTGCTTTGCTTACCCTATGAACTTTTTGTTGTCTACCTTTGTGTACTTATTATAGCATGCTAAACCTTAATCAATAATGAATGTATTTGCAGGTTCATTTTCTAAATTCCGACTTTTTCTTATACCCCTAATCTCAGTAAAACAAAATACTTGGTGCCGGAGGCCCTAAGCGATTGACCGTGTAAATAATGATAGCATCGTGTAGGTAGCAATTGCAACCATACCTTTGGTGGTTTCTTCATGGTGTAAGCCATAGTTTTGAGGGACAGAACTAGAGTTCTCTCGTTGTATTGCACCGATCTGCAT
This sequence comes from Logfia minima, assembly GCA_963921325.1. Taxonomy (NCBI): domain Eukaryota; kingdom Viridiplantae; phylum Streptophyta; class Magnoliopsida; order Asterales; family Asteraceae; genus Logfia; species Logfia minima. Next base: position 31,408,658 of record OY992767.1, read on the forward strand.
TCTACGTGGTCAGAACCACGGAAATCGGCATACAGAGGTTCATTGAATAAAGGCTTCGCATTCAAAATCATACCCTGTATAGAGACCAAAACTTGTAGCACAGTTGAAACGCCAGGTCTCCATTTCTCAATCTGGGCACCCTCCCATGTGTTTAGAAGGCTCAAGCAAACTTTACCATCCTCATACAGATTCGGATTAATACGTAGTCCACCAGAGTGATAGTGCACCTCCTGAAAAGAACCTTTTATTATTATCTTATCACATAACAATAAAATGCAAAGGATAAAGTGGAACAGATAAGTGATAAAGACATACAGGCTGATCATGAGGATAGTTTCTAGGGAAGCGCATGTCGAAGAAAAAAAGACCGTCATGATACGGAGTCCCTTCTGCTCCCATTATCACAGCCCTTACGAGATCCATCCTCGATTCAGAAGCCCTAACATATATCATATCTTTAACCAAATAACAGAATAAGTAAATCAACCCCAAAGGTCTAAACTTTGAGAAAATTTAAGATCGAAAAACAGGTAAAGAATAGAAAACAAATTGAAAAAACTAGCAAAACAGACCAGGCAAGCCCTTCTTGAGAAAACTCCATTCTTCTTGAACCTTTTTAGCCCAGTTACTTGATGGCTGAAAAATTCATAGAACATGTAAAACTGAAAGATGGATGAAGAATACAACTAGAGGTGGCAATTTCTACCCATTTATTTATAAAGGAGTTAAATTAGGTTGTGTGTGATCGACCAAAGGCTATTTTTTATGCATAAAGGGTCAACTTGATTGAACAGGTTGTGTGTTATTGACCAAATTAGGTTGTGTGTGATTGATCAAATGGATCAAGCATTAAGGGTCAAATTGATTGAACAGGCCAAATGGGTTGTAAATCGACCAAAGGCTATTTTTTATGCATTCAACCTCCGAAATTGTTATATTTCAACGATTGAGATTATTATTGTATTATACTGCTTTTGTAATCATAATTAACGCATTAACTATGAATAAATTACAAATGGAGTGAAAAGGGTTAGAGGGTCAACCCAGCCTGGCCCATCAGGGAAACGAACCCTTTCAACCCAACCCCAATTTCACCCATTTCCCGACCAACGCCCTGCGTCTTGCTACCTTTAGTATTAACTAACTAAATAAGTTCTGGTTTAACCATTACGTGCTGCATCGTTCCTGAACAGGATGCTGAATAGTGATGATCTGAAAAATCCTCAACAATATCAAACTTCTTGAAGTTTTTATACTTCCTCAGAACAGCATTATCATTGTCAAGTTGTCCAATGCTAGAGGAACTTCCAGCTACATTCGATCCCTTTTGGATCATTCCAGAAACTTGGTGTTCTCCTTGAATTGTCACATTTTGGAAGTCAACCAATGAAGAAGTGCCAGTACCAATTTGAATGTTAGACACAGAGGACATTTTATGGTGCTGAGCTTTGACCTTTTGGATTAACCCTTTTTGCTCGCAATTAGCTGTACCCATTAATGACAAACTAGGCATCGCATGGGCAGCAGGAGTCATCTTGAAAGAATCGGCATACTCATCCTCAGAAGTTAAATCTATAATAACTTTGTCATTGTATGAATCAGAAACACCGTCCTCTAAATCTAGTTCTATCACACCCTAGGAATAGAGAAAGACAATACTATTTACAAATCGATGGAAAATAAGACACGAAATAGTAGCAACAATATATTCGCAAAACCATACTTATACCTTTCCCTTTATTTGTGATTTGACTACCTTTGAAGAGTAAACACCATCTATCAATTGGTATTGTGCTGCACAAGTAGTCCCTGAAGAGATCATTATCATAGCATCCTACAATTACAAAATAACATTTTATTTACAAATATGGTTAACAAAAATGTATCCTCTAAAATGTAATATAATGGGATTTACCAAAGTACGAGTACTCAACAAAAGATAAAAAAATTTAAGTGCAATCTCAAACCATTCATTAATGAACATCGAGGATTACATTACATTAGAGGATAGAAGGACGCCTAGTTATAATTCAGCTTACTTATTTTTAAATGTGGAAGAATCATAACCAATATCAATTTGAGTGCATACATGTTCATGTAAACTTTATTTTTTCTTTAGTAAGGCAGTAACTTACACACACCGACCGCGGATATATACATTTGTCCAACCCCAGGACTTAAACTCTATTAAAGTAAATGAATTCCAACTTTCATAGTAATATGTCCAAGACAACATTTTGGTGGTAGCCTTTGTTTCCAAAATGTTCTTTGAAAGAAATAAAACTTCAATTAAACATATACAGAGTATATGTTTTGTTTAAATGATGTCTATATGAAAACAGCATCCACATTTACTTCAAATAAAGTACTAAACTTTATCAAAACACTAAAAATAAAATAAAAAAGTGCAAACATGATCATATACACAACTTAATGAATTATCAAAATTACCTCATTTTGTTTTAGCATCTTATTAGATACCTCTGGTTTGGATTCAGTGCTTGATGAACTCCCTGGAAACACTCTTTTCCTTCAAAAAATAAAATGAATAAAATCGCAAACTTAAACACACACACAGCATACATACATACATTACATAAAATATAATACAATTTTGCATATTTATATGTCGTAAGAAAGAAAGAATTTTTACTTTGAATTCTGAGGGATGCATATTCCAGTAGCCGAAGACCCCATTTATTGCAACTATTACAGCAAAAGAAAATATAGGGGAAATTGTATGAGAAAAAGAAAAGAACGGAAAGAAAAGAAAACCTTTTCTAGGGTTTTCGTTTTCGATCGTTATCAAACACGACTCAGTTTCCAGGAAACAAAATTATAATTCATCGTGAAATCAGAACTAGTAATTTTTACAGACGCAATTCCCCTTTCTGAGAAGATCGGTGATGGGTATTTTGTATGTTTCATCAGAAGCTACACACAACGACTATAAGACCACTATGACAGTCAGCGCCATGTCAAAGCGAGCGTCGTGTCAGCACGAGGATTCAGAATTAAACATTTTGACGCTCAAAAATTAAAAATTAAACGTATTTCTTAATTATTAATATATATATATATATTTATATTTATATTAATAATTAAAATATTACATTAATATTAATAACAAAAATTATAATAACTAAAATACTAAGTACATTAATAATTAAAACAATAATAATTAAAAATAAAATACGTTACATTAATAATAAGAAAAATAAAATACGTTACATTAATAATAACTAAATTATACAATTTTTTTTCATAGGTGTATTCTTTCGTTGGTTGTGTAGACGTTACATAATCACGTTTAACTTCTTTCCAAATGTTGTGGAGAATTACTTGTTCCTCGGGTGGTAAGCTTGGATTAATCAGGTTGTTGAGAACCTGAAAAGCCCTGAACATTGATTTCTTTCTAGACATATCGGCTAATGTTTCCATTTTTCTTTGTTGAGCTAGTGCGGTTCTTAAAAGTTGGGCGCGTACCTCGTCGGCGGAACAACGTGAGGAAGTAGCATCCAACAAACCCGAATTTTTTTGGCATTTTCAACTTTGTGCCCGACCAGGTGGACGACGAATCGTGTCGTCGGAGAATAAATGGTCAAAGTTCGGGTTAGTAGTGTTCGCTTGGATCAGATTGTTGTCTTTGTCGGCAAGATTGAACATGTCGTTGTCTTCGTCTTGCATAGGTCATCTGTTGTTCATAACACCTTCCGGAAAAAAGAACTTCGGGATATCTTTTAAAACACGTCATCCAGACTCGTAAAGGAAATTCCTTTTTTGTTCGATCTTTGAATCCTTCACGGGCCGCCAACATAATATCTACGTTGGTCATACCACTTTGCTACTTATTTTTATATTTTTGGTAGACGCTTTGAAAAACCTTGACGCCTCGTTGAAGTTTTGACCGTTTGCTCATTATTTGATGAATATTACATTTCGTATCAATACAAATGTTGTAATTTTTTATATATCTTTTTATTTGGTCAATTTAATCTTTGAGCAATACTTAGGTTACATTTAAATAATTCCAAGACCATGTCACGTCTTAGAAGTCATTGTGCAAGATGTTACGAATTTAACAATGATAGTTTCAAAAATCTATATATATATATTATATTTGTGTCATTTTTATTATCTACATTACCATTTTTACTTGTCCCAAAAATATCGTCTACTTACAAGATCAAAATCATACACTTCCTCTACCCTCATTTATCTAACAATATTTTGAATTTTAAGAAACTCAAGTTAAAATTGCATCAAATATGATAGTTAGTTGACATTCTATTAACCTATCTTAAATATAAAAAAATCATAACGAGACAATTATCATAAGACGAAGAGGGTAGGTCGTATGTCATTATCTTTTCTATGTTTTAGTATGAAAATAGATATAAATTACCAAGTTTTATCTTTTAATCTTAAGGTAAAAATTAGAAACCATTAGTAAGTTTTTTGTTTAAAAACTTCAAAATAAAATTTGACATTATTTCTCCACTATATATTGGGTATTAGAAAATACACACTCCTCTTAAGCTTAAGTTTATGTGGATACACAACTTTAAATACCTGTTTTCTGTGCAGTAAGTGGAACCTTGGCGAGTTTGACTTCTCCTGATGATTCCAATTACTTTGACTCGATCTAGTGATGCCAGTAAAATAAAACTACACGGTTGTTTCTAACGAGGGGTGAAATACTGAAATGGTAGGAACAGTATAACTCTACAATATTAAGTAACTACTCAATTATATGAAAAGAACAGTTTGATGTAATAATTGGTTTCTTGCTTTGATTACCTTTTTACAATTCCGTGCAGAAACATACCTCAAATATTAGCCATTCAACACATCATGTCTAACTTTTCCAATATGAAAACTGAACGAATATGTGCTTCAACCAAAAGCTATAACAAGAAAAATAAGACCGCAAACAAGGTTGTGCAAATGTCTAGATGAAAGTTGATTTTAGAAGGAATTTATGCTGAGAAGGTACAGTCCTACTTGGATGGTCTACATACAACTTAAACCATTATGCGGATTCCATTATGGGTTTCGTAGTTGGTCCCAACGACCAATGACAATGACCACCACATCTATAAATACCAGACCATGTATAAGTTTAGGAGATATAGCAATTTTCATACAATCTTTATTACTATCTGCTTAGACTACAGTTCCCCCTTGTTACTTCATATTACTAACCATGTCTTCCTGCAGCAACTGTGACTGCTTTGACAAGAGCAACTGCACGTAAGTGATGTGTTTATGTCTAAATCTTATTATTCTAAGTAGAGGTGGCAATTTCGACTCATTCACTTATTCATTAGGGTTAATCTTATAACAGGCTAAACGAGTAAATAAAAAAGATAGGTTAAAAGGCAAAGGGTCAAATGAGACGAAAGTCACCCTAAGTGTTCGAATAAACTAAATTATAATTACTATAGTTCAGAAAATTATATTATCAACTTATTATTATTAATAATAAATTGTGATTTTGTAACCATATTTTACACTATTGAAAATGAACATAAATTATGAAATGAAAGGTATTTCGGATCAGCCTAACCTGACCCGTTTTGACTGGTACCAAAGTTGCCTGACCCACCCATCTTGCCACCTCTAACTTTAAGTTCTAAGCACATTTTTATGACCAAATTACGTTTTAATTGCAGCAAGAAAGGAAACGAATATGGTGTGACCATAGTCAAAACTGAGAAAAGGTAATCTCATTGCTTAAACTGTTTTGTTTTTGATCATCAGAAAAACCTTTTGATATACCTTCTCTTATTTGCAGAACCGTCGAGACTATCGCTATGGAGGTTCCTGCAGCTGAGAATGACGGCAAGTGCAAGTGTGGTGCTAACTGCAGCTGCACCAACTGCACATGTGGTCACTAAATTAACTACAAGAAGTAATGGGAACTCAGTGGAGCCCAGTAGTTAATTTTAGTCTATGGCTAAATAAAACTGCATGGTTATGTTCTAGTTTCGCATAAAGAAGGTTAGAGTAGGTCATGTCTGTGTATGATGGTCATGCATCTGCAACCATGGTCCAAGATTACATGAAAATACTTATTCCTGTGGCATAAAGTGATCTTGTCTTGTGCAAGTGGTTATTTTGGATGCAATGGCTTAAAACCCGAAAATGGATGGAACCAAAAATAAATAACATATATATAAAAAATACTCATAAACCACTCAAATAAAACTGCAATTACACTCGAACAAATCAAACTGCACAACATTATTGCAACTTTTTATGCTTGACCATGGAGGTTCCAATATCATCCGTTGTGACTCTTGGTGTCTCCTCATCTAGTGGTTTGGTAACATCATCAAGACTTAAAACACCTTCAAGCTCTGTCTCGTGGTAGTTTTTCGCCCAAGCCTCAATAATCCATTGGAAGATAATACCATAAAGTATATATATATATATATGTATTTATATTTTAGAAACTTAGAACTCTTCTCTTCTCCCAGGATGTTTACCATCAATTTTGTTTTGGTAATGCAAAAACTACCATTATACTCGTTGCTCTGAGCATTACCACAAGAGGTATAATAATATGAAGTTATCCAGATCAGATATATTTGACAAAGCTTAACTGCTCAAGTGTTTAAAAGATCACCTATTGCACAAAATACAGATGTTTCTGAGGAATGGCCTACATACCATGTACCTAGTTCTTCCGAGTTCAGGGCTAGATACAGAACGTACTTTTAGCCCATCTTATAAAACACACATAATCCCATTTTTAATTAAATTTCAGAATGGATTCAGGGAATAGCTTCAACATATAAGTTGATAAAGGGAGCAAAATCTTATGTAATCAAACTTAACAGATCGTATTTAGGCATTCAAGAATATCACTAATCAAAATGTTTGCTACCACAACATATACATTGTTTACACTGTGTCTAACATCTGATGAATATATCCATCTATTTGAAACACAGACCCTCAATAGGATACACCATGCCTAATTGTGATATCATCAAGACTAAAAGAAAATAACAAACTTTAAGAGCCTAGACCCCAACATTGGTGCAGTCCTATTCTATTGATCTGGCAGTATTTCCTACGCCATTATACATATCCTTGATTGCATCAGCATACGGTTTTAAGACTTTTTTATTCTCAAGTTTCATAGCACAACTCTATATGTAGCACCCCCATACATATAGCCTTGATTACTGACATGGATTAAACCATTTCTTATACCTTATTAAATCCTTTCAGGCATCATTGACTTAAAGTCTTAAAAAGTTTAATTACAGATGGCATAGAAAAATATTAGTAATCGAAAGTTCCTGCCATCTACATAGTAAACATGTCTCTTTTGAATATAGCAACTCAAATCATCTTCAGAAACCTAGTGTATGCAAGTATTCTACTTGATACCATCAGGCTAACGTTATTATCAAAAATACACACACCGTTATGACAAAGGCACCATACTACCTATTTCTGGAACTGTTGCAACAGCTTTAGTCGTGTTTAGCTCAAATATAGTGATATCAGCAAGGCTGCAACAGAGTCAAATATTCATCCACGGAGACCTCTAAATATTAAATACTACATAATGTTCAAGCTTGGTATTTTTGTATGTCCATCAGACACAAAACTACTTAGATACTTTTTTGCAAGATGCAGTACAGAACTATGCATACCTAGTAATAGCACCACGAACAAGAAAAACCTCTACCATGCAGATACGTATCATCTATGGATAGTTGGATACCACTATCCCTATACTTCTTTTTGCAAATTATTAATTAACATAAGCACATATTAAAGTACCTACACAGAAGCATACACTTAACTGCCAGCTATTGATTTTAAATTTGCACCTATCATGAAGCTCTATTCCATCCTCTGAGGACAATGGCAATTACAAGTGTGACGTAAACTGCATCTACACCAGCTGCACATACAAACTCACTATAGCAAATACATACAAGACAATGGGAACTCATAGTACCACATCAAGAAATCTGTTGTTATTATTAAAGATTCAATCAATACCATAAACCAAACAAAACCACATCAAAACAAGGATCAACCTCTGTAGCTTATAAAGTAATTAATCAAAATTCATTATTCTCAACTAGATATCCCCTAAACTAAAAGGTCAGATGAATTCAAATTTTTTATATTCTCTCAATGTAATTGAAGTATCCCTCCCTGGCTTCAATTATCATACATTGAATCCTTCAGAGCGAAGACATAAGCGATGAGCTTCGATCCATTTCGAGCAAGCCGATTCACCGTGTTCGACAACACATTCATCCCTCAACTTCTTAGTGTCAGGGCAAGCACAACAAATTTTCTTCTTTGGCTTCGTTTCAGATGATGACGTCATAACAACATTTGATTCTTGTTGTTCTTTTGGTGCTTTGGTTATTCTTAAAGAAGTAGAGAAATCCTGGGTCTGTAATCCACTCATGTTTACAAGGTCCTAAATAATTACAATTATATAATAATAATATATTTCAATCAACAAATAAGCTTAAACCCTAGAAAATAAAACCCTAAATGGTAAAGTAATGATTAATACTGCAATATTATGAGAGAATATGTAAAATTTAAGATAATTGAAATGACGTACCTGATTGATTTGAAGCAGAGAATTGAAGGAATTATGGATTACAACGATGTGATTAGGGAAATTTTGAGGCGTAATTTTTAGAGCGAAATATTAATAACGTGTTGCGTTTGAACGCCGCATAACAAAGAAGAAAGGTGAAGATCGGGTGCAACGCGGACCATTGTTATTTACATGCTCTTTAAAATTTACTTGCGACGTTGGATGTTCAAATAGGTCTAATTTTTTGAACTTGTAAACACAACACAACCACTTGAACTTGATAACACAATTACTAAAGCGTGATACAAATTTGAATTTATTGTTTAACAACTGACAAAGGTCCACGCTACGTAGTGAATAAGACTTTTATAATCGATCAAGAAATAATTTAATTAACTGTTACATAGTTAATGCAATTGTTAGTTTTGTTGTATTAAAGTCTAATTATAGTTTTTCTTATTTGTTATTTTCAAATTTATATATGTTTATTTATAGATAATATCATATTGTTTAATGTAGTAAATTCTAATTTAATATAGCTATGAGTAGTTTTGTATTTTCTTTTGTAAGTAGAGATAGTTTTGTCTTTTTTAATTCTTTAAAGTGTAAGTTTTCAATGAAAATAAATAATAAATAAACTATTTATAAGGTGTTACGATAGATGTCAAAGTAAATTAAGATCCATCCAAATGCATAATAACACGTGACCTTTAACTATTGTACCAAAAGATAGTAATGAATGATCAAATAGTAGTAACTAGCAAACAATCACAGACATTATAACTTGCACTTTACACATGAAGTTGCCTTTTGTTATGTCATGTAGTTAATTTGGATTAAATTCATGTAGTAAATTCATTCCAAAAGTTTTAAAGAATGCAAAGAACTGAATGCACCGAATCTAAATAACATTTATATGTTATGCTCCTCGTCTTCCCGTTGATTCATTCCATATACTTGGTGTGAAAACTTCTCTTCATCTTCGAACTTAGAATTCATAATCAACTGGTTCCACTTTATAACATTTAAATAAAAAACTCAGGTCTTCAATTCATTTTAAAAAAGGAGTATCAAAATGCTTGAAATGGACTATATGGATCTTGTACGAGGCGTATAAAACGCCTTGTAAGACTTCAACATGAAAGGATCCAACTCTGTGTTACAAACACCATTATATAAAACAAATTCGCCTAACATATCTGAAAACAATTTCGATAGAAGTTATGGACCAAACTAAATCGACAAACTAATAGAATCAATGACAGTTTGTATCAAAAATAGAGCATTGCATTTTCTGCACAAACAAAAATAGCAAACGTTGCTAAGGACCGAATAAGAGGAAAGCTCGTCCATGTGTGTTACGTGATCAAGATCCTAGAGCAAATTGACTCTTCCTTTTTTGAATGACAAGTACTCACAAAAGTGCATTGCTAATGGCATTTGAACCACATAAGTACACAACCATTGGCTGGTATTGGTACGGTTATGCCAAAGGAAGAGCTAAGGCAAATATATTGACCAATCGACTAATCGAGTCAGAAACACAAGTATAGAAAGCAAATTAAGCAAAAAGGCACTGATACCGCGCTCGACAATCAAGAAATATCATATTAATATCTAGAAATTGGAAGCTTTACATTGAACATCAACATATAAAGGAAAGAAAAATCAAAGTTTTTTTCTTTAAACATGAAAAGAAGAGGAAAAACAAATTTGAAGTCTCCCAAGATTTACTAATCACAATCAAGAGAATATGTGCCCCTACAAACAAAACAGGATCAAAAAGCACCTTCACAACCTCCATTACTGGAGGCCATTTCTTCGAAAATCACTAAAGAGAGATGGTGCAAGCTGCAGGCTCGATTCAAGAATTAATCTTGAAAAAATTCACGAACGAGTTTTGACCCAATTCAAGAATGAGCCTTGAGTCGATTGTCTATATGCCTAATCATATTTTTCTCTCCAACTGTACACAAGAAACAACACCCATGAAAGTGCCAAAACAAAATCACCAAGAACCAGCCTTAGCCAATCACGACCGAGTTCTTCAAGCTTACTCTCAAAGTAAATCCTCCAAATTGCCATAGCAATGTGAAGAAGCACACACCCTTTAGCAAAAAAGCTCTGAAAGTCCCTATCTTTTACAAATGCCACCATGAACAACAAGATCCCAACCGCAAATAAAAGCAACCCAGAGAAGGAATCAGAGGTCTTAATCAACAACTGATCATGAGGTGTTGATCCCAGTAACTTAATTGCAATTTCATTCCCATGACTGAATGCAAACACCTCATGGCTATAAAACATCATTAGGGTTCCACAACTTAAAGCCACTATCGAATAAACTAAACATATTGAGAAAAACCCTGATGATCCCATATCACAAAATACCAAATTTAAGTACTTTAGGTCACAAAGTCTTTCAATTTAACCAATGCTAAAGAAAATCCATTTGGTATACACCAATTCTATAGCCCTAAATTAACAAAAACAACAAGAAAATAAAATTCCCCATTTTTAGGATCAGAAATAGTAAACCCTAAAGAGATCACCCTAACATCAACCTAACAAAATTCATTACCAAGATCAGAAATTTATACAAACCCACAAATTTTTTTGGCATAAAGATGCAAACTTTAGCTAAAATAATAACACCCAGATGAAAATTTCTGATGAAATCAGATAACCCCAATCAAAGATTGATCCTTTTCTTGATATACGGAGCCAATAAACAGAACCCACAAATATTTATGGACAAAAAATAGTAACCGTGAATAATAAATCAACTGGTAAATCTTGACAATTGGAAAGGGTTTATAGAAGAAAGAAGGTGAAGAGGATAAAGCATGAAGAAGAAATATTGTTTATTATTGCCGACAGCAACAGCGATGGTGGGGTGTTGTTAAAGGATATAATCGTAATTATTTTTTAGATATTTGATGCCGACGACAGTGCTAGAGATGCATGATCTTGCTACAGTGCATTAGAAGCTTGAACGTTTTTCATAAGGAGTTGTACGTTAGGGTGCAATAAAGACTTGTGGCATGTGCATTATAGATTGTACACATCACTTTATATAAGAACTACTAGTTGTGGGGCATCTATCATTTCCATTTCAAGCAATAATCTTTTTATGATAGACCTGTAATTAAATTAAGATTACTAGTAAAATTTAATTAAACTAAAGAGAATGAAGGATTGTAAAATATAATTATAGAGTCGAGCTTATTTGAGTATATATTTTTTATTGAAAACGTGTGAAAATTAATAGAGAGTTTTATTTTGAAGGGTGTAAAAGTTATTTTACAAAATTTTATTTTTTTTATGTTCTTTAAAATTAAATATTTCAAAAACGGTTAGTCAAGAAGTTATAAAATATTACACCATAAAAATCATCATTTTTTTCTCTTCGATTAGGCATATCATATGTGTTGTCATATAACACATATGTTGTTATCATATAACACATATTTTGTTTCCATATAACGTATTTGTTATCATATAACTGTGTACTGTGCTGCATTTTTAGCGCATGCGTTCTTAAAACGTGTGTTGTAATGTTAACACTTGTGTTATTAACACATAATGCATGTGTTATTATATAACATGTGTTAACATATAACGTATGTGTTATCATATAATGTACGTGTTAACATATAACGCATGTGTTATCACATAACGGATGTGTTATCTTTTAATCACATGTTATATCGTTATATGTTAACACATGCATTATATGGTTGTTTTATAAGTTTTTTCATCTTTTTATGGGCCATCATCATATTCAAGGCATTAATGCATGGGATTGCACTTAACTTTATCTCAAACTCTGTAGTATGTATCCAACTTCATTTTGGTCTTTTTTGTGTATTCGACTTTCAAATATCGCTATTGTGTGTATTTAATGGTACTTTTATTGACGTGTCATTTATATAAGCCGTCACGTGGCATCCATACATGTTCTTACATCATCAAAAGTACTACTTGATACATACAATAGTGATATTTGAAAGTTGAATACACACAATAGATCAAAATAAAGTTAGATACACACTATAGAGTTTAAGACTACAGTTAAGTGTATTCTCACACACTAATATCTGTACTCAATTTCTTTTGCGGTTTTGTTATTTTTCATAACTCTTGTGTTAATAGAGTCTCATACAATCATTAACCTCATTAATGTAGTTTCTTGTCTTTCTTTTGAACTTGGATTCTAGCTCAACTGGGATTTTTTTTTTTTGTGTGGTAGGTTATGAAGGTGATTTATAGCAAAGAGGTCATTAAGAGCTAATCCACATGGGACATTGTTAATTATTTAGTGTGAATTTAGTGAAAATGGATGAACCAATAAGAAAGCTTCATTTATAGGGACATAAGAGCCATTTTAACAAAACCAACACTTCCTTTCACGTTCTTTAAAATTAAATATCTCAAAAATGGCTAGTCGGAAAATTATAAAAATTGCACCATAAAAATCTATATTTTTTCTTTTCTATTAGACATCTCATATGATATACTATCAACGATTTTTTTATATTTTTTGATGGGTTTTAAAAAACACCTAATATAGTATTACATGTGATAGTGTGTAATATCACATTGGATACTCAATAATATTACATGTGATTATAATTAAGTTTTTTTCTCAATTTTCAAAATTGTCAAAGAAAATTATTCAAATGTAATTATAACTGATATTTTAAAGTTCATGTATAATAAAAACTAAAATTACATGTGATTAAACACCAAAACATTAATAGTTATAATAACGTGTGATATTAGTTGTTATCACATGTGGTAATTACTTGTAGGTGTGAAACTTATATCTTATTACAAAAATAATCACATGTGAACAGAACATAAAATAAAAAGTACTGTGATTACAAAAGTCAATAATATATCTACATCACATGTGATTATAATCATTATCAAATGCGATATTAGTTACTATCACTTCGATAATAGTTGTTACCGCATGAGATATTTATCTGTTATCACATGCTATATAAGTCGTTATCATATGTGATAATGTGTAGTATCACATGTAATATTAGTTGTTATCACATGTGATATTTATCTTTTATCACGTGTGATACTAGTTTTTTATCACGTATGATATATATACATGTAGGTTTCAAATTTATATATGATTATAAACATGTAATTACATTTGAACCAATACTAATTCAAATTTGATAACAACTAATAACACATTTGATACTTACTAATCAAACATTTTAATTAGTAAACAGATTAATTTCCTTATTTATACATACACCAACCGAACACCCCTTAAATATTTACTGCGAAACATGTATAACAATTATATTATTATGAAACATTTACATAACCACCGCTATTACATCTGCAAACACAAAGGCCCCACCGATCGTTAATTTTAAACTCTATAAACCTACTGAATTCATAGATCTCAAATCAACATATCTATTTTTTTATTAAAATCCACTCATCTATATTAAAACCTATATCATGGTTGTTACTAATTCATCGTAAATATAAAATCGCCGACAACAAACAGAGTTTGAAATTTTTCGTGAGTTCTATGATGTTCGTTATATCCATGGAGCTGCTTAAGTTTTTTGACATCTTATTTGCTCTGAACGTTTTGTACGATTTCTCGTCACCAATTTCATATTTTCGTCAACACGGTTCAAGTTGCTATCTTTTGGCTTCAAAGTTCATTCTCGACGGTGACGGAAGTTGGTGGGTACGGTGTTTTTGATGATTACGGTGGTCGTTGACGCATGCTTGCTTTCTAATAGAACCGAAGTTGCTGAAGAAAGATGATGTCAGCAGATGGATTAAATCGAGAGTTGAAATGATATAGACAATAGTCACGAAATAGAACGTACAGATGATACAAGTGTCATATAAAATTTATGTGTTGACAAAAACACCTCACTTCTTTGAACTAAACTCACCAATTAATATTTTTTCGAAAAGGCCTTAATTATTTTGGTCCATTAAATTCTATAATCTAATAGTAAAAATTTATTTTTTCATTCTCACAATTATACAGCATACTTAAATAAAGTCTACTCTACAATTATAATTTGAATTAAGGGGGAGAATAACATTTCACTTTGACATTAACCTTTTTATTTCTTAAAGCAAGTGATATATAGACCTTTTTTTATCGTGTTATGGAATAATTACTTTTTTATCTATTAAAATGAAGGGAATCATGGAAAGCACCACTTGTAACATCTAGATTTTTGAGGTCTTTCGTGTTTCATATGATATAAATTATAAAGTTGCAATACTTATAATAATATGATATACATTAAAAAATGAATGATGAATTCTACTAAGAAGATCCATATTTTGATGCAACGATTCATAAAGAATGAGATGATAATGTACATGTTATAAAAATTTGGATCCAAATTTTTTTAAGAGTTTGTTAGCAAGTTCTATTATTTCCTTATAATTATTATTCTACTATTTCGTCATTTTTATTGTAAAATTTTAAACTTTTTGCAAATTCAAATGTATATAGATCCTTTATAATAGTAATTTCGCACCACTAAATTCAAATTTCACTTGATGGATTAACTCGTAAAAAGGTCTTGCATTTAGCGGGTTTTTTCTAAATTTTTTTATTTTCTTTTTTTCATATAAATATTAAATTTTCAACTATATTACGTATATACAAAGACATTTGGATGCTAATTTCACACCATAAACTCAAATTCTTACCTCGTTGATATTACCTCGTAAAAGATATGTGTGTATAGATACGTTTTAATGGTAATTACACACCACTAAACTCAAATTTGACCTGATGGGTGAGCTCGTAAAAATGTCTCAAATTTGGCGAGTTTTTTTTTCCGAATTTCTTATTTTCTAGCATTTCCAATAAATATTAAATTTTCTACCATGATAAGTATATACAAAGACATTTAGATGCTAATTTCACACCGTAAACTCAAATTCTTATCTCGTTGATATTACCTCATAAAAATGTTAGATTTTCTGGCGAATTTTTTTATTTTCTCCTAGTTTTCTACTGTTTCGTCATTTTATTGCAAAATTATTTTTTGCAAAGATATGTGTGTATAGATACGTTTTGATAGTAATTGCGCACCACTAAACTCTAATTTGACTTGATGGGTGAGCTCGTAAAAAGGTCTCGCATTTGGCGAGTTTTTTCTGAATTCTTTATTTTTCCTAGCATTTCCTCTAAATATTAAATTTTCTTCCACATTATCCATCTACAAAGACATTTGGATGCTAATTTCACACTATAATCTCAAAAATCTTACCTCGTTAATATTATCTCGTAAAAATGTGAAATTTTCTGGTGCGTTTTTTTATTTCCTCATAGATTTCTACTTCGTCGTTATTTTTATAGAAAAATTTTATATTTTTTGCCAAGATATGTGTGTACAGATACGTTTTGAAAATAATTTCGCACCACTAAACTCATATTTCACCATATGGAACAACTCGCAACAACGACTCGCATTTGGCGAATTTTTTTGAATTTTTAATTTTCTAGTATTTCCTCAAAATATAAAATTTTCTACCAAATTATGGATATACAAACACATTTGGATGCTAATTTCACAATATAAACTCAAATTCTTACCTCGTAAATATTATCTCGTAAAAATGTTAAATTTTGTTACGCGATTTTTTATTTCCTCATAGATTTCCATTGTGTCGTCAATTTTATCGCAAAATTTTAAATTTGTTGCCAAAATATGTGTGTATAGATATGTTTTGAAAATAATTTCGTACCACTAAACTCGTATTTCACCTAATTAATCAGCTCGCAACGTCTCCCATTTGGCGAGTTTTTTCCTAATTTTTTATTTTCTATTATTTTGAATAAATTTTTTTACCATATTATGACTATACAAACACATTTGAAAGCTAATTTCACACTATAAACTCAAATTCTTACCTCGATAATGTTATCTCGTAAAAATGTTAAATTTTCTGGCGCGTTTTTATATTTCCTCATAGATTTTCGCCGTGTCGTCATTTTTATAGCAAAATCTTTATATTTGTCGCCAAAATATGTGTGTATAGATACGTTTTGAAAGTAATTTCGCACCACTAAACTCGTATTTCACCTGATTGATCAGCTCACAACAACGTCTCGCATTTGGCGAGTTTTTTCCGTTTTTTTTTATTTTCTAGTATTTCCTAAAAATATTAAATATTCTACCATATTATTTATATACAAAGACATTTAGATGCTAATTTGAAACGATAAACTCAAATTCTTATCTCGTTAATATTATCTCGTAAAAATGCTAAACTTTCTGGCGAGTTTTTGTATTTCATCGTAGATTTCTACCGTGTCATCATTTTTATAGCAAACTCTTATATTTTTCGCCAAGAAATGTGTGTATAGATACGTTTTGAAACTAATTTCGCACCACTAAACTCATATTTCATCATATGAATCTGCTCGCAACAACGTCTCGCATTTGGCGAGTTTTTTCCGAATTATTTATTTTCTAGTATTTCTTAAAAATATTAAATTTTCTACCATATTATGTATATACAAAGACATTTGGATGCTAATTTAACACTATAAACTTACATTTTTACCTCTTTAATATTATTTCGTAAAAATGTTAAATTTTCTGGCGTGTTTTTTTATTTCATCATAGATTTCTACTGTGTCGTCCTTTTTATAACAAACTTTTATATTTTTCGCCAAGATGTGTGTGTATAGATACCTTTTAAAAATAATTTCGCACCACAAAACTCAAATTTCACCATAGGGTCAGCTCGCAACAAAGTCTCGCATTTAGCAAAAAAAAATTGAATTTTTTAAATTTTTTTTATTTTCTAGTATTTCCTCAAAATATTAAATTTTCTACCATATTATGCGTATACAAAGACATTTAGATGCTAATTTAACACTATAAACTTAAATTTCTTACCTCGTTAATATTATCTCGTAAAAATGTTAAATTTTCTAGCGCGTTTTTTTATTTCATCGTAGATTTCTACCGTGTCGTCATTTTTATAGCAAACTCTTATATTTTCGCCAAGATATATGTGTATAGATACCTTTTGAAAATAATTTCGCACCACAAAACTCATATTTCACCATATGGATCACCTCGCAATAAAGTCTCGCATTTGGCGAATTTTTTTCGAATTTTTTAGTTTCTAGTATTTCTTCAAATAATTAAATTTTCTACCATATTATGCATATACAAACACATTTGGAAGCTAATTTCACACTATAAACTCACATTCTTACCTCGTTAATGTTATCCCGTAAAAATTTTAATTTTCTCGCGAGTTTTTTTACTTTATCGTAGATTTCTACCGTGTCGTTATTTTTATAGCAAACTCTTATATTTTTCGCCAATATATGTGTGTATAGATACGTTTTGAAACTAATTTCACACCACTAAACTCATATTTCATCATATGGATCAACTCGCAACAACATCTCGCATTTGGCGAGTATTTTTTCGAATTTTTTATTTTCTAGTATTTCCTGAAAATTTAAATTTTCTACCATATTATGCATATACAAACACATTTGGAAGCTAATTTCACACTATAAACTCAAATCATACCTCGTTAATATTATCTTGTAGAAATGTTAAATTTCTGGCGAGTTTTTTTATTTCATCGTAGATTTGTACCTTGTCTTCATTTTTATAGCAAACTCTTATATTTTTCGCCAAGATATGTGTGTATAGATACCTTTTGAAAATAATTTCGCACCACAAAACTCATATTCACCATATGGATCAGCTCGCAACAAAGTCTCGCATTTGGCGATTTTTTTTTTTAATTTTTTGTTTTCTAGTATTTCCTCAAATAATTAAATTTTCTATCATATTATGCATATACAAAGATATTTGGATGCTAATTTGACACGATAAACTGAAATTCTTAACTCGTTAATATTATTTCGTAAAAATGTTAAATTTTCAGGCGAATTTTTTTATTTCATCATAGATTTCTACTGTGTCGTTCTTTTTATAGCAAACTTTTATATTTTTCGCCAAGATGTAGGTGTATAGATACCTTTTGAAAATAATTTTGCACCATAAAACGCATATTTCACCATATGGATCAGCTACCAACAAAGTCTCGCATTTGGCGAATTTTTTTCTAATTTTTTTAGAATTTTTTTTTCTTCTAATATTTACTCAAATCATTAAATTTTCTAACATATTATGCATATACAAAGAAATTTGGATACTAATTTAACACTATAAACTTAAATTCTTACCTCGTTAATATTATCTCGTAAAAATGTTAAATTTTCTGGCGAGTTTTTTTATTTTATTGTAGATTTCTACCGTGTCGTCATTTTTATAGGAAACTCTTATATTTTTCTCCAAGATATGTGTGTATAGATACGTTTTGAAACTAATTTCGCACCACTAAACTCATATTTCACCTGATTGATCAGCTCGTAGCAACGTCTCGCATTGGCGAGTTTTTTACGAATTTTTTATTTTCTAGTATTTCCTAAAAATATTAAATTTTCTACCATATTATGCATATACAAAGACATTTGGATGTTAATTTGACACGATAAATTCAAATTGTTACCTCGTTAATATTATTTCGTAAAAATGTTAAATTTGTTGGCGAGTATTTTTGTTTCTTAGTTTTTTACTGTTTCTTTATTTTTATTGCAAATTTATTATCGATAAATATTGAGGTCTAGTATTTTTAGAAAAGCTTATTCAATTAATAATATTTAGTATTTCTAGAAAAATATTTATATGACGCTGAAATGGTAGTGAAGAAAATTCTTATGTGGGAGAATTAATCTTATATTTTAATATACAATACTATAAACGTACATTTAATAATGACAAATAAATTGTACGTAAAGAAATAGTGCGATGGACCACTTCTACCAGATCCTATAATTATATAGGTATGTGGGATAATGAATGAAATTATAAAATGAGATGTTATACC
This sequence comes from Logfia minima, assembly GCA_963921325.1. NCBI lineage: Eukaryota > Viridiplantae > Streptophyta > Magnoliopsida > Asterales > Asteraceae > Logfia > Logfia minima. The sequence continues at coordinate 31,428,195 of OY992767.1, forward strand.
ATTCCTTTTCTGCTTCGTACTACGTTTAATGTAGTGGCAACAAATAAAAAAATATAAGAAGATTTGGAGTTTAAATACAGGTTTTCAGATTTATTTTGAAATTATATAATTAGTTGACAACAGTAACGGATTTAATAATTTATATCGTGAGGGGTAAGATATTGTTATTATAAAAATTAGGGTAAATTGTTTTGTTATGTATTGAACTTTATATTTTTTACTATTGTGTGTATCGAACTTGTGATTTTCGTATACTGCACGTTGACTTGTCCTTTTTTGTAATGGTCAAAAAAAGTTTGTAATGGTAAAAAAAACAAATATTACATACAATATACGAAAATCACAAGTTCGATACATATAATAACACTTTTAAAAAATGATTACATATAATAGTAAAAAGTGTAAGTTTGATACATAATGAAACAATTAATTTTAAAAATTATATATATATTTATACTATTAAACCTATTGTGCCCCCTTTCCCAACGCTATGATTCCGCCCATGATAGATGAATAACTTTTATAAAAGAATTGCGATTATTAAGCAGTGAGTCAGTCGAAAGTATAGAGGTATGTGCAGTATCTTAGTGAATTTAAAATCAGTCGTGAATATAAATGACGTTGGTTTAAATAAAGTACTTCATCTTACTAAGATCATGTTGTTGTACGAGAGAAGTCTATGCTTGATCATCATAAACAAAGAGGTAAACAATTTTATGTTAAAAGTAAATAAACAAACACTAAAACTATGTAAATGATAGAGAGTTGATATGTATTATGTCTCTCTCATAGTAAATGTTCATTATAGACATGATATACAGTCATCTTTATTTTTACTTAATAAAATATACAAAAATTTCCTTTTAACTTAATAAAATGTCATCTTTATTTTTTAAATACTTCTCGATTGATTAGGATTTTGGAATAAAGGGACATACTAAGTGTACTGTTTTAACATTTTTTTAACCTCGAAAAATGTGTTAAAGCATTGTGATAGACATGAGATTGATCTCTGATTTGATTGATTGAGTTATTATTATTATTAAACAAATTTTATAATTTGGTTATTGGTTCTTCATCTTTCATTCTCACCCTACATCTTAAATCCACTTTTATTAATAAATAAATATAATCATTATTAAATTATTATTTTAAAGTTAAAGCGGTAAGTTTGGAAAAAAAATTCAGTATATAGAGCCTATGCCTGGAATAAATACCTATTTTTGAGATATATAAAACAAAAGATCATAGCATTAACAGATGACCAAATCAAATCAAATCAAAATATGAAGAAGAAAAATGTATAATTATTAGAAATTTCAAACATGTAACACATAATTCCAAAGGTTGTAGAAGATCTTGTGTCCATTCAAGATTTAGTTTTTCAAGATGGTAGATGAAATCATAGAAGTGAAAACCCCACCTTTTTTATTCTAATTTATCCTATTAATTAATAATTAATTAATCAGCGACCGCTGATCAAATTCTTTTGCGTTAGTTGATCTTACAATTTTGATATTAATTGACTAAACCCCACCACCATCACCAAGGCTTCTGTCCATCACACGTTCATGAATCTTTATTAATTATTTACTCAAATTATAAAGATAAAAAAAAAAACTAAAAATTCTAGTGGTGAAGAGGAGGCCATGGAAGTGCCACGTATGTTGATGAAGAATGAGTGGGTTAGGAACATTGAGTCCCTAGGGTTCCAAAAACAAGTAATTAAAAATCTGTTTTTTAATTCAACATCAAGAATAAACAATTGGATATTTCAGATCATGGACTTGAAATAAGCGGCTAGAGAGTTTTGTGGGGAGATTCTATTTGTTATTTATTTCTATTTATGGTAATAAACCAAAAGAAAGAGAAAAAAGGTTATATTTATGGTAACAAAAGTTCAATGAAAAAGGTTTGTGCCTTATGGTGTTCTTGTTTGCATAAAGCTCAAGATACAGCTCAAGATATAGCTGAAGAAACCCCATGGTGATTACTGATCACTGGTACTACTACTATGTTTCTCTCTTTAATTATTTACTGCAGTTTGCATGATAGTTTCATATGGGATTCTGTAATTGTGATATATTTATTTTATGATTTTTATAAAGATTTTACGTATTTCAGTACAAATTTCGTTCAAGATGATGAAACTAATTTTATTTATGATTTTATTCTTGACTCTGTCACTGATATCAATGTTGTCTTGTATGGTTTTTAAGATTTTTTTAATTTGTATATGTTTTCAGGGGAAAAGGGAATTGCTAAGAATTAGATAAAGTTTAGAACTTTTTGCATTATGGTTATGTGGAAGATTGTTTATGGAGTTGAAATGTCATCTTTATGAAGAAAATTGTGGCTGATAATGGAGAATTCTTCTGAATTTGGTTATCAGATTTCCGGTAGTTCTAGGGGGTTGAATTATTCAGAGGCTGCAAACAGGAACCCGATATTGGATCATGATAAAGCTCAATTGAATCGGGTTAGCACTCAATTTGGTTACTTTCGGGAAGATGGTCGAGCGGTTATTCGACCAGTGGGACACAAAGATGTAAGCTTGAGACAATGGTTAGATGACAGAAAACGGGTAGTTGATGCATTTGAATGCTTGCATATATTTATGCAGATAGTAGAAATCGTAAACTTGGCACATTCTCAGGGGATTGTTGTTCATAATATCCGGCCCTCATGTTTCGTTATGTCCTCGTTAAATCGTGTGTCGTTTATAGAGTCTGCTTCTTGCTCAGATACGGATTCGGATACAGATTGTAAGGGGTCGTGTTCACCTTTTCCCCAAGATCTTAGAAATGTTGCCCGTTCAGTATCTAATAGCACTTGGCTGCAATCTAGTTTGGAGAATTTAGAGGCAAGTTACATTGAGCAAGCAGAAGAAAAGAAACCGAGATTCCCCATGAAACATATACTGGAAATGGAAACCAATTGGTACACGAGCCCGGAGGAGGCTGCTGGTTTTCCAAGTTCTTGTGCTTCTGATGTTTATCGACTTGGGGCCCTTCTCTTTGAGGTCTATTTTTAAGCGTAGTTCTAGTATCTGTGTTATTTCCTTCTCTTTATGTGATAACTGCTTAATTTAGCTTTATTTCCATGCCAACGGGTCAAACCGATAATAAGGTTTACCAAAAGGGGAACGGGTCTAACTTGTTGAATGGATTAAAAGTAGCTCATAACATAATCAAGCTTTTTTAGCCTTCTGATAAAATAGGATCATCATTGTAATAAGCTAATACTCCGTAATAGTTTTCATAATCATTTTTAATATATATATATATATAGATATATATAGATATAATTTAAAGAAGTAATATTAGGGGGCAACCCAACCCGTCCCTGCACAACCCTTATTGACAAAATGTATATCCTTCTTTAACCTGCCTGTATTTATTTCTGTCAACAGTTGTACTGCACATGTATCTCGGCAGAAGAGAAAAATACAACAATGTCTAACATGAGACATCGAGTCTTTCCTCCTCAGTTACTACTAAAGTGGCCCAAAGAAGCATTGTTTTGCCTGTGGTTACTCCATCCCGAGCCTGCTAGTAGACCAAAAATTGAGTGAGTTCCCTTTAGTCAACTTATGCAAACTGTAATATCCATAATGCCAACTATTGAGCTGGTCAAAGTTTTATGTGGGCTACTCAATATAAAAAGTTCAAAAGACACCATCCAACTACGTAACTGAATTCATTTATATCAAAAAAGGCCAATATGATACCGGAAAGTGGTGAAATAGCTTATATCATGCCGTCGTTCAACTACAACGTATAATTTAAAATTACCATGCATAATATATTAAAATATAAAAGATTTCAAGGGGACTTCTCTAGCCAAACTATATTTTAATCTTATTATATTTTTTAGTTCTGAATTTGTACATCAGTTGTCATGTATATAGGGGTGTAATCTCACGAGCTGAGCAACACGGCAACACCTACTTGAAAAATGTTTAAAGTTTACGCAATTCTCGAGCTACTCTAGTAGACTTCCAACTCCAACTTGAGTATTTAATATGCTCGGTCAATATGGCTTGTCGCCTTATCGAGCATGTGATATTTTACCTTTGTGTGTGGGTGTGTGTATTAATGTGCATAAATAGTTCCATAATTACCCGTACTCTATAATCAAGTTGAGTCTTCCAAGCTCAAAGTATTTAGTCGATTAATATTTTAATACTACCCTTTTGATCAGTACTATATAAATAGGGATAACATATGTGCAGTTGATTGCATAGTAGATACGTGCAATTATGAGCATTTAAAAAACAATTACAGTTTCAGCCCTCTAAATTTTCAATATTTACAAGATTGATCCCACGTTTTGTCTTTATTGCACGCAAGATCTGTACAGTTAACTCCACGGATGATTTCCCCAATGAGTAACCTTAATACATATAAATGATTTGAACTGAGCTTAAAAGTATAATTTAGTTCATCGAGCTCGAGCTTAAATTTAAAAGCTTGAGCTACCCTGATTCTTCTTATTTGAAATTTTTGTTTTTATATTTTGACTACCAAAAAATTGAAGTAAAACAATTGAAGCTCGTATTTTTAAGTTTTAACTACCAAATAAATGTATACTGATGGTATTTTTGTTATTTCTGGATATTTTTGCTGAATTTTGTATAAATGAATGAACTGCTTGCATAATTAACTTTTCATAGATAAGCCGCATGAGACTTTTGTAGTTAAGTAGCCTACAAAAGGCATTATCCCTCTTTAATATAATCCAGAAGTTCTTGTACTAAAAATATCTTATGTGCTATCAGTGAAGTGTTGCAAAGTGAGTTTCTTACTAAACTTAGAGACAACTTAGATGAGCGAGTAGCAGCAATAGAGCTCAAAGAAAGGATCGAAGAGCAGGAGTTGTTGCTTGCGTTTCTTTTAATGATGAAACAACGCAAGCAGGAAGCTGCAGAAAATTTGCGTAGTACTGTTTCCGTTCTGACTTCTGATTTAGAAGAAGCTATGAAATTGCAACCTTCTGCTAACAAAAAACTAGGATTGAGTTTAGATTTAGGAGTTGGAGACATTTCTCCTATTGATGATTCTGCTAGCTCAGGATCCAGAAAACGCATCAGGCCGACCATTGAATCTTGCTACACTAACTTTCATCAAGAAGAGTATCAGACATCTGAAAATCAAGAGAATGCAATCTTAAAAAATCCTCGTTTGATGAAAAACTTTAGGAAACTAGAATCAGCTTACTTTTTAACTAGGCGCAGGGCCTTGAAACCAATAGGCAAAATTTTGCCTAAAAACGCTCCAATCAGCAGTGAGGGTAAAGAATCGATTGTTCTTACAGAAAGGAGTTCCGCTGATGGTTTTTCGTCAAAAGATCGGCTTGCGGGTAGGAAAAGTCGATGGATAAGTACGTTCTTGGATGGATTATGCAAGTACTTGTCTTATAGTAAATTGAAAGTGAAGGCAGATTTGAAACAAGCTGACCTTTTGGGTTCTTCCAACCTTGTATGTTCTCTGAGTTTTGATCGGGATGGAGAATTCTTTGCAACAGCCGGTGTAAATAAGAAGATTAAAGTTTTTGAATATGATTCAATCTTGAACGGAAATCGTGACATTAATTACCCTGTTGTTGAAATGGCAAGTAGAGCGAAACTTAGTAGTATATGCTGGAACAGATATATCAAAGGTCAGATTGCTTCAAGTAATTTTGAAGGAATAGTACAGGTACACTACCAAAATGCAAATTTAGTTTGTTAGTAACACTTAACATGAATTATTCACATAAAAATTTTCAGGTATGGGATGTTACACGGAGTCAAGTGCTTATGGAAATGAGGGAGCATGAGAGGCGTGCATGGTCGGTGGACTTCTCATCAGTGGACCCCACATTGCTAGCCAGTGGAAGTGATGACGGTTCTGTGAAGCTCTGGAATATCAATCAGGCAATTTTATTCTTGCACTTGGTGGATGTCAAGCTTTCAAACTAATATCAATCAGGCAATTCTATTATTGGATTATCACCACTGTCTAGAATATTATCCGGATGTATAGTAACTCCTTTTCTTTGTTGCAACTTCAGGGAACAAGTGTCAGTACCATTAAGACAAAGGCAAATGTCTGTTGTGTTCAGTTTCCTTTGGGTTCTGGTAACTCACTTGCATTTGGTTCAGCAGATCATAGAATATATTATTATGATCTTCGCAACGTGAGTAGACCCGTTTGCACTTTTGTTGGACATGAGAAAACTGTTAGCTATGTTAAATTCATAGACTCGATGACTCTTGTATCGTCATCTACTGATAACACGCTGAAGATTTGGGATTTGGCAGAGTGCTCGTCCCATGTTGTTGACTGTCCACTTCAGTCATTCACGGGCCACACAAATGTGAAGGTAAATTTCTTCTTATTTTTCTGGTGTAGCAACTTCCATTCTTATTCATCAATAAAAAAAGAGTGGAAAATGCCAGACTGCATTACTATGGGTATGAGTCGATAGCATGGTGGAATGGGAACTGGTATGGATTAAACCCAACCCATAAGGCGGGTATGGAGGATTTCCAAATCGATGGTTATCAACCCCATTCCTTCTAACTCATACCCTCAAACCCTTTCTTTTAAACTAAATTCCTCGTCAATATATCAAAGAATACGTCCAACCGTGCAAACGAGTTCATTAACCCACAAACGCAACCCAAAATGATGCCAGAAAATAACAAAATGGATATTATGTTCGGAAAATCAAATTTTTAATATTTGGATGTAGTCATCTTTTGAACTTGATTGTAACATCAAACCTATTTTGCACTAAAATTGCAGTAGTTAAAACTTTTGGACTAAACCTGCGAGTTTATTGTAAGCGTAGGGACAAAATTTGTAAATCACTCAAGATTTACTTTAAGCACCTGAAGTTTAATTCATCTATGCTTAAAAAAAACAATGATAAATCAGGTATTATATTCGTTATAGCTTGTAATTAGCTTAATTTGGTGTAAAGAACCCAATTGCCTAGTTGAGTTCTATACTCGTAGTTGGCATAATGGCCATTTCCCAAAGAAAGGGAAAGATAAGTAGTTTGCTTATTACTTTGTTAGAGATGTTACTAGTTATAACTTGTAACAACCTTGAAGTGACTAACTTCTAAAATCTTGTTTTTCATTCTTATCTCCAGAACTTTGTTGGTTTATCTGTATCTGATGGTTACATCGCTACTGGTTCAGAAACAAACGAGGTACTTTAGAAATCTCATGATCTGGTACATATGTGTCTGTTATTCTCAGAATTTTGGTCACATTAAAACTTGATATGCTTCTAAACATGTCATAGGTTTTCATCTACCATAAAGCTTTCCCTATGCCTGCTTTATCATACAAATTCAATACGATAGATCCGATCTCAGGAGATGAAGTTGATGACTCTGAACAATTTGTGTCATCAGTCTGTTGGCGTAATCAAACTTCCACTTTGGTTGCTGCAAATTCCATGGGAGATATCAAGCTCTTAGAGATGGTTTAGAAGGTACACATATACTTCAAGTGTAGAATTGTTTATAGAGACGGAAATTTAGGACAACTTTTTGTCCTTTCAAAAGGATGATGGTCTTAACGATCATCAGTTGTATTGTGGAAACATTTTAGTTTCAAAAGCAAAATTTGGGGGTAGATCATGTTTACGTATATCTTGTAATCATTTAGTGTTCGGATTCATTTGCCAACAAATATAAATATTCTTCTGATATTCTGACTTATCTGGTCCAAGTCAACCTTAACTCAGGAAACTAGTTACCTTTTCTTTGTGACAGTAAGATTGCTGGGTACAAGTATCTGCAAATTAAAGAAGTATAAACTGAAGGCGAAAAAATGTGCATGATAACGGGTCAAAATAGAGTTCAAACGTGACAACTTATAATTACGGCAAAACAGGATGGGTTGAAGTGTTTTGACCGGCCAACATATAAACACTAAAGTTTCGGCTAACATTTGTCTCTTCCCACAATAAAAAGTATTTATTTATTAGTCTAAAACTTCCCATGTATAATCAAGAATACTTTTAATTAACAAAACTTCCTTGCGATAGTAATATGTATTAAATGTATTTTTTATGTCATAGAAAGTTTTAGCAAAACCAACAAATAATGTACTTTGGAGAAAAATCAGGTAGTATCCTTCTGTGATCAAATTTGTTTGCTTAGCCTATCAAAATCTTAAATGTAGCTGCCCAGAAATACCTTAATTCTTCAGTATCAAATGCACATTTTTACTTCTTAAAATCCACATCAACTCCATGGATCAAACTTCAGCTTTAGCCAAGAAAAATACAATATGAAAGTTCCATAAAACTTAACATTCACTGCACATGAAGAAACTCAAGTGTGGTGTATGCTTATGGAGTTATGATAACCATCAAACCAACAATGCGTGACGAGCAAAGCTTATAAGCGTAACTGCCAGCATACAGTAACAAAGATGCAGTCCCAACGAGTCAATATTGGGCTTGCAGATTGAATATATATTCAAATACTCCATAGGCAAAAATGCTATAATGTATGATCAAATTATATCTCGGTCTCTTCCACATCTTCCTTCTATCTCAAAAATAAAGAATATAACCTATCGACATTGATTACCATCTTTGGCTGATTTAATTAACTTGTTTATAAGTTTTCGAAGCCTTTTAGCTCCTTGGCCGGGTTTAAGTCGTGTTGATTTCCCGACCTTAGAACAAGAAGTATCTTTGCACCATCCACCCGGTGTGAAGTTCCCATTGGGTCGGTGTAGTAATTCATTATCAATTCTATCCAAAACAGAAGTATCTTGGTTAAATTTACGTGCAAATGCAGCACCACTTTTTATCATTTTTGCAGTGTCGTTAATGTTGAGAACATGAGGATGCTGTTTTGGAGGGTTGTCCCATGAAATAAAGTGCATGTCGTGGTTAACCACAGTAGGTATGAATTCTGGAACATTGCAGATAACGGTCTGAAAGTAACCTTCGGGTGAAGAGACGAAATTTGTGTAGTACATGAGTAGAGTTCGTGGAAGATTATCCCAACCCCATATGCAGTATTCTACAAATGACCGTGATAGAACCATCCATGCTGATCCTGCACATACCGACATTCTTTTTACAGTTGTACCCAAAAATATTACAAGCAAAGCGTTGTGTTTTGAGATAGATCATATGTTATGGAATAATCAGTTTTGAATAAGCTACGTTCAGAATGAAAGGATATTGCCTCCATCCAAACACTCAACTGATTAATTGCAATATAAAAACATTCAAAGATGAGATTCTGCAAACAAAAATTGCAATATACGATGGTTGGCATCTAAATTTCCACAAATTTTTCGAAGATCACTTTTTATACAAAATCTCTTGTTCTTTTGACATTTCCTCAAGAATAATAGTTTTGATCCAACAAAAAGGCAAGTATATGAAAGTGAAATAACTCTTTCTGTATATAATGTGCATCATTGATTCATCGAGACACACCTGACCACTTTTAAATGAAATGTGAAAGTAACGGAAATTTATATAAAATGACTGAAATTATAGTTTGCGGAAAAACTTACCTGTAAACAATTTAAATGCTGTTGGCAGAGGTCTATTTGGTTGCACCCAAAAGATATCAGATTTCTTGTTTTCATATAGTCCAGGGTCAACCATCAATGGCATAGCTCTTTGATCCCTGCAGATGTACAATTAGGTTCAGATTCTAATAGTTGCACACATGTATGTGTGTGTCTGCTACAGGTGGCAAAATGAGTGGGTTGGATAACAGGTAACAAGATGGTTCAAAACAGCTTTGGTTGAATTGGGTTGACCCACTAACATTGTCTTTTTTAATAGATAAATAGCTAATATATTGAATATGATTATCAGAACTATGATTACAATAGTGATCCGTATAACTTTTAACAAATCAATTTAGAAGGTTATAAACACTTCCATGTCATGGGTTAAGCCACTAAAACTGTTGCCTTTTTAGTTAATTTTTTTATAACCCCACCCGACTGATCTGTTGGCATGAAAATAAAGCGAAAATAAGCCCATTTTTACATAAACAGGTTGGAATTGCCACCCTTGGTATCTGTAAGTGAGGGAGCCTACTCTTTCCAGCCCAATTGACTTGTGTGCTCAACGAAATTCCAATCTCGATTCAGATTACGGAACGTAGAGAGAAGATCTGCACATACATTTAAGAAATCAATTAGTTTTGTTCAAGTAGCTGACTTGATATCATTTGTTAATGATAGACTTTCGAACCATCATAGTTGACTTTTAGTTGCAAATTGACAATTGTTTTTGCAAAAATAACATGTGTTGCTAATTTGAGCAGTGTTGGACAAAGAGTGTCATTTATAATGCTTTCTTTTGGACTTATATTACTGTCATACTTTGCTCAATTCTTGCTACATGTTAACATGTACATATTTTGCACATAATAACAATCATTTATAATCACTAATGGTGGCAATATTGGGAGGACAGGTGGGTTGGCTAACAAGTCACAACAGATTCGGGTCAAATGAGTAATTTTGAGTACAGGCTAGGCCAGGTTGGGTTGACACAATTCTTTCTGTCTAAAAACATTTCATTAATTCATAAAATAGTGTGTCAAGTATGATTATGGAAGTTGTAATAGTTTGAAAATAATAGATATTCGTGATGTAAAATGATTTAGGAGGTTTTATGCATTAATAAAATGTTCCCCTTCACACTACTCTTTTAATTTTTACCCGTTTGACCCGTTAGATATAAAACACAACCCGAATCGACCCATTCATAAGTAAATGGAAATTTCCACTTGTAATTATAATATATCATGGAGTAACTAATTTTCCGAATTGTTATTCCTTGGCCTTTTGCTGCAAACAGACTATCACTCTAGCAAAGACAGGAAAAAGACTTGTAGAAAAAACAACTCTACACTATCTATGAATGAGAAATTTTGGATAATTTCAGAGATTCTAATAATTTAAGAGAATCTCAACAGTCAGCTCAACATTTTGTCCATAATTGTTCATTTTCACAGAAAATCTGATTTGAAAAGTTACTAACACTTACCATCTTGAGTCACTAGAGGATAGTCCGAGGCACTGAGGTTTATAAACCAATCCCAATCTTTATTCCTCTTCAGAAGAATAGCACATGCATGAAGCGTATTCGACACCATAGTGGGCCCTCTATAAGTTACCATATTTGCTTTCGTGATCACATAAACATTCCCAACTTCAGCAAACATTGGATCCTTTTCAACACGTGCTGCAAGCTCCATTCGCTCATCAGGTTCGGATTCAAGATCAAGATGAAGAACATAATAATTCCAAGGATGATACAATGCTCTAAGTGTCCTCCAAAGTTTATTTAAATCTCCTTTTGATCCAGAAATCAAATATGCGAAATGAGGGAGCGAGGAACGAGACTGTAAATTAGGAGACTTGATCTTCTCTTCGGCAAAATGTGGGATTGTTTGATTTGAGGAAACATGAGTGTTGAATAATGGGAAAAATGAATTTATTTTGTACAAAGGAGGAAGGAGGCCCATATTGAAACAAGTTGCCAAAAGGAATAAACATACAATTGAGGTTATTGCTAGAGGAAATGCCCATCTTTTTTCTGAATGAAAAGATTTGATTTCTTTTAGCTTTATCATGATCTAACACACCCCTCCACAAAACCACCTTAGTTTTACAACAATCCAATAGCCAGCAAGTCTCACAAGCTCTTCTTCATGTATTGATTATGACAATCCAATCGAAGACTGTTGAATGAAAAACAAAAACAAGAACATTAGCTCAGTTGATGAGTAGATTTAATTGAACCAGGGTATGCATTTCTGAAAATTTTATAATGTTTCCAAATGTAAAGTGAATAAAAAAAGATAGAATTTATTAACGTAGTCCATCCCTAGTATAATTTGTTTTATCATGCTAGTGGTGAAAGTGTGAAACATATTAAATCCTCACTAGATCAAACAAAACATATAAGATCAGACTTAGAAAATTAAGCTATATCACATGCTAATTCTCAATTCCTAGTCTGCAACCACCTAAAAACACGCACTTTTGTGTGTTTACTCAAATTCACAAATCCTAAATAGAAATACCATCAGCGTACAGATCCAAAATGAAATCAAATCGCACAGATGTAACAGAACGTCAAGATTCACATAACTGATTTAGAGAAAAGATTTAAACTTGGACAAGAAAGATCACGTCTTAAAAGTTACACAATTAAAAAACAGAGCTCGAGAACAGCCATACCGAGAAACAAATAACAAATCAGAACAAATTAAGAAAAATTAACACATACCCATTTCAAGCAAATCAAAACCCAATGCAAATTTACAATAAATTAATCACCTTTTGAATCTGTTGATATATTGCAAGCATCCACGTTCAAAAGAATATAGAAAAATCAAAAGAGAATAACAGTCAAGAGAGAGAGAGAGAGAGTGTTTATCGATTTGATTTGTATCTATTTAGATTTATTTATTTTCTTTGAATCATCATGTTACTGTTTCTGTCGAGGAAGATTACTTTTTGATTATAAATCCTTGCTTTTTTATGTCATCAAAAAAATCTTGTTTTTATATGAGACCAGTGTTATGGAAAATGCTGCTTAAATCGACACGACATCATAACATTAGACGGCTGTTTTGTTGTAATAAAAATTATTTAATATTTAATGATTCTTTTATTTCTTTCTTTTTTAACTTCGACCGTTTATTTATTTTGACAATGGGACCTAAATCGTTGATTTTTGATGGTGTAGATTTGACTTGTATTAGTAGTTCTTTATTTGAGAGCCATGTAAATGTAGACACGTATCTTGTTGTGGATGTTTACTTATATTCTTTGAAAACATAGCAATCATGTCACCATTTATTTATTTATTTATTTATTCTTAATATATGTGTATGATGAGATGATCATCCCAAAAATTAACTCGATCATTTGGGTATCTTATACAGCAGTTGATTAACGGTTTAAAATAGTAACAGATCGCCATAATTATTTTATAGGAATTAGAAAATAGCATAAAAGACTTCAAATATGAAAATTTTATTTACTTTACTAATAAGATTAAAGTTGAGAGAATTTTATATTTATATCAACATCGATCATAGATTATTTTTAACCTATCGTTAATTCTTAAATATGGAGATAAAAATTATCATTTTATCCGTCTACTTATTATTTATATGAATCATTCAATTAATATCGTGTCTCGCATAATACCTTTAAATATCTTCTTTATTCTTTTATATCACATTTTTGAATTTACAATTACAATAATTTATACTATTATACACAAATCACTTTCATTAAAGAATTAACGATGATTCTTACATTCATGTATCATTAAACATTTATATACACACTAATTAACTATTTTACCAATCTAAAAAATATCAGCATATAACATGAAGTTCAAAAAGTATATCGAACTAAAGTTAATTACTCAAGGTAAAATATCAAAACTACCAACCACCAATATGATCAACAATACTAATAATCATTAACAAATATCACTACATCTTAAGCTACTCCACACTTACTATTGACTATCACCTTCCACTACTACTTTAATTTTATTGTACAGCTGCATTGTGCGGGTAACTTACTATGTCAATCAAACAATACTTAAGAAATTAACTAACTTAAAATGGATATTTAAAATTTTAATCTTAAAAAACTATAGTCACATATATTAATTAATTAAATATAAATAATACTATGTAAGAATGCTAACTGAATTAAACTTTCACTACAAACCGAATTAAGAAAACAAATAATTTAAAATTTGTTTTTCGATATCAATATGCAAAATATTTATACGTTGCTATACGCGGGGTTTGATGGTATTAGATTGAAAAAGTTGGCTAATTTACTAATTTATTCCAATAAGTACGGCAGTTCAGTGGTAGCTCTTAAAGAGTTAAAGTACCTCGGCTAATGAAAAGCAGTTATCAATATTATAACCAACCACTTGTACTGTACTCTCTTTTCATATTGATTTTTAGTAGAACCTTAACTTTTTCAGCAGCATATACAAGGTTCATTTTAAAGATGGATGTAACACAATAAAAGGGAGACGAATTCATTTTATAAAATGAAAATTGAAGTTGAATCTGTCACTAACATTAAGCTGAGAGATCTGCTCATATCAATTCGTATTAAACACCTAATTACCGCTAATGACTAAATATTACTGTATAAGTTTATTCCACTGTTACTGAAAAGAGCGACTGCTCAACTCAAGTGTCAAATAGTTTTTTTATTATTTAAAAAGTAGAAGGAGATTGTTTGCCAAACATAAAATTTAAGAATTAGGGGGCCAATCCAACTACCTTACCTTCCAACCACTCTTGGCCCTTGGGTATCAAAAGGTTTAGTATCACTTTATTCAGTTGTTTAATTTTCACATATATGATACTTGGTTTTTAATAGAGAAAATGAAATGTTTAGTCTAATAAAATGTTTAATAAGTTTATTTGATTGTTAGTTTCATGTGAAAGATCCTTCAAAGAAGTTTAATAACTAAAATTTCCATCAATAAAGAAATAACAACCACAATCTTGGACAACTAACTACCAAAAGTGATCACACAATTGAACACAACATTAATGCGATAATGGGTTATAATAGGATACTGCCATGCACTCCTATTATGTACACAACTACCCACCTTTAAATATTCATACATGTTACCACATCTCATGTCATGAGGTACATTCCACTTGCACACACACATATATATATATTAACTCGTGTAAACAAATTCTCTTTGTATACCAATGCAATTATTGAGACAAAGTACGTTATAATCTTTCTAAACAAATAATTTGCTTGTTTTGCTTTGAAGTATTCTTGTGTTGTACCCATCACGGCTCATAACCTCATACCAATTGAGATGTGACTCGCATTTTGGACGACTTCCAACTGTTAACATCCTTGGCATTTGAATGAATATCGTCAATAGTATCTCCAATACCACAAAAAATAAAAAAAAATAAAAAAAATAAAAATAAAAGAAGCACTTATTAATAACTTATCAATCTTTGATCTCAAATCTTTCAGCGAATAATTGAGTAATCTCATCTCAAATAAAAAATAAAATTTGTCCATGTGTTCTTGATTATTAATATATAAGGGATTGATTATCTAGATATTTTTTACTTAAAATATCTTTCAGGTAACAAACAAAACAAAACAATATAATTGTGTTTGTTAAATTTTGTGGGCCTGTTATCAGCAGCCCAAATAAGAGGGTTCATATTAGTAATGTGGACCGAACCAGCTTGGTCGTATTGGTAAATGATCTTTTTTTATAGATGTTATACCTTAAATTCAGAATTACAATACCATCTTCTTGTTTTTTCCTTTTTCTTAGAACAACTATCTATATTTATACTAATATATCAGTATTTATCTCTTTTTCATCTCCTCACTTTTTAACATTTAGTGAAATAAATCTTCACCATTGAATCTATATCACTTTTAATTCCATTTCTTTATTCATTTAACTTTAATATATTTATATAATAACACACATAACAAATAAAAAAACACTTTTAACCAAAAATCTCATATAATAGTTTCATTGATCTCCCTTGTATAGTTGTCATCTGAACATAAAAACACTTAATAAACATTATAGAAAGTACATACACTAACAATGTCGTTGATGGATAGAGTTCATAGGATCCCTTAGCCAATTTTTCCACGAATTTTCATGGAAGAACACCTCTTTGTGATCCATAAAAGTGATTGAGATTGACTTTCAAAAATATGTCTTAATTATACCGCATCTTTCATTGGACGCTGCATGAGTGATTAAATTAGGCCATCTCCAAATGCTCCAAAGAGTAACATAAAAGATTGCTTGAATTAGTTTTATACTTTTGCGAGAGGCTAATTGAACAACATTGCAATCAATTATAGATGGACGCCCGTTAGTTGGAAAAGAAACTCTTCTCCAGCTTAGAACTTTTCTCCACATGACCAACGCATGAGAGCAACGAAGCAGAATATATGATCCAAACATTCTGAGATAGGAATTACATATAAGACAAAGCCCGATACTAATTACATCAATTCCGCGATCCGGAAGGTTGTCAAAATGAGGAAGCCAATCCAAACTTAGACGCCAAACAAAAACATTAGTCTTCCTCGGAACCCAATTATTATATGTAAACCTTCTGATCACATTTTGGGATTGACTAAGTTTATCATCCACAATATCAAATAACGTTTTTGTCAAAAAGTTACCATCTTTCCTTAAAAGCACTGCCATGAACCTGACTTCTCGACATGTAACTGAACCTCCCTAATAGATGACTCCAACGACCATTGAGGTTGTTCACCATCTCTTAGCGTACAATTTGAGTTTTTTTCAAGAGCAAAAGGCCTTGGAATTCGGTACATCATTAGAATCCAGCCACATTGAAAGAACCGGAAAAATGAATTCCGAGATCATCCAAAGCTGAACCACGTCTTCTTATTGCATTCCAAACACCTTTCTCTAACATCTCACGAGAATATATAACATCAATGATGTGATTTCAAAATATAATTAAGCTTGTGATATGGGAAATTTGATCATTATTTTAAGATTTTTTAGACCAAAAAGATAATTCTGATATGTAATCCAAGGAAACTAGTTAGGCCATCTCGAATAATAACTTTATATCTATCTTTAATAACAATAATACCCGAATGACTGAACATGTTACTCTATAAATCATCATTAATTTGTTTATCCACATAAGTCTACCTATTAATTGCTAACTTTTTCATTTTCAACCATATTTACCATAAAATTAATTTTTCTTATATATTATTATTACACGTCTCTTTTATTTTCTATGTTTTTATAATCATCTATGAGGCTCGTACTGCATAACAAGGGAAGAAAATGTAAGGGCGCGCGTTAACACTCCTTGAAAAAAACGACCTAGCTAACGCACCCCTTTATTGTCTGTTTTGTATACTAATTAGTAAAATGTTAAATGATTTATTCTAAATTTTATAACTAATTATACCCTCATGTATTTTGTGTCTGTGGAAGAGAGACGAGTAGCATGTGGATTATATGTTCTTCACTTTTAGTTATGGTGGAGTGTTTTTTTGAAAAATAAATTAAGACATTAATCTGAATTAAATCAAGTCGAGTCAACTTAATTCTTAACTAGTTTATAGTCCTCCCACCTTAATTGTACACTTGAAACTTTTCAACTCTGTATGAGGTTACTCAAACACTTCTTACATCGATTTGAATATTCAATTAGACAGTAATATAACTTTCTATGACAAATTTTACGAGACAAACATTTTGCTACTCGAGGCTGACTCAAATGTTTACTCGAGTAATTCGCCCTTGACTCGACTTGAACAGTAACATCAAATTGATCTCAAATAACTCACCAGATGCCTCAGACTCAATCACTACTCTAACATGTTAGTTTATTATACGAATTTAGAGGTTAACATCCCCGTTATATTAAAAGAACTATATATTTACGTTCGCAATCATAATTTTATTCATCGACAGTAATGGTTTTAAAAAGATGCTGTAACATGTTTTTAAACCTTAACATGTTTAACCATCGCATCCTTCTTCTTCTATTTATTTGGGTAATTAACTATACAAATTTAACTCGTAGTACTATAACTATTTTTTATAAGCTCTTCTTCTTCAGTTATTCATGTAAAAATACTTCTAATTATTGCTTGAATTGGTAAACTTTTTATATATTATTTATTTATTTATTAGTATTAATTAATACTGTAGATAGCATCATTTGCAGGAATAAAATAAAAAAGATAATTGTAAAATATGAATAACGATTTTTGAAGTTGAAGAATGGGGCAGGGCATGTATGTGAATAAGTAGGTGGGATAAAGGGTATAGATGTAAACTGAAAGTGGGTCTCGTTATCATCGAAGAGGGTGGGGTCCACCTGAGATTCAGTTCAAAACACGTGTTCTACTACTTTCATCCACTTCTTTCCCTCTATCGACCATCACCCTCTTGTTTTTTCCCCATATTCATTTTTCAAATAAGTTTATTTTTACGTAAAGAGGTGACCCTTTTTTATATGACCCGAAATTCGACATGAAAATGAATAAATAGAGTTGAGTGATCTCAATCAACCAACCAACCTGTTGAATTGTATTCGAATTGATATTTGAGTAAACGGGTCGGGCTTCTTTTACAGATAAAAAAGTTTTTTAAAAAAATTAACTCAGATGAATCTATTTTGACATGTTTGATGTTGATTATTAGAAATTTGTGTTTTGCATGAACTTGATGGTTTTTATATAATATATTTTTGTAATATAAGTTAGGGCACACATTATTTGTACACACATTTATTACAAGAAATGCATAAAAATATTAAACTAAATTAACTTAATGTATTAATTTAATGTTAATTTATATGCACTCTTAAATATCAGCCTTCATAAATGAGAAAAGTGTAGTGATTATCGACGTTAACAATTTACAAAAATATAAATAAAAAAGATAATAATAATTGTAGGTGGTAGTCATCAACAATATTAAACTACATCAATCACCAATTGTTATGTTTTACTATGAAATATTATTTTTTTCCTAATAATTCTGTAGTTTTACATTTAAATTAAACAAAAGTAAAATCTAAAATGTGTGTATAAGATTTTTTTGTTTTGTTTTGTTATCTTGAATGCATTAACCTTTTTTCATTGAAAAAAATAAAAATAGAGTTTGTTTAACAATTGAATAACTTTTTTGTCGTTCTTGAAAAAATTTCTCTCGAATGACTTTTGTCAATTCCCATTTATCATTGGGATAAAGATATCCTCCGGGAGGGCGATTGGGACGTGGACATAAGGGCCTTTATGACACAATTAATAATTCGATTCATTTTCAAAATCTCATAAGAAAATAAAGATCTATGTTACGAAAAGAAGCGAGTGGAGATTTTAATATAAAGTTACACGTTTTATACAATATAAAAGAAGTAAATGAATGTTATAATGTATTATATTATATTGGTAATTGATAATTGATGTTTACATGTTTATTTAGTCTATTGGGTGCGGATATTAGTAGTTTTCTATCTTTATAATTTTAAGAGTAAAAAATGGGGTATATATGCTTTATTAGTATAGCAAGGTACATATTCAATATAGAGGTTTACTATTGATGTGATTTCATTATATAAGTGGCATGAATTGGATATATGAATTTTTATAGACTCAATTGACATGTTTTTATAATTCCCAGTTTATATTTATATTATATCAACTTTTTAATTACTTAAAACTTAAATAGTAAGAGGTACTAAAAATAAAAAGTACTCCGTATAAAATTATATGAATAGTTTAAGTATCATTTTGTTTATTTAATAATTTGAGATTATTACCAACAAATGATAAAAGGTTAAGTTTTAGAAATAATTTAAATTAATGTAAAAATTGTATTATTATTATTATAGAGCATTAATAGAAAGGCTTACGTAATAAAAGTTTCCGTTTCGTATCTCGAGAAACATGAATGTAATTTCCTATATTAAAAAATGTAAGAAAAATTTAAACACCTTATAATAAACTAGCAAATAATCGTGCAATATGACAGTTAATGTTATGATGATGAGTGATCGTGATAATGATAATAGTGGAGTGATGAGAAATTAAGAGTATGTATATGTTTTGAAGATCTACCGTATGTTTACTGTGTTTATATGTCTATATATACGGTAATAAAGTGAAATTTAATTTATATATAGAAATAATAATGGATATTAATAGAAGTACAATCGTTAAAATGATTAAAATATCAGTAATTATGTACGGATAATATATTTAATTTTTACAATTGAATTGAAAATTAAATCAATGACTCAATTGCATTATAATTAGTTATAAATTATAGAAGTATATATTTTATATTTTTTACATATATAAACGTATGCTTCTATGATATAATACAACACTTCAAAAAGTTTTATATAATAAACAGAGTGATGTATCAAATAAATATATCATTTGTGAAAAAATATTTAGCAATTTTTTCTTTTACTATCATGTAGGATAGATAGTAGAGTTGATGCTTTAAAGTGTATCAACTAACTTGGTTAAAATTTTGTACTAAAAATTTCAATCAAATAAAATCACAACGATGGTTAAAAAGGGAATGGAAAAAATCTGAAGGAAAAGGAGGCTAGTACTCACTAAATCCATCCATATTTATACAACACAATCGTAAGTCGCCGGACATCCTTCTCTCTCTACCCTACTCTCTCTCTCTATCTCAACAGAGATCTCGATTACAGGGATGCTTTTGCCCCAAATCATCATTCTTCACTTATAATTCAATCTTTACTACTTTATTTCTTTCAATTTCTGGTAAGACCTGCGTTATTAATTTTATATTTTTTCATTTTACCTAATTGTTACTCTTTCAACTAATTCCCAATCTCACCGTTTTCATTGTTATATCTGCATCGATCTTGATTCTTTTGTATAAATTGGATCTGGGTTTTATCAATTTTGGATTGTTGACATGTAAATTTGTAATCTTGATTTATGTATCTGGTTTTGAATTGTGTTTAATTTTAGTATTTATGTAATGCATGTGATTGAACTGTTGTGTGTTGTGATGTGTGTGTATACTGATTTGTTTGTTATAAAGTATGGATCTCGATTAGTGATTGATAGTTGGTTAACTGGTAACTGTTGATTCATATGATGAAGATCAAGAAAAGATTATGGTAATTAGTTTTTTTTAAATTGGGTTTGAAAAAAAAGGATTTTAGATTATTTTTATGGGGTGTTTGGATATGTGATTTGGAATTGATTATTTCTAATTGAAAAATTATTATCTGATTCAGATAGTTTGTTAGGTTAGTTTGATGTTTAAAGTTAGGATAGTTAGGCATCTTTACTTGTATTTGAATGATAAGTTTTGGTTTTCAGCTACTTGTTGCATTTTTTTTTTTTTGAATCTGATTGTTTTTTTACTCTAAATAAACAGAAATTGATAATTTTAATCAGTTTTTGATATTGCAATAACCACTTTAGAGACACATCTAAAGTACCTCTTTCATTTCTCTTTCTATTATTAGTTTTCATTTTAATATTAAGTTCTTCAAGAGGATTCTTAGAAGAGGCTCATTTACTCATCTAAGATAATAAATACTATAAAGTTACAATTTTTATTCTTTATTTGGCTCTTATAAAGCTTGAATTCATTTATGCAATAAAAAAGGTGTCACCTTTCTTTAACTTTTGGGTTGCTTTCTTTGTCGTTCCTGCTTCAGGGATTTCGAATTTTGAAGGCTATTCAAGTTATTATATTTTGAAATAAAAAATCATGGCTATTGATGGTGTTGAGTCTGAGTTGGCCCACGTGCCAGTCGAAAATGGGAAGAAAGAGAGCATTGTTAATGGCCATGTCAGTGAAAACGAATCTGGTACTCACGTTAGTGAGCCGGTTCGTGTAGAAACAGCACCGGAGGCCAGCTTTCCGAAGGATGCAGTTGATGAGTGGCCTGAAGCAAAAAAGTTTCACTCAGTTTATTTTGTTAAATACCGAACAGTGGAAGACCAGAATGTGAAAGCTAAACTTGAACAAGCTGATAAGGAACTTAAAAAGCTTAATCAGGCCCGTGATCCAATCACTGAGAAGCTGAGGGCTAAAAGGGTAATATTTTTTATCACTACACTTGAGCTGATGCTATTAACAAAAGTATTGTTACTTGATTAAACTAATTCGATGATTTATTTTAGACTGAACGAGCACAAGTAATAGGTCAATTGAAGGCTCTTGTTGAAGAGAAAAACCATTTTAGAAATATCATGGATGGTAAGAGAAAAGAAATTGAGCCTCTACAGCAGGCTTTGGGCAAGTTGCGGGGCCCAAGGGATGCTAATAAAGACAATAGAAGTTTCATATGCTCATCGGAGGCAGAGCTTAATGATGTTGTAAGCACGATTTTCATAATACATGAAATCCCTTTTGGTGGTAATAAAACGCTCAATGCATTCTTTTTCTCGTGTAAAGTTTTGTTATTTACTTCATATGCAGATTAAGAGTTTGCAATATCGCATTCAACATGAAAGTAATACCCTAACTGAGGAAAAACAAATCATTAGAGAAATTAAACAACTTGAAGGAACAAGGGATAAAGTTATTGCGAATGCTGCTATGAGGGCTGAAGTTCAGAAATCTGTTGGTGAAAAAGATGCCATTCAAGACCAGGTCAAAGTAAGAATGCCTTCACTAAATCTTGTATGGCTAAATTGGTGATTGCGTAATAGGTTTGGGTGACAATGGGTAATATTGTGTTAGTATGGGTCAGGTTGATCAGAAACATTTTTTTGGTACATCGTTAAATGTCCAACAGATGCCATTCAAGACAAGGTCCAAGTAAGAATGCCTTTACTAAATCCTGTATGCCTAATTTGGTGATTGTGTAACAGGTTTGTGTGAAAATGGGTAATATTGTGTTAGTACGGGTCAGGTTGATCAGAAACATTTTTTTGGTACATTGTTAAATGTTTCAAAAAAAATGAGCAACCGTTAAATATGATTGAAGAGTGGTATTTATTGCATCTTAAATTCATTAATAATAAAGCTATGCAGGAGGTTGTTTGCATTAATGATACACTTTGGGAAATGTTTCGCTAATTTCTTGTAACTTAATTTTTGGTTAACGTGTTTGAGATAAAATATAACCTTAGTTGCTCAATGCATTAGTAAATGGGTTGAAATTTTGCCAGCTTTGGGCGTGAGTCTGAAAGTTCATATATTAATGTTTCTTGAGATTTGTGTGTTCTAGAGCATTGGTGTGGATCTTGATGGGGCCCGGAAAGATCGACAGGTTATTAACGCGAAAGTTAAAACACTAGAGACTGAAAAAGAGGCCATAAACACTGTTATTGCTTCTTTAGAAGAAGAATTGCATGTGGTTATCGAGAAAAGGGATAAGGTCTATGAGAAGATTCGCGAGCTGAGGAATAAACGTGAAGAAGGGGTATGTTTGTATTTTTTATTAAATTCATGTTTTGTGTTTGAAACACGGCTTGTTGATTATCTGTCATGTTACATGTCTTTTCAGAATACTTGCTTTTACCAGAACCGCTCGCTCTTGAATGATGCTAGAAGGCTGGCTGCGAATAAGGATGTTAATGCCCTGAAAGAGCTTTCTACGTCTGAGGTTTGCCAATTCCCTCACTACGAACTTGTTGGGGCTATTTCATTTATATGTTTATTACATCTTGTTCAGTTTCATACCAGCTGCAACAAAACTGATTATCAAATTGTAGAGTTAAAGTTTATATTCAACCCTTCATTTGTTCTAACATATATATATAATAGCCTTTTGTTAACATTTCACTAAATGTGTCTCCTTTTTCACAAAAAAATGTTGTTTTGGTTATTCAAGCATACCTTCTTTTCACAAAATATCTGTTAATTATTAATTCCATCGAGAATCAAAATTTGCCAAGCTCTCAAGTATCTGATCATGTTGTTGCATTAGATCATCCTGATTAATCAATATCACACAATCACTTTCAAAACACAAATACAAACACCCCGTAATTTGTTTCTTGGAGTTTATCATTTATGGTTCACTTGATGAAAATAGGTCGACAAGTTCATGTCTGAGTGGAACAGTAGTAAAGCGTTCAGGGAAGATTATGAGAAAAGAATATTGCAATCACTCGACATGCGTCAGCTAAGCAAGGATGGACGTATGAGGAATCCTGGAGAGAAGCCCTTGATCGCACAAGAACTCCCGGCCCCTGTTCCTGTCGAGACAGAGGTTGTAGCAAAACCAAAAGCGAAACAACCAAAGGAAGATCCCGTTCCTGCTGTTGTTTCACCTCCAGTCGAGAAAGAAAAAGACAATAAAAAGCCGAAAGAGGCAGCAAATGGTACAGTAAAGGGTAAAAAGGATAAAATAGTAGTTGAAGAAGAAGAGGAAGTTTTTGGGTTGGAGAAAAAACCGGTGAAAGTAGAAGTTGTTGATGAGTCAAAGCTGAAAGAGATAAAGAGGGAAGAGGAGATTGCAAAAGCTAAACAAGCTTTGGAAAGGAAGAAAAAGCTGGCTGAAAAGGCGGCAGCAAAAGCTCAAAAGAAAGCTGAGAAGGAAGCCGAGAAGAAGCTCAAGGTTATTACTCATTTTGAAAATTAATTTGCAGCTTATTGGGTTTTGGTCGACTTTGACATGACGATCTTATTTATTGTAATTTTGTTACAGGATAAGGAAAAGAAAGAGAAGAAGAAAATGCAAGCTTCTATGCCAGCTGTCGAGGTTCCTGATGAAGCACCGGAGGAGGAGGCTGCAGAGGATCCGGAGGAAGAAAAGGCTGAAGAAAAGGTGAAAACAACGACAATAAAGAACAAAGAGAAGAAGGAGAGTGTGAAAGTGAGAAGCCGAGGCAACAGGGGAAAGGGACCCGAATCGATTTCAAAGGTGATGCTGAAACGTAAGAAGTCAAACAACTACATGTACTACTATGCTGCTGGTGCTGCTGCAATCGTTGTTGTGCTATTAGCGGTTGGGTACAACTTGTATGCGTAGATGAAGTTAGGAGGGTGCAGTACATCCCTTGGGTTGAACAAACAGATACTGGTGGTTCGAAAGTGGTGTCGGTTTTTTGGTTTTCGTTGGTTCTTTTTGCTTTTTTGTACTTGCAGCCTGAGAACTCTTATATATGGTTTAGAAAGAGGTAGTTTGAAACATGTACCAGAACAGGAGGGTTAGTGTACTTTTTGACATTTTGGTTTTTTGATAAGAAACAGAATGTTTATTATGTGATATATTTTGCAGCATGTTGGTTTATTATTTTACCTGGTTTGAATTTTAGTGTAGCATAAAGCCACTGTCTTTAGAAAAAAAAAGGTATTTTAGAATACTATGCAATATTTTTTTTTTCTTTTTTATAAATAATGAACTCATGATGTCTAGCTCAAATTTAGAACGCCGAAACCAACAAGCCAGTTGAGGGTTAATTAAAGCAGCAGTAATTCTTATACGCAAAGTTTTTAAGAAGTTATATACATTTCTAAGCTATTTCACCTGCAATATTTGTACTTTTGGTTATGGATATTGGACTATATTGTTGGTCTTCAATCGTATACTTAGATGTGTATTGTAATGTGGAAGAAACAATTTTCATTTTGGCATAAACTGTTAAACTGGTTGGGCTAGTTGGAGCAACAAAAGCCAGTAATGAGTAAACTGGTTCCCTTGGTTTTTTAACTACTAGAACAAGTTGACCGGTATGGTTAATATACATTTCATGTTATAAATGGTCAAACCAAATTGTACACATCCATTTTAGTGACACTTGACAAGATGAGGTCTTCAAAGTGAACAAACATATGTACATTATATAGACAGGAATGCTGGTTATTTGTGATCTATAGACGAGCCTTAGCCTCAAATCCATCTGTTTCGTCGAGTTTCTCTTGCAACAAGTGCAACAATAAGTTTATTAAAATACGTACGGCAAAGACCCCCATCAACATAAGAATAATTGGATCAAAATACCTAATACTCTATACTGATAATAATGTTAATTTGTATCGAGAAATGAGTAGTCTAAAAAGCAATTTAGCAATGAAAGATTGAGACACTTGGTAAAATCCGATCAAGATAAGAATGAAATGAATGTAAATTGGATCAAAATACCATGGTAAAATCCGATCAAGTTAAGAATGAAATGAACGTAAATTGGATCAAAATACCTAATAATCTTCAACGGATGATAATGTGAATTTGCATTTAGAAATGATTAGCTTACAGAAAATCTAACAAACGTGGTAAAATCGATGGTTAATATAAGAAGTAAGAAAATTGTTTACGCCATATGTTACTAATAAATTTGTGTTTTTTAAAAATAAATCTACTGAAATTGTATAACATATCATTATATCATTATATCAAGGTAATAAAATATATATTCCACAAAATTATAAAATTGAAGGATTTTTTTATGACAACTGTAATTGTATTTTCTTTTCTTCTTACCTAGTAGTATAATTTTTGTTTGTTTGAGTGAGGTCATCTATCTTCTTTATATCTCTATCTCTATATAATACTAATTTACAAGTCCTTTCGTTTATGTCACATGTTTTTCCTCTTAACACTTAAAAACAAATATCTTACATGTCATCATTCAAATCTATAATTTTAAAAGATAATTAGTATTTCTTAATGCATTCATAAATTTATGAAAGTTCATTATATATAGATCCATATCAATATTAATCAAACAAATAATAATATTTATAATATTAGTTCAACTACATTAAATTATAGCCAACTATACCTTGTATAAAGTTAATAATCTAAGTAACTAATTAAAAAGCTTTATGTGACAATATCCATCACTGCTATAAATGAATGAAATGAATGGTTACACTACTTTCATTCGCACAATTTCTGATTAATTAAAGGTTAGAGAAAGATGTCTGTCAACTTGAAGGTAGCATATCGTTTTCACTTTTAAATATTTTTATCTTTTCTTCACAATCTTATTTGCATTTCATATAATAAAGTAAAATTATAAAGAACATGTAATATCCACATATTTTCTCATCTATTGTTGACTAACATATATATATATATAAATATATATTATCAAATATTGTGTATAGGAAAAATAAAGGACTTGAAGAAATCAAAATCATAGTAAAAACGTATAATTTTCTAAAAATCAATCATTATATATTAATCATTGACTAATACATTTACTAATAGTTTAGAATAACGAAAAAGAAGTACTAAATATAGAAATTTTGTTTGTATAATTATACACTACATTATAAATTTCAATATATAAACCAAAATTGTGAAAGCGTAGAAATATACATGCCCAGTTGAGATGTGATATGATTGCATTGCGATGCCTAAGAACGCGATCTAATAGATTCTTGTATCGAGTAGTTGGATCATATTCTCTTACCATAAAAATGTCTAATTTAAAACAAAGATAAAGGATTCGAGAACAAGGAAACACCACTTTAAAAGAATTAATAAAATAAATTTAAATTGGGATAAAATAATCTGTTGATAAATGAATTCCCATTTGTTGACCATTACTTATAAGATTTTTCTCTAAAATCTGGTTTGCTTTTATAGTCCAAATAAAAATATAACATTTTTGTTACTTGACCAACCATCAGGAGAAGCAAATAAAAATGGTACAGTAATCAATAAGATTGATGAAGTAGCAATAATGACTTCTTATTTTGTTGTAGGATGATTTTGATTAGGAGAAAATATTAGATGATGTTGTTATAGGAGAAGATCTTTTTAACGTTTTAAAAAAGAAGTATGATGATCATAAGATAGAAAATTTAAAATCACATTAAATTATACATTTGTTATATTAATACAAACAATTTAATTTCTAGCATTCACTGAAAGAAATATATTAAGTAAACGTTGATACTTATAAAAAAAAATAAGAAACAAAAATAATCGAATGAAAATTAATTTTGAAAACATATCCTACCATCTCATAGATGAAGACTTAGACTTTCACGGAATATTCAAAAAATTCAGTTTTATTAAATTTAGGGATTATATACTTGGAGACCACCCACATATAGCATTTTGTGTTTGTAGGCCACCCATATTTGAAAATAATTTTGTAGGTCACCCAAATATATCATTTTGTTTTTGTAGGCCACCCATATTTAAAAACGATTTTGTAGGCCACCCAAATTTGTATATTGTTTCATGTATATCAATTTCGACTAAAAACTCATCTGAAAAGTGTAAAAGGATACAAATACTCACGTATTTGAATAAAACTAAAATTATATAAATAATGTTAATTAACAAATATAAGGGTATTTGTGTTCCCTCACAAGTTTTTTGATGAATTTTTGTCGAGTTTGATATATATGAAACAATATACAAATTTAGGTGGCCTACAAAATCGTTTTCAATATAATCCCTTAAATTTAACATCTATTTGAATGTCTATGTTTCATGGAACATACCCTACACCGTGATCTACCGGTCGACGGCACATCAGCCGCCATTATCAAATTTCAAACTCGTACAGATTATTGGATTTAAATCTTCATATCAATACCGATCCTCTCCAAATCACTCCTAGATCAAATTCATCGGTTGAATTTGATTAATTCCAACTAAAACCTTCGTTTTTGATCCAAAACTTTAGCGTAATAAACCGCAAACCAACACGATCAAGACTCTTCAAATTACACCATGTTTTTGCTCAGATTGTTCAATCAAACGATGAACAATCTTCAATACTTGAATAACCTTGCTCTTATACCAATTGTTAGATCGATATCAAGTATATGAAGAATCAATGTAAATACAGTGACTGAATATTGAGAGTATTACTGATATGATTTAGTCCGTACAATTACAAAGTGAGCCAAAAATCATTACAACAAGGTATTACATGGGTATTTATAGCCTAACATGATACACACATTCTAACTAATACAATACACTCTAATCACGTAAATCATATTCTATATTAATATCCCTAACAATTAATAATAAAGATCAAGATCAAATGCCAACTTCTTTGATACATATCATTCGTTGCTATAAACAGTGAGAATTACAAAGTGTGTTGCTCTTCTGTGCAGTTTACTTTTCTTTTGTTTGCCAAAATATGAAAATAACGTGGTACATAGAAAATGAGCTTGTTGAAAGAATGATAATGTTGATTGTTAAGTGAGAATTTCAGTCTCTTTTTTAAAAACACTGTTTGTTACAATTGACTGAATACATACTGTCCCTTCTTAAAATGGTGAATGGTGCACTGATAGATGGAGCAGCAGATCCTGACCCAGAGCAATGGGGGAGAACAACAGAAGAGGAAAGATCGGAAAGTAGAATTGGGAGCTGTCCCGGTCTTACAGCTGATATTAAGCCATCCAATGGTACTCTTCGCCTTTATGGCGGTGCTGTTTTCGAAAGAGTTATGCATGAGTTTCGATGCGCTACATATTCGATCGAATGCCCTCCAGTGTCAAGAGAGAAGGTAAAATCTAGTTGAAATTTTTTGCCTTTTGGATCGAATAACAGATAGTATAAACATCATCTTTGCACAGGTGGCAAATATAATACTTACTCGTGCTGGCTGAGGTGGAGGAGAGGATTCGTAGAGGCTGCTGCTGAGATTGCTGCCAGGTCATGGCTTGCCCCTCTGCTTGATACGGCTAGTGAACGTCTTGCTTTTGTGTTAAGAAACCTCTTTGATCTTGCAATGGAGAGAAATAACCTTTGTCATGCTGATTGTAAGTTGTTAATTTATTTATGGAATTCAAACTGAAATGCGATCAACAATATGTTGGATTTTTTATAAAAAATTATAATGACAGATTTAAAAAGAACAGGGGATATGGATGGATATGTTGGTTTTCATGCCACATTAAGGCACTCCTACAATTGCTTTATCAAAAGTCTTGCATAGGAGTGCAAGCAACTTGTTCAACATCACTTAGATTCAGTTACAAGCCCATATTCTCAAGTAAGTTACGAGATTGATTTCCTAAATAGTTCTGGTGGAAACGCGTTAGACACCAGGCTCCAGCTACTTCAGTATGCTTTGAGTTTTCAGACCATCGAGCTCTGAAAGTCCAAGAAAACATACCTCCGCAAGAAAATGATCAGGAGGACATCACACTCGGAAAAGTTGTTGAAGCACTAGAAGCTTATATGCCGTACCTGAGACCCTGTCACCTGACCAGCCATCTGGTGAGGTGTATGTCGTTAAGAAAGAAAACGGATTGATGGTGGAGCAAAAGGATGATGTTCCAGAATAAAGGGTAATAACATTATGGTGGATAATTCAAGAGTTCAAGATGGAGGTGGGCAGCTGGCCTTATAAGCTTACGATCAGGCTCGTCGTACTCTGAGATTTGCTCGTCAGCTGCATAACATTTTGCACGCATACGTGAAGTCTTGATTGAGCGCAGCGTGACTTCAGCCTTGAATTCTGGTTTTCTAACCCCATGGTAGGCTTCTCATTCAAGGGTTGGGTACTTCTCATTCGAGGGTTGGGTAACGGGTGAAAACAGACAGTTTTCTATACGGGTCGGATTAATCTGGGCTAGTTTCTGTGCTGAATTTAAGTTTTCACTACAAATATTTAGTATGTCAATTAAGACTTCAAAAGCTATATCTTTTCAGTAGTTATATAATTTTAATTGAATAAAATGATTCATGTGGTTCTATGCAATAAAAATACATTTTGGGAGACTTTTGACCTGTTTGCCCATATGACCTGGCCCCTGGGTCATTTTAAGCTCTCTTTATTCCCTTTATTTTACATGTTTGGTTAGACCCGAATCAACCCATTCATAACTACATGTTTGGGAGACTATTGTTTATGATCAAATTCACTTTATGCTACTACAAACATTGTGTTTAAAGACTTCTTTGATTTCATGTGATTAGTCGTGAACGTCTTATGGTGTCACTGGGATTGGATTTATTTTCTGTGAATGATGAGAAATTTATGGACATGTTTGTTGCACCGGGAGCAATTGATGTCCTCCAGAACGAATGCGATTTCCTTCAGAAACGTCAAAAGATATTGCACACTTGTTTGTCTGACTTCAAATCTGTTGCTAGAACACTCTAATGGATTCAGTTAACCAGACCTCACTGAGGCTTCCATCTTGTGAGCAATATCAAACCTAAAACCGATCAATCTCTACTATCTTCGGTTTACTGGTTATGTTTGGCTTTTAGTAGAACACAAAAGACTGTAATGAATTCGTCTGTATGACCGGTTATAACTTGTGTATGATCTCAAATGATGATGCTTGTTTCATATAACACTACTTGCAATTTGAGTTTTTGGTGTTATGGCTTAATAATTACTATTATTTTCATTATGGTTGACAGGCTAGGTGGATTGAATTTTTATATATAAACTAAAATATCTGAGATTTGATTTTGTTGTCAAAAATTGATCATGTTGTCTCTCCTTTTTAGTAGCTATAGCCTTTGCTTAGAGCTTATCCAAGTGATATTTGAAAGTTTGCTAAGCCATGCTCACATGTTATAGATTGATAATAATCTATGTGCATGATGCATATATAAGATATACATGAGATTAAGTTATTTTAAAATGAATAAAATATATATTCAACTTGCTGGTCAAAACATACGAGTATTGTTTTATTTTTTATATTTTTTGAAAGAATTTCATGGAAGTTTTTAACCATACTGATATACTATATACGTAATGTTTGAACTTTTAAGGGTTATTGTTAATATTTCTTTGATATCTATAACTTTCACTAATAAGAAAAGTGGTTTCTACATATGCTGACTTTGAAGGTCAAATTAGTTATATCTCAGAATTGCTAGAATTTTTAGAACTTTCCAGGAACATGCGATAACTGCATACACTTGTAGCCTTATAGCAGTAAAATAGGATACGCAAGTATGAGTGTAATGCGACAAAATCTTGAATACAATGATACATTTGAGATTGTGAAGTTAAAGTCAAAAGTCCAATAATAGAAACGTTCAACTTTTTTCCTATTACTATTATTTCCATCACTTTCCTTTGACTTATTATCAACAAAACAATAAATGGCTAGACACTCTTTGTGTTCACTCTTTCTTTTTCATGTGGTATGTGATAAATCCAATATAATTAGTCTTTGAGATTTATGTAATATGTCAATGTGCTCTGTTGATGCACATAGTATAACATCATATCTGTATAGTTATGGATTAGTGTACATTTTTAACTGAACGCGTGCATCTTTTATGATGCACCAAAATAGTAAAGACCATAATAGCTTATCGATCTATAGTATTCTCAATAGAATTCATTTTTATTCCCTCGATCATTCATAAAGTTGCGTGTTTATAATGGAACATGTTACATTGAAAGATATGGTCCCCTAATCTCAGTTTGTTAAGACCAATGACCTTGTCTAATTAGTCCCATCTGTATTACTATTTGATTTTATGTCCTGTGAATTACAAGAATACCCTTGGGTTCATTGTTGCGAACCACCCTTATGTTGGCTCTTCGGTTGTTTGCAGAATAGCATTGATTGGTACGTTTCACCGATCATATCATTTAGTTGAATTTTTTTTTTATGAATTTTTGTGAATGCCATATTTTTCTTTAATTATTAATCATAAATCATAATAACACTTGGATATGGTCTATTGTCATCGTTGTTTGCAAATACTGTAATTTATAGGGATCAAGGCGGTCTCAGAAAAAACTTTACCATTATCAATTCCGTGTGAACTGTGATTGTGAGTTTGATTCTGTAGAATATTAACACACCAAAGATAGTCTTGAAACCACGATTAAAAAAAAAGGAAATGCAGTGTAAGTCACTTTATTATACACATATATTTCTTTATCGTTTGGATTTTTATCATGATTTTTCATTCACATAAATAAAAGTATGGGTAGCTTTAAATTATTCAATAAATATTTCTCCATTCGTTTCAATTTTAATGTTTATCTTATTATTTTCGTTTGTTTAAAAAATATTATCCATTTACACAAAATAACGATAAAAAAATTATTAAATTTATCTTTATTTTTTATATTTTTTTAGTTAAATTTACATTGAATATAAAGGTAAAACTGACATTTATCAATCTATTATAAATTCACCATTACATTCTTTTCATAACGAAAAATTATTTAAATGGAAGTGGTTTACAAAAACAGTAATAGCGGATTCGGTCTAAAGAATTAATTGATGTTTAACAATATGAAATATTCCTACTTTTATTTGTTTATAAACATACAACACGTTTCTTAAAGTTATCTTTAACAAATCACAAGTTTCAAATGCTATTTGGAACAAACATTGAATTTAGTCATACAAATATTAAAGAATACAACTTTATTAAGGATTTGATGATTGATAAACAAGTTGAAACAAACATTCTATTTAGTAATACAAAACAAACAATGTTAGATATGAGTAGGTTTGCTTTGTTAAAGTAGTGGTATAATTTAATTAATTAATTAATTAAAGTTTTAACTATTAATATTTTAAGTGGAAAAAACATAATACATTTTGAAACAATAATTCATGTAATTGTTTTTGTTTGTGAAAAAACCTTACTAGTTGACTTGTTTTTATGCTATCAATCATAGATTTTTGAAGGAATTTAGAACTTCAAGTGACATAAAATTAAATATTAAATAATTATATAAAAGGTAGCATCTAATTAAGATGCTTTTAGAATGGTGGAATAGAGTTGTAGTGGTAATTAGGATAAATCATCATTCAACTAATATTCGCAACACACTTGCTATATATATTCATGACATACGACTTTTAAAAATGTAAAATATGCTTACAATAATTATCACATTGCTTTTGGAAGTCAACACCAATCAGGTTTCTTAATTGTAATTAATGTAGAACATGTACATTAATTTTTGTTATAAAGTATTATTTATTTATTTCTTTTAATAAATATTTTAGTTTCTTCAGTAAATGTACGACCCAACTTTCTCTTATATGACATTTCAAATCAAACTTGTACATTAAAACATATATCATATGCTACGTATTTTATTATTAATCACGAGATTTGTCACGTTATATATTAAAGTGAAAAATAACAACTATATAACATAGAAAATATGATACATGAGTATTTTGAGTACATGAGGTATAGCTTCATCGTTTGGAAATAACAAAACAACTACATTTCGAGTCACTTGAACTTACAGCAGTTAGTTATTTTAAAATACGAAAATGTTAGTGTGTGATTAACAAGTATAATAACATCAGAGCACACAAAGTGCATTTACTTTTTTCGACATTTACTGCCTCTAATATTAAGACTGCGGTCAAAAGTCGAAGTTGAGGGAGAAACAGTGGAATGAAGTCTTTTTTCATTTTTTTTATTGTTTTATTTGAGTTCATCGATCCAAAAACGTATTGTGAGCCCCTTTCATATCAAATTTAACTCTGAATCACACCTCTAAACGCTAAATTACAAAAATCTTATTGAATTGAATTAATTAAAATGATTACATTGACCTCTATATATATATGTTAGGAGAATCTTACTAAATAAATAACACAATCGTATTAGGAAACTAAATATTATTTAAAGATAATTACTAACTATTCTAAATATTTTCACGAAATAATATATTATAATATGCCCCTGCAGTTTAAGCAGTAGGAGAAAGACAAACGATTAAACTGATTAAACTAGAACGAAATTTGCAAAAAAAACTCTTTGATAACGGTTGCTCTCTGTTTGACAATACTGACTGCATTGAATCTTTATCTTAGAAGAAGCTATAAATTAAGAAAAGATTTTTTGTTTTTTTAGAATTAGAAGACGAGAAGCAATTGGATCGCAATATTTTTCTTTTCAAAAGATTGAGAAGGTAGAACTCGATTAGGAAAAAAAATGAACTTTTTTAAAGCATATCAGATAGAGGAAGCTATTTATTCGTATCTTTTTTTAATAAACAAGTAATTGAAACAAGTAAAAAGAGATTGATAAGAGTATACGCAATACAGGGTGAATATCGGGTGAAAGATGCCATGTGGATAAAAATAGCTAGGTGAACCACTAGAGTTGTCTTGTGAAAAGGGTATTGAAATACTCAGGAGATGGGTAACACCCGAGTGAAAGAATTGATGGTGATAACTTCTTAATTCATATTGCTTTCTTCTTTTTGTAATATACAAAAAGAAATAAAATATCTTTTTGCTATAGATTTATATGATAAATTTAAATAAAAGTGGATTATACAATTTTAGTTTAATTATAGTAAATAACTATGTGGAATTCATTAATTGGCATATTGAAGAAGGTTAGGTGTTTAGAAAAAGATAACATAAATGAATGATGTGATAATGACGTGGTAGTTAATAACTAAGGGGAATGTAAAAGTAATGTGAATCCTCGAAGTTGAAGGATAAAGTGAATGGGGAATTGACAGATTGCATGACATTGAAGCAAAGATAGAATCCATGAATATCAAAGAAAAAGAAAACGACCATGAGAGGGAGATTTGACGAGAAATATGTTTGTGAGGGGGAAAGTTAATCAACCAAATAAAAGACACAGATTGCATGTCCAAAAGAAATTTATTTATAAAATAAATTTAGATTGAACGATAGACAAGAATAAAAAATAAACTAAAAAACTAAAATTATACAAAGATGAAGAAGTAAAAAGCGGGATTTCTCTTAAGCGTATGAATTTAGCCAACGATTAAAGTTTTTCGATCAGTTTAAAACTCTAGCTTTGATAGCATATTGAATAATGTAAACTCTAGCTTTGATAGCATATTGAATAATGTAAACCCTGAATATCAATGTGCACTATTATGCGATTATTTATAGAGCATAAGGAAAATAATAACTTTAAAATTCTAATAGATCATAAGCCGAGAGTCAAATATGGGCCAACTAGCTTACCTATCATCTAATACACTTTACGTAATTTTCTATTTAAAGAAACAAAGA
Source organism: Logfia minima (assembly GCA_963921325.1). Classification (NCBI taxonomy): domain Eukaryota; kingdom Viridiplantae; phylum Streptophyta; class Magnoliopsida; order Asterales; family Asteraceae; genus Logfia; species Logfia minima. Next base: position 31,463,669 of record OY992767.1, read on the forward strand.
ATTATCTCATACACCACTACCATCATGACATCCACCAGCATCATATTACGGGGACTTAAAAGTCCAATTGAAATTAAACCGTTGCATTTCCAAAATAAAGTAAGTGCTTACAACAGCTATAATTAATATTGTGAAAATTTTAAGCTTATTCTTTTACATGTAAGACTTTCTATTGCAATGTGTATGAAAAAATACGCCGTTATAACTATAATATAACTACAGTTTTATGCTATTTATATAAGCTATACTGTAACCTTTTTTTGCCATAAAGTTACACGACTTCTCATGGAGCATACATCCCAACCCAAATCACAGTGCGGCTACGCTCATCTCCCACTTGTGTTTGTTTTTCCCACGTGCAATGCACGCGCCTACAAGACGACAATTCTTATTTAAGGAAACGGTACTTTTTCTGTTTTCCTTTTCTCCTCGTAAGGAATCTAAAAATAGCAACAACCAACAAAAAAAAAAAACTCCGTAACATTTGTATTATTGTTTTCCAAACGAACCTTTTCTGTGCCACAAAAGATGACACTATACCCACTTGTCATTTCTCATCCAGCAACTTTAGTGACTTTGACATATCAATGTCGTTCGGACTTTTAATTACTATAGTGGTACCTTTTGTTTTAGGAAAAGCTTATGTTCTGTTTACGGTACATACTTTTTATGTAATGTGAATCGAGTAAACTGAAAATAAGACTTTTAAATTTCATCTCTTAAGTTTCTGAAATATGCATTACTGGGCTCCAGATTGTTTTGTCACAATACTAATGTTATTACTGTTTATACAGTACATATAGTATTCCTTTTGTTTTATGCTATTACCAAATATGACATGATATAAAAATGGAATGGCTACTTTCAGGAATCAATGCCTTGAAGTTGTCCCTGTAGAATAATCTAGATGGAACCTCATGAGTCTGCTTAATTAGCTGATTAGACTCGATACGATGGTGAAAATTATAACAAAACATCATAGGAAATGTATACAGACATTAATAAAGTAAAAGTATGATCAGAAGTCACGAGTTCTATATAGTTACGAGCTTACTAAGAGTTTATAAAAAGATGGTTTGACATGGTATCACAACGATATGAGCTTAATAAATTACATAATGCTAGGAATGCTATTGTTAGTTTCATATATGCTCATATTTCACGATAAACCATACTAACGATCGTCTAGAATTTCTATTATCATAAACATGAGCGGAAAAAAACCATACAAAATGTTAATGTGTTACATTTATCATGCAAAAAAGTGAGATCTTCCTATTCGGGTGATATACATATCCTTGATTCGCCATCCACATTTTACCGTTATATACCACCACATGTTACAACTGTAGGGGCAGTTACTGGGACAACTTGTACCACTCCAAAACCGAGTGTTACATCAGCATCATATTATTACCATTAATTACCTACAACTCAAATACCTAAAAACACATCTAGTGACAACTTAACTAATACTAACTAATGTGATTCGTCTTTTTGTTTTTATTTATACATTGTTTCAACACAAAAAATAAAAAGATGAGCATTCTTTTTTCTATAAGCCCCACCACCACGAGTCTCTACCTATAGTAATGTTCGTGGTGTGGCCTTCCATGAACCTCACAAAGAAGTCATATGAGGTTCTCTAACGACAACATCAAACATCTAAAACAACACCACGAATGAGAACTAAATATCTACACATTTTAATACAACTAATATCATTATCAAACACATATGTAAAGAGTTAAACACACATGCAATCAACCTATGCAATTCAGCCCGAAGTTGACATATGTGTTCACAACAGTAAAAACATAAAAACATAAAAACATGATGTAGGTGAAGTGTAAATTCAACTCTAAGTTGACACAAGGTGTTATATAAAGTGAAAGAGATGCCTCATTACAAGCGTGGCTTAAAGTCATAACCAAAGATAAAATAAACATCTTTCTTGTTTTTCACACTCTCTCTCTCTAGAAACTAGAGTTAGAGAGAGAGAAACCCATAAATGGAAATCACATCAAGATTACATGAAAGAGAAAATCCATCTCCGACCAATTCTCCGACCAGGCACGTCAGTAGTAACAACCAAACACCACCGTTAACTCCAAAACCCATATCAAGATCCGAACCCAATCCATATCCAACAACTTTTGTTCAAGCTGACACTAACAGCTTCAAACAAGTAGTTCAGATGCTAACCGGATCCTCCGAAACAGCTAAAAATGCTTCATCAAAACCGACCCAACAATCAGATCCAGCTCCAGCTAAAGTATCCATACCACCCATCAAAACGGGTCAACAAAAGAGAAACGGGTTCAAACTCTACGAACGTCGAAACAGTTTAAAAAATGGGTTAATGATCAACCCAAATTCTGCACATGACTCCGGGTACGGGCATGGGACGTCGCCCCGGTTCCATGAGATACTTTCTCCCAGCATTCTTGATTTTCCGTCTTTGGTTTTAAGTCCGGTGACGCCGTTATCTCCGTCAGTCGGGAAGTCGTCCGAGGAAGATAGAGTGATTGCTGAAAAAGGATTTTATTTACATCCGTCGCCTAGGGCGGCGACACCACATGGGACGGCGGAACCACAGCTGTTGCCGTTGTTTCCGGTGATGTCGCCGCGGTTGATGGGGTCGTCGCCGGAATGATTATAATTATATTACTATTATTAATTATTAATGGGTGGTGAAAATTATAAGGTTGGAGATGTTTTTTTGCTTCAGTTATACAATTTCGATCTCTGATTTTACTCCATTTTTCTTAAAGAAAAACATGAAAAGAAAAGAAATTACTTTACATTTAATTTTAGTTTTAAATTTGACTGGTGTGTGAGTATCTATTTTCTTACAAATTAATAGCTAGTATATACAGTAGTACTGCAACTCTTTATGCTACTCCGTATAATAATTTCATGATGTTTCTTATTATAGAATTCTGAAACAGATCGGTCGTTATCGTTGTCTTTCGCTGCTTGTAGTAAGAAGGGGTTTTGACTAACTTATGCTTTAAACACACAATTAAAAGTATTTAATGAACATTAATTAAAGTTAAATGTAAAATTTCTCAGAATATTTAAAATTGTAATAATTGATATATAATTACAAAACCAACATTAAAGAGTTTATTAAATGAGTATTTCAATTAATTGAAAATTTTGAATGCATTTAATGATATTTATTCATTGTTTTTCTTAATTGAAATCAGAAAGAATTTCTTTCGCAATTGAAGCCATGTAATTCTCTTCAAGAAGTGTTGAATTAACGACTCTATTAGAAATTGAAATTAGCAACTTTTATACAAATTTTCAAATAAATGAGATTGGAACTTAATTTTTAAAGCATAAATTAATAAAACTCTAATAATAATAATAATATATAGTTAAATTTCAGCATGTATAATGTATTACAACTATAACAAAAAGACAATTATAAATATGATAGTTCTATAGTATATCTTACATGTAATTCATGTATTTCTTAATTAGATCATTATAATTATAATAATACAAGTAGCAGTTTTAAAGGCCATAAATTATATGAACCTCTGCTAGACAAACTTCATTTAACCATGTTTTTAGCGACACAACATCTATCTGGATGTCGTTAAATTGTGATGCGGATAACATACTTAAAGACATCGACCTCGTCCGTGTCTCAAATGACATCGTAAAGTTAGATATAATAAGACCGACGTTACAAATCACGTCGTGAGATGTGTCTTTAATCGTGCGATGTTCTCCTCCATAAAGTCGCTATATACATCACAATATCTGTGTCGTTCTCCCTGAAGTCACAAAGCAAGTCGCAAAACTTGTGTGGTTTTTCGCGAAGTCTCCAAATACGACGCTGATATTGTGTCTTACTCACAAGTGACTCTGAGCGTGTCTCTAATATCACGACATTCTCAAATATGCCGATGTGCTTATAACTTACTTTCGTGTCTTTCTAAATTCTGATTCTCTTAAATATTATATACTGTGAGAAATGTATGGCATATTTAAGTGTAGCTTATTGGGTTTATCCGCTTAGCGCAACCAAGAGGTCAAGAGTTTGACTTTCTATTCTATCGAACATTTTTTCCCTTTAAATTTTAATTCAATTAAATCTTATAAAGACTCATCACATCTCACTTTTTTTCAATCTCGCGCTAATTTCCCTCTCAAACTCACCATAGCATATCTCGCTTGCCCCAATTCTGTATCACCGACCACCCTGACCTACACCACCACAGACGACTACCTAAGACAACACCACATCTCCGGCGACTTCTATCTGCAGCTTTTCAAACGATGGTGTTGTGGGCAACAACCAATCACGACCACTATCCGAAAACGTGGATGAATAAACCACTATTTTCCTTTTTTAATACTTATTATAATCGTATTTTTACTTTTAAATATAATGTCATTTATGGGCTTTGTCCTACCGAAGTTCAAATGTTATATGTTGGATCAAGAGCATTAAGAATATCCTCTTAGGACCGACATATCATATTTTTCATCCATAAAGTTAAGAATGATTTTGTTTCTAAGATAATTGGCTTATGAGATAACCTAATGGGCTACGCAATACCAACTTTTGTACATTTAAGAAGATTTACTGTGTAAAGACATATTGTTTATTACAAAACGGAGCATCCATGAAGGTACAAAAAATATATATCATAATAAAGGATTGGCTATTTGGTTAACAACATTTATACATTTTGAACAAATTTCATGTTTCTATTTCAAATATGTGTTAAATAGTGAAGATCTTATGTTTATATTTTTAGAGAACTTTGAGAACAAATTACAATCAGGAACACTTCATCGAGATTCTAAGTATAAAGTTACTTTCATTTCATGACTACTTCGTAATTATGTAGGTTTGACGCTTGATATCCCTGTAAATGTTTACATATATAGTTTCTTTTTTCCGGTAATTGCAATGGATGTATTCATTGTAGTAGTAATTTTTATGCCAGTAGAAAGATTTTCTATAAAGAAATTAAAGGTTTGTAGTTCATTTATGTTTCCATTTAAGTGAACTTAATTCATTTCTTTTCATGGAGTAGTTGACATGAAATCTAATGTTCCCTTAAATTATATACAATATCTTTTTATATCTTTAATATGAAATACAATATTAATATAAAATTATCTTTAACATAGCTCTGTCTGCTTTAGTTTGTGAGAGTGATTAGTTATTTTTGTCTTTGTTTATTGTCATACACATATTTGATTTACATGTGGAGAACATGGGTGATATGAAGGTTATGAGTGAGGGTGCTAAAGAGTCGAGATTTCTTACATTTGAGCTTCAAGACTTGAGGTTGAATCTCACAAGCTCCATGATCAATTTCCGTCTTATCAATACATTTGTATGTTTCTTCTCCCAAACACATGTCTATTATGTGTTAGCCAGCATAGCCGCGGGACAATAAACTTCTCTATATATATAATATAATGGTAGAATTCGTAGCTTAACTTCATGTTACATCCCATGCTACACAAAAACCATCAAAAAGGTATTTCTGTAAAAGACTCGATCGTATCAAATCCGTGATTCTCGGGGAGCGGTCCATTTCCGGGCCTAACAGAGATTATTGCCTCCACACCTGAGACAAGAAAAAGCAAAGTATAACCTCACAATGCATTGTATCAAGTGTGTTTGTGTATGAATATGTTGCACTGTACCTGCTGCCTTGGCTGCTACGGCTTCTTGAAAGACATCAGTTAGAAATAGAATCTCCGAAGGCTTATCGACCCCAAGGGATTCTGAAATCTCAATATAACTTTTTGTTTCTCTCTTGTTTCTGCAAATTGTAGACACGATAGAATGAGGCTTCATAATATAGATTTCCAAAGATCATGGGTCGTTAAATTTATAAAAAAAATAAATCAAAACCTACCCTACTGCAGTGTCGAAAAATCCACATAAATATTTTCTCAAGTCTCCATGATTCGTATATCCAAATATTAACCTTTGTGCCAATCTGCTACCGCTCGAATAAATGTAGACCTGATCAATGACAACATAGCCACTTGTAAATAGAGGTGTAATACTGGTTAGGGTCAAAGTGGATATATTTTAGGACAGGTAGAAATTGGTCGGGTCAGGTCAATCTGCAAGCACTTTCTGTCCATTTTTAATATTGTTAAAAATAGTTGATGCATTAAATGTGTAACCATATTTTTACAATGGTAACTTTAATTTTTTAGTAAGACGATTTAGGAGTATGCATTAGGATGCACTCTTCACAATTTTTAATGATCTGTTTCCCTTTTTAACTACGTATTATTTTTACCTATTCAAGCCGTTAATGATAAAACCTAGCCCAAACTGACCCATTTGAAAGTAAACCGATATTAATTGTCACCTGTAGTTGTAACTGAGACAAGCTGGTTAGTCAAAAAGCTCAGTGAGCCGATTCAAACTGAACCAACCCCAACCGCACTTAAGCTCATTAAACCCATATGAGCCAAGTCAAACTCAGAAGTTGGAACCAACCTTCACACCAGAAGCATGCCATCTCTCAAGAGCTTTAGGAACATCATCATAAACAACTCCTTTTAGTTCATTTTTCTGAAACCCAGTGCGCCAAATGTGCCCCTGCATCATCAAATTAGCAGCGGGATCCTTAATGAATAATAAGCTTGTTCCTAACTGTTGGTTTGCTTACTTGTAATTGTTTCAATGAAGTAATTTTCCTATCAGCTTTTATCATTTCCTCAACATTAGCAACCAAAGCAGCAATCACCGCCTCTTTGCCTGCATCATCAGATGGAATAGGAGCTGCACCCACAACTCCATTTTGTAAATCATCTTCTACCTACAAGAACAATCAAAGATGTAAAAGATTATTCACTTCTTTTAGGGAATCTAGAGGTAGCAAAATGGCGGGTCGGAGGGGTTAGATCGCAGGTAGAAACAGATAAATCTTTGTAGAAACAGATAAATCTTTTTAAACATCAGGCAGGGCCAAGTTGACCTAAAGCACCCTTTGTAAGAAAATTATAGAAGTAGTTAGTGTGTTGATATGAATATAACAAACTTTTTTATTGTTTTTTCTTGTTTTCTGACATTGGGACTTGCTTGACCCCTCGACTCTTCTCCTTTGCAGCTATTTGATTTTTCATTTTACGGTTTACACGTTTGACTCACTAGAAATAAAAAACAAACCCATAGCGACCCATTTAGAAGTAAATGCTCAAAATTCTCACCTCTAACGCAATATGTCAAATTTATTGAATTTTACCTGAGAGCGTAACAGCTTGATGTCGTCTTTTGTGTCAGCAGTATCATATGTTTCCTCCAAATGCATGCGGACGTTATCACGGGCATATGGAAAAAGAACATCCGTGACATATGAAATAGGAGTAGTCGTCCCCTCAATGTCCAGAACAACACAACGCTGAAAAAAAGTTCGCTTGAATTTCAGACAACCATGATCAGTACACAAATTCTTGGCTACAATCATGAAGTACTAAGTTTCTTTAGTAACGTACAGGAGTTTTTCCATCCTCGTTATTGAATGTGACAGCTCCTGCCTTGAGAGATGTATTTGTAGTCCTGCGACCCAAAACTGCTTTGGAATTTTCGATGCTACCATGACTAGGAATCAACGGGTAAAGGCCCAATTGGTGCACTTTGATTGCAGCCTCAAAAGGATAGTGGTACAATTCTGCCTACAAGATTGTGGACTATATTAACGAGAGCTTTAACTGTTTGAAGTCTTAATGATTAGATATCAATTGTTTTGAGTCTTCAACAAATTCTGAACCTTTAAATGATATACAAAGTTCTAGCTACTAATACCACTGTATATATACCACTATCTTTCAAAGACTTCCAACTTCCAATAAATTAAAAATGTAAAAGGTTATCAGGAAAAATTATCACCACATAAATATATTTTTTGGATATGTACATTATCAACTTCACACGTGAATGTATATTATAATGTATATCTATGTACATACCGGACGGAAACATGATAATGAACTGGTGGTGGAATTTGACAGCGATGGTACCGCCGGTGCCGGAGAACCAACCGAGGTTGTAAACCTGACGGCGTAGCTGATCGCTCTGTGAAGACCAATTGGATTTCCTTGACGTGAGAGCCAATTTGGGGATGGTGTCGGTGTTTTAATGCTGCTAACTGCCGCCATTGCTAGTTCCGGCTGCTTTTAACTGTCAAATGAAAAGTGCTACGGGAATTTTAAGGGGGTTTGGGATTACTTATTTAAGTATCTATATGCTTTTATTCTTCTAACAAAGTGTATTTAATTATTTTCAATTTACAACGAATATATATTTAAAAAGAAATATATTTTTTAAACAGATAAACAATTTTTAAATAATTAACTAAAAAAAACAGTAATTTATAAGGAGTATTATTATTATATGATTTTTATTATTCACTTTTGTGTGAATTTTTTTTTTATAAATGGCAAACACAAATTTTTTATTGCTTTTAAAACTAAGCAACTCCAGTTAAAAAGTTATGGTAGTCTAATTTTTACATTTTCTTTTATTATTCCTTTTCAAACTAGAAATCATCAAAGTAACTTTTATAGTCCTCATATTTGTTACTGGTTGAATATCCATATCTTATAGGATAAGTTTTTATTATAACTATTTTTTAATAAATTTGATCTAATATTTTATTTTTGATTATGTTTTTATTTTTTCATACACCTCGATATTAAAATTAATAAAAAAAAAAATGTATTTTCATTATTTGTAAGTTGTTTGGTTAAGGCGACAGGTGAGTCCTAGTCACGGATACAAACTAATCCCAGTCTAGAACAACATAAACTTCATTTGGGTTTGGTTGTATATCACCAATTCACCTGTAGCTTTATCCATTGCCGTTTCTTGCCAATAACAAATGGGGAAAGGCACTGCTAAATTCGTCAAGAACACGAAACAGTTATTTGATAATCAATTCAAATTCTTGAATCGTCATTTAGGCGAACCTTTTTTTCATATTTTAGACCTCCCTATCAAAATTGTACTATCTCCTTTCACTCTTGCTAATGACATTTCTGGTTCTGCACCTCGTGGTTTTGGCATCCCTGAATTCATCTCCAAGCTCTCATATTCTGCAATCTTTGTAACTACCCTTTTATTAATTCTCATCCTTATGTATTATTATTGATTTTATTAGGTTAAAGTTTGGATTTTTTAAAGTGGGGTTGGGCTAAATTGTTAAAATAAATTATGTGAATGTTTGGTTGTTGTTGTATTTTTATGTTCAGGCGGTTGCTGCACTTGGGACTTGTGATATTGCACTGGAATTGGGGAAAAAAGTTGTATGTCAAAGGTGGTTGCTTTTATTTGCAGTTTGAAAGTGTGTTTAGTGATGATTGTAGGAGTTTAGGGTTTGAGCCTTTGAGGTTTAATGTTTAGGAGGTGTTTGGGATTGTGTATCTAAGTGGTTATTTGCTTATTGCTTATATTTACAGAAGATAAGCAATTCCAAACTCTCTTCTGAAAATTGCTTATTAGAAGAACTAAGCACTTAAATTTAGCAGTAGGTGTTTACTTATGCTTTAAGTAGATAACCTTATTAGAATAAGTAATCCTAAGTACCTCCTTAGTAAATGCATACTATTTTATTAGTCGCATAGTTTATGAATTGAAGTACAAGACTGTTAAATGAAATGTTAACTATCATTCTAGCTAGTTCATTGTAAGTCTTAAGTCTTAACTAATTGATTATCGGATAACTGTGTCACATAAATTGGTACTTTGAAATGGAAATGGCCAACGCACATGGTCACATGGATCCTTACCAACCTTTCCAGTTACTTTCTAATATATATAACGTGAGAGATTTCGATCAAATTATATGCATAATGTGGAGTGCTGTCCATGTTTGATATGGTGTGCAATTGAAATAAAAGCCGGAGTCCAAGTTTGAGAAGGATGACCTTTTTCATGTCTCATCCGCGTTCTGTCCTAGGCTCTTTCATTCTTACAATAGGAGTATGTCTTCCTTTGTTCGGGATGCACTGGAGATGGGAAATTGGGTAGGTCAGGCAGTAATGTAATGGGTCAAACAAGTAACTCTTATAACAATTCAACCTATGTCAGGTCGTGTTACCTACAAACACTATGGCCATCTATATTTTTGAATTTTATGGATAATTAAGCTGTTAAATAATATTACAAAAACTTTATTATGTAGTTTTTCCTATGTGATATGTTCAAAATATAATTCAAGTCGACCCATATCCGCCTCTAGTACTACAATTCATCGAAGAATAAGAAAATTCTTTTTAAGTATGGTGGATTTAGGAAGTTTTTGAACCACAACTGAATAATTCACTATGGTCTTGTATGAATGATCTTGTCCTTGCTTCAAACTGCAGGAATTGTCAGACTTGCAGTGGATGGAATGCTTTACGATGTACCATGTGCAGAGGCACAGGGAGGGTCATGTACCAGGTGAAAAACTACACGTTAAGAAGGTATGTTCCTCAAATTTAATGTGACATGCAATGCATTTTAAGGAGCAGACAATCAATCTTTTGTGAGCTTGATTTCATTATAAGCGTATTGAGGCTTCAAAAAATGTAACATTGTTAATTTATTTATTTTTTCAGTGGTGAGAAAGCAACAGCTGAGGCTATTGCTGATGCCATCACTGATAATAGAGCAGAGCTGGTGCATCTTCCCGCAACCATGGATCTTAATGTTCCTTTGCCTTCAAAAGACTGTGAGCTCTGTGATGGATCTGTGAGTACTAAGCATACAAATAATTTATTTTTGTTTATTTTTTTTTATTGTTTCCATGTAAACTAGCTTACATATGTTTCAGGGTGTGATGAAATGTCCTGAGTGCAAGGATAGATTACAAATCAGGATCTCTGCGGATGATGTGAGTACCTGTGCAAATGTTTACGCTCTTTGAATTTTGTTGTTACATCTCTCTAAAAATATTTAATTATCATTTATCTGTTCCAATTCAATATATAGCTCTAAGAGTTATGGCTTTGTACACATGTAGGGAAAATAGCCTGGTTAACACATTTGGGGCTTAAGTTAAACGTTTTAACGCTTCAACAATCGAGTTTAATGTTTTAGCACCTAATTTTCCATACCAGTATGCGAAAGAGACCAGATATACAACCCTTCGTCTGCGAATTAATTCCGTGAAACTCTATACTATTGATTTTGCTTCTATGTCAAGGAAAACACGATCGAAACCCTAACATACCAATGAACAATTAACCCCAAAACCGACTTCATAATAGGGAAAATTATGAACAAATAGGAAAATTCCGTAGATTTTGAAAAAAAAAGGAAAATGCCGTGTAAGCTTGGAGATTTACCCTAATAGTATGCTAATTGTCCATATTTTATATAAAAGTCCTAAATTTGCTTATACCTTTTTTGCTAACCAGCCCTTATTGGCATACCACTATGCGAGCATATAAAAGGTTTAACGTTGTGTGTGAAAGTGTTATCAAGGTAATTTTCCTATCTTGTTTGGACATAGAATTCATGGATGTGTAATTTCTATTAGAACTAAGTTAATGAATAGTTTGATCGTACTTTGTCTTTTTTCTTTTGTTTATTTGGTTGTTTGTTTGTTTAATGTGTGTATTTTCGCTCTGCAGATTATTGAGCCTCCATGGAAAGCATACAACATTATGAAAAAAATGGACTACCCGTACGAGGTAGGTGTTTATTATCCTACATACACCCCCAACTTACTTACATATAATTGATGGTGGGGTGTAACTAATGATTTACTTTATAGTGATGTATCTATAGATATTACTCTTTTTGAGTTGATACAGTGAACATGTCTCTTCAAACAATCATCCTCACCTCAAAATATCTGTTTCAGCATATTATCGACAGCATGAAAGACCCCAGCATTGCTGCATTTTGGTTAATTACGATGCCCCAGATTATGGGAGGATTTGAATATGATGACGAGGTCAAACAGAAAATTTGGTGGCAATACAAGGTTTCATTTTTTTCTACTGTTTATTTATATGCAAATGTATGATTTGATGCAATTACATAATCAGCCACAACTCGTTGTTTCCTCTTGGTTGACCATTGTTACTTGTTTGATGTACACTCAGGAAAATATGCGGTATGATCAACTTCGGGATGCCGTAGCCAAGAGAAAACCCGGATGGGAATACTTGCAACAAGTGTGACAAATCTTATCAACTTCAACTTTTATTTATTAGAGGTGTCAAAATGGGGATTGGGCAGGTTGGGTAATTTAGGTCAAAATGGGTCAGATTGAATCGGGTTGTACCAACATGTGACTTATTTCTTTTTTCTTTAATTTGACTTATTCAAGCGAGTAATCACATGTAGTTTTATCGAAACTCAGGGCTTGATCTCAATGAATCCTGAACGAGCCAGGAATGATCCAGTGGTAGTGAAGAACATCCCTTACTACAAAGCAAAAAGTGTGTTAGAGACAGAAGTCATGAAACTCAATCCGCCACCACGACCTGAAAACTGGGGGGTATGCGTTCATTTCTTCGCTTTCTAAATAATCACAAGGTGTTATCATTTATTGATATTGCACATTTGAGTACACAGGAGCTCAATGTTCCACTAAATGCATCTTCATGGAGCGAGGAAGACCTAAAAGATCCTAAGAAGTTGTATGAAATGACAGTTCTCTTGAACGCCCAAAGAGAAATTTCAGAAAAGATTTTGGATGATCAATGGGAAACAAAATGGCGCCAAGAAAAGGTTATTATTAACTAATAAAACTAGTAAAGGTAGTAAAACGGGTTGGGTCGGGTGGGGCTGGGTAATGAGTCAAATAGAGCTTAATACGGTACGAAAATTTGTTACTAATTAGTAAAACACTTTCTTGTTCACTATTTTTCAGTATTATTATAAAAATGGAATTAATGCTCTGGTTATGGTTACAAAAAGTTAGTGTTACATCAATACACAAAATGTTTATAACTATCGATTTTAGGTCTATGAATTTCAAATACACATTGGGCGACTTTCAACTTTATTCAACCTGTTTCAGCTTTACGTAATTCTTTGATCTGTTTGGGATAAAATATAACTAAAATCGACCTATTCGTAAGTAAAAGAGATGGAACTGCTAGATTTAAAATCAGATCTGAAATTGCACCAATTATGTGTTAAAAAAGTTCCAATTGCTGATTGTGATTTCCAGTTGAACAAAATGTTGGAAGAGAAGCTACAACCATATATTCAGAATGTCGAAAACGGTGTTCTTCCCCAGCCGATATTAGTACCCCCCCAGAATAACGAACAAAAGGTGTGTCCCTCTTCTTCTGCAACTTCATCTTCGTTTCCAAAAGTTTATAATTTTGTTGATTTTTATTCTAATGTATGGCACAGACACGTCGACCTAGAAGATGGTGGTTCTTATGATAATGAGAGATATGTAACCGTTGTTTTAGATAGCGCTTTTGGAGCTAGGTAGTCGAATGACGTTTTAGTGTTTAGTCGGCTAATTGCGGATTAAACTGTTTATTTTGAAATATAAAGATACATTTATGTACTCTAAATTGTGTAAAACATGTATTACTTGAGATTTTGATTATATCATTTTTGGTTAAAAAAGGCTTAATTACTTTGCATCGTGATAGAACGACTGATAAAAATCCAAGGGGTCGATAAAACGTCTAAACAGATTGTTTAGAAAATGATTGTTTTATTTATTTTCTTGATCTACGGATTATATAACCTGTGAGAAAATAATCAGGAAAAAACAAAAAATGTTTCAAAATAAGAAATCTTACCTTATCAACGCAAAACAAATGTAAGAATTTAACAAGACATAACTACATTAGAAAGAACAGTGTTATTGTATTTAATGATTCATATAATCCATGGTTTGTGCCTCATCGGCCACCGCACCTCGTGATAACGTTGCAACCTCGACTATACGGGTTAGCTTGACCTTTGCTATTGCAATCGTAATAAGATTGACCACGTTGGTTGCATGGAACATTATTCTTTTGCATTGCACCATAGCTAATATACCCCCTTCCAGCTAGGATTCGTCTAGCACTTTCAGATTCCATCATGATCTCTTCATCAGGGTCGATCACATCCCTCACGAGTTGACCCGGCCCGTTGGAGAGGTGACTCAATGCAACCCAATTAGGCTGAAAGGGCACGTTCATGGATGATGAAACTGCAAAACAAGAGAATATCAATGCCCATATGCCAAGAAACGCGACACTATTAGTCATTTTGGAGATGATGACGGAAAATGTAGATTGATGAATAGAGGTTTTTGGTATTGTTTTGTTTTGGTTGTTCTTTGAATGAGGTTATGAGTTGAGATTTTTAGGGAGAAATAACAATGTTGTTATGTGGTTTGAATTTTTGATCCACAATTTTTGATGAAAGTTAATGCAAGAATGTAAAAAAGATAACGTGTCAAAAAAAATAAGAAATATTTTTGAGTTCGACTTTTGACAATGGGGTAAGGCCATAAATAGTCCTAACAATAATACATTTTGAGGTAAATATGCCTGCGGACTCGCTTAAATTTTGTGTAACGAAAACTATGTCAACTTGAATAATAGCATGATATATTTGGGTTTAAGAAAATAAAAGTCTACCGGTATGTTTGGTGAACTAGCTGTAAGTTGCAGTTGTAGATTGTAGCTGTAGACTATAGTTGTACCTTTAGGTTTGGAGCTTTTCGTGAAAAGCTACTTCTAGTAGTTTTGAGAATTTGAGCTTTTCATTGAATCTTAAAACTACAACTTGTAAATGACAAACAAGACTTTTATTTTCATAGGAGCTTTTTGTTCAAAAACTAAAAGCTAAAACTCTGAAAAGCTCTTAAAAGTTCCATGCCTGACAGACATGCATCACTACTTTAATTTGAGATTATTTTTTTAAATATACATTTATATCTATATCTAGAGGGACGGATGTACCTTAATACAAGGTATTACTCATGATACACACAAATTTAACAAATGAAATATAAAAAATGTCAAAAATTATTGATTATTGCTACTTGTCTTATCAAATATGCCTACTAGCCAACTAAGACATATATCACTTTTTAGCTTGGTCGCCTAGTACATTGCACAAACAATCAAAGTATCACATATTCGAAAGCACCTGGTTAATTTTTTAATTTTCTAAAGTTTTTCTTATTTTATAACCCATAGCAGTGTAACTTTTGTTTTAGTTTTATAGTTTCTGAGATTTTTTTTTTGTTTCAAAATTTATCAATAGATGGTCATGGTTTTATAGAGTTCGGCTTTTAATTTTTGATCAAATTCGACTAGTTGCGAAGTGAAACGAACCTCAAATTATTTTATGCTACTCGTGATAAAAATTTTTAGTTCCGCCACTGTATATCTATATCTATACCTATACCTATATATGTATATATCTATCTATACATATACAATAGAAGTATAGAATATTACTCAATGACACGCGTTTATCTTTCAAAAAATTTAAATTATTAATTTCTTTAAGAGTACAATTTAGGACTTTTAATCGTTAGATAAGGAATCAGATAATGATGAGTAAAATAATATATTAATAGAAATTTCTTCAATTTTTGCAAATCAGCTACATGGTGGCAATGAATATCCCCAATTTTGGTTTATAAATTCATATCCTCTTCAAGCTTTTATTCCTTTCCTCTGTTTGTTCGTTTTTGACATGATTTACTAATATATATACAGAGTAATTTTTATTATTAACATCCATTGAATTTGAAGATGAATTGGAATAACCAACATCCTTCCAGTAAGTTTCATATATCATCTGAACATTAGTTGATTTTATATTTCTTTAATGAATTGTATATGTCTGGTTTTTTTATTTGTGTTGTATGTGTCAAGGTTACCATAAGTTGATAGAATAGCCAAGAGCAAAAAGTAATTGGTTAGCTCTCACTATTGAGTTACTCTTTGTATTTACCAATGATTATTAATATCTATAATGTAATCAGCTGGTAGCTTTATATATCAAACATTGAGTTACTCTATGAATTTTGTTAATTCTATGATGTTTTGGTTCAACTCACGTACATATATTACTTGCTAAACATGAGCATCACTAATCATGTATCATGCTAAAATTATGCTTCGAATCATTGCATGTATGATTAGATACACTGTAGTAGACTGGCACTGAAGTATTTAAAACACATCAAAGTATTCATTCTTATCTTCAAACACATTTCAAAATTTTAAAAACTCAAAAACTCTATAATTCACATTAATGTCTTCCGATTCTTCTTCCGACAATGAAACAACGTTGAAGGTTCTCATGCTAGCTCGTAATCATCGAAGGGATTCATGGTTTTTCCCGGAATACTTAGAAGCATAGATTGTAAGCATTGTGCTTGGACAAAATGTCCAAATGCACAAGGGACTTCGATCCAACTTTGTGGATCTATTTGGAGGAATGGTTATCAATAAGTAACGTAATAAAAGAACTTATAATTTACTTTGTTAGGACTCGTAATATTTATTTTTTATTTTAATAAATTTATTTATTTTATTTAATTTATTTTGTTATTTGTTTTAATTTATCAATTTATTAAATTTCTAAAAATAAAATTTAAAGTCCATAACACTGTTTCTATTCGTATATTTTTCAGCAACAAATAGCTTCTAAAATATTGTTTTCTAATATCATTACTCTCTAAGCTATTAGTGTTCCCCTATAATTATATACGATCTCAAAATATTAACTAATACGCTCATTTAAAATATAATTTTGTATGATTTGTGGCCAAACTAAATTTGATAATCTTGACACTTCTTAAGTTGGGCCAAAGGATACCATTAATATGCCAAGACCATTTGCCCATATGAAAAAGAGTGTAGTGCCCAAGTCTTTGTAAACATTAACTGTGGTTTGGCCATCGACATGTGGTGTATGCTTGTGTCGGATGGATATAATAATTCCTTATCCGATTTTAAACCAAGATTTACATATTACTTACCTGTTTGAAAAACCATAGTAACAGATGTTATTATGAAATTACATACGGTAACTCACCAAAATCAATCAAATTATACGTTTAATTTTATGGTACTAACCAACGAAAACATTTTTCTACGTATAATAGACTTCCGATTGTTATTATTGTATGCATTTTGTATCTTATAACCGGTAAACTGACAATGTGATAACAATTTTAATTACGTGATAACGACATGTTAAATGCGTGACAACGTATCTAGTTGCCACCCCGACAAAAATATCAAATATCTAACAAAAAAGTCATCTAACTATATACAATATAAATTATTGAAAGTTTATTACGTACATCTTAATTAGTTAGATACAATAAAGTTAACACGTAAATCAATGGCGGATCTTGAACATTTTTATTGGGGGAACAAAATCGTTTTAATAGTCTTTCTCAATATGTAGATGGGCCAACATATAAAAAATAAAAAATTAACCTATGTAATATAAATTAATACTAATGACACAAAGTCTTAGAGGGGTGAAGACCTCTTTTGCCCCTTAAATGATCCGCCTATAATGTAAATCTAAATCTTTAAATTTAAATATAGATTTAACAATTTGATTAGTATACATATAAAATTTCTTAATAAATATAAATAAAAAATAAAAGTATAAAACATATGTCACTAACTTATACGACGTTACTCATTTTTTAAACGGAACACGTGAATTTTCACCAAAACATAAGAATTTAGTGGGAGACGAAGAGAATCCATTACGATAGCAATTAATTAATCTTGTATATATTCAATATACATCTATTTTCGTGGTGTACAATCCTACATTTACTTTTATTCAACTAAGCCAACTATTTGTTTGGTGTTCTGCTAAACAAACATAGTTAACTCTCTACCATTAATTTATACACAACACTCTCAATAAACTTATAATTAGAATATCGGACAACTCATTTCGGAGAAAACAAATGAATTATATAAAAATAGTATCGTGTAACATAAAAATGTGTATGATTATGACACACAACCAATTAATGCCAACCAGATAATTATATAGAGTGTTAAACTGATAATCCCCAAATTAAATTTTGTAAATTAAAACCTCAATAATTAATACTTGTACCCACCAATTAAAAATATATTCTAGTTTATTTATTATTTTATTTTATTTATTTTATTTTATAATATAATATAATATAATAAATCAATGGAATTGTATCTTAAAAGTAAGTAATATATGAAACATAGCATCTGATCCAATTCACATTCGAAAATGACAAATGACGCATAATAATTAAATCTTAATAAAATTAAAGTAGTCTGAGAGGTGGATGGTCGCTAATTTGCCAAGTATTTTTGACTTGTCTAGATGTGATTTTATTTTGAACACGTGTCCACATTAGAATTGGATAATCGACTTTTTATAAATGACCCTTTCTGTTGACTCGTTATATCACCATGCATTTTGTCGCATAAACATAACTTGATGGTTGATGTATCTTTTTCTCCAAAACTATAAAATTCAGTGGATACTGATGTGGTTTGTTACGTACAGTCATTTTTAACTGTAGTAAATATGAAAATAGTCCAACAATTGAACAATATATACAGTGTAATCTTATGATTTTTGTAAAAACACATAGAATTGTTCCTTATGCAATCGTACGAAAATGTAATTATTCATACTTTGACATTTATAGTATGTAACAAAATATTCAATACTACATTATGTGTAACATATTTATTACACACAATACAAGTTTGAATTTTTAGCTGCATTTTGGTGCATAAAAAATGTCTTTTAGTCCAATAAGTTTACAATATACTCGAGTATAATCATTCGTTCACCTAAATTACTCTTTCTCTTATTTTCTCTTTAGATTTTCAATGTTTTAATAAAAAAAAAAGTATTTTAATTATTATAGGTGGATTATTTTCAAATAAATAGTAAATTTATTGATATGAAAATGTGAAAAAATATAAACTATATAGACTGTCTGTAGAATTTACTTTTAAAGACAAACATTTGTACTTCAGAAAAAAGAGAAATATGGATAATTACAATTAAATGCCACCACGTAATCCATACGCCATAAATACAATTTGGGGTTGGGAATTTACGACGATCACTAGCTATTTATTTTAGGTTGTGAGCATTAAAGTTATTATAATTATAAGGTTTCTGTAAGAGAAACAAGTGAAAATGTTATAACATGATCCAATATGCTTCCATATTTTTACAGCTTTGCTTATTAATGATTAAATAATACTTTAGTAACTGTTTTCATAATCTAATGTTACATCTATTTAGACATCTGTTTTATTAACGGTATATAATTCACGTATTTTTGTCAATTTTTCCAGTAGAAGATATTGAAAAGTACAATACGTGTTAACGCATGGCTATACGTCAAGAAAGAAAAAGTTAAAGAAAATGTTCGCCTCGCGACTATCGTAATCAATCAAAAGAGTGTTTGATAATTTCATGTCCGTAATATATATGATCGAATTTGAACAATTTTGTGACAAAAGAGAGATATTTTTTAGATTATTGTAAAGTTCAATTTATTAAATTAAAAGAAGTGGTTATGTAATTCTGTTTTACCATTTTTTGCACACACAAAAACCTACTTAATATGATATATATTTCTTATACGAAATATGTGTAAAGAAAAAAGGCGTTATTATGCATCAACAACTAACTTAAAAGGAATTTATTGATTGACCAAAAACGTTCTTTTTATCTATGATTCAACGCCTTATACTTGTTTCTATAATCAAAAGCATTAAATGATATAGCTTGCAGCAAAAAAGTAGAAATAAAAAGCTTTAAATTACCCAACAATTTATTGCACGTTAATGTAGCTCACTACGCATACAAATATGGTTTTTTGACTATAGAGTCATGATGAACACTCGTTTATTAACACTCAACTACTTATAACAAATAAAAATAAAAAACACTACAAAGAAACTGATCAAAAAACCTCCAAAAGTTTAAACATAATCAAACCCTTCACATTTGTGTTTAATATCATCAATTAAACCACCACAAAGTAAGAATCATGATGATAATTGGCGTAGTTACGGTACCCGAAAGTGGTGGGGTTGCTGCAGACGGTGGGGGCGGTGAATTAGCGTCTGCCGCCGGAGAATTACCTCCGCTAGACTGTGCGCCACCGCCACCACCACCGCCAGGAGAAGACCCCGGTGGAGTCAAAATCGGTGTTCCGGATGGTGATAATTCTGGGGATATGGAAGGTGGTAAAACAGGGGAGGGTGAAACAGGGGATATGGTGGCAGGTGATGGTGGAAGGGTGGGGGATACGGCGGGAGACGGTGGAAGGGTGGACGGAGACGGTGGAGTAGTGATGGATGGTGGTGGTGATTTGTTTCTGAGAGCCAAAACCACCACAATTAGCTTTTGTCCTTGATCACAATTGGCTTTATTACCCGTAATGAAGTAAAAAGGGCCCGATCGATCGAACTTAAATAACGAATCGCCACCATCAAGCTTCGTGATCGGATTATTAGTATTGCATCCATCATAATCACCTTTGTTCACCACCAAAACGGAATCTGACCCACCATCATACTTAAAATCTGCAAACGATCAAAACCAAAATTGGAAACAAGTTCTTGAAAAACCTATTCATACTTTTTGTTTTTGTTTTTTTACTCGTAAAATAATCAGATAAACATTTTCAATAAGCAATCTATCATATACTATGAAAAATGCTTATATGTGTTGTATTAGAACGAAATAATAAGATAAACAGTTTTAATCGGCAATCACAAACACACTTGAAAGTATTGACTTACGCAAGGTATCGTTGATCAAAAACCGCAATCTACCGGCCCAACTGTTGTAGTTTTCAGAAGGGTGTAAGCTCCAGCCATTTTTGCCACCAACCTGAAAGGTGTAAGCATGTGAAGAGCATATGAAGGTGATAAAAATTGCTAATAAAAACCAGAGAGATTTTTGAAACGCCATATGGTTTGAATTGATGAGAGAAAATTGTGAACGTAAAATGGAGATATATGTTTACTATTATAAGAAGAAAAGATCACGTTGTTTACACGCGGCAAATTTATATTTATATAACGGTATGATGATATTGTTATTAGTTAGAGAGTGACTTATAGGGATAGTGTTGTAATCAAGTTAGACTTGAAGCACAGTAATGCATACATTTTATGATTATGTTACGAGTATAATAATTTATATAATAATATTTTGACATGTTTAGCTAAAATATAAATATAAAATGGTCTTTAAAAGACGTAAGTTTTTCTTTAATGTTTTTTCCATCTACGACAATATTCCCGATTTAACAAGATTTACATTAAAAACATGAAAGAAAGCAGCGTTAGTGCCTTGGTGGTTACAAGTTGAGTGACACATATTGTAAGTTTGTAACAGGAATTATTTATATTTAGCAAGTATATATTTTTCGAGGAATAGTGTAAGTACTATATATAGAAGGAATCAAATTTTAGCATGTTTGGCAAACATTCAAAATTATACCTAAATACTTGATTATTTCATTTATTTCTATCAAAAGTGGCATGAGAGTTACAAAAATCCTCAATATTCTTACATTAAAAACGATAATATAAATAATATAAGTTAAATAATCTTTACAAGTTGGGAAAATATAGAAATGGGAGCCCAAATGATGAAAATTGGGCCTGACAATTGGTTGCAGATCATAAAATTGATTCAAATTGAAAGACTATGATGGTTTGAACTTTGAAGTTAATGTGTTTTTACTGTTCATATATTAAATCAGTCTTTCGAGTTATTGTTTTCACACTAATCTACATAGAAGAAAACGAGCAAAAAGAAAAGCATACAAGACGCAAGACTCTCGAGTTGAAAGGGTACAATCATTCATATAAATCATAAACATGAGGTCATACATAATTTTCTTCGTGTTTTTTATTTGACTAGAAACACGAAAGTTTTGTCAAACAAGAATTGTGTTGTCTAAATTGTTTCTGCCATTGAGCTCTACTCGCGTCCACTTGTTGAGATACACAAGTAGTAGAAGGCTACCAGTTTGGCACGAAAGTCCGCAAATTAAGCCAATCCACAACCCCTACAATCATAGGCTCAGAATATAATGTTAGTCATGAATATGGTCAACCAAAACTGTTTGTTCTTGTATGTTAGGCAATAAAAATGTTACCTTTGCGTATAGTTTCAGTAGGAAAGCAAGAGCAACTGCAACTGGCATGCCAATGAGATAAAACATTGCTAGGTTGATGTACACAGCCAAATGTTGCCAACCGCACCCCCTTGCCACCCCTGGCAAAATTACGATCCAATGATATCACATTTAAGAGGGAAAAGAAAAAAGAATATTTAAGGTGGCTATTTCAACCCATTTGTTTATAAATGGGTTGATTTGATCTGTGTGGATATCAAACTGGTCAAAGCACTTCATTTTGCTCAAAGGTCAAACGGGCTTAAAACTGCCCAAAGTCTATTTGGATTAATATTGTCATAATATTGTGTCTCTAATCATAATAGACACCTTAATTCCAGCCCGTTTTCACATGTACTAAAAATGACCTGTAACAAAAACGTAACGATTTAGGATATTCACAAACCTGATAAGACACCTTGGATAGAATCAAGAATGATTGAGATCATTAGAAGGGGTGTCACGGAAGCGTAATTGTTTATAATCACAGGGCTGTCACTGAAAAATCCAGCCCAGATATCGTGACCAAACCCCAGAGCTAAAACCACAGCTAGTGCAAGGATGACAGACAGCTTTAGAGTCACACCCATGGCATGCTTAGCTCTGTTGATATTATTAGCTCCCAGCTCATTTGACACACGTGTGCTGTTAAGTTCATAATGTGTTAGGTAGGTTCGATCTTAAATTTCATAATGTCACTATTTATTTGTAATGACATAAGATAGCTGCATCTAACCTTGCAGCAGCACTGAGCCCGTATGTAAACATGTAGGCAATTGCTTCTGTGTTTACACTAACATAAAACAATTTCATTTTGTTAGTTTAGAGATATGTAATTATATATTAAATATTAAGTAT
This sequence comes from Logfia minima, assembly GCA_963921325.1. Lineage (NCBI taxonomy): Eukaryota > Viridiplantae > Streptophyta > Magnoliopsida > Asterales > Asteraceae > Logfia > Logfia minima. The sequence continues at coordinate 31,486,684 of OY992767.1, forward strand.
GAATGTTGGGTATAACCAATATAATTAACAATTAAGACATCTTACCACATTGCAATCAATGAAGTAGTTATTTCTGAATTTGGCAAAACGCCTGCTAATAACACAAGTAACTCAAAAGCCCAATATTCTAAGCTGCAATGCTTGCAATAAAACAACAAAAATATGTCAACTTTGGTCCAACTATGCACATATGTTAAAAAACTTCAGAAAATAAAAAAATCACCAACCAAACCATAGCAGCCGAGGGAAGAGCAAGCTTTAAATTGACAAAAACATGATTAAGTGACTCCAATGAAAAACCCTGCCACGTTTCCTTAAACTTTTGGGTGAATAGCACATATCCTGCTATCATAAGTACTGAAATCCATAATGAAATTGAAACAGCCAAAGGGGCTCCTATGAATGCTAAAGGAGTACAATATACAAGTACATAAGTTATTCCAATATGGAGGATTAAGGGAATGAGTGAACACAATACTAAAGGGGATACGATGGACTGTGTTTGGAGGAATCTCAGTATGTTATGTAAAAGCCCGTATGCGAATAGCCCTGGTATCAGGTACTTAATGTAGAGAGCAGCCATTTTGGAGATTTCGGGATCTTGTTGAAGTACAATGAGTATAGGTTCAGTGAAAAACCAGAGAATTGAGATGAGGATGGAAAAGAATATCGAAATCCAACATGATGCTTGTAAATATATTCCTAACATTCTGTAAAGCTTTGCTCCAAATCCTTGACCACATAATGTCTCCAGTGAACCACTTAGCCCAACCTGACAAAAGAAAGAGTTATGAACTTCACATGGTGTATTTGATAGTACTGGATTTGCTTCTTCTTCTTCTTCCTGTTTTTTTTCTTAGTACTTTTTTTTAAGCAAGTAATAGGTAAATGAGGGTAAAATTATGGTATCTAGGTGATTGTGAAACGGTGAAAGGATAGGATAATATTTTCCAAAATGGTAAATTAAATTGTACATAATTGTGCATCATGACATATTGACATGTATCAGTATTTTAACCGTTACTACACTTTTCTTAATACAATTTTTTCCCTCATATTCACCCTCCTGTGATGACACGTGTCATTATCATAATCGTTCCTACACTTTTCTCAATACGATTAAAAAGAAAGTCAACTATGATTGGGTGCCTCTTTAAACCTTAAGGACCATAATTAGTTTTTAGCAAGAAGTCGAGCGTTGAATGGTTCAAGAAGTCAATCACTTGGTATTACATGATGACTGTAGTTTTATCAGACAGAGTCCAAATGAGTTTTCTCTAGATGTTTATTTTGTATTTATTCATTTTTGTAAAGGCATTTATATTATTCATTCATAATAATAAATTATATAATATAAGAAAAAGTAGTTTCTCTAGATGTTTGTCTCTTTGAAAGTGAGATCTTATCCCCTAGCTTTTGTTGTTGTATGCAAGTAGACAAATTGGATATAGTAGACAGAACATAATTGATAGTCAATTGCAAAATCACACACGTTTCCCTCAATTCCTATATGAACAAACATCATAGTAAAGATAAAAACAGATACTGTAATAATCATCAGGCTAATAATAAGACCATCTTTACTAACAACCCAAAATTTTGACACTTATTTGAAGCTAGTACATGAGCGAATTGACTAAGTTTTCTACTTTCACTTTCGAACATGCAATGGGGTCCTTATACTTTCACCTTATTTTATATATACACATTTGATTTCTACTGTTCACCGGACGTTTTTTATTCTCTACAGCCGTATATGATTTTTTGGTGTACAACTCCCATGCGCTGCCAGTCTTTAATTGTGAATGCGTCACCGACTCACCCCATAGTGCACACGTGATGCCTTCAGCAAATTTTGCTAATACTTGATTATATTATATTAAAAATAACAACAACAACAACAACAACAATAATAATAATAATAATAATATAACATATGTGAGAACATAAAAATATAGTTATGATTTTAGACCTTCCAAATTTCTTCTCCTATAAAACCTTTTTCACTCTTTTATTTTTTGCAAGCCTACCATCATTTTTTTATTGTTCTCCTTTTATTATCCATATTTGACTATTATTGATATTTATTGTAATTATTTATTAATGTTAGATTTCATATATTTCTTCTCTTTTTTACTACTATTATTAATTAATATTAATGTATTATGAATTAGAAATATGTTAGATGAAGTCTATTTGTACGTCATCACAACTATTATTCATATATGATTAAATACCCATAATTTAGTGTTGTACATCTCTATTATATTGATAAATTTAATGAAGTACAAACCATCACTCACTTTAGATAACCTGTATAACTAGATTCATAAGAAATTGAATACAAATTACGATGTGTATAAATAACATTATGTCAATAGAAATAGGAGACCTAGATACGACGTTACATAGATTTTGGTAGCATGATAACCCGGCGAAGCGTGGCAACAACCCTTGTTAAATGCAAAATATTGGTAGTCTTTAAACTATTTTAGAAACATGACAATTAGAGAACTAAAAGAATCAATTTGACATAGTAGAGTTAAAATTAGTCAATTTTAATACTAGCTTTTTCCAGGTAAAAATGACATCCACATAAATAAGAACCCATGAGATATCACATTATTGGCTAGCTAGATAAGATTTAACATGTAAATTCAGACAACTAAAACTAACCATGAATGAAAATCCGGTGACCGTGGCCCAAGAATTGGCGAGGTTAGAAGCGGCCAGCTCAACTTCTCCAAGGTGGCCCGCGAACATGACAGATACTAGTGGTATCAAATAATAAGCAACATTTGTTATTATCATGGGCAGTGAAAATAACATCTGCCTTTTAGCCTCTTCCCAATCCAATACTTTCTTCCACCACCACAAACTACTGTCACTGCTACCGCCACCACCGCCATCGGCCGCCGTGGCTATCAATGGAGTAGTGGTGTCGGACATCGAAAAAGAAACTATTTGATGGAAGGAAGGAGATACGTCTCATAGAGACATGACATATATATGGAAGTCAAGTTGTCCAAGGTATTTTATTTATTTACTAACTCCCACTATGCATTTATTTATAGTACTATTTAACAAAAGAATGTAACTCGATATTCAAAGATTTTGCACGTTGTCTTATATATGTACCAATTAAATAATGTTTTTCGTATCTCCCTAATTAATCAATTCTGTATTTTATTAATTTGATTTACCATTTGTCTACTCTTCGATCTTTCTGTATTTTATATATACTATTTGTTAAATGGGAAAGACAAAGCAGCATTAATACACTAATTAATTAGTAGATTAATATAATATAAACAAGTTTTGCAGTATCTATTCGCTTGTCATATATAAACGGACAAAAATAGTACACATCTTATGTCAGATGAAGATCAAGTCAAACATGCATATAGGCGGGATTTAGACCTGGGTAAGGTGAGTCATTGTAGGACTCAAAGTTCATAGAGTACTTTTTTATTTACCTAAATAATGCATTGTATGTATATATTGGTAACTAATTTCATCCCAATTTAATCGAGTTAGCCTAGCATTTCAGTCTAGCAAACAAGCAACCACTTGATTAGCCCAATATTCCAGCCCATTTTTATTATTTTTAATCTCTTTCTTCATATAACGAGAAACTTGATAGAGAATGATTAGTATATTCAAAAGAACTTGGACAATTTTTTTTTATCTTTGTTATAAAATATTTAGAAAAGGGGTCGTGAAAGTTTAGTTAGTGAATAAGGATTTCGCAGATTGGGTTGAGTCATGTATACTAAATATACTAATGTTCCATAATAGTTCCATGAACAGATAGCGATCTGGTGCAAAACTGAGCTGCAAAAGGTCTGGAGGCAAATGATGGATCAACGTAAAAAAATTTCAAATTACATAAAAAGAAATTATTTGAAACTATTAATAATATTTTATAATTTTTATACCCTTAAATATAAAAAAAGAACAAAAAAGTTTTTGTTACCCCTCAATAATTTTACCTAACTTCGCCGCCCCTTATAGGTCATGCTGTCATGAATATCAAGTTTAACATATTATCAAGCCGCATATAAAGGATATAGAATGATATAACAATAAGTTGCAGAAATGAACATGATCTACTGACAACATCTTAGATGATGAAACTTCAGAAATTTATTTTACAAAAATGGGAGAAAAATACAGGCAGTAACTATTGTAGCCTAGAGTGATACTGGCCTTCATTATATAAAATAGAAATTACAAACAATTATGATAAATGCAAAAGTAAACAAAACAATAGTCACTCAGTTTTCTTCTCATCCATGACTTCTTTCTGCTTGAGTTTCCCCTGTTTAGGCTTCAGGAAGCAAAAACAGGAACAGCAAGGACCTTGAAACAAGAACTTCATTTCTCTCAATTTCTCTGATTTTCAAAATTTCAGATGATAGACATTATATATGCTTAAAAAGCAGGGTTTTTAAGCTTTTATTCTCCCTTTTTCTACAAAAAAGGTGTCTTTTTTATCATATTCAATTATAAAATGCGACTCGTCAAGTATAAGGATTCATATTCATTCACCAAGTGTGACTTTAACGCATGTATATGATTAGGCGATCAAGATAGAACATTACCCTTGAACATACCAGGTTGTTCCTTAATTTTCTTTACAACATGAAAGGCTCCCTTTTGATATATGCTCTACCAAAAGATAAAGGTTACTGGGCTGTCAAGCAATAGTGAACATAGATTCCAAACTTTGTTTCTAATTATATTCCTAACAGACTTGCCATTTTCATGTTGCTAGTAACTTAAAAATAAAAAAATGTAAGTTTCTGGTCATCGATATTTGGTTGAAGAAATCAAGTCTAAGAGTAATAGATGGAGGATCCATTCACTATAATTGACTTTTTGATAAAAGTGACCTTTTTAAATAATAAAAATGAACATTTTCCTTGTAAAAAATGGATCTTATAGAAACCACTTTATTTTTACAAATTGATTGTCTTATAATGAAGAGTTTTTGATCTTTTTAAGAATGAATTTGTGTATATAAACAAATATTTTTACAAAAAATGTAATTGTAAAAAATTGAAAATTTAATAAATGTGAAAAATGAAATTTTACATAATCTATACAATTACTAATTACTAATAACAAATAAAAGAAGTGATTTGATGAAACAGGGGTGTGCAGAGAGAATATAGGGTGTGTTAGTATATGCACATTCTAACACATCATATCGTATTTTTATTTTAACTATTCATAATCTTATCATTGGATTCAATACCAGTTATCCTATCTGATGTAATGTATTTATGTTTAACTTTTTTATTGTACTTCGACGCCGATTAATCATACATATTTTCATCACGATCCATTTTGTCATAAAGCATCTTCATGGTATGAACAGATTTTGGGAATTGGTAAATTACACATGTATAAAACCACTATTGATGATTATTAAAAGAACTCCATCGGAATCAGTAAGTGTTGTAAGAAAAACTGACCCTTCCATGAAGCAATCATAAAATAACAAATATCTCGGCAATAATACAATAACTCATTAATGGGGCTACAAAAAAGGCTAAGAAACCTATTAACGACCCACCAGTAATAATACTATAACTCATTAATGGGGCTACAAAAAAGGCTAAGAAACCTATTAACGACCCACCAATTCTAAGGCTACCATGCTCGAGATTGCGGAACATTCTAGTCTATCCTTAAAGTAGCATGAGCCTTGTGGTAAATTTCTAGAATCCTCCCGTGGTTCCTTCTTTGGAAGATCCTTGTAAATATATAGAAGTTGATAGATTGTAGATAATTCTTGGCGAGTGATTTTGTAGCAGAAGTAGTATAAATAGGTGGTGTTTTCATTTGGCACAACACACCTCAGATAACCCTTGTATTCTTATATAAATTAAATTCTTTCTAGCAAACAAAGTACTTTCTTTTCACCACTTGCTTTTTCTCTTATGCTCTATTTAGCTACATGAGTCGTTGGTTGTTTTGAGATGGAGGATCCATTTGAAGATCATATAACAAAGGCTAGCTAGGCTAGATCAATTTACATAATTTGTGTAGAGTTGTTAATTGTCAACCATGAAATTTATATCCATGAAAAAATCAAATAGAAGTCCCTAATTAATTCATGTGACTAACTTAAGCAAATTTGACAACAAATACATGTCTATTTATAAATTGAGGGGTTTTGACAGAAGCAGCACTTAGTATTGTCAACAAAATCGCTGTTTACGGGTAACATCCCGCGACGTTCGAAGAATGACAAACGCATAGTACAGTCATAGAAGATTTATTAATAAAGAGGTGTTCAGTGCCCTAACCAATTTCTAAATAAATGATTATTAGTAATAAAATTACCTTAACTTTCGAAATGGTGTCCAACTCATCCAAGTGGTCCTCCAATATGAGTTCCGGTCTGGCATACCAATTTTTACGGTTTGAACCGATTCTTACGCACTCATAATTATATATGTCTAATATTATAGGCCTAAAAACAAGTTAAATCACTTATTATCTAACGAGTAAAGTTCATAGGGAAAAATCGCTTATGATGAGTATGAGATTTTTCACTCTACAATCATCATTTTTCACTATTTAATTTTACTACCTTAATTTTATCTTGTCTTATTAAACACTCACTTTCACTCTTTTCACTATTTCCACCACCTTCTGCCACCGCTAGCCGCTCTTGACTGTCTGAATTCAGGGATCAGAATTTTTGTTTTTTGTTTTTGCTTTTGCTTTGTTTTCATCTCTGTTTTTATCTTACTACTATATTATTCTTTTAAATTCGACACAAGACATTACCGGTCAACAAACGCAGCATTATATTTTCAAATTAAAGATACTGCATCATTCTTTTAATATATATACATACTATATTATCGGTCAATAAACACTACATCATATTTTTAAATTAAACATACTGCATTGTCAATCAATAATCATTTTATTATGATTTTAAAATAAACACACTGTGTTGTACTTTTAAATTAAAGAGAGTGTATCACGTATTTAACTTAAACATATTTTATCATGTATTAAAACTAAACATATTGTATCATATTTTTACATTAAACACGCTACATCATCAGTAAATAAAAAATATATATCATGTTCTAAAATCAACCTGCATCTTGATTTCATATATATATATATAAATAATGCATTTATAGTTGTATAATTTAGTTGTTAATATTTATAAAAATAAGATAAAAATACAAAACATGTTGTTAACAATTGGTAGAATACATATAAGAAAAAGGTAAAATGACATTTATAAACAAACAAAAGAAACAAAAGAAGTTAAAAAGCTTTTAAAAGGTTTACATTTACAGTTATAAAAACGAAAACAAGAAAAAATAATAAAAAAGTCAGAAAAGATAAAAGATAGATATAAATTACTTTTCGGTCGTCGATATCTGTCTGCCGGTGATGGTGGATGCCCGTGGCGAGTAGGCAGCAGCTAGTGGAGGTGAAGGGAATAAGGTTGAGGAGAGAAAAGATAAAGTGAAGATAAAGAACTTGTGTAGGTAAAACCGATTTTATTTTATTTTTACTTTATTTTTGTTTCTCATGTAATATATTAGTTACAGCACTGTCATCCTTTTATAACCTTGGATCTAAATTGAGGTTTATCCAAGAACCCCCTTTCCTCCTTAAACCTCATTCTCCTATCATCCAATATCTTATTAAACATATAGATATAGGTTACACTAATTTCCTTCGTATGTTTACCAACGATTTTCACACGTATACCACTCATTTTATTATACATAAATTTAAATATACAGTTTAGACATGTTGGGCTGCATTTTTATACGGCGAATATAATGTCAAAAGGTGCCCGATAAATAAGAGCCCAATAAGCACATAGGTGTCAAAATTGTACCTTGTGTGGGTCGACAAATATGCCACCCCACCCATCTCACCTCATTACATCATATCTATCTCTCAGCTCATTCTCTCTTTCTGTTAGTTTAAAATAAAAATAAAATAAAATAATTCATCAACCTACATTTCATTGGATTCACAAGCAAGATAACTTTCATCAAACAAAAATGTATTCAACAAAAGTAGCAGGATCAATGATATTACGTAATAATATCCACCGGCCACATACTCCTCGTTTCTTAGGCGGTTGCTTCAGATACGTTTCCAAACCTCTTTCTGAGGTATATATCTATTTAATTTAATCTAATAAGCTAATTATTATTTATGAAATGAAAATGAATTAATTCTTTTGTTTTAAATGTTTTATGATAGGGTGGAAGTGAAGGGGTGGGAGAAAAGGCAAAGCAAACAATGAATGATGTTTTGGGCACGGTTAAAGAGACTAGTCAGGACCTTAAAGATCGGGTTATGGGATCAGGAAATGGTGAGGACCCGGCCCACAAACCAAGCAAGAACCCGGATCTTGATCATGGGGTTGAACTCACGGATACTAGTTGTGAAGATGTTAGGGGTCGACCCGGCGGATACAGCTAATTATTAATCCATTCAACATGTACACCTAATAAAAAGGATATGTATATGTATTGTTTGATTTTATTATTATAGCTTCATGTTATTTTTCTAGCTAATAAGAAAGCTTTTTAATTTATATAGAGTAGCACTTTTCTAGATTATCGTTATAGTTATTATTATCGTTAACTTAATAAAGATAGGTCATGTTATTTACAATGATATAATACATGATATATCAAACAACTTGCTTATGGACCTATGTATACATATGAGTTATTTCGTAATAATATGTTTTGAAGTATTTGCAAAATATTAAATTAAACATTATTACAATGTTAAGGATTGTTATGATATACTCCAAAATATAGACTTATAAGTTTTAAATATTAAAATTATACACTAATAATTAATTAATTTATCTAAACAAATGAACGTTTAAAGTACCTCAATAACTATATATTTTAAACTTAACACTCGAAGGGGAAAATAATACGTTAAATGGTTAACATTAGTCAACAACTTAAATAATAAAATATGAAGTTGAAACTTAACTTAACACTATCTTCTCAATCGATTCGAATTATACATAAAAAAGTTGGCGATGTTAGTGAAATATTTAACAATTTTATTTTATTTTTCTTTTGAGAAATAATCTTGACATACCACTTATTAATTAATTAATTATTATAAATTATAGATAATATATAAATTATAAATAACCAATATCGTTGACTAACTCTTTAAGTCATTGTCACTGTATGAGATGATTTCATCTTGATAAACAAATAACCATTAATTACAAGTTCGTATTACTGGATAGAAAATTAGAAAGCACAAAAATCATTAACAATCTCCATCCCACCACTTTGTGCCCCACCCGGTTCACCTCCCTCGTCTTTGCTCCGACTCAACAAGAATGATGCCGTGCTTACAGCGTCGTTTTTGGAGAGGATGAAAAACAAGAACGAACTATTTATACAAATTACTCTTTTTAACTTTTTCTCTGTTTGTTTCTCTATTATTTTCCTCTTCATTAATACTCTTTTTAGCCATATTCCCTGCCTATTCCTAGCATGCTTCATCATATATCATTTTCCCATATCATGTTTTTAAATCACAAAACAAAATGAAGACAGGAGTGTTAGTAGGATATTATTATTGTTAGATTTGTATTAGGCCAATTATGTCTTTAGTAGGCCTAGCCCATTTATTATGATTTATATTGTACCGACATTTGGTTTGTGGAGGTCAATGAGAATTAACACTCCATCAAGTAGTAATGACTTTTTTTATTTCTCTAGTTTCTTGTTAGTAGTTAATGATATCCGCTGTTCAAAGAAACAAAAAAGAAATGAAAGTATTTAAAGTTGGCATGTACGTTTAACATGGGTTTCATGATGTATCAGAGTTTGACGATGCAAGAAGAAGCTGTTGAACCGCTTGGCAGACCGCAATGAACGTCATCAAAAGTCATCGTCTGAAGCAACTTAAGTTGTCATAGGAAAAGGCAGGTCAAGGCACGAGAGTTAGAGTGTGATCAGGTTGTTACGTCTTTGTTGGGAGTTCGACATTCACGACTCTTGGCCAGCGTTTTTGGCCAGTGTCCTGTGCAAAACGTTATGTTCTTCGGTTTTTCTCTTTTTTTTTTCTATAAATGGGTAAAAGGTGAAAGAGAACTTGTTACGTCTTTGTTTTGAAAGTGGAGGAAAAAAAAAGATGAAGAAGAAGAACATGTTCGGCCAGGAATTGCCGAAGCAAAAGGGAGTAAAAGTACATTTTTTCTCATTATAAATGGGGCCAGGATTTGATTTTGAGTTGGGCTTTATATGACTTTTATTTTCTTAGCCTATAATTTTCAAATAGGAAGGGTTATTATATAAATGTTAGCTTAATGTGTCATTTTCAATTTGATAATGTATTTAGTTTTAATTAATTCATTGTGTTATTTGTTTTAAATTTATTAAAACAATTTAATTGAATTTATAAATTAAAAAAAGATACAAAATTGGAAAATACTAAAAACTCAATGTTAAACCAATGTCACAATTCTCAGTCTCATTGTTCTTCTGAAATACTGAAAGCCTCTCGTGCTCTTAGCAAGTTTTAGAATAAATTGAACCTAATACCTTTTATAATTGAAACACTAGTTTATGCAACTGTGAATATATCGATAGAGCAGCTTGAATTAACAAATTGTTAACTTAAACTACGTGAAGCAAATTACCGGTGATAAGGGAAATAAGAGATCCAACATACAAAAATAAATAAAAACAAAAAATTGAAAAACGGCCCATTAAAGAGCGGAAATTGCCCAACTCTGATAGGACCCCAATCAAAAGGTTGCCCGGGCACTACAAAAAGCCCAAGACTGATATGGAATTGATTCACCAAGTATCTATTTACGCCACGGTGAAAGCCCATTGAGGATTGTAATAGCTAATCGTATCTACACAAATTTTACTACGTAAGTTTCTTATTTCAGAAAAGATTAAGCTAAAAACTCTCTCTCAAGTCCCAATTGCAGAACATGTTTCTAGTTTCGATGTTATAACTTAATTCCTTCTTGAGATTGACATCTTCTTTTCTGTTTTGAATTAAACAATCAAATGTTTAAATTTAATGATGGTAATCAACACGTCATTATATGTGCCGTAAAATTCACACATCGGATGATCGAAAAAGAAGAATGGTTGGCGCATTTGCTTCCACGTTATTTGAATGCTGTGATCGAGCATCGCACCATTATTTTTGTGAACGTTAATTTCAAAAAACTCTTGAAATATGATCTGTTTTCGTTCTCGACAACACTTTTTGAATGCCTTGAAGTTTGTGAGGTATTTATATAGAATGTATTATAATTTATTTTTCACATAAGAAGTTCTACAATAATGAGTTGGGTGGGTACCCTGTTTAATTTAAGATGGTAATCAACAAATTTATCATGTATATTTGTCATGAGGAAGTAACAATTTTTGTTTCTTTTAATGGATTCATAACATTTGAACAAACGTCTAAGTAATAACCAACTAGGCTAGCTCAGTTGGCCACCAAGGGTATCCTTGGGGAGGTTGTTTCCTCATGCGAGAGGTATCGGGTTCGAGTCTCTCCATGGGGGTTTTCCTTCTTGGTGGGAATTTATGGGGTTCTGCCCCATGCGTCGATTCGAGGCTGGTATGGACTACCTTCTGAGTAAGTACTGTGGAATCGAATCACTAACTATAATCGTGTACTAACTCGCCGTTAAAAATATATATATATACAATAATTCCACCATACTTTCATCTTTATAATGACAAAGTACGTGTAAAGCCGTAGTGCACTTTAAGCTTATAATTGGATTTGACTAACCTAATCTATTATCCAATACTCTGTCTCGCAGTTGGAGCAGCGAAATTGTTAAAGCTCAAGACTCACAGTAGAAAACTATATACATTAAAGCAACAACTAAAACTCATTTGTTGATAAGTACGTGATGTAGATCAAAAGTAATTTGTCTTGGAAGAAACAGTTATATCGATTAACTTGTCATTCTACTTGTTGAACCTACAAATTTTCCACCTTTATCAGTACATGATTAACAACTTTTTTGTTAACATGATATGTAAAAATATAAGAAATGGAATACTTTATTACAAACAAATGTAAAGAAAAAAAGAAAGAAAGATAAGTAGTATGGTATAAGTTAGGATCGAGAAGTGCCATTGATGGTAAGTTAGTTGGTCAAATAGGCATGCCACATAATCCTTGGACTACAAGTATTAGGCCCGAAAAGGGTCCCCTACCATTAAATCAAATGGGAGACAACGGCTTTGTTAGAGTTTTTGAGTTGTCTCCCAGTACATAATTATATTCTGGAACAAGACAAGTATGATATTCAAGTTTTGATCAAATGATGTTAAGCCTCAACGTTGTTATTGTGATATTTTGTTGTAAGTCGAGAAGTTTATAAAGTTTTGAGGGTGTTAATCGAGATTGTTGAGATTTAGATCTTGATCTTAAGATCTTACGATTTCACGATCTTGATTAATGAAAATGATCATGATCTTACATAGGATCTCAAAAGCGTCGGATTCGTTCAGATCTCGATCCTGAATATAGGATCTTAAGATCTCGATCCAATCCGATCTTAGTATTCATAAGTTAATGAGCTATAAAAGTATAAATATGAAATAAGTTGATTTTGTCTAATAAAAAGCTAATATAGCTAATCATTTAGTCAACTAATAAAAGTAAAACTGACCAATTTTACAATTACAATAGTTCAACATTTGAAAATTTATATCATGAATGACAACTATAAGTAATCTAAATTCTTATGAGTAGCATTAAACTAATGTTATAATGTAGAAATTTTAAAAATCTCATTGATTTGTCACACATTTGGTCTTCTATATGTATTATAACACATATGTACTAGAATATAATATCTTAATAGGATCTTAAGATGACAATCTTACGGAAAAGAAAACAATTCTAAATAAGATCTCGGTCTTTTAACTGTTGTCTTAATTTCAAGTTATCTTCATAAGTTTTTGTACCATTAATTTGAGCAATCTAAAAAGAACTTTTTTGAAGTATTGTCATTTTTCAAAGGTATACAATGAAAAAAGAACTTCTTTTTTTTATATAAAAAATGTGTAAATAATAGACTAAGTGGACTATAATGGTTGGATTACAATCTAACTCAAGTAGCTAAAAAGGAAAATGTTAGGAATCAAAGAACAAACACAATAAGTACAATGAAGCATTTTATAAACATTCAAAGGTACTTTGTGCCAATAATGTTACACAAGTGTTTAAAATTGAATGGTCCTTTGAGCATCACTCATGACTTTGTCAATATTATAAGGACCTGTAGCCTTAAAGTTAAATTCCACATGTTCCATAAGATCATGGCAACCATCCTTTTAATTTTTAGCATCCTTATTCTATATGTTTGATTCATTCATACATAAATTTATAAAACTTTGTATATTTCTTATTTCTATATATAATGTTTTTAACCACGTTCATTATTTGCTGCTTAAATGATATATTTTTGTTCAAATTTTCATACAATCATGTAAGAAGATGAGTTTGAGAGAAACAGATATTTAATGTCTTACCAAATATGATATCTTTTTATGAACGAAAATGCTAACCATAACCCTAAGGGTTATGGTTAAGTTTACCATATTTACAAACCTTCTAAAATTATAATTAATTATTTCCATAAGTATTAAATATTTACATATGTATATATGGAATGTAAGTATAAATATAGAATATAATCACTTGTAATTATTGTAAACTAAGTTGTTGATATTATTTTAGGAAAGCTTAACCATAACCCTAAGGGCTATAGTTAGCATTCTCTTTTTATGAATACTAATTTAGTACGTTTTTAACGTGACACCCAATACCCTCTAAAGTTGGTTGAGTAACTATAAGTCGACAACTTGTTTCTAAGCTTTTTATCATCAGTCTTTTTTCTTTTAGCATCGGTTATGGATCTGTTTTAAAAATTAATTCCCTTAGTTAATTCACATGTGGAAACTTAAATATCCAACTAATAGTTTGTTGGTATCATTTATTGACATATGTGTAAAACCAAATAACAAAATAACTATGGTCATTGGTCAAGCAAATCATTTCGATTTCGATAGAAAATAACTATGGATTATTCATAAAATTTGAACTTACTTTAACTTTCAAGTACCAAGTGTGTAAAAAGAAAGTTATGACCACGTTAAAGTTTGATATCTTTTTCATATGTTTAATTGTAATTCTCTTAGAGAAATTAAAAACGTTATCAAAAGTGACCCAAACGGGTTGGCCACGTTACACTTGCGAGTCCGGGCCCATATGACCTCCTCTTAGGGGGAAATTCAAAAAGAGCCCCAATCCCCATTATTCTCACTTTCACATACTTTTCAGAGTAGTATAAATTCATGCCAACTTTACATCCATTGCGATGCCTTCTAGTGTCAATTTCCTACCAACATTATGGAGACTCATCGCCGGCAGAAAGCCAATTCCACAGGCGATATCTTCACATTTCCGGCCATGTCACCCGATATAAAGTTTGAGTCAGAGTTAGCCGATCAATTATTTTTCAATGGCAAATTCCTCCTTCATGATTTCCCCGTGCAACCGACCAATTTCAACATTCCAAGATCAATGATCATGAGCCGAACAAGCAGTATTAGTAGCAAGAGTTCGTTAATGTCTTCTAGAAGTAATAGCACAAACAGTCTTACCAGCAGTACTAGTAACAGTACTAGTGACAGTAGATGCACTAGTGCCAGAACAAGCACTAGTGAAACGTACTGTTTAAAAAAGAAATTAACAACAATCAATCAAGCTAAATGTGTTGCAACTAAAACGACCAAGACAAAGAAAAGGTTTCCTAGTAAGGAAATTCAACGTCAGAATTATTGTAACAAGTATAGTCATTCGCAAAGGTGGCAGTTCATTGCTCCTACTCCAGTGTTGAACCGACGAAATTCTTTGAAGAAAAGGAAGGGAGGGAAAGGGAAGCGAGATGGTGGTGTTAGAAAAGGGATTTTTCGGAGGCTTATTGGGTGGCTTGTGTCGACATGTCAAGAGTGTCATGCTATCGAACCTTCTAAGAGAATGAAAGTGAGAAAGTGATTATAATATTTTTTTGGTTTCTCTATCTTTTCTTCGATAAATCATGGGGTTTAATTATGTAATTGTTGTCTCGTTTTTTTCCTCATTCATTTTATTGTTGAGGTTTGAGCAAGTAAATTGTTTGTTTATTTCAATGGAATTATTCGGCATTCAAATGGAAAGAGTTTAACCAAGTGTTGTATACGTAAATGTGATTGCATATACTAAATTTTTTGAAAAAGGCTTAAGCTTTTGTGAGCACCACAAATACTATCGAAGTTATAACAATGTGTCTCCAGCAGTTGCGGGTTTGCAAATCTAACGTGAGAATCCAAATTAAACTCTCATAGATTGTAACTTTCGATCAGCCTTCTGACAAGTTACTTGGTTGGTTTTTTAAGATGAGCACTCTTGTTACCGAGTTGTTGAGTTGATCTGAATTTTGACTTTCACATACTATTCTTAGGGCGAAACAATTAGATCGTACGGGTTAGCATTATCAATTATCAAACGTTTTATGAACAACAATGAAGTTATAACTTGTGATAAACAAGGAACTGATTTTTAGGCATACAAGTTTGCAGCCCTCCGAAAAGTAAAAAACTAGGGATGAAATTTACAAATCGATTTCTTTTTGGGTGAAACAGAAAACAATAAAATCTATGGAACTAGCATCATTATAAATTAAAAAATGTAGGAAAGGACAGTTATACTTGTTGGCTCGTACTTTGTTACTGATAAACACCATTGACCGGAACACCTTTGCGTGCAAGCGAAGGAGTAAAGCACACATGTTTCTATACATAAAACCTTTAAATAAGATCTAGGATGAAAAGAGTAGTAGTATTTAAAAAGATCCTATACCGAGAAACTGTTGAATATATAACACTCGATCTCTTCATACAAAGTAATATACTAGCTTAAAAGCATTTTTTGATACTGACGGGGTAAATGTTCTTTGACCAAAAGACATGTGACTGATTTTTGTGTTTGCACGAGAAATTCATTAGTTTCATGGAGAGTAAAATCAGTCCGTTGTTTCTAGATCTTCAGTAGAAGTTGTATATAGAGCGATGGCTATTGTTACATGTAAAATCATGTGAGTAATCATTTGATGTTCTGATTTAAATGTTAGAATTTCTTTGCCGGTAGAAATATTTTGTGATAATAATTCAACAATTTAAATTGTTGTCGACCTTGATTTTCATGAAATGACAAAACATTTTGAAATTGATTTTCACTTTATTAAAGAAAATTTTACACACGTATTATTAAAACTATTAGAGTAAGTTCTGCAGATCAAAGTTCAGACATTAAGACCTTTAGTGTTTATCAACACAAATTTATGAGCAATAAGTTGGATTTATTTGACTTATTTAATCATAAACTTGAGGGGGAGTGTTGAAATGTAGTTTTGTATCAAGCTTACGATAAATAAGTCATATGTTGTGTATCAAAGTTTCATTTGCTGTGTTTTCTAGCCATTTTATTTTTCAGGTTTATTATTTAAAAGTTAAAGGGGTAGAGTGTCATGTTCTCGAAGTTGAAGGTATAAAGTATGTTCTTGTGCAAGTGAGGTGCTTGTTGCTGTTTATGAAGAGTTCAACGGCTGAAGTTGCACATATTGAACACATATATAAACTTCATCATACACCCATACTAACCTTAATCGTTCATTCTATTGTGTGTGTGTGTGTGTGTATTTTTGCTGCACTCCTTGGCGATTATATGTGTTCTCTATTATTTTAGTTTAAATTTCATCATCTTGATGATTTCTATTTACAAGATCATTTACTCTTGTTCTTTCTGTGTAATTGTTCGGTTAGTTTTGTAGAATATTTTTGGATCTTGAGTTTGTTTGTAACTTTGGACATTATTTTGAGTAATCTTCGCAAAATTAAATTGACATACCGAATGACTATGAAATTACATTGATACATCCACAGGTGAAGGTAGGAGACAAGAACACAAACATACTCTACTTTTAATTTAATAACAAAATTAAACCAAGTGAGTTACCAGTACATAGATTTGAAGAATACTTTAAAAAAAATTTACTAATTGTAGTCTAATGCAAAACAATAAATAAGTTTCAAACTATCACCTTTTAAGTATTTGCTGATATTCATAACGAGAACACTTTTAACATATCATTGTTTAAAGGGAGGTTGATGGTCGTCCTCGAACGAAAGCATTTAAGGATCTACTTGAATTGGTTCTTCATTGATGCAAGTCAATTAGAGAACAAACGAGCAATATGATATTTCCAATTTTTCTTTTTCTATTATTTTGGCTTTGATTCACCCATTGCTTTGTAGTCTTTGATTTTTGAACATTTTTTCTAAATACCACACAAGAAAATTGACAATATTCCTTGTCATGACAAGGATCTTGAAGGGATGAATTTGAAGCTGATACATGTGGTTGTTTCTCATAAAATGGCCTTCTTTACCCTGACAAAAACCTAAAAGTACATACATTTCTAGTGCTCATATAACTTATATTTCATTGTGTATAAATTTGGATACAACTTCAATACTAGGACATCCTTTTTAAATCATAACAGAGTCGCATAAACCTGCCCTGATCTATACTAGCATTCGTAATTAAGTTGTATAGTACAACTGTCAATAACCACAGTTAAGAAAATAATGCAAAACGAAAGCCAGTTATCTAGATCAACAACAATAACTGGATCAAAGAAACATTGTATGTTAAGAGTACAAGTGTTTTCAACCAACAAGCTATGAAATGGGAATAGATAATTAGATAATACAAATAAAAAGAGTTTAATTGATGCATACCCTTCATCTCATCATTACTCCAAGAAAGTTTCCATGACATCAGAGTACATTGTCGCCTCAGGGTTCCTGTATTCTCCATTCGGGTTGTGTTTATGGTGATCAAGCGATGAAGATGATGAAGAAGAAGTTGCCATTCTCGCAGGCAAAGTGAAGCTTCTTTTATACTTATTATGATCTACCTTCCCAAGGTTATGATCCGAGTTTGTGTTATCCAAGCTCAAGAAATCATTCGGGTTCTTCATTTGATCAGGGTGCCACCCCTCGGGCTTGTTTCCTAGCCCGTCTGAATTGAAAAGTAGTTTGGCTTCATCACTTCTTCCTGTGAGCGCGCTAAAGAAGCTCAGTCCGTTGGGCCATTTGATGTCGTTTTGAACGTGTTCAGGGCCCATCATGTTTTCCATTTGGGGTTCAGATGAGTGAGGGAGGAGGAACATGTGGGGTTCTTCTTTTGATGGGCCGGGTGGGTATCCAAGCTGGCCCGGGTTGTGAAAGTTGGGTGATGGCATTGTTCTAGGTGCTGCCCAATTGAAGAGTGGTGGCGGGCGGGTTGGAATTGGTGGTTGCTTTAGTGGCATTGCGGTGGAAGAAGGTGATGAAATGTTGCCTCTAGTTGATGCAAATAGTTGGGAGAGGTAGAAACCAGATTGATAGCCAAGTGACTCGAATGTATGTCTCATTCTAAGCACAAAATGAAGGTCTTCGGGTATCTAACCACATAACAAATGAGTAATTAGTAACTTATCGAACCCAAAAGGTATAAGCAACAAATGATGTTACTTTTTCCATGATACTCGAAAATTGTCACCTCGAGATCAGAAGACGAAAGGAACTAAGTGTAGATAGTATTACTACCATACTACCATTCAACCCAACAATGCATCTAAGATCACGGGTTACTATTTTCGAGCACATCCAAAAAGACTTTAACACCCCTTACTTTTAAACCGTTGTGTATGTTAACTGTAAACACGTCATCTATGATATAGAAAACAAAATACATTAAACTTACAATCTTGCAAGAACCAAGTTGCAAAAGTCCATGGCCAGCTTGAATCACAGCTATAGTCTGTTCACATAAGACATAAAGTGAGAATGTTAACCATCAAAATATTTTTTAACCGCAATATATATTCATTGGGTCGATCAGAATCCATCAGGTTTATACAAAACAGATACGTGTGATGCCTAAACGGAACATTAGTCTCCATAATAGTTGATTTTAACTTCTAAAAACACTATTGTTGTGGCAAAAATCAGAACAAAGAAAAGGTTTGAACATATATTCCATTATAATTGATTATGATATTTCTTAGTTTTAATTTGTCCATCCATGATTGTGATGTGGTCAAAAAGAACAATAGTGATGACATCAATAATACACATGGTTTTGTCACGTTTGATTTAGAGATGGGATAGTCTAGTTGGTAAGACTTGGACCATATTGTAGACGTCTATTTCTCATACTCAAATATCTATATATCAAGGGCAGGTACCAATCTGTGTAGAAGACAAATTATACAAGTGCATGCTTTTATAATCTTTCTGTCGTATAAAAAAGATTAGATAACAATAATTTATTACTCTTGTGTTTTACAATTAGATTAACTGAATCATGCATATACCGTAACTTTGAAAAAATATCATAAAAAGCTAACCTGAATCCCAGAATCAAACTGTTCAGTCCATTCAGGAGGAATCTGCAATAACATAAAGATAGTAATTCATAAAACATCGTTACCCAACCTCAGTAACAAAGAAGATTGATGTATCATGTATCGCTCCAAGGACTTATTGGGTTACAATTGTTGCACTTTTAATGTAAGAATTGGTCATTGGAGCTCATACATCATAATAATTCAAAACCAAGAAAAAAAAACATAAATGATTTAATCATGATTAATATCTATTGAAGAATATAAGTGTGTGTTCTTAAGAAACATACAGCATCAAAAGAACTCTGCCAATAGTTAGATATATTCTGTTCAGACTCTGTAGGCTCTTTGAACACCCATTTGTGACATTTATCAGAAGCAACTTTTCCCATCAATCTGTATTTCAACAAAATCAAACAATATCAGAACCCAACCCTTCAAATAAAATAAAAATCATTTTAATATATCACTATTAATTCATTTAAACTTAGTTTAGAGATTAATATCATCATTAAATTAAATTTAAGATACACCTACCAAGTACCCACCCTTCTCCATAATTATAAAGCTGAATTGACATTTTGCTGAATGATTTCTTAACCTCATCTTCACTTCTATCCATTTCGTCAACTCTTCCTCTACAAAATCCATCTTCCCACATCAACATCCTGCAAATTAATTGAATCGCCATAATTATTACACTAATCCATTGTTTCATTTCAGGCTTCATTTGCACTAAAACATAACATATTTCAACTTTCTTTTACCATTAATTCATTCTAACATGCTTACTTTTTCGTGCAACTTCTTCTAATATGGTTGGATTAACTAGTAAAGAAGTTAAAAGTACGTCGCTTTCTAGTAAAATGACTAAAATGCAACGTACTTTCACTTTTATTTTTTCGTAATGTCATGAAAAAAAAATATATATAGAAAGAACTCACAAGCTACCATTGTCGTCTCCAACTTTACACCCGTTACCACCTCGAAGTCGACTGAAACAAATGTGAAACCAAATTGAAAACCTAAAGAACTAGCTAGGAATGAATTTGATATATATTCAAGAGAGAATGAGAAGTGTACATACGGGCGAGGACGAATGGTCCAAAAAACAGAATAAGTCCAATCAGAAGTGATACATAAGTTTCTGAGGGTTTCATGAAGTGCCATCATTCCTATTGCTTCTTTGCCTCTGTCTGTTGCCCCTGAACCTGCCATTTATATTTCTATATTCCAATAGTTTTCTCAAATATACTTCTAAAAAGGACTTGAATGAGAATTGGTATTGTTGTTTGTAACCAGTTTTTCAGTTGCTCAATGGCTGTGAATTCCTGAGCTACCTCTGTGAGTATATTTTGTAGCTGTAGTTGCTATTTTTATTGCTATTGTTGTTCTCTCTCTTAAATGGCAATTACTTGAAAAGTGACAAAAGAAGCAAAAAATATAAAAATGAAAAAAAGGATGGCTGTTCTTTGTTATTGCAAATGTCTGAGCTAGTGTGAAGGTATATTTCACAAAGTATTTAAATGTTTAGATTTTGGTGATCCAAAGTAGGGTTGTCAATTCGGGTTGGGTCCGGTTGGTGGATCATACTTGATCAACTCCAACCCCAATATGATTTGATAAACGGATTAAGTATCTCAACTCAACCTAAAACCTTTTAACCCAGACTCAACCCAAATAATTCGTTTATTTAATCATGTCAATGAATTTCGGGTTGATTTCAGGTCCAATGGATCATTTCGGGTCAAATTAGTCATATGGTTCAAATAGATCAATCTATTCTAAAATTATAGCTTTCTGATCGGTTTCATATTAGATTTCTGATCGTGTTAAAAATCATCAGCTTTTAATTTAGGCTATGTTATATATTGTCTAATAGGTATTTATATGGATTCTTTTGTAAAGTGCTAGGAAAATGAGTACGCGTTAGATTAGTAACACACATCCTGCCTGTGACAATACAAGAAACAATTTTGATACGTACCGAAAATCATTACATAACAATTTTTTAAACAAGTGTATATTACCATAGCAATTAAAGCTAGACGCTAGAAAGTATAGAGAATACACCCAAATCCAAACATTTAAAATCTGGCTTATCAACACCTATAGATGGATAGACCTAACCATGATAACACGAATCTTTTAAAGGTGTGACGATAAGTGTGAATCATCTTTAAATTAGGTAAGTATTTTTTTTCTACTGTTTGGGTTCATGAAATTTTGATTGTGATGAGACAAAGACCAAGTTACAATCTTTACAAGGAAAAGTAACCAAAAGCAAAGAAATTATGTTAAGTTTTCGGTGTGTTCAGAATGAAGACCAAATTCTGTTATTTCTAGAATGTCTTGGCGGTTAAAAGTTGATGAGTTAAGATACTACGTACTCATTCACAAACAGGTGCAACCATTAGCGGACGCACACTATTTTTATATTATCTGTTTATTTTGGTGGGAACGAGCGGGTAACATGGCCCAATTAAGGGGCTTGGCCCCCTTACCCTCAATTTAGCTCCTTACATAATTTAACTTGTAAATTATTTGGTTTCGAGTAGGTCTCACTTACATTAAATTTATGAATCCTATCATCCTTTTTTGAAAGATAACGTTGTCTGAAAGACATAGCGTCATGCTTGAGACGTTACAATTGAACGATTTGGTCAGTTTGTGAAGTGCTACTGATACTTAATTACTACTCAATTATTGAGGTTGCAATGATATCACTGAAACTATTTAAAAAGATGTTAATGTTCTTCCGAAGAATAAAATAAAAGGTAGGAGTATTTGTTAAGACTGACGATAAGGGAATCTTTACCGGTCAAAAGAAGGAGGGGATTTTCGAGGATTAGATTTAGATTTAATAATTTTAAACAAATAAAATTATTTAGTATTAATTAAAAATTATTAAACGAGATTAAGATGTCACGAGCTCACGTGCCATCCCAGTGAGTCGGTGCACCGTTTTTCATAAAAAAGAGTTCTGGCGCACGAGTTGCGGGTAGAAAGATTCCTGACCCACGCGCGTCTTTCTCCACGCTCACAATCTCTCAACAAAATATTTTTGTAATTATATATTTGAACGTCATCATAATATATTATTTTATTTATATAGATTTTATATTTGAAAACGATCACTTAAATATATCATTTTATTTTATTAGGTCATCCATATTTGAAAACGATTTTATAGGCCATTAAAATTTGAATATTATTTCATATATACTAAATTCGACTAAAAACTCATCGGAAAAGTGTAAAAGGACACAAATACTCATATATTTGAATCAAAACATAATAATATAAATAATGTTAATTAACAAATATAGGGGTATTTGTGTCCCTTTATATTTTTTTGATAAGTTTTTAGTCGAATTTGATATACATTAAACAATATACAAATTTGAGTGGTCTACAAAATCATTTTCAAATATGGATAGTCTACAAAAACAAAATGATATATTTGATGACCTACAAAATTGTTTACATTTATGAATGGCTTACGAAAATAAAATGATGTATTTGAGTGGCCTACAAATATATAATTTTAATATTTTTCGTACAGCCAGCGAGCGTCGCGTTGAACAATTGAAGCGCGTGTAAAATGTAATGTTTTCCCGCCTTGACCGGCCTAAGAATCGGGTACAGCCCCCACGGATCGTATCATATGTGATGTGGCCTGCTACTCTCCTTTTTAATATGAACCCGGTTTTCTATTTTTGGTTCTTTGTAGGATATGGTGCTTCAAGTATATATCACCAAATATTCGTTTTGCACCATGGTGACGAAAAAACATCCTATAACATCGTAACATCATGTTTAACAAAAACACTATTTCAATATAAAAGATATTTTGAAAAAATATATTTACATAGAAAAAAATCATTCTAATATGTTATAACTAAATTTTAACACTAAAATTCTTTTAGTTGATTAAAAATACGCAATTTGATAATATAGTAGCATAGTTTTTATATAATCATTAAATTCTTGTAATAATTATGATAACAATCATTATATTTAATAATTTCAAAAATATAAATGACAACTTTATAAAATTATAAATCTTTTTAATATATATAATATCAAACATTATATTTGATTATTTAAAATTTTCAATTGTAAATTTATGATCATTACATCATATTAGTACATTTTAATTATTATATATATTATTGTTTAACGTGAATAGTGTTTAGTGTTGTACCAAATTTGGTAGAACACTAAATAATATTTATCATTGCATTAAAATAGTACAATGTTTAACGGTAAATTTAAAGTGAATTTTTACACTTTGTTATTATTTTAGTGCATAAATATAAATTTAGTGTTAACATTAAAGATGCTCTTACAGGATAATTCATTTGGTTCAAACTCTCGATCTCTTTATTTAAGTGCAAGAATTTACATATACACTCTTAATCTTCCGTAACCAAAACTATACTAAAAAAATGTAACTCTAAACAATTTAAACGAACCTAAATATGTCACATATTGGATTACAACTAGTAGATTACTCGTGCAATGTGACGGAATAAAATTTGAAAATTAGTAAAAAAAAGTTGTGATTGTAAAACTAATGCAGGGTGATATGTCTTAGATTATACATATAATGATAAATATGATGTAACACTATGAGCAACATTTAAAATATAAAAAGTCATAAACAATTTATAATCATTTGAAAATAAAACGGTTACCATTCAATATATAAAAGATAATATAAATGTAGTTGAAAATTGTAAAATTCAAATACACATTAAAATATTTATTTGTGATAACTCATGCAATAATAAGATATAGTTAAATTCATGAATATTTAAAGACTATATAAACAAATTATACCTTACAATAAGATGTACTTTAAAATATATATTTATTAACTTCATTGATGTTCAAGTATAATTATATTTTGAAATTTTTTTATATAGATAATTTTAGTTTAAAAAGAAAAGAATATGAAATGATATGTTAGAGACATAGATAGATACATAAACGAACTTAAATTTGCAACTCTTAATCTTCTGTACGTTTGGGTTTTTGTTTGAGCCTGGAAGACCAACGTAGGGCTGAAATGTAATGTCAAATATCTCAAAGCCCTTTCTCTTGGGCCAGATTACAAAAAAAGCCCATAAGCTCATCCATATTTTCTTAAAAAACCTTGTGATTTTGGGAATTAGGGGTGTCTTGAAATGCTTAATTATTAGCATTTATGTATTTAAAAAGTAGAGGTGAGATCATTAAAGTATGAATTTTTTTAAAGTACGAAAGTATCAATAAAAATATAACACGCGACAAAAACTCACTTTCCCCCACTTTTTTAAAAATTAAATATCTCAAAAACCGTTAGTCGAAAAATTATAAAAATTGCACTATAAAAATCAGCGTTTTCTCCTCTTCGATTTTAGATCCCACAAGGCATACTTTCGATGAATTTTTTTTTTTCCATTTTTTGTGGGTTAACACATGTGTTATGATGGATTAACAAAAATGTTATCCGCGGTTATCACATGTGTTATCAACGACTATCACATGTGTTACAATCGATAGTCGGTGCTAACACATGTGTTATTTGTTTATAACACATGTGTTACAAATTTCCAAAACTCACCAAAAAATGAAAAAAAAAAAAAATCGTCGAAAGTATGCGTTGTGAGATCTTAAATCGAATAGGAGAAAACGCTGATTTTTATGGTGCAATTTTTATAATTTTTTGACTAACGGTTTTTGAGATATTTAATTTTAAAGAATGTGGGGGTTTTGTTATTTTGATTAAGATGAACGGTTAAGATCTGTATTTTCATACTTTCAAAAATGTTCATACTTTAATAAATTTTTCTCTTAAAAAGTAAGCTTATATCATTATATTTTTTTTAAGTGCATATTCCTCCTTAGCAAGCAGTTATCTCAAAGTGTCTGGATTTACTTATTTGTTGCTAAAATAAATGAATAAGTAAATAAATATTCAAATTAACAATTCCGTACATTCCCTTATTCAACAAGGCACGTTTGTTTCTTAAAGGAAAAGCCAAACAACTATGATCTATTTAGTCCAAAGCAAAGTTATTACTCTGCATTCAGAAAATTTATAGGATATAATGCAAGTACTCTTTTTCCCTCAACTTACGCATTTGTGTACATACACATAGAGGATGTAATTATTTAATTTCATCTTATATCGTGAGATTTTAAATAGTCTTTGAGTGATAGTTAATTTTATTTTTTATTTATTGTAAATAAAGTACAAAAAATGTCTTGATTTGTCTATTGTGTGAAGGCATAAAGTCAATATCATATGAATTCAAAACAATTTTAACTTTTAATTCCTTCAACTTCATAAAATTCTTTATAAACAGATATAAATGCTCCTCTGAATAAAATTCATTGTACCGAAAATAACGATCGATTGTGAGGGCATCTTTCAACAACATCATATTCATCCTCAATAAACACAATGACTTTATAATCCATTATAATTAATATCACAAAGAACTATTGCAGATTCAACAAACATTACATTACATTTTAATAATAATAATAATAATAATAAACTTTATATACCTTTCAAGTTATTGTATTTTTTCTTTTGGTAATGGAGTATTAATTTAATATTTTACAATTTATGCTATGACTAAATCTAAATAAATTTGTATATGTTAATGTATACACTCCTTATTAATTATATCTATATATAAATATATTATATAATATAATAGTGGGATAGTAAACTGTAACTTTGTTGTCTTATATTTTCTTATTTAAAAAGGAGAAATATAAAAATTTGATCAGGTGGTTTTCACCATGCATGGATAATGTATTAATTTTGAAGGATTCATATTTCCTTTCATTTATTTTTCTAATTTTTGTTTTATAATATTTTTTGTATTCAATTTTTTCCCTTTTTACAATTATTGTTTTATAGTTTGTGTTCATGAATCATCTATTTTTCCCTTTTCTTTTAACATATGTAATAGAAATAGAAATTTAAAAATCAATAACTAATATCAAATTCAAGCATAAATTACCAATAAAAATTTGAATGTTTGTTTCTAGAGTTTATAATTATCATGTAAATGTGATTGTAATAATCTAATTCAATTAATAATTAATTTTTTTATTATGATTTTTAATTTTACTTTAAAGTTATATATAATATATAAGAGTAATGTCTTTATAGTATGTTTTATTTTGTTTGAGGTTACTTTTAAATACAAACCATTTGATATAGGTGTTAAAATGTATTATTAAGATCGAATGTTGTATAAGATATGTAACATCCTCTCCTGTGCCATGGTAATTTATAGTATTTTAATTGATTATTTAATCGTTTAGAAATTAATTGAAATTATGTATTTCATTGTGAAACGTAGATAAATAAGTCCTTTGACTTATTGTGACTAGTGAAATATTAATCGTTTTAAATTATTATAGATGACGGTAAAATAAAATAATATTTCTCGCAAACGGTTTTCAGGTTCCAGACAAAAGATTTAGGACGGGTATAAAATTATACCACTTTTTCACAAGCCGACTTTGCAAGCCGACTTTGAATTCATATATATCTCATTTCTTCTTCTTACTTCCTTTTATTTGAAAACTTGCAAATCAAATTCAAGAAACTCAAAACCAAAATTGAATTCATACTTGTGTTCCTGTGATTTCGAATTCATAACACCAGAATCATCATCATAAGCTTCATCATTCAGCTTCCTTGTTCAAATTAGAAGTATGTTTCCATTTTTAGCAAACTACTTGAAAATTGGTGAATTATTGGTTGTAGGATGTTATTGAAGCTGAAAAGTAGTTATTTGATGCCTATTTGATGTTAGGAAGTTTGTGTGATTGAAAGGAAATCAGAATATTGAGTTTTGGGTTGAAAAAGTATGATTTTCGGCTGAACAGCGTCTCAATTCGCAACTTGTGTTCATCCTGCGAGTTGAGTTGGCTTGCGAGTTGACTTGCGGTGCGAGTTGACTTGCGAGTTGACTTGACCTGCGAGTTGACTTGCGAGCCGAGCTGACCTGCGAGCCGAGTTGACCTGCGAACCGAAACCTGCGAGCCGAGTTGAATCTGCGAACCGAGATTCCTGCGAGTTGACCTGCGAGTTGACTTGCGAGTTGACTTGCGAGTTGACTTGCAAATTTTGAAAATGCGTAAGTGTTTTGAGACGCGGTTTTGTAAAAATATCACTAACTCGGATTTAATTGAAATTCGCATGGTCACTCGGAAACGACCTAGTAATCAAGTAAACGTAGATGTTTATTAGACTGTTTAGTCTTGATTATTGATTATTGATCTACGTGATGTGCGAACCAATGTGCTGTATGTGATTGAGGTCAACGTGTAGTTGGACTTCTGGTTATTATGTGTATTACTCAGGTTTTGATTCATTTGTTGTGTTTGAGACCTGTGTATGGGTTTAATAACCATTAGTTATCGGTCTATTCTGTATTGGCCATACAGATTGTTGGTAAGTGTTCTTGGGGGAATCCCCGGGTATTATGATATCCCCAGAGCCACCGATCCTCATTGAATTATGTGTGTTTACGATTATTTGGTGTAAACAACTAGTTATGCTAAGTTGAATGTTGTGTGATGAACCTATTCACTTAACTTCGTGCTAACCCCTCATTTTACTTCCTGCAGGATATGTTTTGTTTAATTGTGGGTGCAGGAGGTGATTGGTTGATCAAGGAATGTTTGACTGCGCTCTTGAACTCTGATATGGTTTTTGTGATAAACCTTGTTTTGTGAATTTTTATAATACCCCGCCTTTTGTAGTTTTTAAACAGTTTGAATTTGGTGTATATATTGAAAATGTAAACTGTTTATGTACAATGTTTGATATATATTTTAATGTAATGTATTTTAAATTCATGCTTCCGAGTTTATTAATATAATATCCTTATATTTAAAGAGGGGTGTTATAAGATATGAAGTGATATATAGTCAAATGATGATAGATAAAAGTTATTTTATAACACAAATGGTGCTCATTTTATAATTACATAATGCATTTATTTAACGCTTTTATTTAGTTTGATCCTTAACTTTCACCTATTATTAGATTATATATTGTTAGTATTGTTGTTGCTCTATGAAAAGTTGTTATTATCATTGTAACAGTTATTACTTATATTGTTGTTATATCTTTTTTATTAATATGATTAAATTTTTTTGTTGTCTGTTTTTCATAACACTTAATAGCTTTATGGATCTATCTATATATATACTAAAGGAGAATAGAAGTTTGCTCCATAATTTGTCACGTAGATAAAATGCCACGTGGCCCCCTCTCATAATTTTAATATAAATAATTATTATTTAAATTTTAAAAATAAACAAAAAAATAGATTTAAATAGAGATAGATAATATTAATTAAGATAAACGAGTTAGTTTCAAATGAGAATGGATATTATTTGTGAGAATGGAGGAATCAATCTCAACCATCCATCTCATCAAAAAAATAATACCCCTAACACT
The DNA here is from genome assembly GCA_963921325.1 of Logfia minima. Classification (NCBI taxonomy): domain Eukaryota; kingdom Viridiplantae; phylum Streptophyta; class Magnoliopsida; order Asterales; family Asteraceae; genus Logfia; species Logfia minima. The sequence continues at coordinate 31,515,699 of OY992767.1, forward strand.
TTTAAAAAGTGAATATCTCACAAACGGTTAGTCAAAAAAATATAAAAATTGCACCATAAAGATCAGCATTTTTTTCTCTTCGATTAGACATCTCACAAGGTATACTTTCGACGAATTTTTTTTTTTTTCATATTTTGGTGGGTTTCGAAATTGGTAACATATGTGTTAAGTGCGGTAACACATATGTTAGGTGCGGTAACACATGTGTTAGTAGTTAGTAACACATGCCACTAACACATGTGTTACCGAAACTAGCACATGTGTTACCAACCACTAACACATGTGTTACTGGTTTTCAACCCAAAAAAAAAAAAAAAAAAAAACTTTACCGAAAATATGTCATGAGTGATCTCTAATCGTAGAGAAAAGAACGCTGATTTCAATGGTGCAATTTTTATAATTTTTTAATTAGCCGTTTGTGAGATATTTAACTTTAGGGGAAAATTGGGTTTTGCAAAATGGATGGCCAGGATTCATTCCTTCATTCTCACTAAAATTTCCATTCTCATTTGAACTTCCCTCTAAGATAAATTAAAAAATAGATTTAGATAAAGGTAGATAATATTTAAATATAATATTAATTAATTAAAAAATTTATGAATCATAGTCTAATACTAATTGGAAAATAATATTAAATTATTAAACTTATAAAAATTGAATAATTTATATTGCCGTGTATAGCACGGATTTATATATAGTATAACTAATAAATACAAATATAGACAGATAACTAAAATTTAGTTTTTACTATCTCGTTCCAATGCGCGAATATATAACTCTAGTCTAGTTATATCAAAAAGCTTAGCTTATGTGTTAGCGGGCAAATTATTCAAAAGCCCATATTGAGCCGAATATTTGGGCCAACGTGGATTGTGAACCCAGACCAAAAAAGATTGACCTAAGAATAATGGTTCCAAATGAAATTTTAAGATGACCTGAATTTTGATTTGATTCCTTTTGCAATAAAATAAAATAATATAAAAGTCCATCTTAACCAACTCTCCTGTGAGTATAATATAAGGGAAATAATTACCCGATAACTATTTGGACCCTTGGGAACCCTACGTATCATGAACATCTAAACTGCATTGATATATAGTTCACTCTCAAGGTTATTATATTAGTTTATTATTACTTCGTTTTGTGTTAGACTTTAATTTTTTTCTATTGTATGTGTTTAACTTTAAAAACTTCTTTTATATGATGTAAACTTTCAAAACTTCTCTATTGCATTTAATATTTCCTTTTTTAGTCATTCCAAACGAGGAGATTTTCTTTTTTTCAAGGTCAAAAAGGCAAGTTAACATACGATATAGAGGTTTTGAAAGTTTACATCATACAATAAAAGTTTTTAAAGTTAAGCCCATACAATAGAAAATAGTTAAAGTTTAACGTATTACAAAACAACTATCCCTTATTATATCACCACAAACAAAAGGCACTACAATTACGTTAAACGCTCACACTTGAACGAGGTTATTAAGGTAGGTGGGTATGCATTGCATACTTAGAAAAATAAATTATACTAGCATAATACATGTGTTAAGCAATAAAATTTAGTATTTTTATTGTAAATAGTGATTTAACGATCATTATATATTATTTTTGTTATTCACATTTAGATTACTCGTAAATGTGAGTATAGATAACAATAAGTTGTTCGTATATAGAGTTAAAGAATTCACAGTACAGTTGATGAAAAGTGAAAATGTGTAAAATTAATAGGATTATATTGTAAGATGAAAATTAGATAACTGAATATAAAAATGCTGAATCTTAATATACACTGACATAGTACATGCTCAATGTAGTGGTACCACACACGTACAAAATGGTGTTAACTATTACTTTACACTTATATTTAAAAGTCAACATATTTTATTTATATTGAGGTGGTAAGTGAATAAACATTTATTGGAGTTACAATGAATTAAGAGTCATCCTATTATTGTAAGTGTGTTATTATTATGTTTTAGTTAATCACTTAAGTTTGAAACTAATTTATATAGTTATTGTTCTATCTAATTTGAAGTTGATACTTAAAATGGTGAGTCTTGATAGTGACATTTTATTTTTTTAAGTCAATTTTATTTATGGTATGTATAATGAAAGCTAATTGATATCCTTTTAGTTTAATTTATGTAGTTTTATGAATATGTTAATTGATTAGTTAGTTGACTAATTATTATTTTTAGATATGTGTTGTTATACTTTTCAATTTTGTATATCAAGTATTAATACAAAAGTGTCAGTAAAACAGAGAGACAAAGTAATCAATAACGATATTTAAATTATAAGTAAGTGAGGAAGAAGTGTAGATAATTTATAATAGTTAAAAAAGATATGTGGTACATACTTTTAATCTTAACATTTTTTTTTATGATTATTTCCAATCTTTAATAATAGTAACATAAATAATTTATAGATTGATCGTTATTATTTTTGTAACGGTATAAGTTCTTTTCTTCTTTTTTTTTTTTAGTTTTAAAGGTAGATCTAAAGTAAAGCTATTTTTAAGTTTTCATCAAACCAATTAATTGTATTGAGTAGATATATATGAAAGAAGCAAGTTAGTAGCATATTTCATTAATCAACGTTTTTATAGTTATTATACATATTAAGTCAATAATAAGGACGTAATAGACACTTTTTATCTTAAAAACTCTAAGGTTATAGCATTAATGGCTTTAGAATAAGATAATATTATATTTTATGTAATTAATTTTTCACCTTTTCATATAAAATATATATATATTCTCTTTGTATGAATTTTTTTCTTCCCTATTCCAACAATTTTTACTCCATAGCAACCTTATCTTAACTATACATAAACCATCTTCATTTTTTTCTTAAAATTAGACTCAACAATAGTTAATGTCTAAATTACCCTTAAAAATCATTAATTACTTTCCAAATGAACTACTAATTTATAAATTACAACCCTTAAGTTTTAAACTTTACATATCCTTAAATTAAACTTTTAACAATATAGTGTAAATAATAAAATCTGTGAATGTCAAATTAACTATTTATTCCTACAGCTATGCACGGATACAATACTATTAATATATAATACATGAAGTTGGATGAATTTTTTATCTTTATTTAGTTGCCTTGTTTAATTTGTGTAACATTGTATTTAATGTCATTTATTAGTAGTATGTTTTGAATTTAAAGGGTATTTACAGAATTTCCTATCTTTATAGAATTAAAGGTTAAGACAACACGAGGAATATTTTATAAAGGTTTTAGATAGATAATATTTGTGCATTAAAATGACAAAATATAAATAAGAGGAAATTTCATTAAAATATGGAAATTTTTTGAAAGTATGAAAGTACAAATCTCAACCGTTGATCTTGATTAAAATAACAAAACCCCCACATTCTTAAAAATTAAATATCTCAAAAACCGTTAGTCAAAAAATTATAAAAATTGCACCATAAAAATCAGCGTTTTCTCCTCTTCGATTTAAGATCCCACAAGGTATACTTTCAACGAATTTTTTTTTTCATTTTCTGGTGGGGTTTAAAAATTTGTAACACATGTGTTATAAACAAATAGCACATGTGTTACGAGCGACTAACACATGTGTTAGCATCGACTATTGATTGTAACACATGTGATAGTCGTTGATAACACATGTGATAACCGCGGATAACACTTTAGTTAATCCATCATAAAACATGTGTTAACTTACAAAAAATGAACAAAAAATTTTTTTTGTTGAAAATGTGCCTTGTGGGATCTTAAATCGAAGAGGAGAAAACGCTGATTTTTATGGTGCAATTTTTATAATTTTTTGACTAACGGTTTTTGACATATTTAATTTTTTTAAAAGTGGGGGAAAGTGAGTTTTTGCTACGTGGTGCATTTCTATTGGTACTTTCATACTTTCAAAAAAACTCATACTTTAATAATTTCACCTCATATAAATAAATGTATGCGCCGTTAATTAAACTCGGATAAAAAATATCCATGAACGCATATCAGGGGGATATCCTTCCATGTTTGTTGCTATTTTTTAGTTTTCACATTTTTTTTCTTAAAAAGCCCATCAATTAATCTACTATCGAATAGCTTTAGTTATAATACTATTGTCAAATCACTAGCAAAAATAGTTTTTAATTCGTAACTCGAAATATTAATCTTTAACTCGTTACTTGTAAGAGTTAATATTTTACAATATATACTAGAAGATTTACCCACGTAATGCAGCGGGAAAAATTTATTAGTTTCACATTAATTCGATGTGTAGTATTATATTTTTTTGTAATATTTTAAAAATCAAAAACTACATTACAGTCACAAATAATACTGATTTGTAAGTGGAAAAATCACCTTTTAACAAACAAATTAAAAAAAAAAATTTGTAACAAAATAACTAAAAATTAAATATGTCATAATATGTCATTGCAAACTCGATGGTCGAGTTGCGAGTGCTGGGTTTCGAGTTCTTCATGGACAGGTTGCGAGTTATGGAGTCATTTATTGTGTCTAGATATTTAACTTTCAATAATTTTTTAGTTTATTTTTTTATTTTTATTTTTGTATTTTTGTATTTTTGTATTTTGATATTAAACAATATATACATTAAATGGTCATTTTAAAAAAAATATTTCGAATGGATCATATATATAATAATCTATAGATATAAAGAAGTTTAAGTTAAAACTAAATGTCATATTAATTAGGTTATAATAATAATGTTTGTATTAATAAGAATTTAATAATTAACAATTAAGGGTATGTTAATTAAATATCAAAAAATTAATTAGTTTATGGTTTAATAAAGTTTGTATTAATGATAATTTAAAAATTAATAATTAGGGGTATGTTAGTCATTTCTATTAACTTTTTATAAAATTCTTAGTGATTGTATGGGCAAAATAATAAAATCTATTTTTTTTTAAAAAAACAGTGAAATGTATTATATATTAGTATATATATATAGAGGTTTGTTATTGTAAAATAAACATTAACGTAAAATAAATAAGAAATAATTTGAGCCATTAGATCAAGTATTTATTGAGTTATTATTAATTGGTTTCTTTTCAATTAAAAATTAATTAATATATATATATATATAATATGTGAGTAAAAGGGACATTGTGCATCAATCTTTATTTATGATATTGTCAGTTACATTTTTTATAGTTTTGTGGGTTATATCTTTTATAGTCTTAATGCACAACATACTGATTTAAAGTTCATGCCAACACTTAGGGAATTTAAAGTACAATTAAAAAAGTTAGTAATACTAAGTACAAAGTATGATGCATAATTTCAACATATTTAATTGTTGAGTAGTAAATAGAAATTATATCTAATTATTTTGTATGTACGTATATAACTTTAACGATTGATTTTTAACAAATTTGTTGATGCACAAATTACGATCGATGTACAGGAAATAATCGTTGACATTAACATATTCGTCAAATGTTAATTTACTAGTGTGCACCGTGCTTATTAGCTAAGGGTATGTTATTGAGTTATTCAAACAAAATTACTATGGTTAAACAAATATTTCGTACGCCACAAATATCTTGTTAAAACTAATCATTTCAAATCACCAACATCACAAATTAATTTTACTAAAAAGAAAAAAAAAAAAAAAAAACTAAATCGCATCATTTTTTTTTTCTTCTTCTTCACGACTTTTAATTTCCATTACTTTTGATCCACTATTAATAAAGCTAAGTAGGTAGGGTGAGAGGTGTGGTGAAAAAAGGGAGAAACAATTTTGTAGATATTAATTTAGAGAGTTGGTGTATAAATGTTTTTAATGAGAACTATTAAGGTATAGAGAGATGAAGTCATGTTTTTAATTAGAATAAATAAGATGATAACAAATACTCAAAGTATCCTTTGATTAATATAAAATATTAAAAATACATGTCATCTCTACGTTGTGTCCTATTTATTTTACAATCAAAATTATTGTATATGATCCTAACCCTATATATACATATATAGTGACGGATTTAGAAATTAGTCATTGGGTATGATAACATAGTAATTATTGGTCGAGTTTGTTTGATTTTTATTTTCACCTTTCTGGTTAGGTAATTATTGGTTAATCAATCAATTTTCAATTTTATGAAGATGTGTATACAAATGTAACATATCTAACTATGATAAAGCATGATATGTATTCCTTTTATTAATGCTGGTATATGTTATAGACACTATGTTGTGAAGCATGATTTCAAACTATGTTTTGCACAATGGGATTAGTCTACCATACGTAGAGTTGATAATTTTTGCCAAAATCTTGAAAAATGAGTTTTAACGGAATGTTTTGTATGAATATCTGGTTTACTAGATTCCTCCCCTTTTGAATGGGTCATACTGGACGACTATCTTTCTCACTTTGGATAAAATGGGCAAAAAGTGGATGAAATTAAAATTTCATTATTTTCAAATAGCAAATCATACACTACAATACTACCATGCTATATTAATAATAATTAGAAAATATTTAAACAAAAAATAATATTGATTTTTTTATAAATTTTACATATTATTTTGCAATTTTCATAATATATAAAACTTAGTAATCATATTCTTTTGCACTTTTTTTTAATTTATTTTTGGAGTTAATTGAAATAAACAACCTAATAAATTCAAATTGAAACTAAAAAATAAGTCAAATTTTTTTAAATTTATGTAAGCCTATTTTGACACGTAACCCAATTACCTGAATCAACTCGCATGTCCATTCCACCACCTCTCTACACACATGTCATAAGTAATTTTGCATAAAATTATCTTCTAGTTTTGGAGATTTTCGCCCACATTCGTACCAAGATTATTTTATGGGCATTCAATTGAGTCACATAAAATAAAAAAATTTATTAATCTTTCATAAATATAATGTATCCACAAGTTTAACAAAAAATGTATGTCTTTCATTAACAGTGTTCATGAATGGTTAATCGATAATTTGATTAATTGAAAAACGGCTAATTGAATTATCAGTTTAACATTTTCTTGAACCTAAGACTAAATAGAAACCAAAAAATCTGTTCAGTTAACCAATAAACTTTCTCTTTATTACTAATCACTTTGAAAGTGAAGAATGATACACAAATGTATATTCAAGGATAAATATTTATTACATTTTAAAGACTTTGATCACTATAGCTCCAAATGATGAGCATATATATAGATTGTTCACAACGTATGTTATTTAGAAGGTATATTAACTGTTTACAATCTGTATTTGTATGATACGTATGTACGTTATTAATTTACTCATTTTCTTATCGCGATGGTCTAAACTGATCATGGATTTTAAAATTGAACTTACTATGTGATATATTCAAGAAATCAAAAGGGTAAGCACTCATTTTTTAATGTATATGCACAAGGACGATATTCAATTATAAAAGATAAATATCTTTCTTTTTTATAAATATTGTTTTGTTAGGGTATGCCAGTGCATATCCTAGTTTCAACCTACGTGTGTAATTATATGTATATTATTATTTAATATTTTTATTATTAAGAGAAGTGAAATATGATGACAGTTAAAAGTTAACACAAAGATTTAATTTGAAATAATTAGACCTCTTTCGATGGAGAAAGTTCTTCGTTCTCACATTTCGTTTTCGTCCGTTCTCCGTGCTCCTATGGGCACCAGTCAGGTTGCTGTTCTACTGCTTGCTATATGTGCGGGACGGAGCAAGGTGAGACATGCGAGGTCCAATTTTCAAACATGTTGGAGCAACAACTATTAAATAAAACTTAAATATTTTTTTCAATATATATACATACAACTATCATCAGTTTTTAAACACAACTCTCACCATCTCTAATTATTTTACCCATATATTATATCAAACAATTACCACTTTTTTTCACACACAACTCTCACTTTCTTTTTAATTACTACATCAACTATATATGCATACAACTTATATAATGTAATTTTTATTGTTAGTGTAATGTATTTCTTTTAATTAATGTAATTTTTATCATTAGTGTAACGTACATTTTTTAAATTAATGTAAAATCTGTTATTAGATGAACGTACTTATTATTATTATTATGTTTTAAAAAATATAAATGTATTTGTATTAATAGTTAAAAATGACATAACGTTGAAAAGTTCAATAGACAGAGTTCAGTTCTGGTTCAGTTCTTCTGTTTTTGTATAACACCCCTCTTTCTATATAAGAATATTATATTAATAAACACGGAAGCATGAATTAAAATACATAAATAGTTTACATTTCCCAAAAGTACACCAAATTTCAAACTTTTTTAAACTACAAAAGGCGGGGTATTATAAAATTACAAAACAAGGTTTATTACAAAACCATATCAGAGGCTTCAGGCACAGTCAAACATTCACGATCAAATCATTGCTCCCTGCACCCACATTCAATCAAAATAAATCCTGCAGGAAGTAAACATGAGGGATTAGCACGAAGCTAAGTGAATAGGTTCATCACACAACATTCAACTTAGCATAACTAGTTGTTTACACCAAATAATCGTAAACACACATAATTCAATGAGGATCGGTGGCTCTGGGGATATCATAATACCCGGGGATTCCCCCAAGAACACTTACCCACAATCTGTATGGCCAATACAGAATAGACCGATAACTAATGGTTATTAAACCCATACACAGGTCTCAAACACAACAAATGAATCAAAACCTGTGTAATACACATAATAACCAGAAGTCCAACTACACGTTGACCTCAATCACATACAGCACATTGCTTCGCACATCACGTAGATCAATAATCAATAATCAAGACTAAACAGTCTAATAAACATCTACGTTTACTTGTTGTAACCAAATAGTTACAACTAAATCAAATGATGAGTTCTGAATCCACTCACCGATACCTCTGACGTCTCCACACTCAGGATTCTTATATCACTGAGTCTTACGTTGATCTGAAACAGGAAATCAAATACAAGTCAGAAGTTCGTTCCATAAATATCATTATAGCCTATTTATCAAATCAGGTAATCCCTGAAGTCTAGGCAAATAATAGTTCAATCAGAAATGAAATCAGAAAATTCCGTCATAACGTTTAAAACTGAAAAACGCCGTTTTCGGGCCCTAAATGACCCCGAATGGCCAAAACTGGGGGGGGGCTATTACATAAATAGTCTTGTGTATTAGGTCGTTTCCAAGTGACCATGCGAATTTCATCAAAATCTAATTTTGCCTAAGATTTTCACAAAAGTTAGTAACACTTATGCATTTTCAAAATTTGCACAAAAAGACAAAAAGTCAACATCTCAGTTCGCAGGTCAACAATCTCGGTTCGCAGTCTCAGTTCGGTTCGCAGGGTTTCGGTTCGCAGGTTTCAACTCGCACCGCACATTTCAGTTCGCAGGTCTAAAATCTCGGTTCGCAAGTTTCGGTTCGCACCGCAGGAAACTCGGTTCGCAGGACGAACACAAGTCTGCGAACTTCGCTGCTGAAATGCGTTTTTCGAACCAAAACTCACCAAAACTTAATTTTATGGTTTCTAATCAACCTAATAAGCTTCCTAACAGATAATATACATCAAATAACATCTAATAACAACATATCAAGCTCCAATTTGATTTATTCACTCAAAACCCAAACTTACTTTCTTTTCTTCTTAAATGGTAATTGAAAGAGTTGCTGATTTAGTTATGGATGATGATAGCTCTGTTGTTTTGATTTCGAATCACAGGAACACAAGTATGAATTCAATTTTGGTTTTGGGTTTCTTTGATTTGCAAGTTATGGTTTTGAATTTGAAAAGCTTCTAAATATGGAAAGAAGGAGAAGATATGAGATATATATGAGATAACAAGGTCGGCTTATGAATAAATGGTATAATTTTATACCCGTCCCAAATCTTTTGTCTGGAACCTGAAAACCGTTTGCGAGAAATAATATTTTATTTTACCGATAACCTTAATAATTTAAAACGATTAATATTTCACTAATCACAATAAGTCCAATGACCTATTCATCTAAGTTTCAAACGAAACTCACAACATCAATTAATTCCTAAACAATTAAATAATCAAATTAAAATACTATAAATTACCAGACTGCAGAGAGGATGTTACATTTTGTGATGAAGTGTCAGTCAGTTCTCCAGTTTTAGACTGCACTATAGAGAGTGGACATATAATTTTTTTTTTTTTGTGCTTTTATTTTTTGTATAACATAATACTAAAGATTTTTCAGATTTTTGACTTGTAAAATTCACACAAAACTTAAAGAGTTATACACAACTTGAAAGAGTCAATAAATAACTCATGATAATTAACTCGTGACTCGTGAAAATCTAACAATACCTACAAATACAACAAATTCTCATGCTCAAAAGTTGTTGTGAAATTTTTACTCTTACTTTACAAATCCCCTAAATTAGAGAGACCAATTCAATGTTCGTTAAAATAGGATTGAGTCTAACCAGTCCTTAATTTGGCTATGCAATTTACCTCGTTGATTATCGCGGCTTAAAAAGAAAAAATTAAAAATTAGAAACGACAGTAAAAGGTGATTATTTTTTTCTTCCGACTATACAATTAAAAAGAAAACATACCTAAACATTTAACGTCCGAAAAATAGATGACACTATGCGATGCCACATACGACAGTTGCTAAAATCTTTTAAAACCGAACTCGGTGTAACGTGTGAAACATCTTATCTGACGTAATATTTTTAAATAATTTGTTTTTTCAATAAAGATGAATATTTCTTTTGTATTCTTTCTATCAAATATCCAAACATCAAGCAGTCTTCTTGTTATAACTAAATTTAGCACGTATTGCATGCGGTGCGTGTTACACTTGACACCACAAAAAGAGAGTCGTGAAACACAACTCTTCTCGTCACCAAATTTTGTACGCTTTTATTTTCTGTCACTACCAAGATTTTGGACCTAACCTAAACCCTCAATTTTTTTAAGTAAATATAAATAAATAAACTTATTAGTATTAGAATTAAAGTTCAAAACCACCACACAAACACTTGGTGCCCATCTGAGTTCTGCAATCAACATTTGCTGTTCTCTTTTAACACATGCACAGTTGAATAAATAAAACTTCAATTTTTATCTTTATTTGTAAAGAAATGGAAACCCCAACAAATGTGACAATTAAAGGGATTCTTGGCTTGTTGATGGCAAATGTTGATGATAATAATATGAATAAAAGATTGATTTCATTAGGGATGGGTGACCCAACTGCTTTTTCTTGCTTTACTACAACTGCTGTTGCTGAAAATGCGGTTGTCGATGCTATTCATTCTCAGAAATTTAATGGCTATTCACCTACTGTTGGTCTTCCTCAAACAAGAAGGTATAATTGTCTTCTATTTATTTCTGCAATATATATATATATATTATTATTATTATTAATTAGGATTAAATAAGCAATTAAATGCAAGTAGAAACCGTAAGAACTGATATGGACCAATCATTTTAGTATGCACGTGTGGATTCTAGATGCAATGCATCAAAATTCTAACTGCTCATTTGAAATGATTGGTCCAGATTAGTTCTTACGATTCTTACCCGTATTTGAGTTCTTATCGGAACCTTTTTCCTTATATGTATGTGAGTGCGTATTGTGTGCGAGTCATGAACACTACCTGTTTGTAGAAATGCTTGAATCATGAAATGGAGCAAAATTTAGTCGGGGGAGTTGTTAATTTAGAGGGTTGTTATTAAGCAGATGCCATGAATTAGTTATTAGATGTGTAGGAGTACAAGCTTTGGTTAACAACTTCCTTGAAAAGGAAAAAAGAAGAAAACATGTTTTTAGGTGAAATACATTCTATGGTAGACTGCTAAAAAGTAAAAGGTCAAAACTTTGGTGCTAGATATTTGTTTTTTGGTGGGTTGGATAAAAACTAAAAATTTAATGTTGTGCCCACAATATTGAGAAATGGCTATAGTATTGCAAATTTACTGTTATGCCTAAAAAGTGGTAATTTATTGTTATTCCTAAAATACAAGGAATTCTGACCTAACTGCAGTGTTGTTGAATTTGAACTTATAATTTCTATGTTATTTGATAAACACAGGGCAATCAGTGAATATTTGTCTGTTAATCTCCCATACAAGTTGTCCCCAGATGATGTGTTTATAACAGCAGGCTGCACACAAGCTATCGAAGTCGCGATATCAATTCTAGCCGCACCAAATGCAAACATCTTGGTTCCAAGACCAGGATTCCCGATCTATGAACTTTGTGCGGCGTTTAGAAATGTTGAAATTCGCCATTATGACCTTCTACCCGAGAATGGTTGGGAGGTGGATCTTAATGCGGTTAATGCATTGGCTGATCAGAATACCGTCGCTATGGTAATTATAAATCCCGGAAATCCGTGTGGAAATGTTTATAGTTATCAACATTTAAAGAAGGTATTTGAAATTTTGCATACTACACATTGGATCCTATTTTAGCATTTGGGTAACTTTTGAGGTACTAATTTGGATTTTGTTGTTCAAATGTAAGTAGATTGCTGAAACTGCCAAGAAGCACAAGATTATCGTAATAGCAGATGAGGTATATGGGCATTTAGCTTTTGGAGCGAACCCTTTTGTGCCAATGGGTGTTTTTGGATCCATGGTGCCTGTTCTTACACTTGGATCTTTGTCAAAAAGATGGATAGTTCCTGGCTGGCGGCTTGGGTGGTTTGTGACCACAGATCCTAATTCCATTTTCAAAAATGCCAAGGTACATAAACTTCAGTGCCATTCATTTAGAGTACTTCGTTTATTTTATGTGCTCTATTTCCATGTGGAGAAAAGAAGAAAATTTTTTAGTTCCAACTCTTTTTCTTTCCACATTCTCAGACCATTGAGCGACTTAAGAAGTACTTTGATATTTGTGGGGGTCCGGCAACCTTTATACAGGTAGGTGCTTCCGTAGTTCCCTATATTTACATGTATCTAAATAAATAACTTTTTGTTGAGTCGCTTTGAATCTGAAAATCAGAATGCTGATCATGTTTGGTAGACAATCGAATCTGATTATTGGTGCTACAAGTTGCAATTTTCACTTTACAGGAGTTGTTTGAAGTCACAATTATCAGTTTTCTATAACCCTTTCCATAACAACTGATTATCTGATTCTGATCATTCATAATAGCATAAATACCCCAATATGAATCTGTTTCATGCTGTGTCAATTGCATATTCGGTGTTTCAGGCAGCAGTACCTCAAATACTTAAAGAAACAAGTGATACATTTTTCACAAGAACTCTCAGTATATTGAAACACAGTTCGGATCTTTGTGTCAAGAAAATAAAAGACATCCCATGCTTGACATGCCCAACAAAACCACAGGGATCCATGGCCATGATGGTCAAGCTCAACGTTTCACTACTACAAGATATCAACAATGATATCGATTTCTGTTTCAAGCTAGCTAAAGAAGAATCCGTGATCCTTCTTCCAGGTGATAAAAACTTTCATCTGCACTCTGATATGCTTTCATAACTTGTACCAAAGGTGGCAAAATGGGTGGGTCGGACAGATTAAATAACGGGTCAAAATGTGTAAAATATAATACGAATGTCCCATCAACACTTTTTCGGTCCCTTCTCTTAACTTCATAAACTATAAAGTAATAATCTATTTCTGATATGTACAATTCAAGAGGTTTAAAATAAATGACAACACTTAAGTTCGACATTTAACCCGTTTGACCTAGCCGTGACCTATTTGTTGGGGGTATGATTCTAATTACCTAAATTAGTGTTGAATTAATTTGGTAGTTTTCAAATTGCGAGGATTCTTGAAATTAAGTTAACTTAGGGAGGAAGCTAGCTAACTTGGTGAACAAGATTGTGGTTGCCTATGTATATAGGAGTCATATGTTAGAGAGAGTTGAGGAGGTTGAGAGAAAAAGAGAAAGTCTATGAGAGTCGTCTCCCTCTGTCCTGAGTGGTGAGTCTTTGGTGACTTAATAAGGTTCAGTGTTCCGTTATTGTAATCTAAGTGGTGTGAGAATTTGTGAGCGTATTCAAGAGACAAGAGTGTTGAGAGGAGAGTCCATTCTTGTAATATTGTTCATAATAGTGGAATTTTAAGTGACCTACGGTTCCCGTAGTTCTTACTCTCTCTTGAGAGGTTTTCCACGTAAAAAGTTTATATATATATTTTGTGCATTTATTATTGGCTTATACATGGTTGTGTGATTTGTTGTGGTGGTGATCGATCCCAATAAATGGTATCTGAGCGGGATCGATCCCAACACTATTTTCTATTTAGTTATTCAAGTAAACAGGTTGAAAACTTGAAATTCACACCTAAATACTTTACCATAAATACATAATTGTGGATCCTTGGGTTTTGCAGGACAAACAGTGGGACTAAAGAATTGGGTCAGGATAACTTTTGCTGCGGAACCGTCTTCTCTTCAAGAAGCTCTTGAAAGAGTCGAGTCATTTTACTATCGGCATTCTTATGAACCAAATGGTTTGGTTAAGTTTGATCCATGATTGAAGAACTAGGCACTTCAACCACAAATAATTTATTAATTTATTATTTCTAAAAGTAGTTTTATATTTTTCTTTGTTGTATAGCCATTAGCCAGTGTAGCAATAAATGTAAAATAGTGGTATCATGATTATTTGTATTCTAGTACACATATTGTGATACTGTTGCTAAACACTTATTCTGCTGTTTTATAAATGAAAAAAAGGTTTAAGAGGTAGAACCCAGATGTGTTGGTTATTCTTTTGTTTATTCAAATCTAATTCTGGGAAATTGACACTATTAGATCAAATGGCTTCAAATGCAGGTTTTCAGTTTCTTCCCTTGTATTTAATAATTCCTTTGTTTTTTGTGCTGTTTATTGTATTGTTTATTGTTTTTGTTATTAAATTAACAGAAGTATGTTAGTTGTACTTCAAACCTCCAATTAGAATGATTTACTATGTTAATCAATCACCTGTCTCAATGTCGTTTGTGTTGTTCGTTTTCTTTGTACTCCATTTTTTGCTTTTGCATAAACCGATGGCATTTTATGCATTTTCACACGGAGTAGTACACAGCTAAAAATTTTTAATTTGTATTTGACTTTCCTTAAAAACCTAGTTTTTGCTTTATGCAACAAAGAGCTCCATGTAACTATGTAAGGGTTTGTCATGACATTTTTAGAGTAAATGACTTGCAACTCAAAGATTTGAAAGAAATCATATCTGATCTGATGTTTTGTATAAAAGAGTTTTAATAATGGTATAAAAAATAAATTGGAGTATTGCCCCCATGCAGGATCGAACTACAGACCTCCAGTTTACAAGACTGGCGCTCTACCACTGAGCTATAGGGGCTAACTTGTTGATACAATTTCTTTCAATATAATAATTATTAAATCAAAACATAAGTCAATAAACCCTTCGCAAATCGTCGTCTCACTCACTGAAACATATCCATTTCAGATGGAGGTTTTGAAGATGGCAAGTTCTAGGGTTTGTCTGCTTCGCCATACTTTAAATTACTCAATTTTACCTCCTTGTTCTACGTTTTCAATGTCAACTTTACCGACTCGTAGATTCACTGTTTCCGCTTCAAATGAAACTGTTATTCCATCCACTGATTACTCCCAAAACCCTAATAATCAAATCAACCGCTGGAAACCAACGTGTTTGTATTATTCTCAAGACAAATGCACCATGGTATAATTTCACACCTTTAATTATCTCAATTCATACATATACTTATACATATGTGATGTAAATGTGTTATGAAATCGAAATTTGATTTCTGTTAACAGATGCAAGATTCCACTCACTTACAGAGATTTAACCATAGCTTCTCTTTGGATCATGAATTAAATTCAGAGTACAAAAACAAGCATTCTGATCATTTGGATTTCTTTCTTGTGCTTGATTTGGAAGGGAAAGTTGAGATTCTTGAATTTCCTGTTTTGATGATTGATGCCAGAAACATGGATGTTGTAGCTTTCTTTCACAGGTTTGATTTAGTAATTTATTAGACATAAAATGTAATTCTTTCAGTAATTTCATATAGTTGCTTTACACGAGACATCATGCTCGTCTGCTGGAACTTATTCATGCGGTAGAGTGGTACAGTTTGTGAATTAGATTTCATCCATGCTGCATAAGTTCAGCCACTATCTTTTGACTTTTTGTTACAGGTTTGTTAGGCCTTCTGAAATGAGTGAAGAAAGAATTGATCAATATATCGAAGGAAAATATGGAAAGCTAGGAGTTGACCGGTATGTTGATTTTATTATTCTTATATATCTCATCAGTTATAACGTTAGTGTAACATAATGCTTTGGTTACTTTATAACTGCATTCCATCGTTATGCCTGCGCAGTTGTAGGAGCATGTTACCCATAAATTATACATTCATATCAGACTTGTTCCTACCACAGCTGCTATATTATGTTACTTTTATTTATTTATTAAAACGTCTAAAATGGACTAACTTGTTTACAGGGTTTGGCATGATACAGCTATTCCATTCAAAGAAGTTATAGTACAATTCGAAGAATGGATGGCAAAACATAGTTTGGGCAGCAAGGAGGATGGTGGGCCACTTCATCGAGCTGCGTTTGTAACCTGGTAAGATCATACGTTTCAAAACAACTAAAAGTTATTTATTGCCACAGAAACTTTTGAGTACATATTATCATGAACGGTACCATTTGCAAGTTTCTATCCACATTTACAAGTTGGGGACCGGTAAATGGGAGTACTTGATATGACTTACCTATTGAGATTGTGAAGTCAGTTTATACCTTTAATCCGATCATTTACATGTATTTTACCGTATAGTATAACCCTGAAATATTAAGTTCTTTCTTGAGTTGTATGGTGAAAGTAGAAATATCTGGAATTAATATGCTATTTTAATTGTGATTATGTATTATGTATTATGTATTACAGCGGGAATTGGGATATAAAGACGAAAATACCCCAGCAATGCGAAGTTTCAAAAATGAAGGTACCCTCATACTTCATGGAGTGGATCAACTTGAAGGACATATATCTGAACTTTTACAATAGGAGGGTGAGTATGCAGCACTGGCTAAATATTGTATTCGTATGTGCAGTATCCTATCTTTTCTGTCTTTAGTATACATTCCCTCCTTGCCAAATAGAGTGGGCCGTGGGGTGCAGTTTGACTATGGAAGTCAATCCTATTGCTTTTCTAAGTTGAAGCTTGATTTGGTTTTGCTACAAATATGACACCAATCACACCATATATATTGAACTTTATCAATTGGTATAATGTTTGTATCATTACTTATCAGGCTTTCCTAAGTATTAGAGTAGAGGTGGTAACTTTTTCCTATAAATCGATGAATTAATCTATTTGGTTATGGTAAATATCTAACGGGTCAAATAGGTAAATGAAGATAATTAGCTAAACTCGAAACAGGTCGAAAGTTGCCCAAAGTGTATTTTTAATGCATTGAAGTATTAAACCTCCCAAATCAGTTTATTCGGAGATTTAGATTATTATTCAAATTGTATAACTTCTACAGTCATATTGGACAGTTGACAACTAATTGTTTGTAAATTTTTTAGAACAAAATAACCCACCCTGTTTTGACCCGCATCTTAAGCTGTTTGACCCCGAGCCTGTTTTGACCATTACCCAACCCACACATTTTGCCACCTACTGTATAACATAAACAAACTAGAGTTATATTTTGGTTTTAGAAGTCAACCATTTGATCTCTTAAGTGAATCTACAGCTCTGGTTTTAAAAGTCACCCAAGTGACCTCATTTCCAAACTGTAAGACTTGTTTTATCTTGTGTTGGTTCCAGGCTGCTGGAATGCGTACGATGATGAACGAGTTGAAGATACCGTTATTAGGAAGTCATCATCTTGGCATTGATGACACAAAGAACATAGCCAGAGTGTTGCAGCGTATGGTTACGGATGGTGCAATGTTAACAATTACTGCAAGGAGGAACCCTTTGGTTCCTGAAAGTGTTGAATTCCTCCTTGAAAATCGTATCAAGTAGGTGTACTCCGGAGGCCATTAATTTTAGGGTAGGACAAATGTGTTATAATACTTTTGCCAGTTCTTCATTATATTATAGCTTTAGCTCATATAATTAATAGCTTCATATTTTGATTTCCAGTTAATGATTCTGGTAAAACGTTTGAATCTGTTGTTTTCAAAGTGACTCTTGTAACCTTTTTCGTTTTTTCTTAATATCACATTGTATGTAATGTATTTGCTTCTTTGGTCCAAGATGGTTCACAAGATGGGGCTCGCTTTACTAAACAAGTTTAGAGTACCTGATACATATTTACAGTTTCTGCTAAAATCATCTAAAGTTGGCCCAGTTGTGTTAGAAAGCTTCAACCATCTATCCATATACATATTTATGATTTTTGTAAATTATAATCAATAAGTAAAATGATATTTTTAGTATAAGAAATTTTTCTCCCTGAAAAATACAACTTTGGTAACGAAATGAAAACGATACTTCAGTTTTGGTCTATTTTCCCCTAGACTTAACAAATCATAATGGCTTGAGTATGCAGTTTGTCAAGATCTCAATTGAAAACCAACATCAATTACATATTTGGCGGTAACGTTTGGTGGGACTGCCAAATCTCAAAAAAGCAAAATTTAGCAAAAATATTACCAAAATGATCCTCAACTATTACTTGACGTCCGTTTGCACCTCATAAAATATACCTTCGCACTGCTTCCTAAGTAAATAATTTGTAGTAATTTAGGTCATCCTTGAATATCAACACGATGCCGTTCAAAAAAGTTTGTTTAAATCTTTTAAGGAGAATGATTCGCAAAAAATGAGAATACCCTTAAAATATTTAATGAATAAGGTCTTCTTTAGCTTATTGAAACAGTGAAATATTTATATTTTTATATGATTTTTACCTCTTAATCTTATATATATTTTCTATTTTTTGTCGTTAATTTAATGTCATGATCAACTATAAATACGGAGCATAATACATTAAATGTCATCATTATTATCTGACACGTGAGTACATGCAAAATATTTCGTTACTTAACTATGACATATAGTATATAGCCTATCATACTTTTATGCATAGAAGTAATAAAAGCTACGTGATGCAAAAGAAACAAGACATCTATGACTCGTTACGAAGAATAATACTGACTAGTTCATAAAGCAAAATAAAATGTAATGAAACAAATTGGTTGCTTGATATATAAAGATGAGTAAGTAATTTCGATAAACACAACCCAAGAGTTTAATAGATAAAGATGGGAAGGGTGGTCTTTTTCTCTCTATACATACATGCATGGACTTTATAAAAAACATTATGTGTACTACACGCCATACACAAACAGGACGTTTTCGGGGATCGATGATATACAATTTATACTAATTGACATCATCTAGCACTTACATCTTACACGGTGTATGAATAAGGGCACATTTTTTGAATTTTGTTACATTGATCAGGTCGTTTAGCGACTAGCCTCATTTGTTAGGATGGTTTAAGAGATAGTTTTTACTAGTCTTTAATACGAAGTTTCATAATCAAAGTAAAAGTAGAGTTTATAACGAGCGAAAGATATGTTTACCTAGATCTATGTATTTATTTTATATGCGTTAAATTTATAGATGAGTCGAGATCCTAATCTTACTATTACAATTATAGGATCAACTCTTATTTGCAATCTTTCTTAAAGAAAGTCTAAGGTAGTTACAAATCCATTTTCCTTTTTAATTTTTATTTTTATAATATCCGGAATTCCTATTATGAGTAGGCTTCTTAGTGGATGGCATTCTAAGGTTGTGTTTGGTTCGTGAAAATTTTTGGAAGGAATTAGAATTCATCGAAGAAAAGTAAATTTCAATTCCTTTAGTGGAAGGAATTTGATGGAAATTAACTTTATAAATTATTCAACGAAACAAACTAAGGAATGAAATCCCAATTCCATCAAATTTCAATTAATTCCGTGAACCAAACGCAACATGAGAGTCTTCATTTACTCTGATTGTTCATAAAATAATCTAACATAAGAATGAAAAATTGACACTTACTTTGCTTTGAAACTTCCACCTTTAGATATAATAAAACAAACACCAGTGTCACAAAATCATAAATCACAAACATGTTAAAATGACTTGAATTGAAAGAAAAAAAGAAAAGAAAAGAAACTTAGTCACAAACTAATAGAGACTAAAATGTAATCTTCTAATTTTCGGGGAAAAAAATGAAAGTTTGATAATACACAAAGGACCATATTTTTATATTCCCAACAAATAAGCAAAACCTTGTATAAGTACTTAACCCCCACTTCCGTCACCCAGCACGTCTACTCTACAAACTACCAACACTGGTACCATCGTATATTCAACTCGCGCGTACATCACACGCGCATACAAATCGAGTGGTCAAAATCTACCCGATTCCGTTTAAACTCCGAAACCCGATAAACCCTTCTCTACTAGAACCTCCGCCCCTGCCTCCATTTTTTTGTCATTAAACGATATATACGTGCAGATACAAATCGATATACACAGATAGGGTTAAAACCTAATTGTAGTCCATCGGAGATCTAAAGAGTTGAAAAATCGAATCGGTGTTAAATCGATGGTTTCTAGGGTTTCATTTTGTGTATCGTCATCAATCTGATCAAATCCACCATTTTTTATGGTAAGTGATTCGGTTTTTAATACATTGAGCTATCACGCGCTCAATTTGAAGTTATGTTAAACGATTACATTATATGAATAGCTTTGAATCGAAGAGGTGTGTGCTTATATAGATATATATATATATATATATAGACGGAGTGTTGTATATATAGAGATAGGGCTGGTTTTTTTGTCATGCGATTATCTAGGGCTGCTATTTTCTCTAAACGGAGGAAAAATCAGAGATTGGTTAGGTCTAAACGGAAACACAAGAAGCTTGATGCAATATCTGAAACTACTTATACTGAGAACCGTGTTAAGATAGAATCTCCTAAATTGACTGAGGTTAATAGTGATGCATCGGATATCAGGCGGAGTTCTAGGGTTCGACGAGCTCCGTTGGTGCTGGATGCATCGCCTCCACCTCCTAAGAAGAGGCGGAGGATAAGTGAACGAGGTGGGGATGGTTCGTTAAGAAGGGGTGAGAACAGAGATGGTTTGCTATTGAAAACAGAGTCACCTGGTTTGAGCACTTTAGGTTTGGAGGAGGCCGATTCTGGTGAATGGAAGTCTAGGTTGAGAGATAGGGTTAGGAAGGTGAGTTTTCTAACTAGAGATTCTTCTCCAAGGAGTAAGAAGAAGCTTTTTCTTCATTCAGATGGTGTTAAAGAACAGTCAGAGCGGGTGGATTCACGATTAGATGACAAGGGAGGTTTGGAAGGTGAGACGTTGATGGTTGTGCAGTCAAAGCGACCTGGTAGAATTAAAGCTTCAAATGTTGTGAGGAATGGAGAGATTGGTTTGGGCAACAGTGAGAAAGATGGGGAAGATACAGCTGCACTGCAGGAAGTAAGAGACAAGAATAAGGGTGTTTTGTTGGAGGAGTTGGTTACTGATAATGGTGCTGCCGTTGAATTACTGGATCAGGGATTCGAAGTTCCAATTAGCTTTGGTTCTGAGGATATTGCCAAAAATACCGCACAACCTGTTGAGCAGAGCATGCTGGCAGAGCAAGCTGAGTCTGGGGAGAAGAAGAACAACAGTTTTCATCAGGAAGTTGATTCTGTCCCAGGCGATCATGTTGGAGATCGCACCTTTGATGCTAATCATCTGCAAGACGAGAACAGTAAGAAGGTTGGTGAAGACAAGTATTCTCTGGCTCATAGAATGCATAAACCTCGGATTAAAAAGGGAAGGTGTTGTGGTCTTTGTGGGGGAGGAACCGATGGTAAGCCTCCCAAAAAGTTAGTGCAAGATGGGGCTGGTAGTGATAATGAGGCATACAGTGGATCCTCCTCGTCTGAGGAACCCACTTATGATTTATGGGATGGATTTGGTGATGAGCCAGGTTGGCTTGGACAACTTTTGGGTCCCATAAATGACAGGTTTGGGATTGCTGGAATATGGGTTCATCAACATTGTGCCGTATGGAGTCCAGAGGTATGGTCTATTAACAAGCCTTCAGTGATTCTTTTATACGCTTTGGACTACATTTTAAAACAGTACCTCGAAACAATGACCTTATATGTTTATCATCCGTAAGTTTTTCTGCTGGATGCTTAGTTGATGTGTTTGGTTGTTGACTTCAGCACTTCCAGATTATGATTGAGGAAGTTTACTCTTACATGTCGGCCTCTATTGCTATTTTTGACTTCAGCATTTTCCATTTATTCATACATTTTTTATATCATATGTCATCCCTCGTCTCGTTTTCAAGGTTTTATGCAAGTACCAGTTATTTTATGGACGAAAGTCTATTTCTGTATGCATAATGCATGTGACTATCGTATTTAATTCCTTTTTTCCTTGGTGGTCTGTTTATCCATTCTACATTAGATCATTTTATACTCTCAGATTGGATTCCGTTGGATATGTGATACCAATTACTTGGAGAACCATTTGACTATCTAGTATCTACACTTGTTGTTCCTAGTGTATTTGATCATTCTAGTGGAGATAAGTGACTACTTCGATTACCTGGTTACTTTAGGTTCCATGCTCACTTATTTACCATTTCAGGTTGGAAATAACCAGTGTTTCATTGCATTTTATGATTGCAGGTTTATTTTGCTGGTTTGGGGTGCTTGAAAAATGTGAGATCAGCTCTTTGCAGAGGGAAAGTATTGAAATGCAGCCGATGTGGGAGACGAGGAGCAACGATTGGATGTCGTGTGGACAGGTGTCCAAAAACTTATCACCTGGTAAGCATTTTGTTCTTATCATATTCACATTCATGCTTTGTTTTTTTGTCTTTTGTTTTTCCTTTTTTTCCTTATCATATTCACATTCATGTATCGATCTGTGATTTCTTATATATTTTTTCCTGCCTTTAAAGTAAAGCGTTGACTCGAACACTATAACATCCTTATTTCTCATTAGCAATCATTTTATTTTTCATGCAGCCGTGTGCTCGTGCCAATGGTTGCATCTTTGATCACCGTAAATTTCTCATAGCATGCACAGACCATCGAAAGCTATTTCAACCTCATGGCCGTAAGTATTTTGACAGGTTAAAGAAAATCAAAACTAAAATGATGAAGTTAGAAATAAGAAAGCACTCAAATGATGCCTGGAGAAAGGATCATGAAGCAGAAGAGAAGTGGTTAGAAAATTGTGGGGAGGACGAAGAATTCTTGAAGCGTGAAAGCAAGAGGCTTCATCGAGATTTATCAAGGATTGCACCTATTTACATCGGAGGGTCAATATCAGAAAATCAACTGCCTTTCCAAGGTTGGGAATCTGTTGGTGGGCTTCAAGATGTAATTCAATCTTTGAAGGAGGTTGTTATATTGCCCCTACTATATCCAGAGTTTTTCGACAATATCGGGCTTACTCCTCCTAGAGGAGTCCTTTTGCATGGGTATCCTGGAACTGGTAAAACTTTGGTTGTTCGCTCGTTAATTGGTTCATGTGCTCGTGGTGATAGAAGAATTGCTTATTTTGCTCGTAAAGGCGCAGACTGTTTGGGGAAGTATGTTGGTGATGCTGAACGCCAGCTCAGACTTCTGTTTCAGGTGGCTGAGAAATCTCAACCATCAATAATATTCTTTGATGAGATTGACGGGTTGGCTCCTTCACGAACTAGGCAACAAGACCAGACACATAATTCTGTTGTGTCAACTTTACTTGCTCTACTTGATGGTCTAAAATCTCGAGGATCAGTTGTGGTAATTGGTGCCACAAATCGTCCTGATGCTATCGATCCAGCTTTAAGACGTCCAGGGAGATTTGATAGAGAAATTTATTTCCCACTCCCTTCTGTTAAAGACCGGGAAGCTATTCTGTCACTTCATACACAAAAATGGCCGACACCAGTGGCTGGATCATTATTGAAGTTAGTTGCAAGAAGAACCGTGGGGTTTGCTGGGGCTGACTTGCAGGCTCTTTGTACTCAAACAGCTATTATTGCATTAAAAAGGAGTTGTCCGTGGGAGAAACTTCTCACAGCTGCTGAAGAGAATGGGCGATATGGTAAACGTCCTTTTCTCCCCGCATTCGTAGTACAGGAAAGAGATTGGTTGGAGGCTCTTTCAAGTGCACCACCTCCATGCTCACGTAGAGAAGCAGGAATGGCGGCTAACGATATAGTTTCATCTCCTCTTCCTGTTCATCTTTTTCCTTGTATGCTGCAATCACTTTCAGGATTGCTTGTTTCATTGTATTTAGATGAACGTGTCTGTTTGCCGTCTTCCCTTTCTAAAGCTGCTGCAACGATCAAAACTGTGATTATATCTGCCTTGGATAGAAAGAAAGAGAATAGTGACTGTTGGTGGTCACAAGTTCAGAGTTTGCTTAAAGAAGCTGATGTGGCAAGTGATGTAGAGTCAAATCTCGTACATGCCAATGTTTTAGTTGGGAGTAGTAGCCTTTCTGGCTTGGATGCTTTTAATGATGATACTGATGACGAGCATGTTAAGTTAGGACCTTCTAAAGTGCCCAATGGATTCTTGCAAAACAATTTAGTGTATGGTGTATCTCATTCATGGGGAAAGAAAGCGGGATTTTGTGTATTAATTTCTGGAAGTCCCAGAAGTGGCCAGAGGCATCTCGCGTCTTGCATTCTACAGTCTTTTGTTGGAAATGCTGTGCTTCAGAAGGTTGATTTGGCTACAATGTTGCAGGAAGGAGCCGGAGACATGGTTCAAGGGCTGGCTCAAATTTTAGGTAAACTTTCTTTTTTACCTTTTGTTTCTAGCTGCTGTGGTTTGAGTGATCTCAGTGGACTAGCAGTTCATTTATTTTTCCTCAATTTCAAATCAGTATGTGCCTAACTTTTATAAGATACAAGATATTGTAACAGGAGAACCATGTGCCATGTTACTGCGATATGGAATTATCTACTTTGTCTTTATATGTCAAACAAATTACTTTGGTTTCAAAATATTGTCCAGTTAATTATTTTTGCTGATGAATTTAGTTCCGCTTCTGCTTTTCGATTAACTTTGTCTCAGTTGATTTCCCATTGATACTAAAGGTTTATGAAAATTAATTAGAAACACATTTATTTTGTGGTTGCTTTATATGGATCATTTTGAGTGACCAAATGCTGGTGGCTTTGGTATATCAAGGCAAGTTGAATTATCCGAAAAATCCTCAATTTTGATATATTAGCTTATCTTCTCTTTAAAACATTTGAGGTGCTACAGTATGATATAGTCAGATCATTTGTGCATGTAATTTTCAATAATTCTGCAACAGTTCTGTACCAATCAATATCAGCAAATTGAGATGCCTGTTTTCCTGCTTTGCAATTTTTTTTACTAGGGTTATACTTGATTTTTTTTTTAAATTTCTTTGCAGTGAGATGTTCCAGTGTCAGCTCGTGCATGGTATTCATGCCAAGAATTGATTTGTGGGCCATAGAAACATGCCATCAAGTGGACGGAGAAGAAAGTGGTTTCTTATCAAAAACCTTGGGATCATCCGACACTGATAATTCAAAATCATTAGAGCCGGTTTTAAGGGCCTCTGACCTGTGGAGCTCTTTTGTTGAGCAGGCCGAGTCCATATTCATCTCTGCATCCTTGACGATCCTGGTGAGACGTTTATTCCAAGTTTTTAACAATAACAATGTTTACTAGTTTCATCCATTACATACTTCTGCGTCTTATGGTATTCTATGATCTAATCTTTTTTTACATCCTTAAAATAGGCTACAACAGAAGTCCCATTTGAATTGCTCCCACTAAGAATAAGGGATTTCTTTGGGAAAAACAAACAGAACCTCAGTCCTAATCACACGGGGAGTACTGTGCCGAGATTCTTTGTACATGTTGATGGGAACTTCAACCGTGATATGGTTATCGGTTCATCTGCAACAAAGTTATCAAATGACGTTGCTCGATATTTTGTTGAGCTGATTCATCATAAAACTCATATTCATGAAAGCTTATTCAAGGCTAAAAAATCTTTTGACACCATTGAGACTGACGTGGATACAGTACACACTAACCTAGATTCTGACATCACCTTAGAATATAGGTCAAAAGCTCAAAGTTCTACACCTCCTCTTAACAAAAAGGAGGAGAGAGGGAAATCGAACTTGCTATTAGCAATATCAACATTTGGCTATCAGATTTTGCAATATCCTCATTTTGCTGAACTTTGTTGGGTAACATCTAAGTTAAAGGAAGGCCCATCTGCTGAAATTGATGGGCCTTGGAAGGGCTGGCCATTTAATTCTTGTATTGTTCGACCTAGTGATAGTTCCAGCAATGTTAAAAGCAAAGAAAAATATGGTTTAGTTCGTGGCTTAATTGCTGTTGGTCTATCGGCATATAGAGGCATCTACTCATCAGTAAGAGAAGTTTCGGCAGATGTCCGGAAGGTGTTGGAGGTTTTAACATCACAAATTAATGCCAAAGTTGAAGATGGGAAAGATAAATACCAATTCATTCGTCTTCTCTCACAAGTGGCTTATCTTGAAGATATGGTAAATAGCTGGGCATACACACTTCAGAGGTATGTTTGGTAGATATTAGCTGTCAAAATGGGCTGGTTGGACACAAGTTAAGCTGGGATCAGGTCAATAGAGGTTGGGTGGATTGACTGAAAACCCTTTCTGGCCAAAAAGATATGTTGGCTATGGATTATTAGTTTATCTAATGTGATTACAAAAAAGTTATTTTTTCAATTATTATGTAAGTTTTCAAACAAAATGATTTTGGAGGTTTTCTGCATTAATATTATACTTTAGGCAACCAACCTGTTCGACTCAGTTGACCCAGTCATAAGTAAATGGGTCGCAAATGCCACTTCTAAGTGAACAGATAATCTATATGGATTTTATATAATTTTTATTTGGACTCATCTCTTATTTTATGCCGTTTCAGTTTGGAGGCACCCCCTCAACCCATGGACGCAATCACCAAGGTCAATGAGAACAATACTACAGATATTGGTCTTGTTCAAGGTGAGGATTGCAAGGGAAAACCTTCACTTTCAGAATCTTTGAAAGAAAATACCGAAGGATTTGATGATAGAGCCACCAATACCCTCCATTTGAAGGAAGGACATAAATACACTGACCAACCGGCTTCTGTAGTTCTCAGTGAACCGAACATAATCCTACAAACTCAAGGATCTACTTCCTTGAAGGATCAAATAGATACTCATTTAGTAAACGAGCCAAATGGGGTTGTTCTAGAACGTTCAAAGCTTAAATCAACCGAACACTGTAATGGATTTGCATGTGAAGAATCAGTTGCCGTTCACAATGATGGTCCTTGTACCTCAGCAGAAAAACATGATGCATTGGATAATTCAGTAGTAAAAAATTTGAATACTGAACCACTTCCAGACAAAGTTTGTAAATCTGCGGTTCCAGTTGCATCTCCAGTTCCAGTTGCACCTCCAGCTCCATCTGCTGTATGCTTGTACCGGTTTTGCTCCAAATGCATGTTCAACCTTCGAAATGTGATGCAAAAAACTCTAGTCTCTCAGTGGGATATAAAATCAAGTAATTGGACAACAGAGGATGTGCATGATGCAGTAACATCATTATCTTTGAATCTTTATACAACCGTAAGGGGCTTTTGTCTTTCTGAAAGTCCGAAAGTGGGAACCTGTGAATGTAAAGTTTTTGAAAATGGAGTGACCAAGGGGAAGGAGTGTGGTTGTCATTCAGAAAGCAGCAGCAGTACAACTGGACATGAAGCTGATTCACAATTAATATACAAGAATGGTGTAGTGGCTGTGTTAGACCCTGAAACTGATGTTTCTTTTCACTGTAAATTCGAGACATTATGCCTTTGTTCTCTTATAGAGTATATAGTAAAGTAATGACCAAGCAGCCTTCTGGTTAATGTGATATGTGGTCGCAGATAAGTTGGCTTCAGTTTGGCAATTTTGAATGATTGCGGATATAGGTGTTAAAACTTTCTCAAGAGATTAAAGAAAAAAGCAAAGTTTTGATATTGAGTTCCTTTTGATTCTCCTTTGTGGTGTTCATTACTGCGTAATATCAATTGGCAAATCTAGGCGAGTTTAATCCTCAATAGTAGCTTTATTTTAAAGTTATATATCTTTCCTTTCTGGTTTGTGATGGTGCTTATCATCAAGCTGAATTTAACAGCTTAGTTATACGAGTATTAATCAATGGTTGAGCAACACGTGACACAAATTAACTAGTGACTTAGGGCAGGTTCTCAATCTACATCTTTGTGCTGGTCCAAGTGTGCAAGCCTTTATAATTCAACTGTAGGGCCTTCATAACTCTTTGTACATCTTTTTGTGTATTTGGTCAGTTTAGATTTCAATTAAAAAGATGTTGTCTATTAATACGTTTTTGTCTAAGTTAGCATTTTGAGCATTTGGCAAGAGTTGTAGTCCATAAACAAAGAATCAAGCACATGGCTGGTTTGCTGGCAACACCCAATCCCTTTATTCCCTCCAACTAATCCATTTGCCACCTCACTTAATGATTCTTATCAAATATAACTTAACATAATCATCATAAATATAATTAATTAACGTAATTTTGGAGTTGTTTTATGTTATCAATCATACAATCCGTTACCAATGATCATTAGTTTCGATCAAAAATGTCAGTTTCCTATTTTATTAATTCATTGTAGTTATTATTTAATTTGTTACTATATATTTTACTATCCAATGATCACATTATCGATCATATTTCAATCATTTAATCATAATGGAGATTTTTAGGTCACTTGGTAATATTAAAGTTAAATTTATATAGTAAAACTAAAATTATTACAAATGAAGCAATGCGTTATATTTTTCATTTGAAATTTTCTAGCTTATACTCTAACAACATAAGTTAAGGATAATTTGTTACTATAATTTTTGTTTTTTTTTAATTGATGGCAGCTGTTTCTAGAAAAAAAAAGATAATTTATTGAAGCTTAATTTTACATAAATAACATAAATTATAGTTAATAAATATTTATAAATAGAAACTAGTGAGTTTAATAAATGAATTTTATAATATAAAAGAATTTTTGTACGTATTTAATGTGCCTTTAAGGTATAAATTAGTAAAACATTTTTAATTTTATAACAATGGTTATTGAGAAAACAATCTTTGTTATTAAGTGATGATTTTTTAACAAATCTTATCTTACAGACATAATCAAGAAACCCATATGAGTGTTTCCACAAAACTTTAGACACCACATATTACTTGGGCATTAAATTTTGCAACAATTTCAAAACCACATGACCCACTTGATCCCTCCCATCACAATCATCTACGTTGACAGCTTTCAAAGTGTCATGTTTATAAGTTCGGTGCCAATTGCAAGACACTTGGTGACAACCCTTTTGTTTATAATACAACCAAATAAAGTTAAAGAAACAACCCCATCTCATACAACAAAACTTTGTTCTACACAAATACAACAAAAACCATGTCTACGTGTTACTATAATCATCCTTCATTGAGTCAAAATCAAGAAACCTTGGTCAATGAGTCGTTGAATGAGCAAAAAGGCTCGAGCTTTCGGGAAGCATCTGTGCCAACTTTACGAGTGGAACACGATGAAGAATATGATATCGAAGATGAAGAAAGTGAGTTTAAGATGGGGCGCTTGATTAGGCAAGCGTCTCTCAATTCTTCTCATATCTCACCTCCTCAACAAATCACTAAGGTATATATTATCTTAAACACTTCATATTTAGAAAAAATGTTACAAATTTGGTGCATTTTATGAAAGTGCATACCTTAATCAAAATTCCATGAAAAAAACTAAAGGTTGTTTTAATATGAGTCATATGACACCATGTTACACTAGACTAATTGTACGAATGATTAAAGTGATTTTCTTATGCAGGTTATGAAAGGAAGTTCGAGTTTACCAAGATACTTGTCACAAAAACAAGAAACAAATCAAGAAAAGATTGGTAACATGAGGAAATACGAAAGCATGAAAGAGAGAAATAGAAGCAAAAACTCGATGAAAATGGGGAAGAACAATAGTGGCGCGCCAACAATTCCAGGAGGATGGGGTGATAAAGGTTCATCAGAAGACATGAAGGCACAAATCAAGTTTTGGGCTAGAGCAGTTGCTTTCAATGTGCATCAAGAGTGTTAAGAATCAATAAGAACATATATATACTACACGTCACCATGTTGATAATCATAATTTGACCCGGTTGATTCATAAATATGACACTAGCCGAACTTTTTGTTGTGATTTTTGTGGTTTTGATACTTCAGTTGGTGAATAAATAACTTTATGTTTGGGTTAATAGACAGATTGGGTATCAAACTTTACTCAAATGTTCACTTTCATGAACCGTCTTCATTTCGATTCGATTGGATGAACAAACTTCTAAAATGTTCACTTACATGATCGGTCGGTTCATGTAAATGAATAAACTTCATTAAGATAGTTTATCTTGATCAATGAATTTCATTAGATGGATTATCTTGTTAAATAATTTTAGAAGTTTGTTCATCCAATTGAATCGAAATAAAGATGGTTCATAAAAATGAACATTTAAGTAAAGGTTGATACTCAATCTGTCTATTAACCCTTTATGTTTTAAGTTAGTTTCCATAATTATTGATCACTCTGTTTCAACTGTTATTTAAAATGATGTCTCAAATATACTTAACTATTACTAAGATGGCGTTTGAGCATTCTACTAACATCGTTACTTTATAGCAAAATGTATGGTCATACGGATCATACCAAATATGTTTGACAAGTATACTGATGCATCATATTTGGGACCTTGATACAAAAAAAGAAAAACTAGTTCGTTTGTTAAGGAAAAGAAAAGAAAGAAAAAGACAAAGCATAGAACTGTTAAAAAGTAATGTATCAAGAACATATATATATTAACATCAAAATTCTTGTTACACTTCAGATATACCAACTTATTAGTTAGAATATTGTACCGTGACGCATATATGTATAGTCAAAAGCTGATCCATACATTAATTTTTCCACAATAAGTAGGTATAGGTGGTACACGTAAGTAGTTCAATTATATCGCAAACATCCCTGGACCCTGTATGTTATATCTTCTCAGACAAAATGATTTGATACTTTCTAATATTTACAAAACAAAATTGCAAGAGTTTTCAGTTTTGTATGGGTAAGGTGTGCAGAAATGCCGCATAGCTTGTTGCTTTGATCTTCCTTTTTCCAAAAACAATTGGTGATAGAGGGAGTAGCACATGAAGTTATATTCATACATTATTTTCTTTCAGTTTCCGGATGTCGGACATGGGTTTGCACGCAACACCAATCTCATGTTGAAAGCGAATTAAAGGTGACATTTCTATTAAGGTAAGTGATTTGTACACCACTAAATATTTTCTATTCACCACTAAACATATTTTATGGTATTGTACAATGTACATTACAACAACATAAACCATATTTGGTGGTTGATGGATAAAAATTGGTGGTGTACAAATCATCACCCTTTTATTAATATCGTCAAACCTTATCGACTTGTCGTTTTGTTAATTCCCCTGTTATTGGATTCTCTGACATAACTGAATCTGAATATTGATCAAGTTCTTCTTGGGCAGGCATTTGTTACTAAGACGATTATAACCCTTCGAATATGGCACTATGCTTTTAGATATCTTAATTATTTCAGTTTTTTAATTGAGATACAAAAAGATCATGTTTATTACTGTTACAATCTCTTTGATAGTATATATGGACACACATTATCCACAGAAATAATTAGAGAAGGAATTTGATCTGGGAAACAATGAAACTTATGGCTTTTAGTTTTGTGTAACACTTCCATTGTGTTCAAAAGCCCCAATCACAGAAGTTTTTTCCTGCCCAATCTTCTTAAATAAGTTCGCACCATTAGTACCACTTGCGTTCGCTGATCCATACCGGATCAAGGGGATTTTATTAATATCTAAGCAATGCAATATAATAAGTGTAACTATAGAACCAAAAAACATAGGAATCGGACCAAAAATCCATAAGAGCAAAGTGATTGCAAAGTAGAAAGCTCGCAACCCGACTGCCCAAAAGTTACTTCCTCTAATCACGGCCATTTGGATGCAATGAACAGGAAAATCACCTGCAGCCATGCTTATAAGAAAACTAGCATGTATAAAGTGTCTTGTAGTTTGAACAAAACACGTAAATGCCAGTAGGAAGCAGCATAACAGGGCTATGTATTTGATGGAGTTTGTGGATTGACTTGTGTCCCCGAAGATAAAACTGCTTTTAAGAAAGTTAGTTTGATGAGTTTCCTAGTAAATCTCCAAAAAGAGAACATAGAGCTATGGTGAAATTGCACATAAGGAAGTTGAGCCCGATACTTGGTCGTTAAGAACTGCTACACCAAACGATCTATCTTTGGCATCAATCTGCATCACTTCAGGAACATCGAATGAGTACTAATCAAGTTAGATTTGTTTAATATAATGTCAACAAAAATATAGACATGCATGATGCATATATATGGTAATTTTGAAATGAATGAAAGTTATATATACCAGAAGCTTTTTTTCTACCCAGGCCTTCTTGTTATGATTCTCGCAGCCGAGTGATGTGACTTCAGGATGGTTGAGGTATCTATAGAGAAGGAAGAGATTATATAAGCACATAATCGAGATCCCGAATGGAACCAAGATTAAATCCAAGTGTTCTTCTTTCCAACTCCACTCCATTTTTCAATTCTTTGTGCTCTTCTCAACTTTATTTCTCTATGATCTACTTACGGGAAGGTGAGTTTGACTTTTGTCAATTATCTTTAACTGGAATCTTGCTGCCTTGCTGGTTGACATGCATTCATTCACATTATCACATGGAGTAGTACTCATAACATGCAAATGTTTATCAATCCATTTCCAGGCTACTACTAATTAGATACTATAACTCTATAAGTTACAAAGTGACTGTTCTAGCTACTTCAATATATCATATTTTCTTTCTGTTTGATAAAAAGGTACATTGAGTCGGATTTTTGAAATAGCAACATGAGAGTATCCTCTAAGGCACTAAGGATTATTTATCGATACTTATACGAGTACATATATGACAGAAATTTTTTTGATTACCTACTGCATGTCGCAACTGATGCTAAGATAGATGATATTTGCTGTCTGTTTGACAGCTATGAAATTATATTCGATTCAACCACACAATGAGTATTCGGCGATAGTACGTACTTAAAAAATACGTTTACTTAAAAACTGACGTGTTTGGATGAGAAAATCTATATTATAGTGCGCGTTTAAATCAATTTCATATATATAATCTACATTGACTTAAATTTTTAGTTGATTGATATTAATGATGTATCCATTTGAACAGACCTAAATCATTTCTAAAGTAAAATGTCAAGTTGTGTTCATTATTTGGTTATTAAATATTGGTTAATTGATAGCTATTAGATAGTATTTCTATCAGCCAAGTTGCTTCTATCTATTTCTTTATGTTTTTAAACTCTATCAACTTGTTTGTTTTATTAGTTATTCAGTATTTTAATAAGTAAAAAAACTCCCTTGTTAATAGACGGTCAAACAGAGCTGAATCTGAATATGATATTGATCAAGTTCTTCTTAATTGGGATTTCTTACTTAGACATTAACATTCAAATTTGGACTTTGCTTTTTGATATCTTATTTTGGTTTCTGGATTTTTAATGAGATCCATCTAGATTCTGATTAGTGCTGTTATCATCTCTTTGCATAAATCGTGCATTGCCTTATGATAATATATATGGACACGACATAATTAGTAACGAATTGGATGTAGGAAACATGAAAGATTGCTTCGAATATACATGCGAAATAAAAGGAATAATACAGTAATAATGATCCAAGAAATATTTAGATGACTAGAAGTATTAATAACCAGTTGCATGTTTTAATTTTGGGTAACACTTCCCTTGTGTTCAAAAGACCCAGCTACAGAAGTTATTTCCTGCTCAATCTTTTTAAGAAAGCGACTAGTACTACTACTACCATTCTTGTTCGCTCCATATTGGATCATGGGCGCTTTATTAATATCCAAAGAATGCAAAATCACTACTGTAGATACCGAACCAACAAACATAGGAATTGGACCAAAAATCCATAAAAGCAAAGTAGTTGCAAAATAGAGTGCACGCAATCCGACTGCCCAAAAGTTACTTCCTCTTATAACTGCCGTTTGGATGCAGAGAACAGGAACATCACCAGTTGGCATGCTTATTAAGAAACTAGCATGTACAAAGTGTCTTGTAGTTTGTACAAAACACGCAAAGGCTAGTAGGAAGCAACATAGAATGGCTATGTATTTGATGGAGTTTATTGATTTACTTGTGTCCCCAAAGATAAAACTGCTTGTAAGAAAGTTAGTTGATGAGTTTCCTAGTAAAGCTCCAATAAGAGAACATAAAATTAGTGAAATCGAACATAGGGATGTTGAGCCCGATAGGTGGCCGTTAAGAACTGCTACACCAAACCCTCTGTCTTTGGGATCAACCTGTGTAAATTCAAGAATTGCTAAAGATTAATCAAGTTAGATTTACCTAAGATCAACCAAGTAAATAAAATAGGAATAAGACAATTTTGCAATGAATAAAAGTTGTTAAAAATATACCAGAAGCATTTTTTCCGCCCAGGCCTTCTTGTTATGATTCTCGTAGCCGAGTGAGGTGAGTTCGGGATACCTGAGGTATCTATATAGAAGGAAGAGATGATAGAAGCACATGATCGCGAACCCGAATGGCACCAGGATTAAATCCAAGTGTTCTTCTTTCCAAGTCCACCCCATGTGTATTTCTTTGTGCTCTTCTCAAATTTGTTTCTTGCTGTATGTTATACTTATAAGAAGGTGGGTTTGACTTTGTGAATTAGCTTTGGTAGGAATCTAGTTGCTATTTGCTGGCTAATGTTTTCACAACTTGCAAGTTTTTTGTTTGATAATATTTTTTTAATTGCAGCTATAGACTTAAAATTAAATTAATTCTTTGGATGAGTACAGTGATTTCCTAAATTAATGAGTACAGACAGTAACGTAAATTTGAGCTAAATGAAATATTAGTTAAAAATTCTAATAAGGTTAATACAACTAATAGGTTAATAAGTTTCAAGTCAAAGTATATATACGGAGTATAATTTAAGGTGTTGTATGATCATTTGTCGTGATAATAGTTTTAGGGGACTCTAACATTAGAGATTTTAACGTTGCCTGGAACCTGCAGGCTTGGCTCCATTGAAAAAACAAAAGGACGTTTAATACAACTAATTAAAAGTAAAGAAAAAAAGGATGCAAATCCATGCAATTAGTAATCATGATGAACAACCTTTAATCCTCCGCAATTTGCAAAAGTACCCCACAAACTAATTAATTTGTGTGTCGACCATATCTATGATTAAACTATCCATGGGAAAAGAAATAAAAGTAGAAGTACAATGAGACAATATAATTAGCTATTTTCGTAATTGTTAATTCTTGATTTGATTTGTGACTCGGAATCTTAATTTTAATCTCGTGATTCGATTTGACTTATAAGAGTTATTATATTACAATAAATAGTCATTTTACTTTTTGTATTTTTAACTTAACTCATAAGAGGATACTCGTAACTTGTAAGAATCTAACAGCTATAGCTATTTAACATACATTTTATATTATTACATATGTGTCGATTCTCCTTCACTTAATTATCTTATAGAACAGCTAGACTCTCTTAATTATTACAAAAATATTAATTATATTATATTGCATGTATATATTATAGCATATAATAGTTTACACAGCTTCTAATCATTGTTTCATTAATGCATGTTCTGGTCCATTTTTATATGCTTATATATAGTGGATTACAATTTTGCATTTTGTCTTTGATGTACCATAAGTCCATAAAAAAAGAACGAGGACCTCGCCTGGGTAGTTTGCTGGTTATATCCGGCCACTAGGCCCACTACCCAACCCCCCAAAACAATTTCCTTTGTCGTATCAGTTTGTGACTTTTAAAAATAATAATATAAACCTAGTTAAGGAAGTTTGGAATTATTTTATTACATCTATATACTAGATCACATATTTCTAGTTTATTCGTACGATACACGACAATATATATATATACATTCATCAATGTTTACCCTAATATAATATAACTAGCGCTTAAGCCCGTATATACACACGAATCGTTTAGACCATTATAATTTTAAGTTATATTTTTTTTAACACAAAACACTTAAATTTTATGCATTGGGATAAACATAAAGTATATGACATAAATCCTTCGGATTAGATAATGATATATTTTCTCTGCAAGTTACCTAATTTTGTTTTTTAAGATAGTTATTTAATTTAATACATATGTTGTTTAAGCTTTTACGAATATGACATTAATAAATTATACTTTTTGACACAAAGTGATAAATCTATCATGTATAAATCTTAATTTTGCTAATTAATGATTGCATTAATGTTTTCTTAGTATAACGACATGTTTGATTCACATAATTCAAAGGAATTGAGTGGAATTGGATCGAATATGAATTCCATTGTTTAATTAACGTGTTTGGTTTAAAATCAAAAGGAATTGAAATTGATCAAATTCTTATAAATTATTTTAATCAAAAGAATTCATAATTCATGTTGAAAGAAAGTATAACAATATTAGATTTAAGATATGTTGAATAAATGTCCTTTTCACACTTATATTCGATACAAGTTTGACTAATTTTTTTTTATGAATAAATGAATGAGAGTAATAAATGAAGGTTAAATGGATTATTTTTAATATTTATTTTTTGGTGTTGTTCCAAAATCTAATTCAGATGTTACTAAATCATTTTAAGGTTTTTTTGTCATATAATTTGTACTTTAGTATCACATGCAATAATTATATGTTATTGTAATTTTATATGTGTATTTTCTGCTATTTAATTTTCAATTATATATATATATTATTGTGATTAACAATAATTATAGCTTACCATCTTAAATAATTGGCAAAAATAAAATTACTCAGTGTTATATTTGCTATTGATCATGATCGAGAATCCTTGATAATAATAATAATAATAATAATAATAATTATCTACTAATATATAATTATCCAATAATTTTTTTTTCAACCGTATACTTATTTTATTCCGTTATATTGCATATTTAACACGTAAAAGTAATGTCAATTTTAATTTGTATTTTACTTTTAATTAATTAAAGATCATTAATTAAATTGACAATGAGATTCAAATTTTTTGAAAAAATAAGATTATAAATTATATATTTGATGAATATTCAAAATTATTATTTATGATGTTATTATGTTTTAGATTTTAATTAATTTAATCAAATTGAACAATTTGATTGATCAATTGAATTTTTGATGACATAATCGTCTGCTTCTTTTATTATATTTAAGATTTGATTAGTTTTCAATGGTCAATGATGTAATTATACCTTGTAATTATTATTTATGATGTCATAATGTAAATTCACAATAAATACAAATTCACAATATACACCGCTTGTGCTCCAGAAACTCGTTCTGTAGATTTATAAATGTGTACACTGATATGATTACCAAACCCAACCGTCATTTTCAAACAAGCGTAAATCTTAAAACCTAAAACTGTGGTACAAAATAACTTAACTACAAGTTTTTTGTCACAGCAGTCTTCTATCTCCTACCTGCTCATCAGTTTTCCTCAACTCTCAATAATGTGACATGAATATATTATTTCTTTCCTTTTGTGTTTTTCCTAATTGCAGTTGATAAGAGAAGCTATAAACACTTGGATGCAAATAATTAAGGACTTGAATAACAATTAGCTTGGCAAGAAATGAACTGATGATACAGAAACTTAAAAATAATGACCATGATTGATGATAAGAAGCCTCTAATAAGAATCAACAAATAAGGGGACAAATCATCGACACCAATATTCTCAAATTTTCGGTAGAAATCGAAGGGATAAATTCCGTATTTTGAAGGTCTGCCATTTTGTTGTAAATCTTCACCCACAGAAGGTATTTCATGCTGAGTGGTCTTCAGATAAGCACCACAACCATTGTTGTGTGGTCCAAAGTCCATCAAGGTTTCTGTTGTCATATCAAGGTGATACAAAATCATCAGTGTAACTACGGAACCAACAAACATGGGAATTGGACCAAAAATCCGTAGCAGCAAATTGATTGCAAGGTAAAGTGCTCGCAATCCAACTGCCCAAAAATTACTTCGTCTTATCACTGCCTTCTGGATGGACTCATCACGAACATCACCAGTGCGCATGCTTATAAGGAAACACGTGAGTACAAAGTGCCTTGTAGTTTGTACAAAACAAGCAAAAGCCAGTATGAAACAAGATAAAATGGCTATGTATTTGATTTTTCTGGTAGATTTACTTGTGTCCCCAAAGGTGAAACTAGTTGTAGGAAAGTTAGTTCATGAGTTTCCAAGTAGAGCTCCAATAAGAGAGCACAAAACTAGTGAAATTGAAGTCAAGGAAGTTGAGGCTGATAAATGACGGTTAAGAACCGTGACAGCAAATCCGCTATCTTTCGCTTCAACCTGCATCATATCATATCAAGAAAAACTGATACAGCACATAAACAGAGAACATTTTCCATATGTAATAAAAGTGTTTTAAGTTATACCTTACATATTTCCAACCCAGGCCTCCTTGTTACATATTCTCGTAGCCGATTGATATGCGTTCATGATGATACTTGTATTTGTAGAGAAGGAAAAGATGATAGATACACATGATCAAGATCCCAGATGGCACCAGGATTATATCCAGCTTTTCTTCCTTCATTATATTTCTTCTGGACTTTTTTTTTTTTATATCTAGATGTAGGTGAGTGCTTTGATTTTGAGATGGGAGAAGGAGTTACATACATATATATATACCATGATTATGAAATATTATTAAAAGGTCTATACTAATGATTATTAATTAATTATTAAGGTCTGGTTAATTAATGAAAGTTGGTATGACCTTTTAAAATGAGGTTTCCAATTAGCAACTTAATTATTATACTTATTATATATAACCATGTACTATGAAATTTTATTGAGTCTGATTCCGAGTGGTTCGAATCTAGATCAATTTATAACTCTATGATGAAAGTTAGTTAGTTGTTTTGTCAATTTGGCCAGACCTTTTGGGTTTAGTTAGATTAGGTATGGTTGTCATGCTATAAATAATTAAGCAGCCTCTTAAGACTGATTAAATGCTAGATATGTGAAATAGTGTATGGAATAAAGCATTGATAACATTTTTCTTTCTTCATTGAATACAAGTCATTGAGGGTGGCCTAATTATATTCCTTTTTGGGTATTGCTATCAGCCTATCCTTGTGTATTCTTTGTCACATTGCGATCAATCAATATTTTGACTGTTGTACAAGTGTGTTAGTCCATATGTACTATCTTCTAAAGCTGAGAAGAGACTATACGTACTTAAATGGGGAAAAATTATGAATATGGTTCCACCTACTGCACAAACAAGATGGTATAATTTATAAAAGTTCATGTACAAACAAGCATCGCCTTTACTTAAAATGAACATAACAGAGCGGCACTTTTATTCACATAAAATGAAATTAAACTTGCCTAAAAGTACACTGTCCAATATACAAGGTAGGACTGCCAAACTAGAATCTACAGCTCAACTCGATGATGTAAGTTAGGCTAAGCTCGGATCTGATTTGATTGTTTGAGTAGTCTTTGATTCGAGCTCAAACTCAATATAGTTTAATTTGACTCCAGATCAAAGTCACATAACTCAATAAAAGCTCATGAGTTCATCAATCGAAGGCAGGATCAAGACAATGGTCATGTAATCCGTTTCAAACTAACTTTACAGATCACGTGAATCATATATACAAGTCATTGCTCGTGTAATTCAATTCAATTCACTCAACCGTTGATCTTGATCAAAATAACAAAACTCTCATATTCTTAAAAATTAAATATCTCAAAAATCGTTAGTAAAAAAATTATAAAAATTGCACCATAAAAATCAGCGTTTTCTCCTCTTCAATTTAAGATCCCACAAGGTATACTTTCAACGAATTTTTTTTTTTTTCATTTTTTGGTGGGTTTTGAAAAATTATAACACATGTGTTATAAACAAATAACACATGTGTTAGCATCGACTATCGATTGTAACACATGTGATAGTCGTTGATAACACATGTGATAACTGCGGGTAACACTTTTGTTAATCCATCATAACATATGTGTTAACTCACAAAAAATGAAAAAAAAAAAAAATTCGTCGAAAGTATGCCTTGTGGATCTTAAATCGAAGAGGAGAAAACGCTGATTTTTATGGTGCAATTGTTATAATTTTTTAACTAACGATTTTTGAGATATTTAATTTTTATAAAAGTGGGGGAAAATGAGTTTTTGCCACGTGACGCATTCCTATTAGTACTTTCATACTTTCAAAAAAATCCATAATTTAATGATCTCACCTCTTATTATATATTTCATCTTAGGTTTCCTCATTTGAGTTTTTTTTTTTTTTTTTTAAATTCAAATACTCTTCCCACAAGTTTGATAAATACTTTTAAGAATTACT
Source organism: Logfia minima (assembly GCA_963921325.1). NCBI lineage: Eukaryota > Viridiplantae > Streptophyta > Magnoliopsida > Asterales > Asteraceae > Logfia > Logfia minima. The sequence goes on from OY992767.1 coordinate 31,556,297, forward strand.
AAGCATTTATCGATTGGATGTCGATTATATGTTGATAAGGAATTTTCCTGAAGTTAAATTTATATTGTTAAACCTAATCAATTTGTTAATTGAAAATTTTGAGAGATTGTTACGTGACATATTTATCTACGTGAAAAATTATAAAGTAATCAATTATACACGTATAGTATACATGCGAGTGATTCAGAGGGAAATAATTTTTTGAGAGGGAGGAAGAAACGTTAACATTCCTCATGAAACATCTTACCTTTTAAATACAAATCTCAACAAAAAAAAAAATGAAATTTAATAAATGTTAATTAGAATCGATACTATGAATGTTAAGCTTCTTTAATGAATTCTTTATGTAGGTTATAACATCAATTGATGAATATTATATTCAAACTCATTAACATTCATCTCGGTGAATGTTAGTTAACATTCATAATGATAGATGGAAAAATTAATAATATTTATCAACTTATGTTATGATTTAACATTCATGATGATGAATGTTAACATTCATGATGATAATGTTAACAATTTATTAAATTAATATTTACAAATTAATGTTCTGAATTGAAAAGGAAATTCACCCGTGAATATATTTTTTATAGTATCGATTTTGATTAATATTTAACGGTAAAATAAGTTTTTGTTGACATTTTAATTTGTAAATGTGAGATGGTTCATGATGAATATTAATGTTTCTTCTATTCTCTCAGAAAACATCACTTCTCTCTGAATCATGTTCATATATATATATATATATATGTGTGTGTGTGAGAGAGAGAAGGGGGGGAAAGTGTTGGTAGCTCATGTACCTATGTTGGTGCATGCAGTTTCTTAATTGTTTTAATTTTTTCCTTTTTTAAATTACACCATTTCACATGATAATAGAGTGAAGGGGCAGTTGTTGGTGTCTACCTCTTACAAGGAGTTGAGTTGACATATCTTTCACACGCAGGCCGCCGAGTGTTGGGCACGCAGGGGGACAGAGCAAGACATCAAACCAAAAGGTAATCATAATCGAATCAAAATTCATACATATACAGAGACAATATTAATTTGTCGATTAGCAATTGATGTTACTATCAATCCAATTCATGTTTGTCCTAATAATTATGATGAATTACATCGATCTTCTTTATTTATTGATAATTATACCTATAGTTCCTAACTATGTATGATGGTGATCCCCTCCTAATTTTTGTTAAATATACACATTAAATTGAACGCCCGAGGATAATTTAGTCTTTTCACCCTCTTTTCTCTAACTCAATTTCTCCACCCACCACACCATTTTTCAGTTGATTACGACGATATGAATCGAGATCGGAACGATAGGTGGAGGTGGAGAAGGGAAAGAGAGAAAATGTCGGTGTGTGAGAAATTGGGTTGAGTAAGAAGAAAAAATGAGTGAAAAGACTATATTACCCTCATATGTCTAATACAAATTAAATTTAACGATAATATTTTATAGAAGCTAGTGAAAAGGGCCACCGTCGTACATAACTTAGATAGTTAAAAGACCACCTATATAATTATCAAATAGATAAGGACGGTAAGTATAATTTGGTGTAACTACAATGACGACAGATATAATCTACTCTAATAATTAGTAGTCAACCATACATTTGTAGGCCTTCTTCAACTACTCCGTATTATTTAAATGATTCAAATATATATCCTTTGAAAAAGACAAATAACACGAAACGGAAATAATATAATACACAACTTTAATACCAAATATTAATTTGGAACAATAGAAAGGGTCGAATCGAAAATTTACTCGTGAGAATGTATTACTTATACATGACCCTAGGTTATATATATATATATATACACGCATACATACATACATACATACATACATACATACATACATACATATCTACAGGGATTGATCAATGGAGAATGTATAATCTTAGGGGAAGGGGAAGCTAATTTGGACAGTTAGATCAGCTCGTTATCATTCATCACGATGAATGTTAGTTATCATTCATTCTAATTAATGTTAATTTAAAAATATTTTATCAAGTGATGTTACGATTTAACATTCACTATGGTGAATGTTAACGATTTATTAAATAAATATTCATCAAATAATGTTATGACTTACAAAGGAAATTCTCCATGAATATATTCTTTATAGCATCGATTTTGATTAATATTTACCGGTAAAAATAACTTTTTCTTGACATTTTGGTTGGTAAAGGTAACTTGACAAATATTTTTAAATTAGCATTCATTAGAATGAATGATAACTAATATCCACCATGATGAATTTTAACGAACAACCCAAATTAGTTTCCCCCTTCCTCCAAGATTACTCTTTTTCTATGAATCATCCCTATATGTATATATACCGGCAAGAACAAAGAGAAACTTGAAGTATAACACACTCACATTTAACTCAGACATGCAAATCAGTAAGAAGTCAATAGTCATGATAATGCGATGATAACATTGCATTGTGGAGAAACCGTAATGCTCTTTCACTTACTAATGAAAAGTGTCTCGTGAGTCGATGGTTTGAGAATAGTATTATAGTTCTCTTGTTCATATGGATTTTTAACAAGGGTAAAGAGTAGTTTCAAGATATGATGGGTGGGAGTTGGTCTGCACTTCTTGATGAATTGAGACCAACTAAATTCTAGTTCTCAACTTGAAATCTAAAGAACCTCATCATGTTATGAAATTCATCAAATCGACTACCTACTCAAATGAGTGGATTACTAATCTTTTCTTTTGACTCTACAACATGCTTAGTGAATTACCAATATTTTCTTGTGACAGAACACTACAAAAACATGCTTTGCAAACCCTTGATACAGCCATCCATATTATCACCCACAACCCACACCTATATATGTCATTCTTGGTATGCACGAGTAAAAAGCAATATCAACAATTTCATGTTCTTTTTATATCTTCATTTATTTGACCTTTAATGATGATGCATCTTAATTCCTGAAAATACTCGAATACACAATGTAATAAACATCAACATCTATTTACAAGGCTATGTAGAACAATCAAGACTTTAAAAACATGATATAACACCAAATGTAGAAATGAATCTTATTAACAACCATATTTCTAAGAAAATATCAAAGTATGTGTTTTTTAGAACAAATAATCAAACAGGGGAACTGCATTGTTAAATTGCAAAATAATCTTACATGAACAATAAAATATACCACAGTGAAAGCATTTGACACATGATGTTCATAACTTTATAATAAGTCAAACAACGTATTCATTAACCTAACAAAACTCTTAATTAATAAATAATAAACAAAGTAATAAAAAAACAAGTAAAATAGCAATAAACACCAATAAATAAAGTGACCAACATAAAGAGTACCTTCAACCATGAAGCAGTCCTTGCAACACCACACACATATACACGAACCTATATGCAACAAGCCAGCTCAATACCACATGTATGTACATACACTTTGAGCCAACATCACTAATTTTAAGCAACAATATCTAAAAAGTATCAGTATGTAAACGTGGATTTCAACATAAAAAAGAAAAAGAAAAAGAAAAAGGCCCATAGAGAATGTGTAGAGGGATACCTATAAGGCGACAACACGTAACGAGTCTTGATGAAAAAAATGCCGACGATGGGTTGACGTAGCAGGGAGAGAGTTGCCATTGACCGCGGGAGGAAACAAGTGGTTTCCTATTTGACTTGTATGTAGTGATGGCGACCAACATCCGACTCAACAGATATCCATCCATCCGATTCATTAATAGTGAATATAGATAGTCTATATAAATGTATAATGAATATAAATATGAATGTAGATAATTATTAAATCGAATGTGAATGACAAAATGTCATTCATAAATTCACTCATTATTACCCGTAATACACATATACATGTATAAATTTAAATAAAAAGCAAGTTATGCTATATATTTAAGTAAAATTAATGAATCGTTAAAAATTATAACTATTTTATATGGTCACAAATTTCATTTATATTACAAAGTAATTACCTATTAAATATTTCATTTTCTTCGTTCCAATGTATTTTATATATTTCTAGTAAATTAAAATCACTACATCCTATATATATATATTTTTCTAAAAACACGACGAGCTAAATTTTGATTACTATTAAGCGAGAGTCACTAATTTATAAGAATTAGTGATCAAAATGTGTCTATCTAAACAACAAACCAAGAATAAGTGCTTTAAATTTTGAAAACTATATTATTTTATTTTGTAACAAATTATGTTACGATTACTACAATGGTTACATATTTTTTAACAAATTTATTTAGTATTCAATGGTTATCCATTAATCCTATGCAACCTATGGATATTGATATAGACAAATATGAATATGGATATAAATGAAGAAGAATAAATGGATATAGATGTGAATATAGTCTCGTCCAACTTATATCCAAATCCATTATCATCTATACTTGTAACAGGTAGGAAAATGAGAGGTAAAAGTAGCCTTTGGGATTAAAAGTACCTAATAACATTTTAAGAATTAAGTTCAAATGAGAATGAGATTTTTTGATGAGAATGGAAGAATCAGTCTCAACCATCCATTTCATCAAGATAATAATACCTCTAACATTTTTAAAAATTAAATATCTTACAAATGGCTAGTCAAAAAAATATAAAAATTGAACCATAAAAATTAGCATTTTTTTCTCTTCGATTAGACATCTCACAAGGTATACTTTCGACGAACTTTTTTGTTTTCATTTTTTGGTGGGTTTCGAAAACTAGTAACACATGTATTAGTCACTAGTAACACATGTGTTAGTTGCAAGTAACACATATGTTACCAATAACTAGGTAACACATGTATTAGTGCTGGTAACACATGTGTTAGTTGCGGTAACACATGTGTTAGCTTCTAGTAATATGTGTTAGTAGCTAGTAACACATTTGTTACCAACCACTAACACATGTGTTACCGGTTTTCAACCCCCAAAAAAAATAAAATCATCAAAGGTATATCATGAGGGATGTCTAATTATAAAGAAAAAAATGCTGATTTTTATAGTGCAATTTTTTATAATTTGTTGATTAGCCGTTTGTAAGATATTTAATTTTGGGGGGAAATTGAGTTTTGCAAAATGGATAATTAAAATTTATTCTCACTAAAATTTTCATTCTCATTTGAACCCAACCCAACATTTTAAACATCGTAAGGTATCAACATTTTACTTTTTAGATATTCAGGTGTCAACAATATATGTCTTAAAGGATTAGTCTTGAGAATTAGTGGATTTTCTTTTCAGTTTTAGGATAAATAAGTTGTATTGAAAAGTTAGTGGGTTCTGTCTGTTACTAGTTTCTCTAATTTTTGTTTTAATATACGTGATTAAATTAAATAAACTTTCAAATAAAGTAAACAGAATACAATTTTAAATGCTGAATACTGAACTAACAAGATAAAAAAAATCAAAGATTATAAAATAATATTAAAATTAAAAAGAACAATCATACAATTTTTCAAATGTGTAATAACCGATAATATACAATTTCAAATTATACTATTTCTTTATGCACCTAGTATTTGTATGTTACTCCGAACCCACATGGGTGATAACACAATATGTGGTTACTTTATTAAAAAGTGTTTGGACATTGTCCAGTGAAATACTTTTTAGCGATGGGAATCAGATCTAGGGAAACATGAAAGATAGCTTTAAAATATTTATAAAGAAAAACAAAGAATAATCTGATTATAAAACATTAAGAATTTAAGATAGGGTCAGAAGTAACAAACCAACCAGATGCTCTGTTTGGTTTTGGTTAACTCTTCAATTTGTTTATTTTAATCAATGGTAAAGTTAAATACAGCAAAAAAGATGATATTTCTTATAAATTAACATAACTACAATACAATACTCATCTACTGTTGCACTGGTTATGAATTTATGATTATCACAAGGCCTCTTAGAATCAACAAAAAGAAGGAAAATTTAGCTACGACATACACACATTTTGAAGCGATTTCTTCTATTTCTCTATGGTCTTCCATGATGTTCAAAAGTCTCAGCCACATCAATTAATTCTTGCCCAATCTTCTTAAAAAAGTGACCACCATTACCACTGTTCTTGTTTGATCCATACTGAATCAGGGGCTCCTTGTTAATATCTAGACAATGCAAAATAATCACTGTAACTATCGAACCAACAAACATAGGAATCGGACCAAAAATCCATAGAAGCAAAGTGGTTGCAAAGTAGAGTGCTCGCAATCCGATAGCCCAGAAATTACTTCCTCTTAACACCGCCGTTTGTATGCAGTCAACAGGAACATCACCAGTTGGAATACTTATGAGGAAACATCCATGTACAAAGTGTCTTGTAGTTTGTACAAAACAAGCAAAAGCCAGTAGGAAACATGATAAAATCGCTATGTATTTGATTGTGCTAGTGGATTTACTTGTATCACCTAATATAAAACTGCTTGTTAGAAAGTTAGTTGATGAGTTTCCTAGTAAAGCACCAATAAGAGAGCACAAAACTAGTGAGATTGAAGTCAAGGAAGTTGAGGCTGATAAATGGCCGTTAAGAACCGATACAGCAAAGCCTCTATCTTTAGGATCCAACTGCATCAACAAAAAAGAAAAAAAGGGAATGTTAATAATGAACAACATAGACTAGAGAGAGAAGATAGTTTAGCTTATGAATATGGAAGATGATTTTTTTAAGTTTACCAAAAGCATTTTTTCAACCCAAGCTTTCTTGTTATGATTTTCGTAACCGATTGCTGTAAGTTCAGGGCACTTGAGGTATCTGTAGAGAAGAAAGAGATGATAGATGCACATGATTAAGAACCCAATTGGCACCAGGATTAAATCCAAGTTTTCTTCTTTCCACCATCCCATATTTCTTTTTGCTCTTTTCAAATGTATTGAGTTTTTTGGTGAAGGTGAGGGCTTTCTTGTAGGGAGGGTTGAAGAAGACTAATGTAGTGTAATTAAGGTCTAATAAAGGGTTCTGGTAAATGAAAGTAAAGTCTGACAAAGACTTTGTCAATGAGATTTGGTGGGAGTTATATTGCTTGATGGCTGTTGTAGTCATGCACATGGAGTCATTTTCACAACTTGCAAAGGTTTATTCTTCTTTCAGCTGCCTAAATTTTTGTGCTGAACTAATAATATGGCAGTTTTATTTCAATGTACTATTATTATTATTATTATTATTCTCTCTGTTTTTGCTAATTTAACCCCTTTTGTTGTGCTCCTCTTACCCTAAAACAGAAGGGTTTTAACTAATACTAATTATTGTCAAGTAAGATTTTTTTAGTGATTTGCAATCTGGTGTCTGACTTTGGCCAACTACGGTAATAAAAGAAGGATGTCTGACTTTGGCCAACTACGGTAATAAAAGAAGGATAACTTCTAATATTTGGGGAGTTCTAAGGTTCAAATCCCACTTAATTAAACATTTTGTAGGGGCCACGCTATTCTCAATAGGGAGAGCTAGACCAAGTCTGTTTGAGGGTGGTTTGGTCCTCTTGGAATAGTGTTCTACTAAAGGTGGTGATGAAACCACGGCTAAAAAATACTACAAAGTCCAAGTCGATAACTGTCTGCATTCAAACCAAATAAAAATCTTATTGTAAATTCACAAAACATTTCTTAGTAGATGGTGAAAAAAAAAAAGAATTATTTTGTAAAGTTACCAACCCTTTTCGGGTTTAGGTTAGGTTTGGTTGAAACATTATAGCAGCCTAATTAGACTTGAATTCTTTAAATTGGTTTGTGAACTAAAGAAAAAGGTTAATACATTTTTTTATAGAAGTCATCAAGGATGGCTTTATTCATTCTATAATGAAGTGGGTGTGCTATCATCATTCATTATTTCTAAATTTTGGGATGAATAGGACATGTGGAAGGTTTTATGCCATATTTATGTGATCTTTTAATGCACAAAAGAGGGATGGAAATTGGAAAATGGAAATATTTGAATTTATGCAATTTCTGTAAAAGGGGGAAATAAAATTATATCTCTTGTAACTGACGGAAATATTTCTTGATTCAACGGTTTAGCCAATACATCGAAGGTTGTTTGCCAATACGTTCAGCTTGTCGAGACCTTTTTGTAGGTTGAACTTGTACTATACTTCGTAACATCACTGATGGGTTGAAAAGCTATATCCATTAAGAGTGTTTCAAACATCATATACTGTACTAAATTAATTTTTAACGGAAAAAAAAAAAAAAAAAAAAAAAAACAAAAAACAAAAAACATTGCGTTAAAAAGTGAAAGTTACCTTGCCTGCTAGCTAACGTGACAATACAACACCTAATGCACAAGAAAGCATTGGAAGCACTATAAGCAATGATAATGCTTCAGTACAAGAACAGAGTTGCACGTGTGAAATTTTGCTAGACAATATGCAGGGTCAAAAGTGTTGTATTTAATTGTGTGGTAAATGCAGGGTCAAAAGTAATGTGTTTAATTGTGTGTGTATATGCAGGGTCAGTGCAATATGCATGGTATAACTTATGGGTATAAGTTTGGGTTTTTTTGTTACCCGACCCGGATCAACTTCAACAACATAAATTTTTGTCACCATTTCTAATAGGAACAATATTAATATAAGCGAACCCGAAGCTGAAGCACAAGTAGACAAGTAGTGTATAGCCTATTTATATATTTATTCATACTCTCAATTTATCCAGAATACAATAAATTAAAGAATAAAGAATTTTCAACATTGAGAAACCGTTTACAATATAGTAATGAAATATATAATCAACATCCAAAGTATGTAGCTAGAAGAATTAGAGGAATCTGGAGTGTTTGCATTCAGCAGAAAGACCATCGGGAAACCTCTTGTGATCGTTGCAGTAGTTATAGATCATATGCTTGTTCTGCACCCATCGAATCCTGTTTCGACCAGCTGCATCAATTCCTTGTGAACTCCATGCCTGGTTTTCATTTCCAGAGTTTGTTGACTTTGAATTAGGACCAACTTTATTGGCATTAGCATTGAATTTCCTGTAGGAAGCAGTGAAAGGTGCTTTTGTCCAGTCAGTCCTCACACGTCCACCTTGGGTTACCCAGTCATCAGCGTTCCATAAGCTCGTGTAAACCCTCATGGGTTGTTTTTTAGGAAACTGAACTCCAGCAGCCTCATGGTTATGGAACCCCCTTACTGGTATGTTATCTATCAAGAAACTGCAGCAATAAAAACACATTATATTTAGGAAGTGTATCCATGGATCATATCATCTAGTCAATGTAAAATGTCGCTCTAACGGACCCAGTTCACTTGAGAAAAGAACACGATGAAAATTAAGTAGGTTGCAAGTGCGACGTACATGATTCTTTGAGCGTTCCACACGATGGTGTAAGTGTGAAAAGCTGCAGTTGGGTCAAACCATAAATGAAACTGTTGTTCTTTATCTCCTTTCCCTTTTGAATACACATTGGTGTGAATTGTGTAAGGGTTCCCTGATAAGTTTCCTAAGAACTCAAAGTCTATTTCATCAAAGCACTCACCTACATCTAGATATTAAAAAAAAAAAAACAGTTCAGAAGAAACATAATGAAGGAAGAAAAGCTGGATATAATCCTGGTGCCATCTGGGATCTTGATCATGTGTATCTATCATCTTTTCCTTCTCTACAAATACAAGTATTATCATGAATGCACATCAATCGGTATCTACTGAAAATTTGAGAATACTGGTGTCGATTATTTGTCCTCTTATTTGTTGATTCTTATTAGAGGCTTCTTATCATCAATCATGGTCATTATTTTTAAGTTTCTGTATCATCAGTGCATTTCTTGCCAAGCTAATTGTTATTCAAGTCCTTTATTATTTGCATCTAAGTGTTTATAGCTTCTCTTATCAACTGCAATTAGGAAAAACACAAAAGGAAAGAAATAATATATTCAGATGAATATATTTATGTCACATTATTGAGAGTTGAGGAAAACTGATGAGCAGGTAGGAGATAGAAGACTGCTGTGACAAAAAACTTGTAGTTAAGTTATTTTGTACCACAGTTTTAGGTTTTAAGATTTACGCTTGTTTGAAAATGACGGTTGGGTTTGGTAATCATATCAGTGTACACATTTATAAATCTACAGAACGAGTTTCTGGAGCACAAGCGGTGTATATTGTGAATTTGTATTTATTCATGAACTAATCACAGTACAACGAATCATAAAAATAAAGAATTGTCTGATCAGAGATCATCACCATTTAATATGAAAAATGAAAATCACATTCAAAGTAGGTAGGACTAAAGGAATCGAGAGCGTTTGCATTCAGCAGAAAGACCATTGGGAAACCGTTTGTGGTCATTGCAATAGTTATAGATCATGTGCTTGTTTTGCACCCATCGAATCCTGTTTCGTCCTGCTGCATCAATTTCTTGAGTACTCCATGACTGGTTTTCATTTTCAGAGCTTGTTGACTTTGAATTAGGACCAACTTTGTTAGCATTGGCATTGAATTTCCTATAGTAAGCGGTGAAAGGTGCTTTTGTCCAGTCAGTCTTCACACGTCCACCTTGAGTTGCCCAGTCATCAGCGTTCCACAAACTGGAGTACACCCTCATGGGTTGGCTCTTGGGAAAGGGCACTCCATGAGCCTCATGGTTATTGAATACCCTTACCGGTATGTTATCAATCAAGAAACTGCAAAAATAAAAAGACTAAGGTCAGTACTCATGGAATCAGATACTCTATTCAATCTGAACATGTATATATGCTACATGTAGAACTTACATGATCCTTTGGGCGTTCCACACGATGGTGTAAGTGTGGAAGGCTGCAGTAGGGTCAAACCACAGGTGAAACTGCTGTTCTTTATCTCCTTTCCCTTTTGAATAAACATTTGTGTGGATTGTGTACGGGTTTCCTGTTGAGTTGCCCAAGAACTCAAAATCTATTTCATCATGTCCCGCTCCTTGTGATGACAACTGATGTGTTTCAACCATAAATTATGGTTTACGTTAGACTTGATGATAACGTTAATAAAAAAAGTGATCACAAAGTTGAGATGAGAAATTTGAAACTATATATGACTAAGATATGATGGAGTACTCACGTAGAATGTGGTGACAGTACCAGCAGAGTTACCGGCTACTAGTTTGATTTGCATGTCGAACCTACCAAAAAGGTACTCGTGTTTGGACTGAAAACCAGCACCAGAGTATTGATCGAGTGAGAGTGAAAGATCCTGACCACCATTGAGTATTTTAGCACGTTCTCCTCCAAAAGTGATGTCCATTTCATCGTTAAAACTTCCTGCGAACGCTGCTACTATTAGACATGAAATTGTTAAAGCAACTACAGAAGCTTTATAGTTTGAGTGTCCCATTATTATTTTTTCAAGAGATATATTGAGAGAAAGATTTATATAGAAAGAAATAGAGATAGAGATGTGATGGGTTATGATTTGTGATGATGGATGGATTGTTTATATAGGTGTGATTTTATTGACAAGTATAGAAGAGGAAACATCCTAGTTGTTAGAAGAATGAAATGAAGGTGGCAAAGGGGTGTACCAACTAGAAAATGAATTAAAAATATTAATTTACGCGTGCCAACTCATGGTATGCTGAGCAGCTATTGTTTATGTTTTTATAAGAGTGCCAGATACATATTGTCTAAAAATAAATAATTGAAATTCAAAAAACTTCGAATTGTGACATGATACTTTTCACCATCTATGAGTGCTCTTTTCTTTATTATTATTATTATTATTGTTGTTGTTGTTGTTGTTGTTATTGTTTTAATTAATTAATTTTTATTAATTTAGAATGAATGGATTTCATGAAGGACTGATTATTAGTCTTTTATGAATGTTTACGTACCATGGTTACTAAGAGCTATTGTCACTCTTAAAATCTTTTGAACAGTCAAATATATTTTAAAAGTCAAAGTTGATTGAGTTTTGTAGGTAAGTCAACAGATGTTTAATTTGAGTTAGGCCAAACTTAAATATGTATGCGACTCTGTGTTATGTACAAGACTTCAAGAACCAAGACAGTATTTGGTAGCAGGGTTTGGGAATGAATTATTGAGTACAAATATTCGACCGCTAATTATTCACTAGAAGTGAAAGTCATCTGATTAGAGCAAATAACAAAACCATGTACACAAATAAACAAAGTGGTTGATTATTACTAATATTTAAAATCGTGCAAAAAAACATAAATTGGTATGTACAATCTCATTGATTGAGAACAAGAAACAATTCTATGCACCAGAAGAATAACATGAGTTGGAACTAAATTAATGATGTCTTTTTAATCATTTTTTTGGTAAGATCACCTCTTTCCCACCATGATTTCCTTCTCCACAAACCAGGATGTTTCCTCTGGCTTAGCCACACCTATATAAACTATTGCATGTTTCAAACATAAACCATTATCTCTCTCTATCTATATCTCTTTCAAAAAAATAATAATAATGGGACGTTCATATTATTCAAACTATAAAACTTGTGCAGTTGCTCTAATAATTTCATGTCTAACTGTAGCAGCATTTGCAGGAAGTTTTAACGATGAAATGGACATCACTTTTGGAGGTGAACGTTCTAAAATACTCAATGGTGGTCAGGATCTTTCACTCTCACTCGATCAATACTCTGGTGCTGGTTTTCAGTCCAAACACGAGTACCTTTTTGGTAGGTTCGACATGCAAATCAAACTAGTAGCCGGTAACTCTGCTGGTACTGTCACCACATTCTACGTGAGTACTCCATCATATCTTAGTCATATATAGTTTCAAATTTCTCATCTCAACTTTGTGATCACTTTTTTTATTAAAGTTATCATCAAGTCTAACGTAAACCATAATTTCTGGTTGAACCACATCAGTTGTCATCACAAGGAGTGGGACATGATGAAATAGATTTTGAGTTCTTGGGCAACTCAACAGGAAACCCGTACACAATCCACACAAATGTTTATTCAAAAGGGAAAGGAGATAAAGAACAGCAGTTTCACCTGTGGTTTGACCCTACTGCAGCCTTCCACACTTACACCATCGTGTGGAACGCCCAAAGGATCATGTAAGTTCTACATGTAGCATATATACATGTTCAGATTGAATAGAGTATCTGATTCCATGAGTACTGACCTTAGTCTTTTTATTTTCGCAGTTTCTTGATTGATAACATACCGGTAAGGGTATACAATAACCATGAGGCTCATGGAGTGCCCTTTCCCAAGAGCCAACCCATGAGGGTGTACGCCAGTTTGTGGAACGCTGATGACTGGGCAACTCAAGGTGGACGTGTGAAGACTGACTGGACAAAAGCACCTTTCACCGCTTACTATAGGAAATTCAATGCCAATGCTAACAAAGTTGGTCCTAATTCAAAGTCAACAAGCTCTGAAAATGAAAACCATTCATGGAGTACACAAGAAATTGATGCAGCAGGACGAAACAGGATTCGATGGGTGCAAAACAAGCACATGATCTATAACTATTGCAATGATCACAAACGGTTTCCCAATGGTCTTTCTGCTGAATGCAAACGCTCTCGATTCCTTTAGTCCTACCTACTTTGAATGTTGATTTTCATTTTTCATATTAAATGGTGATGATCTCTGATCAGACAATTCTTTATTTTTATGATTCCTTGTACTGCGATTAATTCATGAATAAATACAAATTCACAATATACACCGTTCGTGCTCCAGAAACTCGTTCTGTAGATTTATATATGTGTACATTGATATGATTACCAAACCCAACCGTCATTTTTCAGACAAGCGTAAATCTTAAAACCTAAAACTGTGGTACAAAATAACTTAACTACAAGGTTTTTGTCACAGCAGTCTTCTATCTCCTACCTGCTCATCAGTTTTCCTCAACTCTCAATAATGTGACATGAATATATTATTTCTTTCCTTTTGTGTTTTTCCTAATTGCAGTTGATAAGAGAAGCTATAAACACTTGGATGCAAATAATTAAGGACTTGAATAACAATTAGCTTGGCAAGAAATGAACTGATGATACAGAAACTTAAAAATAATGACCATGATTGATGATAAGAAGCCTCTAATAAGAATCAACAAATAAGGGGACAAATCATCGACACCAATATTCTCAAATTTTCGGTAGAAATCGAAGGGATAAATTCCGTATTTTGAAGGTCTGCCATTTTGTTGTAAATCTTCACCCACAGAAGGTATTTCATGCTGAGTGGTCTTCAGATAAGCACCACAACCATTGTTGTGTGGTCCAAAGTCCATCAAGGTTTCTGTTGTCATATCAAGGTGATACAAAATCATCAGTGTAACTACGGAACCAACAAACATGGGAATTGGACCAAAAATCCGTAGCAGCAAATTGATTGCAAGGTAAAGTGCTCGCAATCCAACTGCCCAAAAATTACTTCGTCTTATCACTGCCTTCTGGATGGACTCATCACGAACATCACCAGTGCGCATGCTTATAAGGAAACACGTGAGTACAAAGTGCCTTGTAGTTTGTACAAAACAAGCAAAAGCCAGTATGAAACAAGATAAAATGGCTATGTATTTGATTTTTCTGGTAGATTTACTTGTGTCCCCAAAGGTGAAACTAGTTGTAGGAAAGTTAGTTCATGAGTTTCCAAGTAGAGCTCCAATAAGAGAGCACAAAACTAGTGAAATTGAAGTCAAGGAAGTTGAGGCTGATAAATGACGGTTAAGAACCGTGACAGCAAATCCGCTATCTTTCGCTTCAACCTGCATCATATCATATCAAGAAAAACTGATACAGCACATAAACAGAGAACATTTTCCATATGTAATAAAAGTGTTTTAAGTTATACCTTACATATTTCCAACCCAGGCCTCCTTGTTACATATTCTCGTAGCCGATTGATATGCGTTCATGATGATACTTGTATTTGTAGAGAAGGAAAAGATGATAGATACACATGATCAAGATCCCAGATGGCACCAGGATTATATCCAGCTTTTCTTCCTTCATTATATTTCTTCTGGACTTTTTTTTTTTATATCTAGATGTAGGTGAGTGCTTTGATTTTGAGATGGGAGAAGGAGTTACATACATATATATATACCATGATTATGAAATATTATTAAAAGGTCTATACTAATGATTATTAATTAATTATTAAGGTCTGGTTAATTAATGAAAGTTGGTATGACCTTTTAAAATGAGGTTTCCAATTAGCAACTTAATTATTATACTTATTATATATAACCATGTACTATGAAATTTTATTGAGTCTGATTCCGAGTGGTTCGAATCTAGATCAATTTATAACTCTATGATGAAAGTTAGTTAGTTGATTTGTCAATTTGGCCAGACCTTTTGGGTTTAGTTAGATTAGGTATGGTTGTCATGCTATATATAATTAAGCAGCCTCTTAAGACTGATTAAATGCTAGATATGTGAAATAGTGTATGGAATAAAGCATTGATAACATTTTTCTTTCTTCATTGAATACAAGTCATTGAGGGTGGCCTAATTATATTCCTTTTTGGGTATTGCTATCAGCCTATCCTTGTGTATTCTTTGTCACATTGCGATCAATCAATATTTTGACTGTTGTACAAGTGTGTTAGTCCATATGTACTATCTTCTAAAGCTGAGAAGAGACTATACGTACTTAAATGGGGAAAAATTATGAATATGCTTCCACCTACTGCACAAACAAGATGGTATAATTTATAAAAGTTCATGTACAAACAAGCATCGCCTTTACTTAAAATGAACATAACAGAGCGGCACTTTTATTCACATAAAATGAAATTAAACTTGCCTAAAAGTACACTGTCCAATATACAAGGTAGGACTGCCAAACTAGAATCTACAGCTCAACTCGATGATGTAAGTTAGGCTAAGCTCGGATCTGATTTGATTGTTTGAGTAGTCTTTGATTCGAGCTCAAACTCAATATAGTTTAATTTGACTCCAGATCAAAGTCACATAACTCAATAAAAGCTCATGAGTTCATCAATCGAAGGCAGGATCAAGACAATGGTCATGTAATCCGTTTCAAACTAACTTTACAGATCACGTGAATCATATATACAAGTCATTGCTCGTGTAATTCACTTCACCATATAAACTTCATAAATTTTTTGTGATACTCATTTAAAAGGTGAAACATGATAGTTTTAGAGCACTTGTATACGTTAGGGGGTGAACTTGTCATGTTGCTCAGTGCTCATCACGAGTATAAGTGGTTCAGTCGTACTGAGGTGATGGTCAGTAGTTGTGGTTCAATCGTTCTGGCACACCATAGTACACCATTCTAGTTACGACTCACGAGTACAAATGTTCTTATTTCTTATTTTCATGTAATCTTTTCGCCAATGTTGGAACTTGACGCGAGTGAAGTACCCTTTCAAAATCTCCTTTCCCCCCCTCCCCCTGTTTTGCTTTCAAAATCTCCTTTCCCCCCCTCCCCCTGTTTTGCTTTCAAAATCTCCTTTCCCCCCCCTCCCCCTGTTTTGCTTTTTATGTGTACACCTGCCACCTTGATACCTCCTGCACTCCTATCATTCGCATTTTTACTTCGCCGTTTTTCTTGGTCAACTCATTGTTTCATTCTTTTTGGATGATAAATTGTAGATCGTCAAAATCTATCCATTCACTACTAAACGTATTTTACAATATTGTAAATTACAACACTATATTATAATATTGCACATTACAACACTATAGTGACACATTTAGTGACTTATGGATAAGTATTAGTGATATAGAAATCACTTTCTTTTTAATTTGTCAACTCACGTATACACTAATGCACCCTTCATAAACTACATATTTTACACAACACATCATTTTGCACACCATAAAATATATCACCAATTACTAATGCAAAACATTTCATACACCCCACATTTTATTCTAATAAAAAACTGTATTACGAGTCTAAATATCCCTAAACAATGTACAACATGGCCAACCCACCATGTGCTAGAACTGTTCACAGTACAACCTTCTGTCTTTTCCTTTTGTTGTTTTTTGGTTTTGACTAAATCATAAATAATCTTAAAACCCTATCCCAGCCGCGCCGACTCCACATGTGGCTCGACGCAATGGCTCAAGCCTCCTGTTTTTCCAAAAACAGTTATCTGGTGCAAGCTTAGCCGCCGCTGTTCTCATCGGCTCTGACTTGCATCGAGTCAACACAAACGGCTCATACCCCACCGCATTCACTAGCTTCTGTTCAATCATCTCCGCCATAGATGGCGGTGCAGGCAACGAACACGACGACCGGCCCGGCTGAACCGGAGCCGTCGCCGCCACCGCCGCCACATGCTTATCATATTTAAAAGTACTAGCAAATGTAGTAGTGGCACTGAACTTTGACTTATCTTGACTATCAATAGGTTTGACCGGTACCGGCTGCGGTTGCGGCGGTGGCGGCGGAGGCTTTTTCCGGCTCGACGGTCGCCGGAAAAAGTCTTTACTTGATACCCATGTTTCTTTTGACACTTCCATTGATAACTTAGGTTCACACATCATCAACAATAAACACTCAGGCAATCCTTCTTTCTCTAATTCACTATCTCGCTCCATCGACTCGTCAACCATGTATTCAGATCTCTCTTGAAATTGGGTCGCCATTGCTTCTTCACTTTTTACA
The DNA here is from genome assembly GCA_963921325.1 of Logfia minima. Classification (NCBI taxonomy): domain Eukaryota; kingdom Viridiplantae; phylum Streptophyta; class Magnoliopsida; order Asterales; family Asteraceae; genus Logfia; species Logfia minima. The sequence continues at coordinate 31,573,865 of OY992767.1, forward strand.
TCAAAGCCTTTGACTTTTTCAACGTTTGACTCCCCTGTTTCGTTTCCCTCAAGGACTTCTTTAGCATCCAACATTTCATCAATTTCATCAAATAATGACCCAAAAATAGTAGTATCTTCTTCTTCTTCAACAACTTCATCATTTATTTCCAAGATTTGTTCTTGTTGAATAATATCCTCTCGGTTCAAATCAAATGTTTTTTGCATGATTTCATCTTCATGATCAAAAAAGTCTTCATCTTGGTCATCATCTTGACTAATATCAGTTGACTGCCATAATCTATTAGCAAGTGCTTCCATTTTCAAAGGATCAGATCTGCATCTCATCAACAACAAAGCATTTTTAGGTGGTATACAAATACTCAATCTTGGTGATTCACCTTGAACAATTCTATCATTCACAATCTCTAAATCATCGAACACGTGTCTTCTTGAAACTCTGATAATATCTCTATCATCTTCTTCATCTTCATCTTCAACCACCAATTCAACATCTCTCCTACCACCATCATGAACCGCCACAAACCACCGTGTACACTCCGCACCACATGAACCAGACCCATCTACCGGTTTCTCTTCTTTCGATGGAGAAAAACATGAACTCCGGCAAGGAAACAAACAACTAAAATGAACCCATTTCTGATTATTACTACTATTGTTATGGTTCCTCTGTTCCTGAAAACTATCTTGATTACTATAATTTGATCCAAGATTCAAACTTTTTGAAAACCCATCTCCGGAATGTTGTAATTTTCTAAAACTATTAGCATCACCACCTGAGGAGCTATGTTTTCTTGATAAACTTCTTGATATTTTATCAATCCCCTGTTTTTTCTTGGATTTGACTCTAACTTGACCAATGCAAGTGACTTTAGGTGAAGATGGTTCTGGGTTGTTATCAAAGCCACCACCGGATCTCTTCTTTCCGGTGGATGGAAACAACGCCGGAGATGCACCTCCTTTAATGCTGCGGTTGGTCCTAAGTCTCCGGCTGAGAGAAGTGGTTAAGGAGACTGTTGGGTGGTCACGTTGAGTAAAGTGATGGCGAGCGGTGAAGCAGATGAAGAAGTCGCCGGTGGTGGTGGTGTTTGAAGAAGTAGATGCGGTACGGTGTGGTGGTGGTCGGTCGGAATCCATTTATTGGTGGTTATTTGGTGGACATTGGTGGAATGAAATGGAAAATAGATACAAATAGAAACGGTGGCATTAAATGAAGAGTGATGTTAGTACTATAGGTTGGCAAGTGTAACGGTCATAGACTAACGAGATTACGATAATACCCTTAGTGTTGTCTTAGATTTAATTATGTTGCGTATCAGAGTGCTGTTCCTGGGTTGTCCTGCGTTTAGATAACAGCTGGCTTTTTTTTAAGTCCACGTCATATATATTGGAGTATATTCAAGATTTACTGTGGCGTTGTTTTGTAGATGAGTTTATTAGACCACCTCTATTCGATGATTGATCTTTCTTTTGTGATTCGTTTTGTTTTAGTGTTACGTTAATATTTTTTTTAAATACTGAATAAAAATTGAAACATTGTTAATAAATAATTGATCTTTCAAAAAACTAAATTTACTATTTATTAAAAATAATTTTAATTTACATAAAAAGAAAAAAAAATGAACTTGCATGTAACTGTCTTCAAACGTCTTGGTGGAAAAAAAAAAAGACGAAAACAGATGAAGAGCCAAATGGTACCATCCATCATCCGATGACGTGAGGGATATGTCAAAAAACACTAGAAAGATATTATCAGTGATAGTGGTCTTAATAGATATAGATATGAAAAAAAAATATAAAAGATAAGATATATCATTAATTGAACTTATTATTTATTTTAGAATCTTAAGTTGTTTTTTAATCATTATTATCAATAAGAAACAAATAGAAAGAAAATGAAACAAAAATTTAGGGAGAAAAGTAGATAAATGAGTCATAAACTTACGAGAACAACAGTATTTAATCCTATCAAAACCAAATATAAATATGCACTTTAATAATACAGACAAAATAATAACAAATCAATACATACATATATATATATATATATGCACTATAATATATATATATATAATTATATAATTATAACTAAAAAATGATATATTTATTTACTTAAATCCAATCTGTCTATTATAATTCTACTTAAAATACCATTATATATATATAAAAATATTTATCTACCAAGAACACTTTCAATTTAAAAATATATATTTATCTAAAACACCATACTTATCAATTCTTAACCTACATAAACACCCCCTTATATATAATATAAATACTATTTAAAACATCATACTTATTTATTCTAATTACTTAAAAAACACCCTACCTACTATTTATCCTAATTATACTTAAAATACCATACTCAAAGTTTAATTATCGTTTATAAAACTAAATGGAGTTGGCATGAAATAAGTGATGGCCCAAGTGCATGCACAAAAACGAAGATAATTAAGGGTGGATGAATTTGGAAAAATAAAGAAGATCATGTCGAAATTACGTTCTGCAAATATTAGTAACACAAACTACGAGAATACTTAGTTTGACTCTTTATAATAAATTATGAAGATATATTGTATCTATCCTGCATGAAAGCGAATACAAGGTCCCATTGACGATGGTTAAAGTCGTTAAGAAAATTTAAAACAATAGGATGTCTAAGCGTGCGTTTAACTACTTTCTGATGGGGGTTGAGTTAAAACGAATAAATATGGCTAGGTTTAGCAACCAAGAATCAAAGTGAATGTATTGGAGGCCGAGTGAGTTGGGCTATTTAAATGTTTGGTTTTGACTTTCGAGTTCAATGATCAAAACTCATTTCTATTTGAATCGGTTTGGGTTTTGATTATTCCAAGTTACATTCGAATATTGATTGAATACCGCAGTAAGGAAAAAGAAATGGACGAAAAAGAGTTGTGATTCAACAGATAGATTGGCCGGTGATTGAGTATTGTGGCTAACAGTAATATCATACTATCATTCAATCAAAATATGTTGTTATGAGACGTTAAAGGAATAACTTTCATGAGATATATTATCGGTTCAATCTCTACTTTCTACATAAACATTTAAACATTGTACGAGATGTTTTCATTTGAGAATAATCGTAGATCCAATACATTCCATATAAAAAGTACATGTCGAAACAACATGTTTGTGATATCATGATCAATTTGTATGTAAATGCAAATTAATTTAAAATAGTTTGGATCTTAAATCATCTCTAATGTATGTACCAAAACATTAAATTTAGTGTTGTGGTATAAATAACTTCTCCAATTAACTCATAATATTTAGTGTAATTGATAATGTAAATCAAATTTTTTAAGATTTTTACAATAATTTTGATACAAGAGAATATTTTACATCAAATTTATAAACTTTCCTTTTAATCTCTTTGAGTAAAATATTGTTATTATATAATTTTAAAAATATATAAAACTCGTCTACTTTGTTTTATTCATGTGAATGTACTACACTTTAAATTACATAAATCTTTTATTGAAGAAATAAAATATAATAATTAAAACATTAATTTATTGAAAAAGTTATGTAGCTAAACTTGAATGAAAGTAGATTAATAAATATTATAATCAAATTAATAGTTTGAAAGATTAGTTACATATATACACATTTAATTGAAGTAAAATATAATATAAAATAGTTTAGAAGATAATATTTAATTATGTATAAATTATTTAGGGTATAACAAAAATAGATTATTTTCGGTATAAATATATTTATTAAAAGATTTTTTATTGTTATATGAAAAGTGTTTGATGTGTATCGAAAATAGTCTAATAAGACAAAGATATATCGGAGTGCAAAGGGGCATGGTATTATTGTTATTTAGAAGGAAGACAATGGCAAGGGCCCATGAGTGATGCACATGCACATGGGTGGTCTCGATATGCGAGAATGAAACAGAAAGAATCGGAAGAAGACACGTGACTTACGATGTGCTGATTACCTCATTCAACCAACACTCTTCACTGGTGCGTGTTACCTAATCTTCTTATGTTTTTTCAAAATGGAGTTAAATCAACAATGAGTTTAATTTGCAAGAATAGAATAATCAATTGGATAAACTCTCTAATATTTGAAAAACTTAAAATTATTAACATACCTTCATATATTAAAATTTCATCAATAATATTATTATTAAATTGTAAAATAATAAATATATGATATTAAATTGTAATTAATTAAAACTTTTCTATATTTATACTAATACAATACATATATGATATCTTTTAAAAGAGAACTTACTAATTTACCTCTAATATTATTATTAGTCTTTGAAAAAACTACTTGTAATTACTAATATACCCCTAAAAGTATTAAATTTTCATTTATATTACCATCATTACAACTTAAACTACTAAACATATGACATAACTTTTAAACCGTAAGAAGTTACGGGACGTGTCATTTATAGACGGAAAGGTCGGAACGGAACAAACATGTTAGCAAATTAACCTTTGTATGACTTTTGAGCTACTCAGTTCATTTTCACTCTACTCCATCCGTGACGTATATAACATTCACCAATAAAAAATTCACGAATTTATACATGTTTATTTGATTCAACTTTTAGTTAAAATAACATTTTTTTTTATATTTGCAAGCAAGAACCATTAACTTACAAAACATGTAATCATATTTTAGAATTAAAATATCTTGTACATAATGCTTAGTATAAACATATAAACGTAAAAAAAGAAAAACAAGGATCGTTAAACTCTCAACCCGGCTAAAGACTTGCACCTCGCAACTTGCCATCTGTCATTGAAAACCCGCAACTCGACTATTAAATTCGCAACAACATTTTTTAAAAAATATATTGGATTTTTGTCTTAATATTTTTAAGAAAAGATAAAACACTAAATTTTTCTTTTAAAAAATAACATATCTTAGTCTATTGTTATATCAACTTTAAATTTTGTTTAAATATTTCATATCGAATAAACGCTTAACTAGTATTTTTTTTACACGTCATATTATGTAGCATTCTGTTAGTATTTATAACGTATGTGTAGATTCCCCATTTCTTCATGTATTCTTCGAGGAATCTGTAATAAACCGATTTCATAAAATCTAAATAAACACTTTTTTATACGGAATACTGCTTTACATTGTTTCTCCAAAAATTTCATAAAAAACATCCCAACCGAGAACAATTTAACATTATTAACATAATCTTTTGTATAGAGTTTGAAAATTTAAAAATTAGCTATAGAGTCTGTTTAATGAAATAGCTATATGATATAGGTTGTAAGCTGTAACTGTAAGATTATAAAACTTTTTAATTTTATAGAAATTATTTTTAAAAGATTTAAAATTTTAAACTGTATATTAAATTTTAAAACTACATATTGTATATGTCCAACAATATTTTTATTTTCATAATTTTTTTTTTAACTTAAAATAAAACTCATTAGAACTCGATGTTAAATAAACCTATAATCTTATAATATAATCAAATTTGATCTCTTTTTTTCATCACAATAACTAATGAATATTATTATAGTATTACTAAACATATTAATTTAATAAAAGAAATATTACAGTAAAAAATTATAATACTGCAATAAAAATTATATCGTACGAGTGGTTGACTAGTAAATTTAGTAAAAAAGAAATATTTAACTTAACCCTATTATTAATGGAGCTAATCGGCCACATCTTAGGCGTGTTTGTTTTAATATTTTTTTGAGTGTAACAGAGAAATTCATGTTTGTTTAGTCATTTACTATTACTATGGAATACTGTCTTTCATACCTCATCGAAATGAAGGGTTTTAATAGGTCTCGTTGACGTTTTTCTGAAAATGGATCCTCACCATTTTCTTCTCTCATTCTCATTCCTTTTTTTTATAACTCTTCTAAAGTTTTACATTAAAATATCTAAATAACAATAAATTATTTGTATTAAAATATTAATATATATCTCCTTCTTACTTTTCTTTCAAACGAATACTCATCATCAAACTCGAAGTCAATTAGCTAAAATTTTGACTACTTTACTAGTTCACTTTCTTATTTCTGGGCCCGGGTCACATCCCACTAATCCAATCGTAAGGGCCCGGGTCCCTTTTATGGGCCATGACTACATCAGGGCATACCAATTCTTGTGATTGCCTAGCGTAAAGGACTGTTGGTGTTGCATAACAACTTTCAAGTGCAAAGTACAAGTAAATTTAACATTTTTATTATATTATGTCCTTTATATTATTATTAACAACCTAACCGTGTTAGAGAGATTGTATGTGACGCCGGAGAATTTCTCTTTCAGTTTTCTCCTTTTGCTATTTTTTAATTTTAAGATAACGTTAATTTTATTCATGTTCATATATAACTTTTCATTTACGTTTAAGTAATAGGATACTCACACAATGTAATAGTTCTTCATTTACGTTTATTCATGTTCATACTCACACAATGTAACGGTTCTTTATTTTAAAAAGCAATACTAATTTTTGGTCGTGAAAAATAGTAGCAAAAATGACAGACCGAAAAGATAATAATAATTAAGAATTTGAATATTGTTATACGATTTATTATCATTTTAACCCTTCGTATTATTTGAGCAATTTATAAATATTATAAAAAAAATATCGTAACAATATAGTTTCTTAATCTTATATGCAGTCAATAATCATATTTAATTTATCGTCATAATTATTGGGAATTTAGGATTACGTATGGACATATATGTAGACATTTTGTTTTCGTAACGATAACAAAAATTGTAGATATATAACTGAAAGAGATGAGTCCGATTAGTACATTATAGACAAGAAATAAAAGCAAACTTTAATTCATACTAAACTCTAAATCTTCAACTTATCCTTCCGTAAGTACAAGTACAATCCTTCTGTTACCAACTATACAAAGTCACTGAGACCTCTGTTGTACATACCACATACATAGGCAGGTACATATCATCGACAACCGACGATTCCATTACCGGAGTGCAATTCTTAGTTGTGATTTTTACGTTACTGGACAGATCTGAAGACATCTTTGAGTATGGTATTCAAACAATGAAGCTTCAACAACAATAGATAGTTAAATATTTTGAATGAGAGTGATTATGTGTCAAATTAATTTCCACCATGTCATAAAATAGATTACGTGGATATCTTGTCACTTTTAATGAGATGAGTTGGCATGTACACATAACAAATTCAAAATCAAACCAATCAAAAAAATTTTATTTACTTACATCGATACAATTTTAACAAGTTTATTACTTGCATAAGTTATAAATTTGTTACCTAACTCGATGCATAAGTGAACATTTGTTCTTGATTCGTGCCATTAATTCTTTAACAAATGCTATTGATATTTTATTTTGTTATACAAGTAATTTAATTTATGGATAGGTAAATGAATCAGAAAAGATATTCAATTTTATCAAAAATTACATTACAATAAATTTTACGTAAAAATGTCTATATCTACATAAAATACTAAAAGAAAATTCTATATATCATGAATTCTTCAAACTGATTAAAATTATTATTTATGATAAAAGAAAAATGACTCAAATTAAGAGTAATACGAAATAAAACTTATACTAAAAATTATAGAGTTAAGTACTACAAATAAAAATCATAGTTTTTCTTTGTCATTTTAGTCTTGACACTAAGAGAGTGTTTAGTTTGAAGTTTAGAATCACTACAAATTTGAACTTTTAATGAGGATGAAAATGGAATCTCAAACTTATCACCCTATTTGAATTTGAAAATTGCTTATATAGATGAATTTGATTTCCATTATTTAAAATTACACTCTTTAACCAAACACTATTAATAGGAATGAATTATATTCCCTCATTCCATTTCTCATAAACCAAACACACCCTAACCAAATACTATTAGGCCCAGATCCATCCCTATCATTTATAACACAAATTGTCACATTCATGGCTTTTCATTAGTTTTGTTTTTCTATATATTCGTTTTGTTTTTAGTCGAACTAAAGTTGAATATTACGAGCCAACAAACATATATTGATATTTAGTTAGAACTTTGTAAATATATTTGTTAGATTAACAATTTAAGTGGCAAAAATATATATTCTATATGAACACTTTAATTATGGACATTTAGAATGTGATTTGTGAAGCATCGGTTTATATTCACTTCAATCAATTGTCTTTCGATATGCAAATAAATGAAAGGGTTAAATAATAAACCTACTCTCTTATAATGTTTTATTTTTTAATACCAAATATTAATTACGCATTTGCTTGAGGTTATCTTTAGCAAATAACTTATTTAAGTTTATAAGAGTTTAAATTTATATTTTTTAAAAATTTAACTGTATGTTCTATTTGGTAGGTAAAAATATAAGAGTTTAGAATATGACGAATGGTTCAATATTAGATTCAGTGTTAAGTTTAACACTAGAGTTTAACATCGGGCACAATTTTAAAAGCATTTATTCGATGTTAAACTTAAAGTTAGAAGTGGTCCACAAAAATGTTTCTCATCCAGTGAAATTAAAAGAGAATAAAAATAAAGTTAACATCAGATTAACCGGCGTTCAAAAATCTAAAGGATCTTTTTGTTAGTTTAATGATAATTGAGGAGTGGTTAACGCCAACCCTCAGTGTTAAACTGTTAAAAACTTTAGGCCACATCAACCCCACTCTCCATGCTTTTACTGGGAAATTTTTTCTATAAAATTAAAGTATTTATAGTCATTTAAAAAGTTGCATAGTTTTAAAAAAGTATAATTACATTACTATCCCTTAGTTAAATCTTTTTCTTTTTTTAGTTTTACAATGCATTAAATTTCATTTTATTTTTTTTTCAGTTTCAATTTCAGATATTTTATTAAATACTTACGACATCTAGTTTATTAAACACATTTAGATAAAAATTATAAATTTCAATTTCATATATAAATAAAAGCTTCATTTAAAAAATTTCTCACTACAACTACTAACTAATTTTGACTTAGTGATATGTGAGTTACATATCCCTTAAACTAAAAGGTTGAGAATTCATTGCCTGTGAGAGAATTCATTAGGGTGAGAAATAGGAATGATAATGATTAATGGAGCTTGGTTGAGTATTATACAATTAATTATCAGTCACTACTAGGTAATAACCCATTACTCACTAAATTGGGGGTTATAAAACTGGGTAACGGTTTAACCCCACTTTGTCTCATTCCACTTTTTGCTCCTAACAATTACACAGTTACATACGTGTATATATATATATATATTATACATTAATATTAAATATCAATTTAGAATAATATTATTATAATTGTAAGTATAATATATAACGATTACGTGTTGAAATATATCTATATTTATGCAAACAATTTACAGTGTAATTCTATATAATATATCCGTGCATAATATAATAAAAATATATTTTTGGGTATTGATTGATTACATGTAATATTCAAGCAACACCAACAGTAAAAGAATACAAAAGTATTGCCTTAGTATTCTCTTAACGTTTTTCATTCCCATTACCTAGTAAGAACAAGCACCCCTCAATTGTTGTATAGGTTGTAGTGATATATATACGGAGTATATATTATATTATATATGGTGGAGATCAAGAGGAAAACAAAAAAAAAGGAAAGAAGGAAGCAAATACTTATTTATGGTCAAAACATAATTTTAAAGCAAGATTCATTATATTAAAGGTTGAAATATAAATGAATCGATTATATACATAATTTAATCAAACAATATTGTTATAATTTTAGGTTTTAAATAAAAAACTCTCAAAATCGACATTTATCATTCATTTGTAATGAATGTTCGTTAAAAATTCAACTTAATATTCTTAAAACATTAATTTATGATAAATATTAACTTATATATGTTATTATACATTGATTATACCATTTATGGGTGAATGTTATCACTAAAAATTCATCAAGAAATGATGTTAAGTAACATTCATGGATGTATAATAACAAAATATGAGTTAATATTCATTTGGAATAAATGTTATAAATGATGAAATCAATAGCTGAAATTTGCTTTTCTCCTTCTTCAGAATTTGAAACTTACCTACGGGTCATTTACCATATTATATATATAAAGCAAAAAGGAGAGGTGATTTTAATCTTTTAACTTCTGAAGGATACTTCCATTGTATTAAATTATTTTTCTTGCTCCATATATATATATTTTATCTCTAAAAATAAAAATAAATTGTCCGTCCGTACGGTCGATTAATCCCTTGTTCAAATCTCCGATCAAAACCCTAGCTACCTCTATACCTGCATGATACATGCATACATGTATATATATGCGCCCCTTTTTTCGTTAAATTTCCATTTAAGTTACTCCATATAATTAGTAAAAATAAAGAAGCTTAATTTAGTTTGCTAATGATTGTTTTATTTCCATGTGACTCAATTTTAGGGATTTTACGGTTGACGGAACCAAATTTATAACTTAATTCAAGCTCTGAAGCTTCGTTGATGATAGAAAGGTATATTTTTTATATTATTATTTAAATTTTATTCAATATTAAGTTCTTAACATGTAAAGTGGATTTCTTTGGTAGCTGGATGGTTGTTATGTTAACTATTTGGGGAAATTTTGTTTGATTCTTAAGAATAATTATTCTAAATTTCCTTATATAAATATGATTGTTTATTAAGGTAAGAAATTGATTAAATGTAATATAAAAACAAATTAATGAAGCTAATTTTGGAAAATGTACCTTAGTGTTAAGTGCTACTTCAATTAGCCTAATTGCAATATTGAATATCCTAAGATTGTGCTTTACATTTTTATTATATTTTTGGCAATTGTTGTGTGTGAAATTTGGGGGCAATGCTTGATTGATTTTTGTTGGATACCTTTTTAACTGTTTTAAGGTGACAAAGGGGTTTTGTAGGGAACCTCTATTCATATATTGTCACAAAACGATTAACTCCTTATGTTATAAGCGCATGTTCCTTTCAAAAGAAGGAAAATGTCTATACCTGGAACACATATTGAACTTCTGATTAGATTCTAGTTACAGTTTTCGGATCAGTTTTACTCGATTTTAATCAAAGACAGTTGCCTCTTTTGTAACTTCTTGTTTTGGTTTGTATAGTGTTTAGCAACTGACAATGTAGCTTCTAGTCAGAAACTTTATCAATTAGTGCTGTATTAGCTTAAGTGTCGGTAAGTGTATCATGTCTCAAATTACTTAATTAGTGTATAACTAATGGGTGGGTCCAAAGATCGAGTTAATTCATATTTAGGTGAGAACTTTGTGTACGGTATAGGAATCTGTAACGTCGTCAGCAAGTGTATCATGTGACATTAGTTAACTTGATGCGTGACTAAGTGAGCTACGAATCATGTTTCAAGCATGTATCGTTTGTCATGTTAGGTGGCTAAACAATTATGTCAGTATAAAAACGTTGATTTATTAAATTGTATGATTCCCAGATCCTAGTAGGATGTTTATGCGCTAATAGCCTAATACGTTAATTCTCAAGAATCTTAAGTTAGATACTTGATGAATGTGTTTTTATGCTACTATATACAGGGTGTAAGTAACACGAAGTTGTAAGTGTTAAAAGTTTTAGCCTTGTAGTTTTGTCTGAGATGAAAAAAGTAACTTGATGTTTCTAGTTGTAATTTCGAGGACATAATATTACGTGCTTAATTTCTTGCATGATGTCAACAAATGCAGTTATATTCGTAATATAGCTTTTTCTTTTCACTTGACCAGGATTTATCTGCTGCATATCATTCAACATCATGAGACGACGGAATATGTCGTACACGGGTCTAATGCTTGATGTGGAACCACAAGTCCATCATCATCCAGAACATGGTATGGTACCTTACGGTGGGGCAACATCTTTTCGGCAGCCTTATAATACTCCCACAATATTACCACCTCCAAGGAACTTTGATCCTCATTACCTGCCCGAAAATCATGGGCACCTGCCCTACGTCATAACCCAATACAACAGGGAACCTTGCAATACATTCATGATACCTTCACCTAGTGGTGGAGTTTTCTCTGTTCCAGTTAATAGCCATTTGGTTCATGGTGGTCAATCGGTTCAAGCAGTACCTATTCCTTGGTTAGACCAGCTTACATGGAATCGTTCTCATGGCGTACCTTTTCTGCTAGGTATTTGAAAATTCTATTTGCTTTCTATATTCTTTAGGTCTATTTTTTTTTCTTGTTTTCTTTTTGTTATGCTAATTTTTCTTAAATTGATTGGAAATGGATCCAACACGATCATATCAATATCCTCATTCACTTTTATAGAATATATGGATATTTTTTATCGGTTATGAGTTTAAATATCGCGTATGCATGTATATGTTGCTCGAATTTTGATGGTCATTAGATGAACAGTGTTGTCATATCAATTAAAAAAGACATATTGGGTAATACGAGATGTATATAGTTTTTGTTTGAGTGTCGAATACAAGTTTACTTACAGTAATAAACTATACATGCTTTGCTACTAATCATATTACTTTTTTTGTCCAAAAGTAAATGCCACAATTTATTTCTGGTTAAGATTCGAATCCAGATTCACCCTCTGACTATTAGCAATCATTATAAGTAACTGTAAAGATGGTTTTGGCTCTCAATAAGCATTTTTATTGTCCTTATGGAGGGCATGTAAACATGTTAGGTATTTGCTAAATACTAGTAGTAAGACATTCTAAGTAAACTACATTGCATATCAAAGTTTGCATTTATTTTGGGTGACTGAGTATTATTTACTGAGAAGATATATTGTCAAATATTTGATTTTAAGGTATTCACCTAGAATCTTGCTCTCTTGTTATTGCAGGTGGTATCGAGAACATGGGACTTCATGGATCTCAAATCCCAGCCATGAGTAGAAACTCCATGCCTTTAATGCATCCTCGTCCTGTTAGGCCCCCACATGGGTCCCACAATATTTATCATCCACCCCCAACCCGACCACCACCTTTGCCGCCAGTGCAAGTCCAAAACATGGACATTCATTTGCAATCGACATCAACTTCACATAGTAATCATACTGGTACCTCCAATTCAAATCCTTTTCAGAACGGTATTGATTCAGGGCCTAGTTCTGTGCCCATACCACCACCACCACCACCATCACCTGGCCTTAGGGATTACGAGGCTCATCACCGGGAATTGACGATTGGCTTTACTTTAGGGCATCATAGCTTTGGTCATCTGAGAGTTCTTCCACAAGATGTAATTCTATCTCTATACATACACACACACACACACCGAACTATAATAAATTTTCCCGTCATTTTTTGCAAGAATGATGGTTGTTTTGCAACAAAAAGGCGAAAATGATGATTAAAAAAGTCAAATTAATTGTTAATTTGTTATTAAAACTACTATCGTTGTTTATTAAGTGTAATCACTTTCACCAACTCACATGTTTGATGGATGTAGGGAGTTGAAATCCTTGATCTTTCCAATTACCTCGAAGTAAAATAATTAGTTGATCATCACAACAATATGTGCTTGGATATAGACCACATGTCTTAGGAGGGAAGTAGTAAATGAATTACTTTGTTTACCCTCTCCACTTAAACAACTAGTAGTAGAGGTGTAAATTGTTCTCGAGCTAAATGTCAGGGGCACGGGATTCATTTATGTAAAATGGACTTTGGCCCGAGCTCGAAAAATATTTAAAAATGTTGTTCTCAGGCTACAGTGAAAGAATAATTGAACTTTGATAGTACAGGTAGAGTAATCAAAAAACTTTCATGGGTTTTTTTTCCCTATATGCATGCATTAACAGAGAGCTTATCAGTCTCATAATTAGGTTTAGCATAATCATGTGAATTGCATTACCTATCACCTTTTCTTTTCTGTCCCTTCCAATAAAACGCTTTCTATATGTTTCTATACTAGCATCAGTTTACCTGATCATTTATAAATCAACATTGTAACAATGATGGTCCTTTTTAGTTATTTGGTTTATTTCTTGTTTTACCATCATAACAGAATTTATCGTTTATCTTTCTGTGCAGGAGCTTCTTGCACTAGGTGAACAGATTGGCAGAGTTGACTCTGGCTTGTTAGATGATTTTATTTCCAACCATCTAAGAACGAGAACGTTTTCCAATCTTGAAGATGTAGCACTTGGCGTTGAAGAACCTAATTTATGTGTAATTTGTCAGGTATATCTTTGCAAGTCTTGTTAGTTAAGCATATCATGATTTTGAGTTACCTTCTTGAACATGGAAACTTCATTTACTGTCATAATCTTATACAGGTGTTTAGACAGCTCATAGAAATGAGTGATCAAAGTTTTCAATATGACTTGCTTGATATTTTGTTGCCATAAAGCCCATCATTCTTACAAAAGTGAAAGGTTACTGGTTTTGGATACAACGTGAAAATGTCGATGAAAAAGAGGCACTTCTTGTCTAAAGTTACTTATTCCTCGAAAGTATTGTAATAATTTTAGTCAGAGCTATAGTTTGCTTGTAATGAGAGGCCAAACTATGATGGTTTGAAAAGGTTTATCTTTTAAATGGCAATTTTTTAAGTTAATGTCTGAACTCTGAAGGTAGCTAATGCTGGAGATAAGTTAGTTGGTGAAAGTGATTTGCACCATTTGGGATTGATATAAGTTACAACCGAAAATTCGTTTATACCTTTTCGCTTCATTATCCGTGGGTGGGTCATGTCTTTATCTAGTATAGTGGGATTCATAATCTCCGTCTTTCTTTCGTCTAAAAATTCGAATTCTGTAAGTCGGACCTAGAATTGTTGTTAAGATGTGTATGATCTAATCATCTAGACATAGAGAATGCTATGGATTCGAGCTGCATTTCCTTCTATCCACACGAGCAATTTTTTGTTACCTTTTTTGTCCACTAACTGGATCGTGTGATGTTGATTTGGGTTATACAGATGGAGTTTGAGGATCAAGAAAAGATCGGAATGCTGGATTGTTGGCATGAGTACCATGAAGAATGTATCAAGAAGTGGTTGATTGTGAAAAACAACTGCCCCATTTGCAAATCCACAGCACTTGCCTAAACAGACGGTGATTTTTCTCTGTTATAAAATGTGGTAAATATTAAAGTTCGATGTCGTTATGGAGAGCAACTGTCAATAACCGTCTAAGACACCCTATGTGTTGGCTATAGTACCCCCTTAATCTTGTTCAATACCTTTTCTGTATAGACTTCTTTTTGCTGACCAGTTCACTCGCCGAAGTGATTGGTGATATTTAACCTTGGGGTTTGTGTGTGTTTGTAAATTTTGGTACATATAACTTGAGCGTTCATGTGGATGCTGGTGATTTTGTATATATGGTTAGTTTTAGATGATGCAAACTTGCCTTTTTGTTAATTTAGTTGATTCTGCAAAAGAAATTTCTATTCTCCTGGACATCGTAATATACACAAAGACAAGATCACATGGTGCTTAGCTTTTTGCAGCAAGTCATGTGGTGTTTACAGTTTCAATTTATAGTCCATTAAATTGTAATTTAAGAGAACATGTATAAATAGTGATTTTGAAGCTCTTTTTTAGAAGACATGAAGTGGGGATTTTTCTGTTGCGGTTCATCATTGAAATCAAAAAGAAAAAATACTACCCTCATGATTATCAAAGGTTATTTAATAGTCAAATAGTAGTCTCGTGAGAATGGCGTTCTGTCACCCTGAGATGACGTTTGGAGCAGCCTTCCCATTGAGACGCTGTGTCAATCCTTTTTTTCTTGTTTTCTTCTCTTTTGTTTTCTTATTTTCTTTTCCTTTATATTTGGAAGAAGAGAAGATAGTTGCTCTGTGTACTGTATGTATGGTGTGTACTGTATGTGAAGAAGAGACATATAATTAGATGATGGTTTAGAAAATGGGCTTGATTTTTAATTGAGCTCATTTATTTAAATGTGCTATTTTTTTAAATGATTTATTTTTTTTAAAATAGGCTTTTTTTCTTTTAAAATGGGTTTTTTTTAAAAAAAATTATTTTAATTGTTTAATTTATTATTATGATTCATTTTTATTTTAATAATTTACTTATTTTGTTTAATTTATTTTGTTATTTATTTTTATTTAAAAAGTTATTTGAATTTCAAACAAATAATAAAATTAAAAATAAATTTTTAACACTGTCTTGAACATTATTCTCACTCTCTCATTTTTCAACAACAGTATTCCTTTCAAACATTATAAAACACTATAACATTTGAATCACCACTTCACGTGGCCTTAGAGCATCTCAAATGATGAAAAGCTTTTAACAAGTTTTTTTCTTGGCACATCAATTTTTTATAAAAATTTTTTTAACAAAAGCATTGTCTCCAATGATAAAAAGCTTTTCTTTTCAAAAACCATACACACATACTTTCAAAAAAGTTTTTCACGTATAACTTGAGATTTCTTAAGCTTTTGCACAAAAAAGCTTTTCCTCCAATAAAGAAAAGATTTTCAAAAGCTTTTCTACATAAAAAAAGTTTTAGAGAAAACCTTTATTAGAGATGCTCTTAGTGATGTTCAACATTCAATCATAACCGTATGACTGTCACAAGGTTTTGACATTGTTCCAATTTCTATTATTGTATTGAGCTATAACTTTTCAAGAAGCCATAGTTGCATAAATCTAAAAAGAGACTGATCTACCTAAGTTTTTGAGCACTTGTAAGTTGTAACCTATGTATCTTTGCTTTTTAGCTCTGAGAGAAACCAAGCTGGCTGTCCAATGTGTTATTTGGGATTTTTGCAAAAAGTATAGACGTTTAATTGTCACGAGGCAAAATCAATTCAGTGACATCTTAAGCAAAATACACATATACATTTTTTAAATATTAAATATTTTAAAAATATTATACGTTAGTTGATTATACAGGATAAATATTGAGTGTAAGTCCAGTCTTTTCACGTACGCTTATCCAAGTACATATGATGGTGATGAGATTTGTAAGTGGAGATCAAATCTCTATCTCTATTTATATATAAATCTTGGTCCCTAAACAATACACCTCATGCTCCATAAATCTTTCGTGTGCTTTAAGAATGCCACGTTAAAAACTTACGTGTGTGTACGACTTCCTCATGACAACCTTAAGCATTGTGTGCTGAACCACATTAGAAGTGAGTTCTATGTGTCTTGCATTGCATACATGAGTGCTCATGCTACGTACAAAATTGACTTAGCCATGAATTGTCCATTTTATTTTATTCATATCATCGTTATATTTGATAATTATTTCAATACTAATTATATTTAGTTAGGGACTAAGCCAAATATCAAAGTAAAATTAAAGGCTTCAAGGCATACCTTTTTATGTGATGCATGTATGGGTGATATATGAACACACTTATATATAACTTGGATCCATATTACTTTTTATAATAATAATACTTAAATTATATTGATTTTCATGAGATTAACTAGAAAGAATAAAACAAGACATGGACTTCTCTTTATATTCTCATCAAATTGATCTTAAGCATGAAGTAGTTACACGTTACACGTATTGTTTTTGAATTCCACCTCATGCATGCTTTTAAAGTTTTGAGTCAATAATTCATCACAATTAGTTCTATTTGTGCCACGTCCTTCTTGTAGACTTGCGTTGTGTTTCTCGTTGAAAATTTGTTAGCATGTACAAAACTAGGTGATGGATATATGAGTTTAGTCATTTCTATGATGGGATCAAGTATTAGGTTAGTATAATCATTAATACATGTGGAAGTGTCCCACTTTAGTAACCATTTAAAACGCTAATCTAGTAATCTATTATCACGAGTTACAACTTTTATCGTCTTATATATATTCTTAGCAAAATAAAAATAGAAGTGACTTATAGTGTGATCGTTTCACACCTTATTTTGTAAGTACCACCAAACTCATTTTTACCAAATACTTTGTCGAGTTTGTGAGACTATTTTCACGGCATTCAAATGAAAATTTAACGTCTGATTATATTGTTCTTTAAAATTTGGGATGTTACATGAACATAATGTCATGTTTTTTCTTTCCTTCTCTTTACAAACTCAGATCTCAATAGTAATGAGAAAAGATAGACGCTCGGTGATCTTGATCTGTTAAGAGAGATTCCGGGATCGAGGTTGAGATTTAAAAAGGATTTAACATTACTCGTATGAAAAGGCTAAACATATGATGGAACACATTAGCGACTCATTAAAACTTTACTCTTCGTACTTAGGAGAAATTTTGAAAACAATTCAGCATTTACTAATATAAATGAAAAGGCTAACAAATGAAGAAACAATTCAGTGACTCGTTGAATGTCAAACAAACAATCTCTTAAATATTACAAAAATTCGTAGAAATGACATATGTTACTTAAAAGAGTCTTATACCCCTAGCAGGATCGTTCTCAATTCAATCGGTGTCTTGCCTTCAAGAATCAAGACTAGCTTATAATTTATACTCTGTCAATCAATTTGCAGGCTTAAACTCATGTTCCCAAGATTCCAAATTTACTTCATGAAAACCGTCTTAGATCCTGAAAAAAAGCATCCCGACACATATTTTATACATATCAACTACATTTAACAATTAGAAAAGAACAGAAATTGACTAGTAACTTCAAGTAGAGTAGACGAGCATTAGTACACTTACTCTTCTTAAGCAGAGCAGCAACCAACTTTCTTCACAGCAGAGACATCATCCTTTGATCCCACATTGATAGTTTGTCCTTTAGGCAGAGCTGAAGAGTCATTAGCTGCATCAAGTGCTTTTCGGCTAACAACGTGATATATTTGTGTAAGCACTTCTGTGAAAGCGGTTTCAACATTCAAAGCCTCCAGAGCTGATGTCTCCATAAAATAAGTGTTTTCCTTTTCTGCAAATGTCTTTGCCTCCTCTGTAGGAACAGCACGCAAGTGGCGTAAGTCAGCCTTGTTTCCTACTAGCATGATCACAATGTTTGAGTCAGTGTGGTCCCGCAGCTCTTTCAACCATCTCTCAACGTTCTCAAAGGTGACATGGCGTGATGTATCATATACAAGCAAAGCACCAACAGCCCCTCTGTAGTATGCACTTGTAATTGCACGGTACCTTAAGTTACACAAGAGAAGACATTCCCATAAAATTAGACTAAAAAAGATGAAATTTTGCAATAAATATATGGTCAGCGGTGGCAATTTGGACCCATACAGCCTCAAACAGTTCAAATAAAAAAAATAGCTAAAAAGGAAACGGGATGAATGGGTTGAAAGTCGCCCAAATTATACTTTTGATGCATACAACTTCCTGAAGGCTAAAGCATTTTCAGTCATTCAGATTACTGTTGTTATAATATGGTTATGATCATCATATTAAGTATTTAAGGCATTATATATATTTAGTAGAATAGTTAATATAATGTAGAGTAATGGTTGTACTTCAACTGAAACTAAAACATCACGTGTTTCGACCTGAACAGATTTTGACCCGCTACCCAACATGTCTGACCCAACCATTTTTCAAATGCATACAAAGAAAAGGAAGTAACAGTCCTTCATGTACTTGGTAGATAAACAATTCATGCAATGTGTGTCTGAATTTCACACAGATACGGTTTCAACAACTCTACCAACCTGTGCTCTTCTGTGGGAAAGGAATAACGTTACCTGTTGCTAACTTCATACTATAGAGTATAGACAAGAAATACAATTTGTAGGGATGAAAATCTAGTTTTGACTCACAATCACAACAAACCAACTAGGTATGTTCTATGTCTGCTATCTTTTTAAAAATGGGAGATAAAAATTAAAAACTCACTCGTCAATGTCCTGTCAGTTGGTTGGTACCATCAGGCCAAAGGCCTCCAGGTTAACTAGGTATATGCATATATAGATGAATTTTATCTGATCGCTAAAAGACACTACGATATCATCAAACGCATATTATTACCACTAGCTTCATACATCAACTGATTAATTATTTACCAATATGCATTATTGTTACAAGCTGCTTCCAAGACTTTCATATCACCTAGCAAATACTTACAATTCCCAAAATAAACATCAAGAATGATCAATGTACTTAATTTACAACAATGACAAAGGTTTAGTTAACGCTATATCAGATTACGATTATTCGGATGTAGCTAGCAGTTTAAACCAGGTACTAGGATACAAACTCATAGACACGATTCACTTGTCCATCCTAGAACGCGCTATGCATACAACTTCCACATATGCAGAAACTCAAATATCATTTCAATTCTGAGGTAACAACTAACTACACAGAAATGACAACACATTTACTTTTCAAACAAACATAATTGTAACTGTATCTATCATTTCAAATACACAATTTACACCAATTAACCCCTGAGATCACCAGAATAACGATATAAACCCTAGAAAAATATCAATTATCATAGATCGAGATCTTAATGTGAATAAAAACAATAATTAAAACCTGCAGCTTCATTTCAATGAAATTAATTAAAAATTATAATAGAATTAAAGAAAAAAAACCTTTCTTGACCGGCAGTATCCCAAATCTGAGCTTTAACAATTTTATCATCAACACGAATCGATCTGGTAGCGAATTCAACTCCAATGGTTGACTTAGATTCGAGGTTGAACTCATTTTTAGCAAATCTAGAAAGTAAATTTGATTTGCCGACACCAGAATCACCGATGAGAACTAATTTGAAAAGGTAATCGTAGTCATCGTCGGCTCTGTAAGCCGCCATTTGATATGAATTGATTTGATAGGATGAAAATAAGTGAAAATAGACAGATATAAGAAGGATTTTGTAAGTATTTTAGATTGATTAAATTAGTGAAACAAGTTTGTTGTTGGGGCCTGGGGGTTTTACGGGGCGATCGATGAGAGATCGTGTTGACAAGATTCACAAGATAGGCGCGGCGTACGCGTTGTTTCGAAATTCAAGATTCTTTTCATATTTAAGCTTTTTTTTTCTTCCCTTTTTTTTTTACTTCGTACTATTGTACTAGTATATATAAATAAATTTTTTATATTTAACTAAATATCACTAGGTGGTATTCATAGTTAAATTATATAAAGTTTTTAAAAATGTATAATTAGTATATTTTGTAATAGAAAAATGACAATTTTATCTTTACCTTTTGCAAAGTCTTTTATTAACCAGTTTTGTGAAAAAGTAAATTAGAGTTAAATAGGTTAAGTAAGTATTTATTTTTAGAAGTAGACACTTATTTTGAGACAAATTAAAGTAGAAAAGTAAATATTTATTTTGAGAGGAAGAAAATAATTACTTAATCGAAGTTGAAAATTATAACTGAAACTGACAATACAATTGGTTTATGCAGACAACACATGCACAAATGATAAATATTTATCAAATTACGAATACTTATCGAATGGATTCACCTAACTTCTTTTTAATAGTTTTTCAAACATGGATATAACTTTTCTATCACACTAGTACCAACATACTTATCATATTTTCACATACCTATTGTAGATTGTTGTCATCATTTTAAATTGTGATGTTAGAAAATTTATCCTTTTAAATTTGGTACGTCCAAACTTGTAGAGTTTAAAGGGAACCACATCATAAATGATAGGTAAATAACCAACTTTTTTTATATAAAATAGAAGGGCATTTAATGACAACGTGCAAATCACTCCGGTCTCCAAAAAAGTATGATAAAATATAATAATGTTATAAAGGCCACATTTAGCATCCACTATTTGAATGTCCATGCGGTTACGAGCATCAAATGTGTTTGGACAACTTTGGTGTATACAAATAAGGAAGTGATATATGTCTAAATAAGGATAGGGGTAGATTCGAAATTTGTAATAATATAGGGGGCAGTTATGTAATATGTAGAACTGACTATAGATATATACTCCCATATGTATGATATGTGAATCAAATTACCTTCTCTATTAATTCGATATCTCTCTGTATCTAAATTTCTTTGTTCATTGACTCTTATTATAGTTATAATGAATAATGAATTCTATTTGATTTTGTAGACTATTCTTTCATCCTAACTTACCTAGTTGTTTAGAGAAATTGATCGACCACTTATTCATTTCGATTTTAATCAATCATGTTGTATCATTAGGAGATGTATTGATACATTGCTCATCCCACATTGACCACTTATAAATAAGATAATGAGTATATTAGTGTAAACATTCCCTCAACTAGTGAACTTATATGAGCCCAATCCATAAACAAATTCGTAAGGTACAGATATCAAAGTGGACATTATTCACTATACATGGTTTATTCGTATCAATGGTATCAAAAACAATCTTTATACGTCTCGGTGTGGGAGACAACTTGAATTTCATTCATCGAGGACGACGAATTTTTTCACCTCGATGAATCTTTTCAAGGGGATGTATTGATATTTCATCGTTCCACATTGACCACTTATAGAGAAGTTATTAGGTATATTAGTATAAACATCCCCTCAACTAGTGGACGCGTTTTGAGTTGGTGCATGGGGCAAACTCAGAAACAAACCCGTAAAGTAGAGGTACCAAAGTGGACAATATTCGATAGACGAGGTTGGTTCGTATCAGAAAACTTATATTAATATTAGTTTATTGACGTTACTGTTATTTTTTTTTCCTTTTCAACTTAAAGCTTTAACAACCCACATATTTCAATTTCAACATAATATAAATTCATTATCTCATAATCGACTTTAGTTAAGAAAACTCACATGTGAATTGTTACATCGATCATAAAAAATCTGGTAAATAGTTACATCAAATTACCCTATTTAAATGTACTGACTTTAAATCTTAGAATTACACTTGGTATGTTTATTTGATAATAAATGTCCTCATAAACTTTATATAGGTAGCCAACAAACTAACAGAGAACGTCCCTAAAAAAACAAACATCTTGAATTGAAGAAAGAAACACGTTATGTTTTTATTATTAATGTGTCCCATAGATTTAACTAGTGGATTGGTAGGTTCAATTTAATTGTTTTGATCTTAAAACATTTTTTAAACACTAAATGTAAATCAAACCAAATGTACATGATTTAAAGATCAACAGTCTAGTCAAGGAGAAGAAGGTTTCGACGAAGATGACTTAATAGATAACGAAAAATTAGTTGTATGGCCATATTTAGTTTATATGAAAATGTACTAGTTTAGAATTTGACATGTTTATCTATCAACTGGGCTAGCTTAGTTGGTCACTAAGATTTTCTTCTGGAGCCTTGGGAGAGGATGTTTTGCTAGAGGAGGTCTCAAGTTCGAGTCTCACCCGGAACTTTTACCTCTTTAGGTCATAAAAAAAAAAGGAACATTTGGGTCTCAAGGTTAGCACAATTGAATGCAACTGCTAGACCTGAACCTCTAACATTTAACAAACCATCTTAAAAAAAATAAAAAAAATTTAAATATTTCAATCCGCCAACCCATCAACATAAACTTATCGATCCAATCTAATTTGAATTGTCACTCTCATATTAAGTATATATTTATATTTATTTATAAGTTCTTTTGTGTATACAAATCATGATAAAATGTATTTAATGACACTTGATAATGTTACCTTAAATCACTTGTCAATAATAATTTAAAGAAAAGAAGACAGATAAGTATTATTATTGGTACTAGTAGAGATTGACTTGATAACGAGGACTATGGACTACACACGTCACGAGTTTCCCCACGTGACACCTTAATTATTTTCCTCCTATAATTAACCCATTACCTTTTTAATTTCTTATACGTAAATTAATTAGTGATTAGTGATGAGTAGTTCCGAGTTCCCTTGTAAAGATTCCGACTATCAGTCTGGAAACCACTTATCGTCGGAAGCGATCGCCGGAGCTCTACCTCACGGTCAAAACAGTCCACTTGTTTGTCCGCTTGGTCTCTATGCCGAACAGATCTCCGGTACCTTTTTCACTGCACCTCGTAAACTCAATCAACAAATTTGTTTTGTTTATTTCTGTGGTTACTAATAAATTGTTAATTTTATGTTAACTGAAAAAATATATGTATATGTTAACGAATATATGATCATAGCTGGTGGAAGTGTAAATCGGGTCGGGTTTCAACTTTTAATCAGGTTTTAAGCTGAAAATCCCAATTCAAATTCTTATTGTTTATGGAAAATGTAGAAAAAGTTCAGGAACTTAGCAAAGTAAAACTTAGAAAATCATAGATCAGTATAAATTTTGATGAACTTTTTATTCTTTTTGTACAATTAGAGTATGCAAAAGTGTTATCAAGGTTATTTTCTCTTTAAATTATGGTTTGAGCAAGAACATAAGTTTTATGTATTTGAATTATTGAGATGTGTATATGTTATTTCTGTGTGCAACAGCTGGCTGTATAGGATCAAGCCTTCAGGAACTCATGAGCCATTTAAACCAAGAGTACCCAAACATGACAAATTGTTGAGTGAATTCAGCCAGGTTAACAGTGCTATCAACCCCACTCAAGTTCTATGAAAACCTGTTGACGACCCAAATGAACCGCCAAATTTTTTTGATGGGCTGTACTCTTTATGTGGGGCTGGCAGTTCTTTTCTTTGACATGCTTTCGCCATTCACATGTAAAATTTATTTATTACATCTTACTTTACTGTTCCTATAGTTTGCTTCTAGTATAGTACCCTATAAAGTTTGCATTTTCTTACCGTACTATGATCATGTAGGTATGCTGCAAACAAATCAATGGAGAACTGTGCTTTTTGCAATGCGGATGGCGACTTCTTGATAGTTCCTCAAAGTGGTAGTAAGTTGCATATGTTGTCTCATTTTCCATATATGGGTCTTCCTTTTTTGATATTTAGTATACTTGTGTCGAAGTAGGGATCAGTGTAATTTTAGTAAACCATAATTCCTTATCTGTGTGCAGAATTCATTAAGAAAGTGTGATATTGGAGTCACATAGTTTTTATACGTTTTATTGTCCATACAGGGCTTTGGATCACTACTGAGTGTGGAAAATTACAAGTGTCTCCTGGAGAAGTAGTAATCCTTCCACAAGGGTTCCACTTTGCTATAGACTTGCGTGATGGCCCTTCACGTGGTTATGTTGCTGAAGTTTTCAGTACTCATTTCCATCTGCCTGATCTTGGGCCAATAGGTACCTACTTCTGATCTTTGTCCTTCTATTTCGATTTCCAGATTAGCAATGATGCTTTTATTTGTATGTCTCTGAAGTAGAATTACATTTATAAATGTGGTTTTTAAATCTGTCTCACTTTTAGGTGCAAATGGTCTTGCGGAAGCAAGGGACTTTCTGGTGCCCACAGCTTCATTTGAATAGGAATCTCGCCCAGGTTACACAAGCATACAGAAATTTGGTGGCGAACTTTTTACTGCAAAACAAGATTTCTCACCATTCAATGTGGTAGCTTGGCATGGTAATTATGTCCCTTAAAAGGTATGCTTGACTGGAAACACTTGACTGGTACATTTCATTGAACAATTTGTGTATGTGCAAATGCTGTAAAGAATGTATCAATTAGTGATGGGCTTTTTCCAACTATTTCCTTCTGTATTGACCAAATCATGTCATATTAACTGCCTGCAGTATGATTTGAGCAAGTTCCGCCCTTACAATACAGTTTTGGTTGACCATGGTGATCCATCAATAAATACTGGTGAGTAGAATGTACTGTTATGGTCTCGTAGAAACTTTAATAAAATGGGAGGTTAATTTTTTATCTTATTAAAATCCTAATGCAGTTCTGACTGCACCCACTGACAGACCTGGTGTTGCATTGCTTTATTTTGTCATATTCCCTCCACGGTGGTTGGTTGCTGAACATACCTTTAGACCGCCTTACTACCACCGCAATTGCATGAGTGAATTTATGGGTCTTATTCATGGAGGATATGAGGTAATGTTTCATTAGTGTTGGCAATGTCGATCCACTTCTTATGAATGGGTCAATTTGGGTTATGTTTTTATCTCTATCGAGTCAAAGGGTGTAATGGAAAAGTTTGTTTAAAAGGAAACGGGTTGAACAGGTAGAAAGTCACTATGGCGTACCTTTAATGCATAAAATCTCCCAAATTATTTTATTCAAAAATTCAAATTATTATTGAAATAATATAAATTATGTAATGGCTATTTTTATGAAACTTCACAGCTTTTGGATGATGGTTTTTGAGTCAATCCATTTAGCTGCACAGAAATAACCCTTTCAGACCGAACCTGTTTTGACATGTGACCCGACCGACCCGACCAACCCGACCTGCCCACCCCGCTCATTCTGGTACCCTGTATCTCGCATACATGATATTGGACAAGTTGTGATGCTTTTGTGATCTTCTTCGTATTGTAAAGTAGAGTATGATAAAAAATGACATTCTCAGGCAAAAGCTGATGGGTTTCTTCCTGGCGACACAAGTCTTCACAGTTGTGTGACTCCTCATGGCCCTGACACGAAAACCTATGAGGTAAGCTCCTACTTGTCAAGTTCCGTACTTTAAGGTCCTAAAGTTGAATGTTCATTTCATAAACTGGTTTATCTAGGAATTTTAGATACATGGTTCTCCTTTTGGACTATTTGCGTATAATAAAATTCTAAGAACAGAACGACAATACCAAGTGTGTACAGAATAGAAGCATGATTGCTAATAATCAACCTACCTCCCCTTGGCTGCAGGCAACAATTGCACTTGGCAATGACTCTGCACCCCGTAGAATAAAAGACACAATGGCTTTCATGTTTTAATCATGCCTAATGCCACAAATCTGCACATGGGCTCTCGACGCTCCATCCGTGGATCACAATTATTACCAATGCTGGATTGGATTAAAATCTCATTTCATCAACAACACGGAGAACACAAGTTTACAAAATGGGCATACTGAAACTGAAGAATAGAATTATCCATCCGCTAGGTTTTCAGGATCAGATAAACCGGGATTGATGATGTTCTCAAAATGCTGCAGATATTTGAACCTTGGTAAATATTTTCTGTCTGTAGATAAAGCAGATGTACATATTCACGAAGTGACATGGATATACAGTATTATATAACTAAAGATAAAGTGAATATAAATAAAATTGTCTGAGCTTGAACATGCTAGTAAAAAAATGTCTGTTTTGCTTTTCTTTGTTTTAACTCGGGTTGATGGCTCCAGTAACTTCTTGCCAGCGAGTGTAGAAGCGTGTTTATGTGAAAAAATTTCTTATGTCTCCTCTCCTTCCAATGTTTTGGATCTCGGTCAGTGAATGCACAGTACACACAGTATTGGCTATCAAATACGAACCTTAACACGATGTAAGGAAAATTGAATTGATAATACTATGAATAAGAGGTCAGGTAAACAGGTAAATATAATTACAATATAATTGAAAGTTTACGACATAAGTGATTTTGGTTGGTTATAGAAGTTTGTATTTGCGTAGTTTATTCGTTTTATCTATTAGTTAAAAGAAAATTTTCAAATAAATTTTTATGGTATCAAACTACAAGCGCGACCTAGAGAATTGTTCTTGCACTACAAATAGTGTTACTTGATATAGCTTGCGGATAAGAATCGTAACAGCGATCCCTGCAACACCAGTCTCGCAACTACCAATGCGGAGTTCGCAACAAGCCATCTCAACAGGCTTGTTGTGACTCCGCAACCTGGACTTTGTTCCGAAAGCACCATTTCGCGACCAGCTCTCAAGTTCCACAACAAGATTGCTGCGTAACTGAGGAATATTTTATGATAACTTTTTTCAAGAGGGGTATCTTAAAATCATTATGGGGATTGGGGTATCTTTGTATTTTCTGCTGTTACTTATCTTTTCATAAAACTTACAAGGTGACTTTGTGTAAAACTTGAACATCTAAACATAACTAATTTTACGGGTCTACGTTTGGTTGGATCGGTTTAGACCTAACCAAATAGGTGAGACCGATTTCAACTTCTGAAAATTGAAACGGATTGGTCTAAACTAGATAAAACACCAAACCAATTCAAATACGTTTTGGTTAATTTCACTTTAAGATTTGAAATCCTATAATCTGTCCAACGAATATATACATGTTGCCTAAATAGGTGTTTAAAGAAATGATACTAGCTCAAATAATTGACTGACACAAACAACAAAACAAATGTTAAATATGTATTAAAAATGTATATATTTTGAATACATATATTATATTGTACCTTTAAATAAGGATAAATATTATATTATATTATGTGAACTTCAACTTCTCAATCTAATAATTTAATTGATTAATGTGATAAAGTATGTTGATAAAAAGACATTAAAGTATTAAACATTTAAACAGTGTGAATCGAGAAAGAGAAGTATGTCACATCATGAGCACGTGGTGTTGAGATTCCGCCAATTAAACTAGCGCGCCTTTTTCCCCAGTGAAACCGTTGCAACTCACCCAATTAGCTGTTGCTAGCTGTCATAATCTTTTCTTCCATGTGATCTCCAAACCCCATTTCAATCCCCTTATTTACCATTCACTTCAACATTTAAATCATATTAATTCAATTAAATTACTTGTTCAGTATTCATATCCATCAATCTTCTTTCAATTTCAGTTATCAGATTCATTTCAGTTTCCATTTCATTTGCTTAATTCTATCAAATTTCAAAGTTATTTATTTGCTTGATTCGATTGGTTTGAATGGCGCAATTGCCGCCAAAAGCGCCAACAATGGCGCAAAAATGGCCGTCACTCGGCTTCCAGACGATGCAAATGCCGTTAACAGCGTCACAGCCGCCGAGCTGGATGGATGATTTCATCGATTACGCATCGGTCAAAAGAAACTCTCATAGGAGATCCTCTAGCGATCCAATTGAGTTTGTTGAAACTCCGTTTAGTAACGAAACTCGTGGCTCAAGTCGTAACGACTCGTTGATTCCTAGCTCAAATAATAACGGATTTGATCGTTTGGACGATGAGCAGCTTAGCTCGATGTTTTCTGATGATGTCACGGCGAACTTTCAGTCAATGAAGTCATCGATATCGTCTACTACACCATCCGATCAAAATAGTGACAACGAGGAACCTAAAACGACGCCTTTTCAAGAGCAGCAACTGAAGAATGAGCCTGGAGAGGTTGAAGATTGCGGTAATTACGAAAATGAGACGAATTCTGTTAAGCCTCAGATTACCTTTTCAAGCGATGGTAGCACCATTGTTGATCCAAAAAGAGTAAAAAGGTAGATTTCGTAAAACATAATGTACAAATTGTTACTTCTTTTACTAGATATTGAATGAATCTGAATGAATTCTACTCCGCTAGATATACATTGCTTGAACCACAAGCTACTGGAATTGCATTATTTGATAGTTACATTTCGCTAATTCATATTAATTAATTATTAATCAGGATATTAGCGAATCGTCAATCTGCTCAAAGATCAAGAGTCAGGAAATTGCATTACATTTCTGAACTCGAACGCAGCGTTACAACTTTGCAGGTATAATTTGGACATACACCTTCATTATTGCATGAATGTTTGAAGATAAAACTGTATACATTATATATACATGAATTACTAATATTTTAATTTTGTTTAAAGACGGAAGTATCGACATTGTCACCACGAGTAGCGTTTTTGGACCATCAGAGATTGATTCTAAACGTCGACAACAGTTCACTTAAACAAAGAATAGCTGCTTTAGCTCAGGACAAGATCTTCAAAGATGGTAACGAGATCGATTCTTCATCTTGATCAATGGAAACAAATGATCATTGTCGATTAACAGTTCATCGAAAATGGCTTTTTGTTAAATTCTTATTCTTATTAATTATAAATTATAAATATGTGGCATGTGTTTATGATATAGACCACATAAAGTATTGGTTATTTTTAGTTAAATTTGATCCGGTATAAGTTTGATAAGTTTCTACTATATATAATGTTTTAAGTCGCTCTGGTTTGTTATTTGGTAACTTTTACATATTTAGTATTAATGTTTCAGGGTGATATTAAATTGACTTGAAAGTTCGTTATTAATTTTAGTCAGAAATATAAAATTATAATATAAGTTGATTAAATTGCAGCTCATCAAGAAGCATTAAAGAAAGAGATAGAAAGATTAAGAAGAGTTTATCATGAACAAAACATGAACAAGGCAGATAACAACAACACCACCGATCCACCGCCAGCAACGGCAGCATCGGTTAATGGTACGGATGACGAGTGACAATTAGATCTGGGAATTAGAAATTAGCAGGAGGATGACAAATAATGGGAATGTAGTGTGTGTGTGGTCGGGGGTGGTGCTAAACTGCGCCCATGCATGCACGTGATGTGTTTCAAGGCTTTTGGGGTGAGTGGTCCCATGATTGGCATGTGACTGTGTGATAATATAACATGGCTTCTTTTATGCTTTGGGTCAGTTTAAGAAGAAGCAAAAGTTTATTTATTTATTAAATATTTAACTACAAATGGGGTTGGAGATGGAGATTTATTTATTTAGATTCTTGTTCTTAAAGAATAGGGGTTGTGGGGATGTCTTGGTTTGTTGTTATGATTTATTTTTTCTTTTGTTCCTTTTTAATTCTTTAATTTTCGATTATGTGGCCTTCAACAGGCCATGGCTAGTGATTGACTTGTAATTTGTAATTGCTGTACAATTAAATCGATTGTAAAATTTGGGAACTACGTGTTATGTAAAATTTGGGAAGTACGTGTCATGTAATGAGATTTGTTTTTCTCCTTCTTAAGTTTTTTACTTTCCTCTTAATCACCCCTTACATATATATATATATATATATAATTGGTTTTAGTAGTATTTAAGGCTACTTAATCTTTTGTTGATAGTTTACATTGATATACTACAATTCAATTCTTATGATCACTGCAAACCAAGCAGACCCAAAGCTGGCTAAAGGGCACAGCATCATCGAAAGTTAAAGGCAATATCAGTTGTGGGAATTATGTTAGTTATGTTTACTTTATTTATTTTTGTTAGATTTTAACACAGAATTCAAATCGTTAGTACCCGTCAAGGTTCTCAGCAATATGCTGACTTTTACCATCTAGTCTAGATCTCAAGATATAATGCTAGCACCAACATCTCTAGTCACATCATTTCATTGCAACAATCAATTTATCAATCAAGTCAGCGCGTAATAAGCTCGTAAGGGTGCTTATTGAATCATATCACTGCATGGGGAGGGTAAAGTCAGATTGGGTTTAAGGATTTTCTCAGTTTTATGCTTGGTTTCGTTTCCCTTCGATCACTCCAAATTCTAATCAATGACATTTAGGGGGTGTAAACGAGTGCACTCCCTCTCTCTCTCTCTCTCTCTCTTTCTCGGTACGAGTCCCCGTACACATACATGTGCTACATTTATCTTAGCAAATAACAATGACAAACTTATGAGTTTATAAGGTAAGTAATATCTGGAAGCTAATAAACTCATCAATGTCATACTAGCATCACACCTTGCGCATAACAACGGGTGAAAATTTCACATGTTAATGTTGAGAGATAAGTGTTTAATGATACTTGAATGCAAAAATAAGTGTTACTTCATTAATGAAAGTGATTTCTTATAATAGTTTAAAATATTGTAATTGTAAATTAAAAAAAGTGATATAAAAGAAGAAAGAAGAAGTGAGATATGGTATTAATTAAATGATTTATATATTTAAGAAGTAGAGGGATAAAATGGTAATTTTCGATATCTTTTTTTTAAGGATTAAGAAAGAGAATGTGAAACCCTTTATAAGGGTTTTAGATTAATTAGGAAAAAGATTTTTCTAACGTGTACCCCATAGCACACGATAAATTTTGTTTAATGAAGTCAAAATTTCCTTAAATATTAGTATTTTGTGTTTAATACTAATTAATTCAATCTGATACTTACCCTTATGATGCATATATTAATTACAAATTATGATATTTAAGGAAACTACTTGTTCCTTAAATACACCTTAATATATGCCAAGGGGTACACGTTAGCAAAATTCGTAGGAAAAAATATAAACAAATGTACGATACTTTACCCAATTTCATATTTATGGTACAAAACATTTTTTTTTTTCGATTTAAGGTATCAAACCATTAATTTGTCATCAAATAAGGAATTCACGAACTTCGCTAACATTTCAGTTCAAAATTGAATCTTATGGTTTACAAAAATTACTAAATATTGATGGGTATACTACAGACGAAATTAAATATACAACATAACATGACATTGGCTTAATATTATGGTCTAATTTGAGTAATCCCAAAAAAACTAATAACCATTTTAAACTTTAATTTCTCTCTTTTCACTCAACGTTTTCTAAATTTGCTCGAGCCATATGAATCAGTTAAGTATATATGTCATTTATAGAGAAGAAATTCGCTGAAAAATTATCAATTGTGAAATGACAAATAAAAGAAGTAAAGTTTTGCACTTTCAATTGAAACAAAGTACCTAATTTGATAACAAATTGATATGTTTGATATCTTAAATTGAAAAAAATAAAATTTTATACCTTAAATAAGAAATCGGATAAAAAAGAATACTTTTTCCGTACCTTTCCTATTAATCAAGTCCTTTTCGTATTTTTCTTTGTTGTTTTCCATGATTCTTCCTTGCCTTTCGTAGTTTCACCGTCTGTTACTTTATGGTTCAAAATCCGTACTGTATAAAGTTCAATGAATTAACCTCTCTATGGTTGCAGATGTTTTTATGTAATTGAATTGAGTTAAAGGAAATAAATTTCACTTCAAGATTCAAGAACATATAAAATATGACTGCTCAACCATGACTCCATGATTCTATTAAGCTAACATGTTGGAATCTTTTAGCCTAACTTATTTCATCCCATAGGGGACAAAATATACAAAAATCGCTCAATTTTTTTTTTTTTATTATAGTTATATCCACAATTAATACAAAAATGTTAGAAGGGGTCAGGTGCCCACAGGGCCCCCTTGTAATAATACTGTCGTTCATGATTTATGAATAGTGTCAAACAACATGGGAAGCCTTCAAAATGACACAAAACAAGCGCGTGATGTATGTAGGAATAATTGCTAGCTTCTAAATCTTTATACTGAAAATTGTGGATACTCGATCTTCCTTGTTTGGTATTTTTACATATCATAACCATGATAATTAAATTATTTATAACTTTTATTGCCTCTAGCTTCTTGATAGAGGTTGTTTAGTGAAAATCTATGCCGTTCCAAAAAAAAAATGTCTACACGCTTTATGTGCGCATTGATCATTAACTATACGTGTTTGCATGAACAGTGACGAAATCACATATTTGTTGCAGTGCAGTGGTTGTTAGACGACGTATATTTTGAGCTTTATTTTCTAGACCAAATAAGTACCGGACCTATATATTATTAGCAAACTCTTCGTTGATAATCACATGTTACAATATCTTCTTCGTTAGACATGACCTGCGTACGATGTTTCCATCAAACATATGTACATGGTTTTTATATGGTCAATTATATGCAATCGAGATTTTTTCTACCTAACAAATTGCCAGGACCAAGTCTTCAAAACTAGTCCACTCGACGTTATCTTTTCAGCAACAATTTTCAGACTTATATTTTATAACACTAGAATATGAAAGTGTGTACCTAAAGAAATTTTGTATAAGGATGACTTTAATACTATATTAAAATGAAAACTTATAGAAAGACTTCCAAGGATTCTTCTTCTTTGAACTGACTTGTTTCTTTAGTTTAGACGTCATTGAATGTAATAACTAATAACTTATACAGGTACGTGATCGATTTAATTGCACTGCAAGCTGTCAACACAAAAATTATTAATTATCTAAGACATGATGTATGAACTATGACATATGCTGTTTATAATAAACCTTGGTTATATCTTTGTGATATCATGACTTAAATTACTGGATCTTAAGCATTTATATTTTGGATTTCAATTGTAAATTTGTATAACACTTTGGATGATGAGAACGTGGACTCTGATCTTGCCTTTGAAAACGTAAAACGTTTCGAGTCGTTAATGTGCAAGGATGATTGACTTAATATTATTAGGATTAGGATAATATAAATAATATAAAAAGATTAACTAATTACTAGCTAGCGTAGCTAGACGATTCACTCAGCCCAATTACCATATTCAACAATGCGACTATTAGTTCAAAGAATTGCATCTTATTTTGCTATTATTCTTATTCGGTTACCAGGTCATATCTTTCTCATTGTGATATATGAGTATCTATTATATCATGGATAAGCCTATGCCGGTGGTGATGGACGAATTTTTCATGTTTTTGGCAACAATTTGTGGTTTCAAGTTTTTCTCAGCTTCTTGATTCCCTTCCAGAATCTCCGATTCTTCTTGGTAAATTGCCTTTAATCTAACTATGCAAAAACACATAAGCTAGTATTGTGGAAGCTTTTCATCCAAAATTTTGATGCAGTGTCTGGAGTGTTGAGTAGCAATTAAGAAACACAGGAGTACGTTGTAACGGGAGTTGGCTTGCTAGCCATATCATCAATATTTGTTCTAACAGTTCTATGGGGGATATGCTTACTCTGCGCTTCACACAAATTTTACGTTAAACCTGGTTATGATGAAAACAAGAACTGGCAACAAATATTGACTGGTTTTTTCTCTTTCTTATGCCTCCTAATATATAAGGATTAGTAGTTTGTGTCAATTTACATTTAGATTAAAGATATAGACTCTACTAATAAATAATTGGTGTGGTTCAAGAGGAAAGACCAATTAAGAGGGAAGGGAGGGCAACAAATAGGAAGTTGACACCTCACTTTTCTCACCTTTGTTTTTAAGGGTACAATGAATATGTCATTTTGTTGTTATATGTGGACACTATGGTGCTAACAGGCACCAACAAAGATCGCATCAATAGGCTGAAGGCTCAGTTGGTTAGGGAGTTTGAAATGAAAGATTTGGGTGCGACAAACAAGATTCTAGGGATGCAAATTCACCAAAACAGAGTTATTAACAAGATTCTAGGGATGCAAATTCACCAAAAGAATTATCTGAGAAAAATCTTGAAACATTTCAGTATGAAGATTGTAAGCCAATCTCAACCCTGCTTCCTACTAATCTCAAGTTATCCTCCGTTATGAGTCCTAGCAGTGAAGAAGAGATGAAAGATATATCTCGAGTACCGTATGCATCAACAGTGGGAGGTTTAATGCTCACAATGATATGTACAAGACGAGACATTACACATGCAGTGGGAGTACTTAGTCGATACATGACGAACCCTGGTAAAGGGCATTAGAATGCGATAAAGAGGATCCTAAGATACATCAAAGGAACTTCAAATGTTGCATTATGTTATGGGGAATCAAAATCTATTGTCAAAGGATATGTCAATTCAAATTACGCAGGTGATGTTGATAAAAGTAAATCTACCACTGCGTATGTGTTCACACTTTTATTGTCAAAGGATATGTCAATTCAGAAAAGAAGACTAGATCATGCAGAAGTTGGAAGAAAAGTTGAACTGCATGTACAGTTTTATCAAGTGCAGTCACTTATGCTGGACAGAGAAAAACATATCTCTCATGATGAGGCAGAAAGAGATGGAGAAAATGATGAAATATCCCAAGGCAAGCGATGACGAAACAATGACCCGCGATGAATTCTATGATATATTCCAAAAAGGGCTTGATGTCACATGAAAATTAATGGATGATCCATATTCGTTGGATAAATCAGGGATGGAATACAATCAGGTCAGCATAACACAAAAAGTAGTTTTAGTTAAAGTATGCAGTTTATATAGACTTTTTTTCTTCACTAATTGTTCCGATAAGTGATTGTTTTCCGTTTGAGTTTATCAGGTTGCGGAGCTGTTGCTTGAAGCTAAAACAAATTGATGTTAGAAATCGGAATTGTTGATTATTCGGATGATAATGAAAGTCGTGATTCACTTTCAGATTGAAATATTTCGTTGGTACACACGAAATTTCAATCGGATAAAATTCCGTATTTTGCAGAGAAATTAGTATGTGAATGTTATGATTTCTGTACCAAATGTGATGAACAAAAACTGACCAATAAACGGTTACAAAAACCGTTTTTCAAACGTTTTTAACCATTTTCAAACGGGCGGGTCAAACTGGGTTTCATTTCCAATTTCGGATCTCCAATTTCGACCCCAGCCAGGGGCTTTGCCCCTTGGACCCCGCTACCGGGGGCGCTGCCCCCGGACCCCTGTTGGACCTAAACGAATTAAAACAAGCGTGCACCCCGCACCACCAAACTTGTTTAATATTCATTTAGATCAAATTGGTCAATAAGTTTAATCCCATTACACTTAAATCATATTGGTGATAAATCACCAACATTTGATAGAACTAATATCCTTAATGATGGAATGGGCTTCAGGACAGAAATTGCTTAAAGAAGATGGAGCACGAGATGAATCCACCATAGATTGGTGAGATAAATCTACTTTATTATGCATATTAGAGAATGTGATCCATAGGTTCTAACTTTTAACTACAACTCGTGTCAATTTTTTAGATTCTTTGAACGTATTGATTCCAACCACAGTGGATCTATTACTCGGACTGAACTGAAAAACTTCATTGTGGAAGTCAACTACGACGAGATATTAATGGATGATGAGATAGCGGAGATCATAATGAGACATTTAGACATCGATGGAAATGGAGGCATTGATAAACAGGAATTCAAATCTGGGGTTACTAAATGGCTAAAAGAGATCGATCATGTAGCTTCACGTAACCAACAAAAGCAGTCGCAGAACAAAAACTGAGTAAGAAATATCATAATCGCAAATTCAAGAATGCTGCTTTCTTCTACTGTATTAAGATTCAGTTATTTCAAACAGGAAATGGATAGGTAGCAAAGGGTTGAAGCAAAGGCGAAAGCAGAGGAAAAGTATAAGGCAATAGCACTATTGTTAGTCGGAATCTTAATGCTAGCCAAGCCTCTGGTGGAAAGTGTTCGACAATTTTCAGAATCTCTATGGATAGAGCCTTTTTATGTGTCGTTCATCTTAGTCTCGTTGGCTGCAAACGCTAGAACAGCCATCGCAGCCTTTAGAGCTGCAAAGTCAGAAGAGACGTCAAACAACATCTTTAACTTTCTCTGAGGTTTGTACCTCCCTTTATCTTGTTTCTTTTTTTCGAAATTTTATTAAAAATGAATCATGTATTAAATATGATTAAACGAGTGAACAATCAAAATAAAATTAAAAAGAATAAATAATCAAAGTTTTTTTCTGAATAAAACGGGTTGTTCCCACGATTTGAAGTTTTATGGTTTTACCCATTTGACCAGGTAGAGGTAAAATACAGCACAAATCATCAATTGGTTAAAATTGTCAACTCTGATTTAGTTATATCATTCATACGTATTTGTACTCAAGTGTAACTAACAGATTCAATTTTCTTAAAATGCTGATATACCACAAAGAGGTTATGAACAACATCCAGGGTTTTTCAGTTCTTGTACCGGTTACATACTTCCGTGGTTTGACATGGCATTTCTCGGCTGAGGTTCTAGTCGTGGTCATCCTTTGCATAATAATGGGACTTCTCGCAAGTTTCAGATCCAAGTTTCCAAACTGGACCTTGCTCGTCACCTTCCCTCTCTATCCACTATCTTTGGTAGTGGTTTACTTTGTTGACGACACATTTCGGTCTGCTTGAACTAGAACCAAAATATGCATAAAACATATCGATCCGTTTTAGACTTTGATAGAATTAGTATAAATAAAACACCATATATATGCTCTGTTTGCATATTATGTAGAATAATAATAATCTCTAGATAGGTAGATAGATAATTCGGTTATATTGAAAAACTTTCAGCCACTTTTGTGTAACATTTTGTTGGAGGATTTTGTTTTTGGTGTTGATATTACAAAACAAAAATTGATGCTTAAAATTTTTGAATTATTGAACTTGAGTTATGAGTACAAATGATTTTTTTTCTTCCCGGAAGAAATAAAAAAGACTATGATTTAATTATAGAATAATTTATTTTATATTTTATGGATTCCTTTCCTATTTATTCTAATTTTATCCATAGACAAAACTTCCAATCATTTTTTTTCGAGCCGTACTATTGAAACTGTCATTTTCAGTGGTATCGGTGCTGTCTTTTTTGCAGCTTTTGTTGTTGCCGGAACTATGTGGTATGGTTCAACGACTACCCTCAGCGAATTATTTGGGCCTACTCGTTATCAATGGGATCAGGGGTACTTCCAACACGAAATATATAGAAGAGTTACTACAATATATAGGAATTCTAACATATAGCACAACTACATCATAGCACAATTGTGACGTATGTATCAAATTTAGTGTTGTAAATTTCATTACATTTTGTTTATGTTACGATTCACCGTACACATGCACATGTGGATTGATACATTTCATTAGTTTGGTGGTGCATTAAGGTTTAAAAGCTCTGACTTACAACATGTGTCGGATGTTAATATTTGAAGAAAACTGGTTTTCTTGGTGAAACATAATTAAGGGACTATTATGCATCAGATTCTTCCGGATTGGTACAATGCATGGTTGGCTTTTGAATTGTCTAGAAGCTAATCACGACTTCCATTAATTGGGTTGTTACACCCCTATTTTTTATTCTAACGTTTGTGTGATGATGTGTGTGAACGCTTTATTCTAATGTGTTGATTTTGCTTGGTGCCTGGTGGCAATCACTTTTTACTATTTTTTTTTTTAGGTTAAGAAATTTTCTTCTAAAATGGATTATCATACTGTATACACACCACACTTATCATAGATGTCGTTGAAATGACGAGTTAAATTACAGAAAATTATTTACGTATAAAAAATAATTACAAGAAATCATTAAACTCTTAAAATACACTTGATATTTTACTGATAGATCGCTGTTTCACAATATAAACGATTTTAAGTGACTTGATAAGTGTCGACTATAAATTTCACCACTAAAGTCATATTGGTCGTGAGTTCTTTTATAAAAAAATGTCACTTAAGCATCCATCATTAAAAGGCAGCTTAGTGATGGGTAATATGTAATATATATACGGAGGTCGTGAGTTCAATTTTCATCTCTATTTTTTTTAATCACGACTTATACAATTTACCTCTATCATATTGATAGTGGAATCGGTCGATAGGAAGTTACCAGAAGGTCAATTTTACCCTTTAGATGTCTACTTTAACATAAAACTTTGTTTAAAAAGTCTAAAATATTTAGTTACTAAACTTTCAGTCAAATAGGTTGTTCTATAAAATTCTCATTGGTTTTTAATTACCGTGTAAATAAAGTTTTATCGTCACAAAAAAAAACTTGTTAGTGGCTGAATTACGCGGTTATTATCAACCTGTGTAGGTCTCACTATATTTGGTATCTATTTAATAAGTATAATATTATAAAGTTTATAGTATTTAAAACGGTTAAAGATCACATAATGTAAAAAAATAAAGTAAATACTATTTAGTTTCCTCTACATATGCCACATATACCATTGTGGGTCCGTATATAAGACATGATGTATTAAGCATGATGCATGATGCATGATGCATGATGTATGTATATTTAATTTTCATTTATAAATTGAAGACACTCTGGATGATGAGAACGTGGAATCTGATCTTGCCTTTAGTGACTAAATAAATTATGAGTCATTATTCTGTAAGCTTGGATGGCTATAGGATCACAGATATGAAATTGTAATAAAGTATGATAAAAGAAATTATTGTGTGTATAAATTTTTATTATTTCTGTTGTATATATTCAATTTTTGATCTATTGCTAATTGTATGTAATTTTTTGATGTGGTGTTTTGTATGAATATCACGTAAATACTTTATATTAATGACACAACAACTAAATTACATACAATTAGTAATAATTGAAAGTTGAATACACACGATAGAGGTTTTAAAAATTCATACATATGATAGAGAC
The DNA here is from genome assembly GCA_963921325.1 of Logfia minima. Lineage (NCBI taxonomy): Eukaryota > Viridiplantae > Streptophyta > Magnoliopsida > Asterales > Asteraceae > Logfia > Logfia minima. The sequence goes on from OY992767.1 coordinate 31,613,636, forward strand.
TTTATCGTAGTTAATTATATTTGCAGACACCTAACTCTTATAATTATAATACGACTCGCTAGGATTCTTCTTTTATTTAATTTATTTGTTTGTTTTCTTATTGTTTTTGTGAGTAGACATAAGAATGGTACTGGTTGACTTTGACTTTCCCTGTTTTACGAGAATTCCCACCTATGCTTATATATATTTTGCTGAATGTCTATAGACAATTCACTAAATCCATTTTTTTTTAAATGGGAAAAGTAGTTACAAGAATGGCATCTTATTTTGCTTTCATCCTTTTTGTGTTAGCCGGGAATGTAACAAGTCGTAATTTGCATTTTAATGCTACTGAGTTGGTGTCGGATGGTGTTCGTAATGGTAGTGGTACTCGAGAGGTAGAACCGTATCTACATCTAAAAGGAATGGATGATTCTTCTGAAGAGCAGTGTGAGCTAATGTACGGCTTTTTGCCATGTTCGAGCAATATTCCTAGTCATCTGGTCCTCATTTTTATATACGAGTTCCTGTTATATCATGGTGAATCTTTTGCTGGTGGTGATGGACGTATTTTTCGTGTTCTTGGCAAGAATTTTTGTGTTTCTGTTTTTACTCAGCTTCTTGACTCCTTTCCCGATTCTTTGATTCTTCTTGGTAGGTTCTCTCTCTTTATTATTATTATTTCTTTTTTTTTTTAATAGATTTTCACCGTATCAACATCATCATCCATCCTCTACTTTAATTATTTCAAAGAAACAAGTATGTTATATGAAAAGGTATGATGTTCATTGTGTATGAGAGACAAGTATGGTACTTTAATAAGTAATGATACATATATAATCTTGGTCAACATGTGCACTCATATGCATATGAATATGTTCAAACCATCATCATCCGTATGTAAAAGTTAAACCATTATACCTTATTAGAATCGGACACGGAAAGAATAGTAGATTGTTTGCTAATAATATGTTACTAAAGTAACGATGATATGAATAACTAGGGCGGTGCTAGGATATTATAATTTGGGGGTAACTTTTTTTTTTTCTTTTCTATTATTTTGAGAGGGTAAAAATTTTAAAATTTCACCAATACTTTAAAGTTATACTTTTTAACATACTTTTAGATTTATTGAGGGGGTAGTTGCCTCCTTGTAGATCCGTCTATAGCTTCGACTCTTACAATTAGCTAGCAAATCAAGTTAACTCTATTTATCACTCCGATTAAGGAAACCAAATTAGGTTATATCTCTGTTTTTTCTTTTTCTTAAAACCAATGCTTTCCTTTGTTGATATGTTCTCTATAAGGATAATTGACAAAAAAGTAATACAAAATACAGAATTTGACAATGGGAGGTAAAAACTTGTTTCTCCACAATTAAAAGCAGTGTGCTACTTTCTGACGATTGAGAGAGAAATTAGTCTATACCTACATCGTCAGATGTTGTATCTTACGTTACCTTTCTTGTATATCTTACGTTACCTTTCTTGTACATAGGAGTCGGTGTAATTTGATGTAATCACATGGTTTTTCAAACTAGTGAACATTATACTTCAAGTTTTTATTGATTATTATAGAATCGAGACTATTAAGTAACAATGAAAAAGCCCAAGATTTAATCACACTGATGAACTCCTTTCTCACATTATTAACTATTTCTGATTAATCATATGATTTCAGCAACTGGACTATTGACTAGCAAAGAAAAAGCTCAACAGTATGTTGTAACGGGTGCTGGGTTGCTAGCTGGATCATCAGTATTACTTCTCACTCTTTTATGGGGAGTATGCTTTCTCTGTGGCAGAAAAGAATTTCATGTCAAACCTGATTTTGAAGAAAAAAATAAAGTGATGCAACTCTTAAAAGGTTCAATTCGCATCCTTCATCTCCCTTAACATGAGTTGCTTAAGAAAGTGTATGCTTTAGTTGAATTAAACTTAATATCCATTAGTTTGTACAGGCTCCGGTGTTGTTACAGATGCGGAAACCAGTTATCATGCCAAAGTTATGTTCTTTTCACTGATCCCGTTTGTAGTCATCCTATTGCCGAGTGTGTTTGGGGTATCATATACTAGTCCAGAATACGAGAAAGTCCTTCTTGTGTCACTTTCTACTTCAGTTATTTGCTTAATCTCTTACTTCTACTATCAGGTATACTTTTGTTTCCTTTTTAGAAAAATTACAATATGTGTATCGATGGCATATAGATATTGGAGCATATCTTACTTAATTCTTGATTTTGCCAATATTTTTCAGTATGTTGATAAAGATGAACGGATACAAAAAAGGAGAGTGGAGTATGCTGAAGTTGAACATAAAATCGAAATGCATGTGCCGTTTTACGAAGTACGGGCGCTTATGCTTGACAGGGAGAAAAATCTCATCATTAGGCAAAAAGACATGGAAAAAGAGTTGAACAATTCCGAGAATAAAAAAAATTCAATGACCAATGAAGAGTTTTATTTTAAGTTTGAAAATTGGCTTGCTGGCACGAAAGAATTAATGGATAATCCGTATTCATTAGAGGATTCAGAGACAGAATACGATCAGGTCAGTTTAACATAAAATATAGTTCGAGTTTCCTTAAATTTGACTATCCATTATTTTGCAGTATGTTGATAAAGATGATTCCTTGTTTAATTTCAGGTTGTGGAACTGTTACTTGAAGAAAAGAACAAATTGATAGAATTGGTATCCTTTACGGAACAAAAATTGATTAAACGTTATGGATCATCAGGCGTCTCTGCCTTAGAGAGGTTCGCCATGGCTATTTTGGTATGCCCCATATTTGAAAATATTCGGGTCTGAATCTAACCTGGTATTAAACTTTCAGGTTCTTTCAAGAAATTGATACTAATAAAGATGAATCTATTTCGCGTACTGAACTGAAAAAATTCATTATCAGAGTCAACCATCATGAGGTACTGGTGGATGACGAGATGGTGGAGATCATAATGAGTCATTTAGACATCGATAGAAATGGAAACATTGACAAAAATGAATTCATTTTCGGGCTTAAAAAATGGCTCATGGAGTTAAAAAAGCGAGAAAATGACATTAAAATAGTAAGGAATTTCAAGATAAAAAGATTTTGGTTCTTTCCATGGTTATAGATGAGTACTCAATTAACTGCTTATTGTGCAGAAAAGAGAAAAGTACAAAGAGGATAAGCCAAAGAAAAAGGTAGAGGTAAAGGCAGCTGCGAAGGCAAAGGAGAAGGTAGAGGCAGAGGCAAAGGCAAAGGAAAAGGTGAAGAAGAATGAAAAGTATAAGGCAATAATACTTTTGTTTGTTGGAATCATTATCCTAACTGTTTTGGCTGAGCCTCTGGTGGAAAGTGTTCGAAAGTTTTCAGAATCTGTCAACATTGAGCCTTTTTTCGTATCATTCATCCTAGTCCCGCTGGCTACAAATGCTAGAACTGCTATTGCAGCCATTAGAGCTGCGCAGCAGCAGAGATATTATACAGCATCTTTAACTTTCTCAGAGGTTTGTCCTTCCCTCGATTATGAATTCATTTTCACTAGAGGTGATGACATGCATGGGTTGGACTGACAGGGCCGCGGGTCAAAACAAGTAAATTTTGTACGGCTTGTAACTATCGGGTCGGGTTGGCACAGAACACTTCTTTTTTTTATGAATAATTTTGGTTTAAAATTTTATTAAAAGAACACAATACTTCAACATTAATCTAGATTTTTTGGAAAAATGGTATAAGAGGTTGTTAGCATTAGCAGACACTTTTGTTTGGGTGACTTTTGACCCGTTTCCTTCACAAGTTATTTTTATTAGTTTGGCCAATGCAAATGGCGGACCCAGAATTTTCAATCACCAGTTCACTACTATATAAGTCAAAATTGCCACTCTTTGCCATCCATACTTGCACTTGTAACCGACAAACTCAATTTGCTTAAAATGCAGATATACCACAAAGTTTTCATGAACAACGTCCAGGGATTTTCTGTTCTTGTCTCAGTCATCTATTTCCGCGGACTGACATGGCATTTCTCAGCTGAGCTTATAGTTGTAATCATCGTTTGCATTATTATGGGACTTCTTACTAGTTTCAGACAAAAGTTTCCGAACTGGACCTTGCTCATTGCTTTCCCTCTTTATCCACTATCTTTGGTCGTGGTTTACTTTGTCAACGATGCTTTTCAGTTTACTTGATACTTGACCTTGATTCTATCTAATATCTATATAGCATATTGTCTCATTTTGATGATAGTATTTTTGTTTTTCTTTTTTGGCCATTATAAACTTCTGAGGTATTATTTTGAATACAGAACTATGCTTTCTTTGCATATTACGTTGAGTTTAACCTCATGACCATCAGAAACTCCTTTTTTGTGTATATGGTTTTACACATATGCTCCACCCAACGAAACAACAAAATGTGATAATTTGCATTTATTTAGTTTTTAATCTTCTTGATTTGAGCGGTCTTTATCAACATAAAGAAAGTACCAACGTGCATCAAGCAGTTGTCACCGTCTCCATAGACGCCAACCCAAAGGAGAAAAGAGAACCCTGAGCTAACAAAGAGTTCACCACAGTGCAATAAGGACCCAATTTCATGTTTGTACCCTTAAGTACAACTTGTTATTGCACATCCATCTCCCCTTTCCCAAAAGTCCTCATCATCCTACTTTAATCATAAAACAAAGTTCTTGTAACTTATGTATTCTAAACTCGTGATATTCGACACTGTTCATTTCTATGGACCACGAGCCACTGCGTGTCAAGTTTGCCACCACCACGAAATGGGACCGGTTTGGTTTTCACAAATTAAATAAAAAGCATAATATGGGTATTATAAAGTTTTGACAACAATATGTTCTGAACTTACATGAGTAGTTAGAATAGGCAAAAAAGAATCATAATCTAACATTTAGTAACATGGGTCTTCTTTTTGACAAAAAGCACAATCAAGTCCTAATTAAAATCATTTGCCCCTTTCAACATGTGAGCGAAGCTAATGGCACATGAAGCATATAATAAGATAGAACACAAAGAAATGTGAACCACAACTAGTAAATGACTTCTTACAAGATGTATAAAGCTCCTTGATCTTTCTTCGTCGCATTCCCTCTATGAGTTATGATGATCTTTGTTAGATTTCATCAAACACATGTTAAACAAAACTATTAAAAAGAAGGTGATATGATCTGTAATGTTATCCCCAATAAGGTAAACAACTCTCAAACAAAATCGAATCTTTCTCTTTCCATTCATCAACCAGAGTACTATAGGATCCAGTTCACCAATTACTAAAAGAAGTACAACATCCCCACTTGATCACACAGCTTCAATCAACAAAAACAAACCGAATATATTGAGCAATTATCAAGATTCTTGTTTTCTATGTTTGGTTAAGCACTATAAACGGAATTTATACAAACTACTTCCCCTGTTTGAGCATAGCAGGGTATTAATTCCAATCCGAATCGACATACATTAACTAATAGCACAAACAGATAATCGAATACAAAAACCAAATACGAGCTCGCCACCAACATAAAAACTAAATCTTAAAACTGCGTAGCATCAATGAAATTGAATCTTCTTGTCCTTTGTTATCAGGAAACAGCAAATAATCCTGTAATTATTACAAAATTGATCATTATCAGATTAAATTCTAAAACCAACAGAGATATATTAGAAATGAGTATTTCAAGTTCCTACCTTTTAGAGAGAAGATCATAAAAATTGAACCATGAATCATTGGCGTGAATCAGAAGAAACAGAGGATGGTTTATCCGATAAACCGTCATTTTCATCGTGCTCACCTTGAGTTTGTGCCGGATAGAATAACCCCGAGAAGCCGCCAATGCCGGAAGGGAATCCGGTGTGATCAATGGCAGCTCCGGTGAACGGTGGTTGGTCATTCCAAGCGCGAATTGAAGGTGTGTTACTGGACTGAAGGGATCCCCTCTGAGAATTGCTATCATTAAAAAAATGATTTTTATTTGTTGTTTGACTAAACAACATGTGCTGAAATGGTGTTGTTTGTGTCGCCTGCGAACTAAACTCAAACCCCCCGGAAACAGAATCTACACTTTCCGGCCAACCCAACCCGCCATGATCTCCAGCCAGCCGGAGTCTTAAGTTTTCCGGCCGAAGGAAACTCCGATGAAGCTGCATCGCCGGTGAATCACCGTTTACCGGCGTTGACGAACCACCCATCGGAAAAAATGATTTGATAGAATCAAGAGACTGAGGTAAAAAGATTGAATTTTGATCGTTACCCATTTCATTATTTGTGATTTCTTCATCAGGGTTATCATCAAAATTCAATCTTGACGATGAATTTGAAATTCCGGTGGTGGGTTTCCAGGGGGGTAGCTCTTCCAGCTCATCAATGGCGGATTTTGCTTTCAAAAGAAGCCAGTCAATGGCGTTGCTTGGACGGTCGTACCCTAGTCGGTCTTGTACGTCGTAGAATTGAATGGCTGTGGTGGCCGACAACCGTAAACGGCGGTCTCTTGGTCCTTTTGATGTGCATACTTTACTGTGTCTATCTTTCCGGTTAATTGACCGTACAATGTGACCGCCGTTGACTTCCACAATTTCTCCACCGGAGTTCCTTAACCGCTTCATCTGCGGCGGGCGCAACTACTCTACCGTGAAACATACGGTGGCTTGAAAATAAAGTATCTTCATCTTCTGTTTCTGCTACATTTCCTGAATACAAGAATTCTTGATTGTTTTTGTATAAAGCAAGATTATTTTTTTGAGGATCCAGATACTAAATTACAATAGAACTTTTTTCAATTTGATGAAGTTTGCTATACATATAGATTAATTTCTGCAACTGTCTAGCCCAAAAGGGTCTGGTATTGAACCCATACTTAAGTTTAATAACAAAACATATAAATGTTGGAAACAAAAACTCCAAAAATGTAGACCTCCTTAAAATTTCTAGCCTAACCCATACTTGTGTATGATATTTTTGTAGCCCAATACTGACACTAGGCAGTAGACACCTAAATTTTCGGTGTGTTGGTGAATGAATTAATTTATTGCGGAGATCACCCAATTTTGAAGTGGTGGTGGAAAAGGGTTGTTTGAGAAGAAGGATTTGGTGACAATAAAATGGCAGTGAATTCAGAATAAAGATTCTTGTGATCCTTCTATGTGTTGGAGGATGGGGTGTGGGACAGGGATTCTGCAATAATTTGTACAACTTTAAAATTTGTTTATACAACTAAAAAGATTTGTTTGTGTTGATAAAACATCAGCAATGTATGCATTTACGTTATTTTGATATAAAATAAAAAATAAGTTTTATCAAATGCATCTTGTTCTTTCATTTGCGTGTATCTACCAAATCTTATATCATTATTTTTTTCAACTAAATAGAGTAAAATTTACACATTGTATTCTTTATTAATTTTGGCATTTGCTAAAGGATTTGCTCCGAAGTATTTGATAAAAATAAAATAAAAGAAAATGATATAAAAAAGGAAGAAATTATTTAACAAGATCTTGTATTTACGAGTTGAAAATAAGAGAATATTTTTTTTTTAGTGTTTTGTATTCTCTAGTTGAATAGAAGAAATAGCAATTTAGTTATATAGAGCAACTTGTTTAGTCTTCTTTCTTTTCAATTTCTTCCGGATAGAAAATTTGGAGAGTAATGATTACATGATTCTCCTCTTACTTCTCTTCTATTCTTTCCATACTTGTTAGTTTGTTTTAGATGGAAGGTGTTCATCAAATATGAGATTTTAAAGCTAGTACTTCTTTTTCCTTTTTTAACATTATGAATGCGTATGCAACATGTGTTACTTAACAGAATTTGAGGTTGCAATGGAGAAATCCGAAAAGCACCATGATGGAGGTCATAAGTGGTTGACTGGGATCCCAGTAAAACATTGGGCAAGATCACAATTTACAAGTTTTTAACTTGTTAATGCTATTTTTTATTGTAGATTAGTTGGTAAAACTGCTTTAGTAATCTAATAATGGGTGTTGGAACTACATATTAAACAGGTAGAGCACATTGTGATATTTTGTTGAACAATATTTGCGAGTCTTTCAATAGCAAAAATTTTCTTGCAAGAGAGCAACATATCGTATTATGTTTAGAGTATATACGAGAGTACTTGATGAAAAGAATTGTGATAGTCCAACAAGTAATTGATGCTAATGAGGGTCCTCTTACACCTACTACTAGGACCATTTTTGAGAGAATTAAAAATCAAGTTGGGGGTAAAACTGTCACTTGGAATGGTGGACATAAGTACCAATTTAAGGGAAAATGGTTGGAACAGTGTGTGGTAGATATGAGGGAGAAGGAATGTTCTTGTAGAAGGTGGCAATTAATTGGGATCCCATGTAAACATGTTGTGGCAGCAATTTGGAACATGGGTGTTAATGGTTTTGATGTAGGTATTCATGAAAATTAGGTTCATCCTGCCTATAAGCTTCAAACTCAGAAAGAAATGTATTCATTTAAAATTGAGCCTATCAGTGAGATTATCTTGTGGCAAAGGAGTAAATGTCCTACAAAACTTTTGCCTCCATTGCATTATGCTCCAGTTGGTAGGCCAAAGAAAAAGAGGACTAGGGGTGTCTATGAAGAAAGCTCACATGTTTCAAGTCAAATGGTTAGAGATGGAAAGTTAACAAGGTTTGGGAAGAGAGCGACATGTGGAAGTGTAAGAATATGAGACATAATTCAAAGACATGCAAAGGTGAACATGAAGGGATCATAAACAATAGATGTGGTAGGAGAGGTGGTAAAAGTGGTGTTGGATGCAGTCACACTGGTGGAGAAGATGGTCAAACTGGTGTTAGAAGCAGTCAACGTTTGAATAAAGGTGGTAAAATGGGTGTTGGAAGCAGTCAAAGTGGTGTTGGAACTCAAGGTAGTGCTAGTGGAGGCGTTAATTAAGTGTTTGTATTGACTAGTTTGACTTCATTTGGTAAAACATTATGTTGTATATTTATGTGTTTTGGATGTTTAATCCATATTTTGGATTCATGTGACTTCTTTTGATAATGTTTAGTCCACTTATGTTTAACTAGTACAATATACATGTCTTGGATGTTTCAATTTCCTTGTAATTTTTCAAACTGCAAATTAGGTGTATAAAATGCAGGTTTAACCATTAGTCACACCACATGATTATTGTTCAAATAAATCGAGACATAACCAACATTTAACAAAGCAATACATTCCATGTCATACTCAAAGTTACACCTTTTACAACAAATAGGTGACTTTGACTTTAAAAGTCAAAATAACTAAAACTTAACAAAATTACTCTACTTAATCCTAAAAAAGCTACACATAAACAACAAAAAACACCCAACTACAAATCATGTACTTCTTCAACCTACGAATTTCTTTTGCATTTGCTTGATTTTGTTCTGCGAGTCGGTTTCTAGCTCGTAGCAATCTGGGTATTATGTTCAATGATCGTTGACACATGGGTGGGTCAAACCACCCATTAAATCCACAATTGTTGGTCTGTACAAATAGTTAATCAAAAATTACGGTTTTTGGTCTGTACAAACAATTAATCAAAAATTAGGGTTCAAACTATCAATAAGTTAAATTGAGTGTTTTGAAATTACATACTGTTTGCGTGCACCTATAGAATCGACGACCTGGGTTAATATTTGTCCATGATGTTTGAACAGATGCGGGTTAACCACAAGCACAAATGACGACCATTGTTGATAATGATTTTTGCCCAATTATTTCGAAGGAGTTTGAACAGGGGAGCGGAGCAAATTTTTTAAGGAGGATGACAACGGGAATTGATTTTGAATGAAGAAGAAAAGGGAATAAATAAGGTGAGGGTAATTTTACAAATGTAACCTCATAGACAAATATTTGCTATACTAAATGACCAAGTTAAAAAACTTGAACTTAAAAATGAAAGCCGGCAAACAAATAAACTAAAATAATCTAAAGTATATTCGAGATTCACATCTAAACTAAAATAATCTGAAAAACTTGACATAAAGGATATTGCTCTCGGTAAAATCAAGACTTTTTAGCAAATGATTTGATAGGGATTTTCTTTGTGTTTTTGCTTTAAGTTTTTTTTTCTTTTTTCTGCTAGGTCATTTGTTTCAAGGGTTGCTGCTCCTTCTGGGAGCTTAATTCATTTTTGTATTATTTATATTAAAGCCCAACCTTTCAAAAAAAAGTTAAATAAATAAATAATAAATAAAAGCCTATAAGAGCTTTGATGTAACACATGAGGTTACAACTTAATTTGAACATTACACACAAAAAGAATATTTACAAAAATATATATATATATATATATATATATTATAGGCCGATTAAAACCAATAATAATTTTTATGTGGTTATAGTCACTGGTAAACATTTATGGAAACGAATACGCATAATCAGGCACGTATTATCACAAACCCTCACTATTTTTACTTGAACCCATACCCATTTCCATTTTCATTCCCATGAGCAAACCAAACACCACCTAACCCATTCAAATATTATTGTGTATGGATAAAAAAAGAAGGTAATGTGACTGTATCAAAAAAACCGCCCATGGCTAATAAAATGCCAAAAAAGAGATAAGCGTATGTAAAATATAAAATAAACTACTCGCACCATTTTTCATCAACTAAACAAAACTCACAAGTATTTGGTTCCAAAAACCATCTTACTTCTGAATCCCATTTTCCAAACCCTAACTTTTATCCTTTTTCGTATTTTCCCCTTATTTTTATTTTTATTTTTAATTTCCCCTTTTGCGATTGTCACACCCACTTGCAAAACCTTCATTCCATGTTAATTTTAATCTCTATTTTCCTTCGATTCCAATCATTTTTCTCATTCAATCTGGTATTTTACTGTTCAAGTTCTCCAATTTTACAGTTGCATTTTACTTCTAGGGTTCGATTTTTATTCTAGGATTTCATTTGAAATCCTAGCTTCGTCTAATGAATTTGATTTCTTCATTTGTTTCGTAGAAATCAGACATCTTTTGGTTATTGTTTTGATAAAGTTAGGGGTTTTTTTATTTCTTTTTACTTTAATATTAGGGTTTCTAATTTTGTACGTTATATAATTAAAATCAACGTATTTGTATGGTTTCACGAACATAAGATCCGGATAAGATAAACAAAACAAGGTCAAGTGGGGAATTGATGGTAAAGCCTACACCACAAGATGACCTAAAAAGGGAATAAACGACAACCCCATTACCATTGCCACTGCTTCTCCGGTGACCGCAGAGAATAACGACGAAACCCTAATTGATAGAGATGCGAACTTGCAAACGTTAAGAGATGTTTCAGTGATGTCTCTACCCAAAGTCACCGGCTTGAAACGGTGGCTGTGGAAAACGGGTAAAGATGCAAACTTGCAAACGTTAAGAGATGTTTCAGATAATTTTTGCACCACTAACCAGGATGAAATCATGCACTATTCGACAGATTCAGACACCGCCGCACACCCTGATGAAATTTCTCAATGTTCTACAGATTTAGTCGCCGCCCCTAAACGTGAATAAATTCACTCACTATTCGACTCTTTTAGGTACTACGAATGATAGAATCACAGGCATTAATAGAATAACAGATATGTTATGTTCTCCAAGTACCAACTATCAGAAATTAAAAACACTTTTTCCCTCAATCATTGCACTGGGTAACTGTTACCAACAGCCATCATAACCAACACATGCTCTACGGACATAACACCCATTTATATCTACAGGCAATTATCTAATGCAAAATTTGCTGAAACTTGTTGATTGTATGTCAAAAGCAAGATTAGCTGAAACTTGACTACCGTTGATCTAATGCCATTGGTTTATTGCTCTCCATGACAAATGTTAGTCCAACATGAAGAAGTGAAACTGTGATCACTAATTCAGTAATGTTATTATACAGTAATGAACAACTTGAAGCACACAAATCGGAAATGACAAAACCAGATAAATCACAGGGGAATTGTTACTGTACATTCTACCTGAGTTTTTCATTTGGCATATCTCATGAGCGTTCCGAAGATTCGAACGACTTACAATGTAGGGCAAAACACCACTCCTCCCAACTTATGAAAGCAATCTAGTATTTGGTCCCACACAATTGAGGACATAATTCAAAAGCTACCATGGGCTCCTCACAACTAAAACGTAGCAATTCTTTGCAAACTACATTTACTAAACCGAGGAGTCCCAATATCCCTAAAAGAATCTATGTCATACATCCTAATATCTTGCAAAAGGTACCACCTCAACATACAAACATATTCAACCTAGATTACCATGATGCTGGATACGGCATATCAAAAGCATATTTTAAATTTCACACCATGGCATCAACTTGATGAATACCTCCAAAAATCTGCAAAATAAGGTAAAAATATATTATACGACTCACAATCAACATACCATTTGAAACAAAACTGAATTGAATAAAAGAATAAATGAAGTTTATAGATGTTAGCAACGACAATATAAACATTTCATCTTTCTTTTATGTATATATAGATACTGCAAAAACAATGTATTTGTACACGACAACATCCTTCATTATTATTTTATTGGGGATACGTAACATATCGGACTAACTTAATAAGAAAAAAGTAATCAAACTCAAATATTTTTTATCGACCCTCCCAAGCAATCAATCGACTGAGCAGTGATCTTAGTTATCTTCAGATCATTATTTCAAATGTTGAAACTCATAATCTGAAACACATTGGGGTTTGAAGAAAAACAACTGTATACCCCACAAGGCATGCATACTATCTCTTTTGATTAGAGTATGTAAGATGCAAAGATAAAGAAGCTGTATGCAAGTTTGTGCTATAGAAAGGGACAGAGCCAACTCACTCTTACAGGTGTCCAATGACACCGCTCACAATCTTGAGCAATAGTATAATTCAAAATGCTACGTAAATACAGAATGCCCAATTTGAACAGATTTAGATGACTTCACTAGGATACACAGAGATTATATAATTTGTGTGCTTAAAAAGCTACATACGGGAAGTCTTTTAACTACCTTAATATGCCGTTCCTTTCAAGCCCTAGGTGATTGCCCTACATCTGATCCAGAGGAACTATCACTATCTGAATCTGCATGGAAGGCAACAAAAGAATGGTTAAACATTTAACTTTTGTAGAAAACAACATCCCATCAATAAAACAACAGCAAGTGAGTCTATAACAGTCACTAATTTAAACGTGACAAATATACACACACACATACATATAATTACATATGTAATATGTAATATAAAATAAGACAGTATAATCAATTACCGCTTGATGAGGAGTCGCTGCTTGAACTGCTTGAACTACTAGACCGACTGGCATTATCTCCTCTGATCTCTCTTTGGTTAGGTGGACTAGCAGCAGCACTCTTCTCATCTGCTTCACAAAGCACGAGCATTTGCAAGATATTAGCACCTCAAGATCACATTCTTCCAACAAAATAAAAACATACAAACACAAGGAACAGCAAGAATAATAGGAAAAAAAAGAAGAACAGATGAAGTTACCTGCTCTCTTTTCTTTTGGTGCCTCTGGGATGGATGCTGCAGGGTTCTGCAATAATATCACAAAATATCATTTCTTGTATCTTGAAAGAAAATTATAAAGTACTAGTCTTAAATTGTAATATAAGTCTTATTACTTGTAGCCTTGTCTGATTATCAGCATTTCCGACTAGGGCTCTAGCCTGTTGAGCAAGTTCAGCTTTCCTTTTGTGCTTGCTCAAGCTCTTCTTGTAATTCATAACAAACCTATCAAGTTCCCATAGAGTTTCAACATCAACACTGTCAATGTCAACTTCAATCTCATCGTCATTTTGAGAAAGTGTTGTATTACCCTTCTTAATGATCTGCACAATGTTGTCAAGCTTTTCAGAAGGTAGGCTCTGAAGGTTTGCACTGAGCTTTTGCTTCTCTTCGTAACTCATGTCCCTCTTGTTCAAATCCTTAGCTTTCGGTTTCTTTGGTACGGGTGTCCTGGTCACAGGTGCAAAACTTGTAGGTTTTGGCCTAGCCATGAACGGTAAAGCCATAGACTGTGACCTATCAAGAGTCCTAAACTGATGAGTCTTTCTTGAGGTCGGGGTAGGCGTACCTGCATCGTAAGTCGTTCCATACTTCCAGTCAGACTCGATCACCACCCATCTTTCTTCAAATATATTTGACAGTGTTTCAGCCATCACATGGACATCTTGCCCTTTAGGATTGTAAGTCATGGCATTGTAAAACGTGAGTCTGACATCATCTGCAAACTCACCGGGTGTCTTGTAAAAGTTCTGGGCTAACCGACTCTTAACGGTTCCCAAATCCATAGGATGTTTGATGATGTCATGGTAATCGTGAAGACCCAGTAGTTTCGCGTTAACAGGTTCGTTAAACACCCATCCATGTTTGTGCTTCATCAACCTCATCAGCAAATTGCTACAACTCCTAAAAATCTGATTCTTGTGTCTTTCAAGACTAACCGAATAATCTGACTTTCTACTTCCATTCGATTTCAGCCTCTTGTTACTCTCGGGAGGCAATCTATCCTTTCCAAGAAGAAAATCAGAATTCCTGTAATACTGATTAGCCTTTGGTGTCCTTTTCTCTTTCTCAACATATTCACCAACCGAAACGCTGAGCTGTCTAAACCTTGTCATTTCTTGATTTGCAATCGGATTCACTTCCGAATTGACTCTCATCAAGGCTCTCCTATCAATCAAGTCAGAATCCATTTCAGCATGAACTCTGGCTAATGCTCTCCGGTCCATGTAATCTGTGCCCATTTCTGAATTAACTCTAAGCAGTGATCTTCTGTCTACCATAACACCACCTGGATACTGCGATTGACTGTAAGTTTCATCATCATTTGCTGTACCTAAAGCAGTCGAATAGTGAGTGATTTCATCATGGTTGGTGGCAGTCCCTAGAGCTGTTGAATAGTGAGTGATTTCATCATGGTTGCTAGCAGTGACTAAATCCCTCGAATAGTGTGTAATTTCATCATGGTTAGTGGTGGCCCCTAAAGCAGTAGAGTAGTGTGTAATTTCAGCTTCTTTATCTTGGAGCTTTTGATAAACGCTTCTAACTTGACCCAACTCCCCTTTTAGCTTCTTCTTAAGCTCCTTAATTTCATTCCTGGGAGTCGAAGCTTCAAAACGAATCCTGACCCGATCATCAACAAAGGTAACAAGCAGTCTCGGTTCACCATTTCCGTTTTCCACAGCCACGCAGAGATTTTGGCCTGAGGAATCATCTGATGCATCTCTCAACGTTTGCAAGTTTGCATCTTTTTCTATTAGGGTTTGATTGTTATTTCCTGCGGTTACCGGAGAAGCGGTGGTGATAGTGGTGTCGGTGGAAATATGTTTGGTGTGTCTTCTCCGCTTATAGACTTTACTATCAACTCCCCACTTACTCTTCTCTTTATTTATCTTATCCGGATCTAATGCTACTGAAGCCATACACATATACGTTGATTATATATGGTATATCTATATCCTACACAATTCGAAACCCTAATTATTTAAAACAGGTAATAAAAACCCTAACTTTATAAAAACAACCGATAGACGTCCGATTTCTTCGAAAGAAACGAAGAAATCGAATTCATTAGAGGAAGCTAGGGTTTCGAACAACCACAAAGATTCGAGAAAATGAAACCCTAGATATCAATTGAACCATAAACTCGAGAAATGGAACACTAGAAGAAAAAAAAATCGAACCGTAGAGTTTGAGAAATCGAAACCTATAAACCAGATCTGATGAGAAAAACGGTTCGAATCGGAAGAAAACAGGGATTAAACTTCAGACGGTGAATCTTTTGCTGGTGGTGATGGACGGATCTTTAGTGTTCTTGGCAAGAATTTTTAGGTTTCTGTTTTTTCTCAGCTTCTTCGATTCTCCTTAGTAAGTTCATTCTCTTTATTATTACTACTGCTGCTATGATCATTTTTTTATTATTATTATTATTAGGTTATAAAATCGCGTTTATCGCAAGTCGAATTTAATGTTTATTTAGTCGATTTTTTTATATAATTTATATATGGACAATAAGGCGCGACGAATTAATTTAATTTTTATAAATGAATAAAATATTGTGATCGATTTTTTATATAGTTTATAGACCCGCTATGATGCGTGTTGAATTTAATTTTTATTTGGTCAATTTTTTTATATAGTTTACAAACCCGCTATAACGTGGAACGAATTTAATTTTAATAAAATATTGTAGTCGATTTTTTTATATAGTTTATAGACTCTTTAATTTTTATAAATGAATAAAATATTTAATCTATTTTTTAATTTAAATAAACACATCAAATATTTAAGGGGCTAAAACTGTAATTATACGAAAGAAATTAAGATCGTTGGATCGAAAAGGGTGAAAAACAATAAAGGGTTTAGATTCATCCCATAGTATCCTCTTTTAATTATATATAAAGATAAAGATATTATATTATATTATTATTATTAGTTATTATTAATTATTAATTATTATTAGTATGTATCAATTATGATTATTATAACTTTTTTTTTCTTTAATATATTTTCACCGTAACAACGTTATCAAACATTCTTTACTTTAATTATCTCAAAGAAATAAATATGTTATATAAAAAGGTATGACCTTCAACATGTGCACTCATGTGATTAAATGTTGAAAGTTTTATCATTCGTATATAAAAACTAAATCATTATAACTTACTTCGGACACAGACAGAGTAGTAGATTGTTTGCGGATAATGTGTTAATAAAGTAATGATGATATGAATAACTAGGGGCAGTGCTAAAATATTATAATTTGGGAAGTAACTTTTTTTCTGTTACATTAATTTGAGGGATTAAAAATTTTAAAATGTCATTAATACTCTAAAATTATACTTTTTAACATAACTTTGAATTTATTAAGGAGGTAGTTGTCCACTCAGCCGCTTGTAGATATATCTATAGCTTTGACTTTTACAATAAGCTAGCAAATTAAGTTAATTTTGTAAATCACTCGTGTTATAGAAACCGAAGTAGGTTATATCTCTATTTTTTTTTTCTTTTTATTAAAATCAATGTTTCCCTTACTTTGTTGATGTGTTCTATATAAGAATAATTGCCACACACAAAAAGTAATACAAAATACATAATTTGACAATCGGAGGTATAAACTAGTTTATCCATAATACAGAATTTGGTGTATCATATACTAGTCCAGAATACTAGAAAGTCCTTCTTGTGTCAATTTCTACTTCAGTTATTTGCTTAATCGCTTACTTTTACTATCAGGTATACTCTAGTTTTCTTTTTAGAAAAATTACAATACGTGTATCGATGGCATGAAGACATTGGAGCATATCTTACGTAATTCTTTATTTTGCCATTAATTTGAAGTATGTTGATAAAGATGAACGGATACAAAAAGGAGAGTGGAGTATGCTGAAGTAGAACATAAAATCGAAATGCATGTGCTGTTTTATGAAGTTAGGGCACTTATGCTTGACAGGGAGAAAAATCTCATCATTAGGGAAAAGGACATGCAAAAAGAGTTGAACAATTCCGAGAACAAAAAATTCAATGACCAAGTGTTTTATGTTAAGTTTGAAAAATGGCTTGATGGCACAAGAGAATTCATGGATAAATAGTATTCATTAGAGGATTTAGAGACAAAATACGATCATGTCAGTTTAACATGAAAAATAGTTCTACCTTACTTAAATTTGACTATCATTGTTTCGCAGTATGTTGATAAAGAAGTTTATTGTTTGAATTTCAGGTTGTGGAACTGTTACTTGAAGAAAAGAACAAATTGATAGAATTAGTATCCCTTACGGAACAAAATTCGATTAAAGAAAAGAACAAATTGATAGAATTAGTATCCCTTACGAAATAAAAATGGATTAAACTTCATGGATCATTAGCTGTCTCTGCCTTAGAGAGGTGAGCCGTGGCTATTTTGGTATGCACATTTGAAAATATCCGGGTCTAAGTCTTACTAGTTTCAGACAAAAGTTTCCAAACTGGACCTTGCTCATTGCTTTCCCTCTTTATCCACTATCTTTGGTCGTGGTTTACTTTGTCAACTATGCTTTTCAGTTTACTTGATACTTGATCTTGATTCTCTCTAATATCTATATAGCATATTGCTTCATTTTGATGATAGTGTTTTTGTTTTTCTTTTTTGGTCATTATAAACTTCTGAGGTATTATTTTGAATACAGAACTATGCTTTCTTTGCATATTATGTAGAGTTTAACCTCATGACCATTAGAAACTCCTTTTATGGGCAAATTTTAATTCAAGTTATCTTGGAGGATTTGGCTCATTTGATAATTCATCACTGTGCATAGTCTTTTTGAGCATACACTCTGTATATGTGTAAAACTCAAATTAAAGACCTCCAAATTATGTACCAGTAAGTGCTACAACTGTATTCATATACTTTTTGAGTGCACAAGTGGTTACAACATATAGGCATCATTTAAAGTTTCTAATTATAGTTAGTAGTTGGTTTCTTAGCTAACAAATTTATATAAGTGTGTTTTGTTGCTTCCTCTACTTGGTTTATATATTCTGAAGTTAATTATGTCCTATGTTTTAAACAGATTTTACTCTCGTAATATATATGAAGTTAAATATATTTTTGGCTAGGATGTGCTTTGTTTTTTACTTGACGCCAATTCTTGTTTTAGTTAATTAGCACTTCAAAATGATGATTAGTTTAACTTTCTTATGTTTTATGATCAAATTTGCATTTTTTAGTTTTTAATCTTCTTGATTTGAGCGGTCTTTATTAATCATAAAGAAAGTACCAACGCCCATCAAGCAGTTGTCTCCGTCTCCATGGAAGCCAACACAAAGGAGAAAAGAGAACCCTGAGCTAACAAAAGATTTCACCACAGTGCAATAATGACCCAATTTCATGTTTGTACCATTAAGTACAACTTGTTATTGCACATCCATCTCCCTTTTCCCAAAAGTCCTCATCATCCCACTTTAATCATAAATCAAAGTTCTTGTAACCTATGTATTCTAAACTCGTAATATTTGACACCGTTCATTTCCATGGACCACGAGCCACTGCGTGTCAAGTTTTCCACCACCACGAAATGGGACCGGTTTGGTTTTCACAAATTAAATGAAAAGCTTAATATGGGCATTATAAAGTTTTGACAACAATATGTCCTGAACTTAAATTGAGTAGTTAGAATTCGCCAGAAAGAATCATAATCTAACATTTAGTAACATGGGTTTTTTTATTTTTTTTGCAAAAAGCACAATCAAGTCCTAATTAAAATCATTTGTCCCTTTCAAGATGTGAGCTTGATCTCATAACTTTGATAAACACAAGTGAAGCTAATGGCACATGAAGCATATAATAAGATAGAACACAAAGAAGTGTGAACCACAACTAGTAAATGACTTCTTACAAGATGTATAAAGTTCCTTGATCTTTCTTCGTCGCATTCCCTCTATGAGTTATGATAATCTTTGTTAGATTTCATCAAACACATGTTAAACAAAACTATTAAAAAGAAGGTGATATGATCTGTAATGTTATCCCCAATAAGGATAAACAACTCTCAAACAAAATCGAATCTTTCTCTTTCCATTCATCAACCAGAGTACTATAGGATCCAGTTCACCAATTACTAAAAGAAGTACAACATCCCCACTTGATCACACAGCTTCAATCAACAAAAACAAACCTAATATATTGGGCAATTATCAAGATTCTTGTTTTCTATGTTTGGTTAAGCACTAAAAACGGAATTTAAACAAACTACTTCCCCTGTTTGAGCATAGCAGGGTATTAATTCCAATCCGAATCGACATACATTAACTAATAGCACAAACAGATAATCGAATACAAAAACCAAATACGAGCTCGCCACCAACATAAAAACTAAATCTTAAAACTGCGTAGCATCAATGAAATTGAATCTTCTTGTTCCTTTGTCATCAGGAAACAGCAACTAATCCTGTAATTATTACAAAATTGATCATTATCAGATTACATTCTAAAACCAACAGAGATATATTAGAAATGGGTATTTCAAGTTCCTACCTTTTAGAGAGAAGATCATAAAAATTGAACCATGAATCATTGGCGTGAATCAGAAGAAACAGAAGATGGTTTATCCGATAAACCGTCATTTTCATCGTGCTCACCTTGAATTTGTGCCGGATAGAATAACCCCGAGAAGCCGCCAATGCCGGAAGGGAATCCGGTGTGATCAATGGCAGCTCCGGTGAACGGTGGTTGGTCATTCCAAGCGCGAATTGAAGGTGTGTTACTGGACTGAAGGGATCCCCTCTGAGAATCGCTATCATTAAAAAAATGATTTTTAGTTGTTGTTTGACTAAACAACATGTGCTGAAATGGTGTTGTTTGTGTCGCCTGCGAACTAAACTCAAACCCCCCGGAAACAGAATCTACACTTTCCGGCCAACCCAACCCGCCATGATCTCCAGCCAGCCGGAGTCTTAAGTTTTCCGGCCGTAGGAAACTCCGATGAAACTGCATCCCCGGTGAATCACCGTTTACCGGCGTTGACGAACCACCCATCGGAAAAAATGATTTGATAGAATCAAGAGATTGAGGTAAAAAGATTGACTTTTGATCATTACACATTTCATTATTTGTGATTTCTTCATCTGGGTTATCCTCAAAATTCAATCTTGACGATGAATTTGAAATTCCGGTGGTGGGTTTCCAGGGGGGTAGCTCTTCCAGCTCATCAATGGCGGATTTTGCTTTCTTAAGAAGCCAGTCAACGGCGTTGCTTGGACGGTCGTACCCTAGGCGGTCTTGTACGTCGTAGAATTGAATGGCTGTGGTGGCCGACAACCGTAAACGGCGGTCTCTTGGTCCTTTTGATGTGCATACTTTACTGTGTCTATCTTTCCGGTTAATTGACCGTACAATGTGACCGCCGTTGACTTCCACAATTTCTCCACCGGAGTTCCTTAACCGCTTCATCTGCGGCGGGCGCAACTACTCCACCGTGAAACATACGGTGGCTTGAAAATAAAGTATCTTCATCTTCTGTTTCTGCTACATTTCTTGAATAATACAAGAATTCTTGATTGTTTTTGTATAAAGCAAGACTAATTTTTTGAGGATCCAGATACTAAAATTACAATAGAACTTTTTGCAATTTGATGAAGTTTGCAATAAATATTGATTAATTTCTGCAACTGTCTAGCCCAAAAGGGTCTGCTATTGAACCCATACTTAAGCTCAATAACAAAACATATAAATGTTGGAAAAAAAAACTCCAAAAATATAGACCTCCTTCAAATTTCTAGCCTAACCCATACTTGTTGTGTATGATATTTTTGTAGCCCAATACTGACACTAGGCAGTAGACACCTAAATTTTTGGTGTGTTGGTGAATGAATGAATTTATTATGGAGATCACCCAATTTTGAAGTGGTGGTGGAAAAGGGTTGTTTGAGAAGAAGGATTTGGTGACAATAAAATGGCAGTGAATTCAGAATAAAGATTCTTGTGATCCTTCCCTCTGTTGGAGGATGGGGTGTGGGACAGGGATTCTGCAATAATTTGTACAACTTTAAAAATTATTAAGCCTTAGTTTATTTAGAAGGATTTGTTTGTGTTGATAAAACACCGTCTATTTATGACGGACAATTAAGACCCATTAATTTTTATTTATTTTTCATTTTTTTAAATGATTATATTTAATTAAATAAAAAAATTACAATTAATTTAAAAAGTACTTAATTAATAAAAAATAAAAGTGTTACAATACTAAAATTTTGAAACATGTTGGATATGGTTGATTCGGGTTTGATGATGATGAGCCAGAACTCAGGGTAATCGCGGAGTCGAAATTCATAAGTTTAATGTATGAGAAGTTTCCGTTTGGATTACACATGGTGAGAAAAATTATAATGTTTGTGAATATGTATATAGGTGAATTGATGAATTTGTTGTGTTAAAAAATTGTAAAGTTGTTGTTTATTTATATAGGAGTAAAATAGGTTTAATTTTTTTTATATATGACAGTTGAATGTAAACGTTTAATTAATTATTTAAACAGTAGCATAGCTGTGGGATCTAAATTTTCTTTAAAAAAAACAGAAATAAAATCGAAAATAATAATAAAATAACAAATGGGGCCCACAACTAACCGTGCTCGTTCTGTGTTGCAGGCAACGACGAATCGCCACCACGGATCCCACTCCGTCCGTGGTGTTCCATGCTCAGAGGACGGAGGGCAAGGACAGAACCTGCTGCAACTGGTCTAATACCACTCGGTCCACCGTGGTGAAAGAGACCCACCATTTCTTCCGTGCTGAATATGTGCAGTCCATGACGACGAAATCCAAGGATGGGATCCACTCCGTTCGTCGTGGTTCGTGCTTGGGGGACGAAACCCACCACGATGAATCATTAGTGTTAGAACCCGTTTATAATATTCGTACCCATAATAAATCCAATACTAGGTAGTACTCGATTAGTATTGTCCATCAATTTTCTAGGTTTCCTGCGGTACTGTTTATCTATGCTTAAATATTCGCTATACCAAATGAAAAGGTTAAAAAACTTGAACTAAAAAAAGAATGCCGACAAAAAAAACAAACTAAAATAATCTAAAGTATTTTCAAGATTCAAATCTTAAAGAAATGGTTTTAATATCTAATTTAGTGATTCAATGTAGGGGTGAGCATGGGACGGGTGGGGGCAGATATTAACCAAAACTGCCCCATACCCAATATTTCGGTTAATTGACATTTATTAACCGTTCTGTTTGGTTAATAAATGGATTGGTTAATTCGGTTAACATCATAACATAATACGGTTAACCATTTATGACCTACAATCATTTCGCTAATGGTCATATACCCTTGAGATGGTCAACAAAGTAGAAACAACAACTTTAATTTTGAGCACGTAAATTTACATATATTAAAGAAACTTCTAACAAGTAATAAAAGAAAGAGAGACTATTAAGAGATTTCAACGCCTAGACAATGACCTTCTCACAAGCACAATCAGCTAAAAGAATAAATGTACAAACATCAAAACATGCTATGCTTTTCATAATTTCACATCAGCTGCATATGAAATATATACATATATCAAATGGTGAAAAATATATTGATATACAATAAAACTCTCAATGCACACAGAATAATACACTCATACATCTCTTGTATCTACTATTGTGAAACATCAAACAATAATGATACCGATTGTATCCTTAAAACTGTGATTTTAGAAACCAAACTTTCATTTACTTAAGGAAATCATAATATTCTTTTAATTGCAAAGCACTTTCTAAATATTCATTTAAACAATAATACAAATATAAATATAATATTTTTAAAGTATAAATGGTGAGCGGGCGAGGCAGTTAAAACCGAGGTGGGTACTCTTTATTTTTCATAACCGAACCAAAAACTTCGGTTAATCCAAATATGATAACCGAACCATCGGTTATACGTACGGTTTGGTTAATTAAGCTCGGTTTTAGCTGTTAATATGGTTATGGTTCGGTTAATTCGATTTTCTGCTCAACGCTAATTCAATGCTTTGAACTGTTGATGATAATGAACATTAAATGTTTTTAACATAAAAAAAAAAAGATACAAAATTCAAATTCCATAATAATGGAAATCCAAATCGATACATATCAATAATAATGGAGATCGGACCCTAGAGGTAGATTTGGAATAATCTTTTCTTTATTTAATACCGAGTTAAATTCTTAGTCTTAGTGCAAGTAAAAAAGATGATTAGAAGTGGAATCTATCAAAGTATGAATGCTTTTCGGTGAAAACTCTCGCATCTCTAATCCAATAACGGCTACGGGAAAAAAACACTGCAGACAAGTGTCGGGCAGAAAGGTGAACATGAGTATTTGGAGGATATCGATTGATAGGATTCCTACTAAATTTGCCAATCTCCATAACCGTAGGATTCAATTTCATCTTTTGAATGCCCTTTGTGTGGGCAGAAAGATAATTAGATCATGTATTAATGAACTGTTCTAAAGTGGTTAATATTTGATAAAAGTTTTTCCATATGTGCTCAACATAAAGGACATTGCTCTCGGTAAAATCAAGACTTTTGGCAAATAATTTGGCAGTGCTTTTCTTTGTGTTTGTGTTACCCTCATGTGGAATGTATGGAATTGGCGGAAGTGGATTGTGCATGAGGTGCATGATCAGATCCTAAATGTGCAAAGTGAGGAATTTTTCTAAGACTTTAAAGAATTTATTTGTAATAGATGTTGAGTAGAAGCAAAGAGGGGGTATCTGACTGGTCTACTTGGGTCCATAATTCTAGATCATTGGTGTTAGGATAAATGCCTTTTTATTTACCTTGTTTTGCTCAGTTCTTATGTTTCAAGGGTTGCTGCTCCTTCTCGGAGCTCAACTCATTTTTATATTTTTATTTCATTTTCATTAAGGTTTAACCTTCAAAACATAAAAAAGTATATATTATAGGCAGATTAAATTAATAATAATTACTATGTGGTTATAATTACTGGTAAATATGTATGAAAGCAATTATGTGTAATCAGACCGGTATTATCACAATCCCTCACTGAACCATTACTCGTCAAATATAAATTATTTTTATTTGAACCCACCTTTAAATCAGACCACCATCTCCGAACCTGACAAAACTATTTCGTGTTTGGACTTTCCCACACGATTTCAGTTGTTTTTGTTGTCCCTAGTTTTGTAGTGGACTATCAATGATTGTCGCCTTCGTAAGGCTCTATCCGACTTTAAATGTGTGCAATATCTTAGCAAATTACACATATAATTTTTAACTTTTACATAGACTCGGTACATTTCGGACTTTGACCACTATTTAAAAAAGTATTTCCAAGCTTATTTTATCTATCAGAAAAATGCAATAGCGAGTTTGTGAAACGAGAACGGTCGTGAAAAATGTATAGCAATTTCGAAAATATTTTTTTAGTTTTTTAAGAATACATATATTGAAAATGTTTTATATTCAACCTTTTTTCTAGAAAATTTTCAAGATAATTTTGAAACTCAACATTAAGGAAGTACATCACTTCTAGCAAAATAAATTAAAAAAAAAAAAAAAAAAAAAGTATGCTAGTATCGCCGATAATCCATAAAAATAAATGATAAAAATGGCGTTGCCACGATTCACTGTTTCTGATAAAATTGTTTTTTTACGCATTGCTTGAATATTTTGCAAGTGGGTTATAAAATACCCATTCAATTAAAATGGTTCATTTCAGTGGATCTGCAAAAACCTTTAAATATGGTTTAGGAAATTAGTTAAGAAAACTATATAAAATCAATTTATTTAACATTATCAAACATTAAGGAGGTGTTTGGTGTGAGGGTTTAAGAATGAGACAATAGGTATCAAAATTATAGTTGTTGTTAGTTTGATGGTTATGGGTAAGTTAAAGGGTTTTGATAAAACTATGAATTGTTATTTCAAAAAGTAGGTGAGTTTTACCTACTTACTCTCACAAACTTTATCTTTCTTAATTAAAATAATAATTTAATTTTTACATTCAATTTTTTTTTTCATTTTTGTGTACACAAACTTAAAATCTATGATTCCTTCCTTTTTTACACTTTTCTTTCAAACCTATATCTATTTTCATTTCAATTCCCATCTCCATTCCCATTAGCAAACCAAACACCATCGAACCCATTCAAATATGGTTATTCTCGTGTATGGATAAAAAAGGTAACGTGACTGTCTTAAACAAACCGCCTATGGCTAATAAAATGCCAAACAAAAAAAAAGAGAGCCTTGATGAGAGTCAATTCTGAAGTGAATCCGATTGCAAATCAAGAAATGTCAAGGTTTAGACAGTTAAGTGTTTCTGTTGGGGAATATGTTGAAGAGAAAAGGACACGAAAGGCTAACCAATATTACATAAATTCTGATTTTCTTCTTGGAAAGGATAGATTACGTCCCGAGAGTAACAAGAGGCTGAAATCGAATGTAGGTAGAAAATCCGATTATTCAGTTAGACTTGAAAGGCACAAAAATAAGATTTTTTGGAGTTGTAGCAATTTGCTGATGAGGTTGATGAAGCACAAACACGTTTGGGTGTTTAACGAACCTGTTAACGCGAAACTACTCCGTCTTCACGAGATTTAGTAGTGACAACATTGTTCAGATCATTAAGAGTAATACTTTCCCAAAATGACGATGAGATTGAAGTTGACATTGACAGCGTTGATGAAAAAACTCTATGGGAACTTGATAGGTTTGTAACCAATTTTAAGAAGAACTTAAGCAAGCACAAAAGGAGAGCTGAACTTGCTCAATAGGCAAGAGCACTAGCCGAAAATGCTAATAATCAGACCATGCTACAGGTAATCAGAAATCGACTACTCACAGTTATATATATATATATATTTTAAAATTACACTACTTGCTATTTGTGATCACATTTGTGATATTATTGCAGAACACTGCAGCATCGATCGAAGAGGCTCTAAAAGAAAAGAAACCTCTTTCCTTATTTTGTTTTTGCTATTATTCTTGTTGTTGCTTTCGTTTGTAATTTTGTATGCTTCATTGTTTTGGAGGAATGTGATCACTAGGTGCTAATATTTTGTACATGTTTGTTTCTTGTGAAGCAGATGAGAAGAGTGCTGCTGCAGGTAGTCCACCCAACCAAAGAGAGAATAGAGATAATGTCAGTAGGTCTAGTAGTTCAAGCAGTTCCAGCAGCGACTCCTCATCTAGTGGTAATTGATTGTTTTGTCTTCTATTTAATTTTATGTTAATTGTGTCATGGTAAATCACTGCCTGTAATAGGCTTGCTGGTGTGTTATTGATGTAGATGTTGATTCTATGAATTTGGAAATATAATTCCATGTTCGTTTTTGTGTCTTTCGTGTAGATTCAGATAGTGACAGCTCCTCTGAATCAGATACAGGGCAATCACCAAGGGCTTGAAAGGAGCGGTATATTTAGGCAGCTTACAAGACTCCCAATATGCAGTTTAGAAAGAGCTCAAATGATGTAATTGAGTTTAAGGATCCAGATCTATTCAAGTTGTGTTTTTTGTATTAGTTAGCATCTGTAGGACAAACTTGTATACATCTCTCTTTATCTTCTTTTAATGCTTCAATTGCATGAAATAGTTTGCATGCTTTTTTGGCCTAGTTTGCGTGAAACTTTTATACGCTAAATTGCTTTGTCATTTCCATTTTATTGCGCTTCGTGCTGTTTTCTTTCTCCTATTCTTTTGAAAATTAGTTTCTCTTACTTATTACTTGCCAACCTACGTTGTGTATGTATGCTCTATGTCCCTTGTGGTTGCTATTGGGTATCTGTTGAACTCTACTTGTAGCATGGGTCAGAGACTCACAGGCATTAATAGAATAATAGACATGTTATGTTCTCCATGTGCCAACTATTAGAAATTAAAAATACTTTCTTCCTCAACCACTGCACTGGCTAACTGTTACCAACAACCATCATAACCAACACAAGCTCTACAGTATAACCAAATTAAAAATACTTTCTTCCTCAACCACTGCACTGGCTAACTGTTACCAACAACCATCATAACCAACACAAGCTCTACAGTATAACCACCCTCGTGGTTGCCATTGTTACCAACCCTCCTCAATAACTACTAAACTTCTCACTAGTTCAACCATTATTGATCTTCACTGATGGTCATTTAAACGAATTCATAAGGTAAATAAAGCATTACAATTGCAAAATACAACTTTCTTTTTTCTTCTACGCGCACATTACCAGCTGCTTATTTACTTATCATTTTCAAACTTAGTGTCAGCGATTTTATTCGGAAAACTTGCATTGTCTACATATTATTCTATTGTTCCAATATCGAAATTTGTATTTAGGGAGTGGTATTTTGTAAATTGTTCACATTTGTTCTCCCCTTATTATAAGGGAAAAGTGTTTGACATGTTGACATCTAATTAGGCGCTGTTAGAATAAAAAGACTCGAATACATATGTATAGGAAAGTTCAGGGGCTAAAAGTGTAAAAGAAAAAGATACAAAACTTGGTCAACAAGCACACATGACATCCGCATCCCCTTGTGGAGAAATTATATAGCTATTTTAAGATGTATTATCTTGAATCTGAACTCCGGACTTAACACCCATTTATATCCACAGCTAATTATCTAATGCAAAAGTTGCTGAAACTTACTGATTGTATGTCAAAAGCAAAATTTGCTGAAACTTGACTGGCGTTGATCTAATGTCATCGGTTTATTGCTATCCATGACAAATGTTAGTCCAATATGAAGAAGTGAAACTGTGATCTACTTTCTATGGACCAACCAAAAAATGCATTTAACCATTTAGCTACAAACACCGGAATGAACATAACCAACATCACTAATCACTAATAACTAATGTTATATACAGTAATGAACAACTTGAAGCACACGAATGGGAAATGACAAAACCAGATAAATCATATGGGAATTGTTATTGTACATTCTACCTGAGTTTTTCATTTGGCATATCTCATGAGCGTTACGAAGATTCGCACGACTTACAAAGTAGGCAAAACACCACTCCTCCCAACTTATGAAAACAATCTAGTATTTGGTCACCACACACTTGAGGACATAATTCAAAAGCTACCATGGGCTCCTCACAACTAAAACGTAGAATTCTTCGCAACCTACATTTGCTACACCGAGGAGTCCCATTATCCCTAAAAGAATCTATTTCATACATCCTAATTTCTTGCAAAAGGTACCACCTCAGCACACCAGCATATTCAACCTAGATTACCGTCATGCTTGATACGGCATATCAAAAGCACATTTTAAATTTCACACAATGGCATCAACTTGATAAACATCTCCAAAAATCTGCAAAATAAGGTAAAAATATATCACACGACTCGCAATTAACATTAACATTAACATTAACATTAACATACCTTTTAAAACAAAACTGAATTGAAGAAAAGAGCAAATGAAGTTTGTGTTGATTCTCTAGAACCATGCAATATAGATGTTAGCAATGACACTATAAACATTTCATCTTTCTATTAAGTATGTATAGAAATAGAAACTGCTGTATATGTACACGACAACATCCTTCATTATTATATTATTGGGAATACGAAACATATCCGAATAACTTAATAAGAAAAAAAGTAATCAAACTCAAATTTTTTTGATCGACCCACTCAAGCAATCAAGCGACTGAGCAGCGATCTTAGTTATCTTCAGATCATTATTTCAAATATTGAAACTCATAATCTGAAACACATTGGGGTTTGAAGAAAAACAACTGTATACCCCACAAGGCCTGCATACTATCTCTTTTGATTAGAGTATTTAAGATGCACAGATAAAGAAGCTGTATGCAAGTTTGTCCTATAGACAGAGACAGAGCCAACTCACTATTAGAGGTGTCCAATGACACCGCTCTCAATCTTGAGCAATAGTATAATTCAAAATGCTACGTAAATACAGATAATTCAAAATGCTACGTAAATACAGAATGCCCAATTTGAAAGGATTTAGATGACTTCACTAGGATACACAGAGATTATATAATTTGTGTGCTTAAAAAACTACATACTGAAAGTCTTGTAACTACCTTAATATGCCATTCCTTTCAAGCCCTAGGTGATTGCCCGACATCTGATCCAGAGGAACTGTCACTATCTGAATCTGCATAGAAGGCAACAAAAGAATGGTTAAACATTTCACTTTTGTAAAAAATAACATCCACAGCAATAGAACAACAGCGAGAAAGTCTACAACAAGCAGTAACTCCAACGTGACAAACACACACACACACACACACATATATTTATATATAATTACAAATGTGATATAAAATAAGACAATATAATCAATTACCACTTGACGAGGAGTCGCTGCTTGAACTGCTTGAACTACTAGACCGACTGGCATTATCTCCTCTGATCTCTCTTTGGTTAGGTGGACTAGCAGCAGCGCTCTTCTCATCTGCTTCACAAAACAAGAGCATTTGCAATATATTAGCACCTCAAGATCACATTCTTCCAACATATATAAAAACATACGAACACAAAGAACATCAATAATAATAGGAAAAAAAAAAAACAGTTAAAATTACCTGCTCTCTTTTCTTTCTGTGCCTCTGGGATGGATGCTGCAGGGTTCTGCAATAATATCACAAAATATCATGTCTTATATCATGAAAGAAAATTATAAATTACCAGTAATAAGTTGCAATATAACTCTAATTACTTGTAGCCTTTTCTGATTATCAGCATTTTCGGCTAGTGCCCTAGCCTGTTGAGCAAGTTCAGCTTTCCTTTTGTGCTTGCTCAAGCTCTTCTTGTAATTCGTAACAAACCTATCAAGTTCCCATAGAGTTTCGACATCAACGCTGTCAATGTCAACTTCAATCTCATCGTCGTTTTGAGAAAGTGTTGTATTACCCTTCTTAATGATCTGCACAATGTTGTCAAGCTTTTCAGAAGGTAGGCTCTGAAGGTTTGCACTGAGCTTTTGCTTCTCTTCGTAACTCATGTCCCTCTTGTTCAAATCCTTAGCTTTCGGTTTCTTTGGTACGGGTGTCCTGGTCACAGGTGCAAAACTTGTAGGTTTTGGCCTAGCCATGAACGGTAAAGCCATAGACTGTGACCTATCAAGAGTCCTAAACTGATGAGTCTTTCTTGAGGTCGGGGTAGGCGTACCTGCATCGTAAGTCGTTCCATACTTCCAGTCAGACTCGATCACCACCCATCTTTCTTCAAATATATTTGACAGTGTTTCAGCCATCACATGGACATCTTGCCCTTTAGGATTGTAAGTCATGGCATTGTAAAACGTGAGTCTGACATCATCTGCAAACTCACCGGGTGTCTTGTAAAAGTTCTGGGCTAACCGACTCTTAACGGTTCCCAAATCCATAGGATGTTTGATGATGTCATGGTAATCGTGAAGACCCAGTAGTTTCGCGTTAACAGGTTCGTTAAACACCCATCCATGTTTGTGCTTCATCAACCTCATCAGCAAATTGCTACAACTCCTAAAAATCTGATTCTTGTGTCTTTCAAGACTAACCGAATAATCTGACTTTCTACTCCCATTCGATTTCAGCCTCTTGTTACTCTCGGGAGGCAATCTATCCTTTCCAAGAAGAAAATCAGAATTCCTGTAATACTGATTAGCCTTTGGTGTCCTTTTCTCTTTCTCAACATATTCACCAACCGAAACGCTGAGCTGTCTAAACCTTGTCATTTCTTGATTTGCAATCGGATTCACTTCCGAATTGACTCTCATCAAGGCTCTCCTATCAATCAAGTCAGAATCCATTTCGGCATGAACTCTGGCTAATGCTCTCCGGTCCATGTAATCCGTGCCCATTTCTGAATTAACTCTAAGCAGTGACCTTCTGTCTACCATAACACCACCTGGATACTGCGATTGACTATAGGTTTCATCATCATTTGCTGTACCTAAAGCAGTCGAATAGTGAGTGATTGCATCATGGTTGGGGGAAGTCCCTGGAGCGGTTGAATAGTGAGTGATTTCATCATGGTTGCTAGCAGTGACTAAATCCCTCGAATAGTGCGTAATTTCATCGTGGGTAGTGGTGGCGCCTAAAGCAGTAGAATAGTGCGTAATTTCAGCTTCTTTATCTTCGAGCTTTTGATAAACATTTCTAACTTGACCCAACTCCCCTTTTAGCTTCTTCTTAAGCTCCTTAATTTCATTTCTGGGAGTTGAAGCTTCCAAACGAATCATGACCCGATCATCAACAAACGTAACAAGCGGTCTCGGTTCACCGTTTCCGTTTTCCACAGCCACACAGAGATTTTGGCTTGAGGAATCATCTGATACATCTCTCAACGTTTGCAAGTTTGCATCTTTTTCTATTAGGGTTTGATTGTTATTTGCTGCGGTTACCGGAGAAGCGGTGGTGATAGTGATGTCGGTGGAAATATGTTTCTTGTGTCTTCTCCGCTTATAGACTTTACTATCAACTCCCCACTTACTCTTCTCTTTATTTATCTTATCCGGATCTAATGCTACTGAAGCCATACACATATACGTTGATTATATATGGTATATCTATATCTATATCCTACACAATTCGAAACCTAATTAGTTAAAACAGGTAATAAAAACCCTAACTTTATAAGAACAACCAATAGACGTCTGATTTCTTCGAAAGAAACGAAACTATCGAATTCATTAGACGAAACTAGGGTTTCGGACCACCACAAAGATTCGAGAAAATGAAACCCTAGATACCGATTGAAGCGTAAACTCGAGAAATCGAAGACTAGAAAAAAAAATCGAACCGTAGAGTTTGAGAAATCGAAACGTAAAAACCAGATCTGATGAGAAAAACTGTTCGAATCGGAAAAAAACAGAGATCAAAATTCAGACGGTGAATCTTCGGCTGGTGGTGATGGACGGATCTTTCGTGTTCTTGTTAAAAAAATTTAGGTTTCTGCTTTTCCTCAGCTTCTTGACTCCTTTCCAGATTCTTTGATTTTTCTTAGTAAGTCAGACGGAATTAGGGTTTTGCGGATTTGCAGGCGGTACGACGACCGTGATTCGTTACGAAAGAGGGGAAAACTAAAGATTAAAATTATAATTTAATAAAGAAAAAAAAAAAGAAAATATAAAAGAAAAGGATCAAATTATTTAAAATTGGGGGGAAATAATAAAGAAATAAAAGTTAGGGTTTCAAAATTGGGGGTGTAATGATTTTTGTTTCAAACTCTTTTCTCTCCATTTAGTGATATAGTGCAAGTAATGGTGGGACTACTTAACCTATTTTCATATTAGATGTGCTTAGCTTTCTTATCTTGACCTCATACAAGCAATTAATTCAATTGTCGCGTTACATATTTTACACTAAAATAATTATCTTTTATTATTTTATATTTTTACTATAATAATAATATATTTGACACATTTAAAGAATTTTCAGCTTTCTGGTTGCATCTATTTTACCAAAATACCATTAATTGTTATATCTTTTTTATTAGGGTTATAGTCAACCATACACGATACATTCATAAGCAAATTTGCTTCTATTTTATTTACTGGGGCAGGTAACTAATAAGACTAATGCGTCACCAAAAAAAAAGATAAAACCAACTTTAAAAGACGCAAAACTGTAATGTGTTTTTCCCCTGAAATTTTAGCTTTGGTTGGCAAACTTGATTCCCTTCTCAATAGACGACTTTAGTTCGGGCAAAAGGGCTTCCAAGCCTTGTTTCTCATAGTCTGAAAGTGAGCTGAGACCAAGCACTTCCTCCACACCGTTTTTCCCAAGTCTCACCTGCACAACAGAGTCACCAATTACTTGTCATTCCCACTAATATTGCACAGAAAAAAAATTACTTATACTAATCGATTAGAGAAAAGCTACGAGGTAGAGGTGGCACGATGCATGGATCAGACGGCTTGGGTTATGGGACCATTTTAAATGTGTTTCAAATATGCCAGTCAGGTAAACCCACAAACACCGTTTTGTTCATAACTAAAAGCAATTTATAACTAAATTAAGTGTTCTATATGATTAGAACAACACTATAAAAATAACAGTAACAATCCAAATCTTTTGAATAGAAAAGTTTAGGAGCATTGATAATAGACTGGGCGAATTTTAACCTGTTCGGGTGTTTCACCACCTTCTCTTCAATCTAATATTTTAATTTGACTGATTCAAATATTTGAAACAAA
This sequence comes from Logfia minima, assembly GCA_963921325.1. Taxonomy (NCBI): domain Eukaryota; kingdom Viridiplantae; phylum Streptophyta; class Magnoliopsida; order Asterales; family Asteraceae; genus Logfia; species Logfia minima. The sequence goes on from OY992767.1 coordinate 31,647,272, forward strand.
ATACCACTTGAATAACCCATTCATAAGTAGAGGAGAATTGCCACCTCTACTTTGAAGCACCAAAATGCTAGAAATAAGTGGGCAGCATAACTTAAGGAGTGATACAAGCCAAGATGCAAAGGTCTCGTGCCTCATAAATGAGGCAGATGACTTGACAAACACATTCTACATTTAAGTGGTGAAGAGGCATATATATAATAAAAGTGACGTGCAATTATGGAGGCCCAGTTTAAAATTCAGTAACAATATGACAAAGTCTACACTTATGTTGAATTAATATAGTCTTGCCAGCAATAAACCGTTGACATGATATAGTAAAATTAATCTAAAGATTAGAGGTGAAAAGATGACATATGGAAACCCTGGTATCTCTATTTAATATTTGTTTTTTTCTTTGTAATATATTAGCTAAAATATGCTTTGATATTTTCTGCGAGAATTCATTAATGTATAAGACAGCATTATTATATTCAGTAAAAAGGTGTAAAAGTTGTATAGCTGCAAAGTCACAGACCAATCCAGGCAAGTACCATTGGGGAATCTGGGAAATAACTACAGTACCTTTGAGGCAAAGAATGGTAGTTCAGTAACGTTCGATTGCACAAATGAATATCCGACAACATCAGGGACCCCGTTAAGTCCTTTCAAGCGAGTGTCAGCAAATATGGCCCCAGCGTAACTGCATAAAAGGCACATGAAAGATAATACATTTACTACAAGAAGTAAATATCATCAACGTGACAGGTTTAGTATACATAGAAAGCTTGATACTTCAAGACTGTAATAGTAGAGAAGATAAAGAGTGAGCCGGATAACATCACAAATTCAGGAGACAAATGAGCATGCCATGAGTTTGTTAACATTTCTCGCACAGGCCTCTACGGCCCCTAAGAGTTTATTATATATGAGTTGTACACTCAATATGCACATGAAACTAGGTTTAAAATGACGAGCATGTATGACCTGTTTCTTATACTTCAAGACTGTAATATTAGAGAAGGTAAAGAGTGAGCAGGATAACGTCACAAATTCAGGAGACAAATGAGCATGCCATGAGTTTTTTAGAATTTCTCATACAGGCCTCTACAGCCCCTAAAAGTTTAAATGTATATGAATTGTAACTCAATCTGCACATGAAACTAGGTTTAAAATGATGAGTATGGATGACCTGTTTCTTATACAGAACAGGTTGCATTAACCTAGGTCGCATAGAGATAAGTATTCCACCATTATGAGCCCTCATGGATCCAACTAGAAGGCCTTGCTTGAATCACTACTCGTATATGGAGTCATGGACCTCCCACTAGTAGAACCCGTTCTTTTGCATCAACAAGAAAAAACCTCCTTTATATGCATCTTAAATAAGGAATCCCTGAACTATAGGTCCAAGTAGTGGATCTTACAAAAAATAACCAGATTAAACATATATACAAAAAATATCAGTTCAAACTTACGCCATAGAGAGTGTAGCAGAACCCTTTCCAGCCTTTGCCTCCACAACCTCTGTACCACCATCTTGTGTTCGTTTTGTGAGAGCAGTAATCTCTTCATCTGATAAATTATTTGCTTTTGGTGTGGACTTAACATCCATCAGTACCATAAACTACTTAGCAACCTGGTGCTGCATACTTACATGAGGACAGTATTTAGCAATTGTAGTGCAAAGACCCTTAACAATACCAGCATTGATGTTAAAAAGATCATCACAAGTCATTCCCGGCTTTCGCGGCAACACCAGCAGGAATAATTACAAGATCAGCTCCTTCTAATGCCTTTCCCAAATTTTCATCACCCATGTAACCAACCACCTATATATATAGCAAAAAATATCTACATTTTTTACAACAATTAAAAAATCCATAATCATGCAGCTCATAATTTTTATTCTCACATAATTTCAAATTTTCAAACATTTACAAAAGAATATAAACAAAATATATACTAAGATCAAAAAATCCAATACATTCGGAACCCTAGAATTGAGCTGCAAACGAAATGAATACAATTGATAATCATAAATACATAATTGTAGGGGTTTAGTAATGAAGGACCTCAGATCTGGTATTGACGTGGCTGATGTCAGCTGCAACACCGGGAGTACCGTCGATATCATAGAGTGATAGTGAAGATACGAGAGGGTTTAACTTCAGGAGGAGTGAAAGCGGTTGTCCGATACCGCCGGCGGCTCCTAATACGACGACCTTACCCGCCGGAGCAGATTCCGATGAGAAACTCCGGCGGAGTAAAGAAGAAGAAGAAGATGATGAATTCTTAAGGATGGATCGCAACATTGCAGAAGACTTCATCGTTGTGACCTCCTGGATCAAGGTTTATAGACAGAGGAAAACAATGTATAGATCAAGTTATATGAGTATTATATTAATTATTATATTAAATTTTATTTTTAATTTTTATAACTAAAATAATAAAAGAAATGTTTAATGCTAAAAATAATTAGAGTTATCATTTATACTTTAGTTACACGTATAGATTACAACAACCTATCTGTATGTTAGATTATGGAGTTTGGAAAAGCAATACTAATAGAATTTTGATCGTATAAATATTAATTTTTTCATTTTCCACTAAATGTCTAAAACAAAAAAATTAAAATTACACGTGCATTGCCACATAATTAAATAGAACTAGATTTCAATAAATAAACGTTGAAATACAATAGTTATTATATAAAATTTTATTTAATCCTATGCATCATTAATATTAATATATCTATATTGAAAAAAACAACTAATCAAAACTAACACATAAAATACTATTATTATGGATAAATCTAATTAAAGAGCACAAATCTAAAGCTAAAAATTGACAATTTTCAATATCACGAGACATTATTATTATTATTATTATTATTATTATTATTTCTTTTTTCTTTCTTTTAATATATTTTCACTATATCAACTATCCTTTGCTTTAATTATCTCAAAGAAGAAAATATGTTATATGAAAAGGTATGATGTTTATTGTAACAATTCGTTCCGTATCGATGTGAGATAAGAAACTTAAGTCCTTTATAAGTCTAAAGTAGTATACTATTACTATCTTTCCATCATAGTTTTTAGTTGAACCTGAAAGATACCCGAGTAGTTCATTGGTTTCAGTTTTGAAGGGTGTTACATATGGTATCATAGCCATAGTCTCTCGGGATGTGATGGCCACGCGGCTCGTGCATCTCCAGGGGTATGAATCTTGGTTATTGGTTATATTTCGACCTGACGAGAACGTCAGAAGTTTAAGTGGGGGAGTTTGTAACAACCCGTCCACAATCGGTATGAGATAAGAAAATTGAGTCACTTATAAGTCTAAAGTAGTAGACTACTAGTATCCTTCCACCATGATTTTTAGTTGAACCTGAAGGATACCCGATAATCCATTGCTTTCGACTTTGGGAAGGTGTTACATTCATTATGTATGAGACAGAAGTATGGTACTATAAATTAGTAATGATGCATATATAATATTGGTAAACATGTGCATTCATATGATGTAAATGTTGGAACGATCATCCTTCGTATATAGAAATTAAACCATTATACCTTATTAGAATCGGACACGGAAAGAATTGTAGATTGCTTGCGGATAATATGTTACTAAAGTAATGATGATATGAATAATTAGGGACGGCGCTAGGATATTATAATTTGGGAGGCAACTTTTTTTTGTCTTTTTCATCATTTTGAGGGGTAAAAATTTTAAAATGTCATTAATACTCTAAATTATACTTTTTGACATAATTTTAGATTTATTGAGGGGGCAGTTGCCCCCTTTAGATCTGTCTATAGCTTTGACTCTTACAATTAGCTAGGAAATCAAGTTAACTTTCTTTATCACTCGGATAAGGAAACCGAATTAAGTTATATCTTTGTTTTTTTGTTTTTTCCTAAAATTAATGTTTTCCTTACTTTGTTGCTTTGTTCTCTATAAGAATAATTGCCAAAAAAAGTAATACAAAGTACATAATTTGACAATGTGGGTATAAACTAGTTTCTTCATAAAGTTACCTTTTTTTTGACAGTATGACCTTTTTGTACACAGGAGTTGATATAATTTGATGTAATCACATGATTTTTAAACCGGTGAACATTATACTTCTAGTTTTTTTAATGATTATTATAAAATCAAGACTATTAAGTAACGATGAAAAATCCCAAGATTCAATCACACCGATGAACTCCTTTCTCAAATTATTATCTATTTCTGATTAATCATATGATTTCAGCAACTTAACTGTTGACTAGCAAAGAAAAAGCTCAAGAGTATGTTGTAACGTGTGTTTGGTTGCTAGCTTCTTCTATTTTGTGGCAAAAAAGAGTTTCATGTCAAACCCGATTTTGAAGAAAAAAAATAAAGTGATGCCAACTCTAAGAAGGTCCAGTTCGTATCCTTCATCTCCTTTAAAATGACGATGGGATCGAAGTTGACATTGACAGCATTGATGTCGAAATTCTAGGGAACTTAATAGGTTTGTAACCAATTATAAGAAGAGCTTGAGCAAGCACAAAAGGATACCTGAACTTGCTAAACAGGCAAGAGCACTAGCCGAAAATACTAATAATTAGACCATGCTACAGGTAATCAAACTCGACTACTCACAGTTTTATTTTTTTAATTTAATTTTTTTTTTTTTTTTGTTTTTTTTGTTTTGTTTTGGAAATTACACTACTGATATTTGTGATAACATTTGTGATATTATTGCAGAACACTGCAGCATCTATCGCAGAGGCTCCAAAAGAAAGGCAAGCAGGTAACTTTATCAGTTTCCATATTTTGCTTTTGCTATTATTCTTGTTGTTGCTTTCGTTTGTAATTTTGTATGCTTCATTGTTTTGGAGGAATGTGTTCACTAGGTGCTAATATTTTGTAAATGCTTGTTTCTTGTTAAGCAGATGAGAAGAGTGCTGCTGCTGCTGCTGGTTGTCCACCCAACCAAAGAGAGAATAGAGATAATTTCAGTAGGTCCAGTAGTTCAAGCAGTTCAGCGGCGACTCCTCATCTAGCGGTAATTGATTGTTTCGTCTTCTATGTTAATTTTGTCATGGTAAATCACAGCCTGTAATAGGCTTGCTGGTGTGTTATTGATGTGGATGTTGATTCTATGAATTTGGAAAAATAATTCCATGTTCGTTTTTGTGTCTTTCGTGCAGATTCAGATAGTGACAGCTCTTCTGAATCAGATACAGGGTAATCACCTAGCTACCTAGGGCTCAAAAGGAGCGGTATATTAGTTCTCCCCTTATTACAAGAGAAAAGCGTTTCTCATGTTAACATCTAATTTAGGCGCTGTTAGAATAAAAAGGTTTGAAAACGTATGTATAGGAAAGTTGAGGGGTTTAAAATGTAAAAGAACAATAATATGAAACTTTGTCAACAAGCACACATGACATCCACATCCCTTTGTGGAGAATTAACATACCTATTTTTATGATGTATTATCTTGATTCTGAATTACCGACATAACACCCATTTATATCCATAGCTAAATATCTAGTGCAAAAGTTGCTGGAACTTGCTGATTGTATGTCAAAAGCAAAATTGTCTAGTCCAATATGAAGAAGTGAAACTGTGATCTACTTTTAATGGACCAACCAAAAATGCATTTAACCATTTAGCTACAAACACCGGAATAAACATTACCAGCATCACTAATCACTAATCACTAATCACTAATCACTAATGTTATTATACAGTAATGAACAACTTGAAGCACCCAATCGGAAATGACAAAACCAGATAAATCATAGGGGAATGTTACTGTACATTCTACCTGAATTTTTGATTTGGCATCTCATGAGTGTTACAAAGATTCGGACTTACAATGCAGGGCAAAACACCACACCTCCAACTTATGAAAACAATCTAGTATTTGGTCTCCCCACACTTGAGGACATAACTCAAAAGCTACCATGGGCTCCTCACATCTTAAACATAGCAATTCTTCGCAACCTACATTTGCTACACCGAGGAGTCCCAATATCCCTAAAAGAATCTATTTCATACATCCTAATATCTTGCAAAAGGTACCACCTCAACATACCAACATATTCAACCTAGATTAACGTCATGCTTGATACGGCATATCAAAAGCATATTTTAAATTTCACAAAATGGCAACAACTTGATGAATATCTCTAAAAATCTGCAGAAAAAGGTAAAAATATATCAAACGACTCACAATTAACATACCTTTTAAAACCAAACTGAATTGAAGAAAAGAACAAAGGAATGCCCAATTTGAACGGATTTAGATGACTTCACTAGTATACACACAAGATTATATAATTTGTGTGCTTAAAAAAATACATACGGAAAGTCTTGTAACTACCTTAATATGACGTTCCTTTCAAGCCCTAGGTGATTGTCCTACATCTGATCCAGAGGAACTGTCACTATCTGACTCTGCATGGAAGGCAACAAAAGAATGGTTAAACATTTTACTTTTGTAAAAAATAACATCCACATTAATAGAACAACAGCAAGCGAGTCTATAACAAGCAGTAATTTCAACGTGACAAATACACACACACACACACATATATATATAATTACAAATATAATACAAAATTGGACCATATAATAATTTACCGCTTGACGAGGAGTCGCTGCTTGAACTGCTTGAACTACTAGACCGACTGGCATTATCTCCTCTGATCTCTCTTTGGTTAGGTGGACTAGCAGCAGCACTCTTCTCATCTGCTTCACAAAGCACGAGCATTTGCAAGATATTAGCACCTCAAGATCACATTCTTCCAACAAAATAAAAACATACAAACACAAGGAACAGCAAGAATAATAGGCAAAAAAAAAGAACAGATGAAGTTACCTGCTCTCTTTTCTTTTGGTGCCTCTGGGATGGATGCTGCAGGGTTCTGCAATAATATCACAAAATATCATGTCTTGTACCTTGAAAAAAAATTATAAATTACTAGTGATAAGTTGTAATGTAAATCTTATTACTTGTAGCCTTGTCTGATTATCAGCATTTCCGGCTAGTGCTCTAGCCTGTTGAGCAAGTTCAGCTTTCCTTTTGTGCTTGCTCAAGCTCTTCTTGTAATTCGTAACAAACCTATCAAGTTCCCATAGAGTTTCGGCATCAACGCTGTCAATGTCAACTTCAATCTCATCGTCATTTTGAGAAAGTGTCGTATTACTCTTCTTAATGATCTGCACAATGTTGTCAAGCTTTTCAGAAGGTAGGCTCTGAAGGTTTGCACTGAGCTTTTGCTTCTCTTCGTAACTCATGTCCCTCTTGTTCAAATCCTTAGCTTTCGGTTTCTTTGGTACAGGTGTCCTAGTCACTGGTGCAAAACTTGCAGGTTTTGGCCTAGCCATGAATGGTAAAGCCATAGACTGTGACCTAATAAGAGTCCTAAACTGATGAGTCTTTCTTGAAGTTGGGGTAGGCGTACCTGCATCGTAAGTCGTTCCATACTTCCAGTCAGACTCGATCACCACCCATCTTTCTTCAAATATATTTGATAGTGTTTCGGCCATCACATGCACATCTTGCCCTTTAGGATTGTAAGTCATGGCATTGTAAAACGTGAGTCTGACATCATCTGCAAACTCACCGGGTGTCTTGTAAAAGTTTTGGGCTAACCGACTCTTAACCGTGCCCAAATCCATAGGATGTTTGATGATGTCATGGTAATCTTGAAGACCCAATAGTTTCGCGTTAACAGGTTCATTAAACACCCAACCGTGTTTGTGCTTCATCAATCTCATCAGCAAATTGCTACAACTCCTAAAAATCTGATTCTTGTGTCTTTCAAGACTAACAGAATAATCTGACTTTCTACCTCCATTCGATTTCAGCCTCTTGTTACTCTCGGAAGGCAATCTATCCTTTTCAAGAAGAAAATCAGAATTCCTGTAATACTGATTAGCCTTTGGTGTCCTTTTCTCTTTCTCAACATATTCACCAACCGCAACGTTGAGCTGTCTAACCGTTGTCATTTCTTGATTTGCAATCGGATTCACTTCAGAATTGACTCTCATCAAAGCTCTCCTATCAATCAAGTCAGAATCCATTTCGGCATGAACTCTGGCTAATGCTCTCCGGTCCATGTAATCCGTGCCCATTTCTGAATTAACTCTAAGCAGTGATCTTCTGTCTACCATAACACCACCTGGATACTGCGATTGACTGTAAGTTTCATCATCATTGGCTATACCTAAAGCAGTCGAATGGTGAGTGATTTCATCATTGTTGGTGGCAGTCCCTAGAGCTGTTGAATAGTGAGTGATTTCATCATGGTTGCTAGCAGTGACTAAATCCCTCGAATAGTGCGTAATTTCATCGTGGTTAGTGGTGGCGCCTAAAGCAGTAGAATAGTGCTTAATTTCAGCTTCTTTATCTTCGAGCTTTTGATAAACACTTCTAACTTGACCCAACTCCCCTTTTAGCTTCTTCTTAAGCTCCTTAATTTCATTCCTGTGAGTCGAAGCATCAAAACGAATCCTGACCCGATCATCAACGAATGTAACAAGTGGTCTCGGTTCACCAATTCCGTTTTCCACAGCCACGCAGAGATTTTGGCCTGAGGAATCATCTGATACATCTCTCAACGTTTGCAAGTTTGCATCTTTTTCTATTAGAGTTTGATTGTTATTTGCTGCGGTCACCGGAGAAGCGGTGGTGATAGTGGTGTCGGTGGAAATATGTTTCTTGTGTCTTCTCCGCTGATAGACTTTACTATCAACTCCCCACTTACTCCTCTCTTTATTTATCTTATCCGGATCTAATGCTACTGAAGCCATACACATATACGTTGATTATATATGGTATATATCCTACACAATTCGAAACCCTAATTATTTAAAACAGGTAATAAAAACCCTAACTTTATAAGAACAACTAATAGACGTCCGATTTCTTCGAAAGAAACGAAGAAATCGAATTCATTAGACGAAGCTAGGGTTTCGAACAACCACAAAGATTCAAGAAAACGAAACCACCGATTGAACCGTAAACTCGAGAAATCGAACACTACAAAAAAATTCGAACCGTAGAGTTTGAGAAATCGAAACCTAAAAACCAGATCTGATGAGATAAATGATTCGAACCGGAAGAAAACAGAGATCAAAATTCATACGGTGAAGCTTGCTGGTGGTGATGGACGGATCTTTCGTGTTCTTGGCAAGAATTTTTAGGTTTCTGTTTTTTCTCAGCTTCTTGACTTATTATTATTATTATATTATTATTATTATTGTTATGCTATTATTGTTATTGATATTAATATTAATAGAGCGAGGGAAGCTTGGATTTTAAAGGAAGGTGTAAGTATTATCTTACCATTGATCTTATCAAATAAAAACTCTAGTGCTGCATAATTACCTCTTTTGTTTATTTGATGTGTTTACATTTACAGGGTATATTGGTTATTTTATATCTTATTTTATATTTAACTTATTTTTCTATTTATTTAATAAATAACTGCTAAAATTAATAGCGTGTGTTTATTTTTTCCATCGATTTTACTTTTTTTGTTCCATTCGATTTCGATTCTACTCAGGATTTTGATTTTTTTTTCATATTTACATCATTCGTCAGGTTTGAATAAGCATTTATATTCAATTTTTCATTTTTAGGTTTTTATTTTTAACGTTTTAAGTTTGTAATCGTGTTTTTTTAGCTATTATGATGAATTTGGGTTCCAAAATTATGTTAGGACCAAATTAAAGTGTTCCTGATTCTACTAATAAGTAATTTTTTAAGTAATTCTTTTTTTTCTATATTGTGTGTTCATGATGTTGATAGTAATTATATTCAATTTTAATATATTTGTACATTTAATAAATGTGTCTATCCTTTGTATTTTGTGTTTTGGTAGCTTGATGATGTCTTCTAGTTCTAACCTATTGTTAGAATCGAATTCAAGTGTTCTTGATTTTACTGGTAAGTTTTTTGTTACTTGCAAGTTATGTGTTCATAATGTTTTGCTGAATTAATGATAATATTATCCATGATGAATTTTTGTTATTTTTCTCCTTAGTAGCAATCAGCTTCTCATAGTAATGTTGCAAGTAAGTGTTACTTATATGTCAATTTCTTTCCCCATTTTATATTGTTTTGTTTCTCTAGTGTAGTTTTTCAAATTATTGACTTTTACTTATATAATTGCTTTTAGTGAATGTTATTTGATATATTTCTTGTGATTTCCAGACTGAGAATGGTGTACAAACTAAAGAGGTGATACATAAGGAGTTAAATGCACAGACTGAGAGGGAGATGCAGATTGTGAAGAAGTCACATTTCAAAGGTCTTGTATGTAAAACCACTTGCTACATACATAGACTATTGTAGATTAAGTGTATCAAGAAGTTGTGGATAACGTTAAGAAGAGGAGTAGAGAAGAAGCAGAATGAGAGACTAACCATATTCTCATATATGTTACATTTATTAATGAATGTAACAGTACTTATCTGTGTGAGCAAGTCTCAGTCTATGGAAATATTCTGTTAGTCTCAGTCTGTGTGCACGGACTGAGAAAGTACAGAACTGTTTTTGTAATTAACTTAGTATGAATGACTAAGTCTGTGTATGAACAAATAATAAATATTCATTAATTAATAATTGTTACATAATGATTGTGTACAATTTGCTTAAAGAAATTATATAGGTGTTCATTTGGGTAGAAATTGACAATGTTGTAATGCATTTTAGTATTGATGTTTTTTGTATTGTAAGTTGATTAAGGAATGTCCTCAGTCATCTATTGGAATTCTTGTATGTTTATAAGTTTTTAGATTAATATAAATTCACCTTTCGAAACAAAACAATAAAATTATGTTATCTCATTCTATGTGCACATACTAAGAAAGTACATGGACTGACTTTGTAATTAACTCGGTCTAAATGGCTAAGTCTGGTCTATGTCTAGAGAATGAGAAAATACAGGGACTGACTTTGTAATTAACTCAGTCTGAATGGCTAAGTTTGTGTATGTACAATTAATAAATGTTCAGTAATTAATTTGTGTCGCACAGTGATTGTGTTCAATAAGGTTTTTTTTTTTAAGTCTTTATCATTCACCATGATCAATGTTTAACTGACAGAACGAGACTAATATTTGATCATGATCAATATTATATCTTAACATTCATATAGTTGAATATTAACATTCTAAGTCTGTACAGTTAACCCTACATGATCTATGTTCACATTCTCAGTCTATACAGTTAACATTGGTCATGATCAATGTTAACTCTACAGACTGAGATATTGATCATGGTAAATGTTAATCCTTTTAGTTTGTAGGACCCAATCTGTACAATTAACTCAGTTTGTAGGGCTCAATCTGCGAGACATTGTAAACTAGAACAATCAACAACATATAAGATTCATCATGATGAATATTAATATGCACCGATGAATATTAATCTCAGTCTATACAACTAACATTGATCATGATGAATGTTAACTGTATAAACTGATACAGTTAACATTGATCATGTAGGCTTAATTGTACAGACTGAGAATGTTAATATTCATTTGTATGAATGTTGACATATAACATTGATCATGATCAAATATTAGTCTTAGTTTGTACAATTAACATTGATCATTATCAATGTTAACTGTACAGACTAAGAATGTTAACGTTGATCATGTAAGGTTAATTATACAGATTAAGAATATCAATATTCATTTGTATGAATGTTAAGATATAACATTGATCATGCATGGTTAATTGTACAAACTTAGAATGTTAATATTCATATGTATGATTGTTGACATACAACATTGATCATGATCAAATATTAGTCTTAGTTTGTACAGTTAACATTGTTAACATTGATCATGATCAATGTTAACTGTACATACTCAGAATGTTAACATTGATTATGTAGGGCTAACTGTAAAGACTTAGAAAGTTATTCATCTGTATGAATGTTGAAATATAATATTGATCATGACCAAATATTAGTCTCATTCTGTACAGTTAACATTGATCATGGTGAATGATAAAGACTTAAAAAAAAACAGCTTATTCTACATAATTACCGTGTAACATATATTAATTACTAAACATTTATTAATTGTACATACACAGATTTAGCCATTCAAACTGGGTTAATTACAAAATAAGTCCCTGTACTTCTGGGCTTGTGCACACAATAGTGTCAATTTCTACCTAATTGAACACCTATCTTATTTCTTTACTTACATCTTCTAAACGGATTTGTTTAATGGAAGTAGTCTCACTTTTCATGATTTACTTAACCAAACAACAAATCAATCTCCACCACACTTCAATGTACAGGTTGAGTCTAATGGATTGAGAGCTTCCACATACTGGGAGCTTCCACATACTTAACACATAGTTAAAATACATAGCATTCATCATCAATAATGTTATCGCTATTACAGCTCAAAATCATCACTACAAAACATTAAAGTATAAGAAGTAGAAATAGGAACATGTAATATCAATGACTGGTCCCTACATAATGAGTTAATTACAAATCAGTATGAAAAATATCGATTTTTTGAAATTTAGTGATGTTAACTCTGAAACATTTATTTCAGCGCACCAACTAAAGAAGAGTCAAATACCTTCTCTATTGCATCTATCACCAACATCGAAGCGAATATACAACATACCATCCTTGTCAAACAAGCAATCTCACCATTTGCTACTAATATCTAACAACATAAACCATAAACCTCTTGCAACTTCTACATCCTTATTTTATTCTTCCATATCTTATATTCCAAGTCTAATTCTTCAATTTATTTAGATATTGGCATGATTGAATGTGAAGATAAAACAAACTGATTAAGTAAATCAATGTATTCATAACTGAATGTGAAGTTAACATGCATCATATACAATCATATAACATTCAACGTATTCAATGAACTTTTACATCAGATTCATTGGTTATCAAATTTAAAAGACAACAAAAATAGATGAACAAGGTAACAAGTAACAAACTTTAAACACAAAATCAATTGCTAATTTATGCCTGAATGTTGATGAACAATCATCAACTCATCAATTTTTGTTATAATGCATCTGATTTCTTCATCTATGTTTACTTTACCCCAAATTTTCTTTGGTTGTTTTTCAATTAATTTGATGTCAACGATTCTTCAACAATGCTGAATTCAATTGAATGTTGTTAGGATTCAATCGTGCCATTTATGTTTGACACATTCCATTTTTCTTTGTTGATCGATTTCCAATCGATCTGATTTCATGCCTTAATTTAGGTTATTGATATAATGGATTGGATTTTATGCCTTAGTTTATATTTGGATTGTAATTTCAATTAAATTTAAGTTACGCCCTAATTCTTAATGAATGAGCGTGACTTTCCTGTCCGATTCATTATTATTTGCTAATATAATTTTTGAATGAACCTAATTACAAAATTACTAGAATGGCCCTTCCCGGTTTTTTTTTAAATGAAGTGATCTAACACTCAAGATTCACTCCCCCTTCCCCTATATCACCCATTCCCCATTGATCATCCCCCATTATTATTATTATTATTATTATTATTACTTCTTTTTCTTTAATATCACCAATTCTCTACTTTAATTATCTCAAAGAAAAAAGTATTTTATATGAAAATATGCATGAGGTTCAACATGTCCATTCACATTATAAACCTTGGAACTATCGTATAGAAATTAAACCATTATACCTTATAAGAATCAGAGACATAAATAATAGTAGATTGTTTGTAGATAATATGTTAGTAAAGTAATGATAATATGAATAGCTAAGGGTGGCACTAGGATATATAATTTGGGGGTAACTTTTTCTTTTCATCATTTTTGAGGAGATAAAATTTTAAAATATCATTAACACTCTAAAATTATACTTTTTAACATAATCTTAGATTTAATGAGGGGGCAGTTGCCCCCTTGTAAATCTATCTATAGCTTTGACTCTTACAATTAGCTAGCAAATCAAGTTAACTTTGATTATCACTCGGATTAAGGAAACTAAATTAGGTTATATCTCCATCTTTTTGTTTTCTTAAAACCATCGTTTTACTTTATTGATGTGTTATCTATAAGGATAATTGTCAAAAGAAAGTAATACAAAATACAAAACTTGACTATGGGAGGTATAAACTAGTTTCTCCATAATTAAAAGTTGTGCGTAACTTTATGATGATCGAGAGAGAGAGAAATTAGTCGACACCCACATATTTAGATGTTGGATCTTACGTTACCTTTCTTGACAGTGTGCCATTTTTTGTACACAGGAGTCAGTATAATTTGATGTAATCACAAGGTTTTTCAAACTGGTGAACATTATACTTCAAGTTTTTATTGATTATTATAGAATCAAGACTATTAAGTAACAATGAAAAAGCCGAAGATTCAATCACACTTATGAACACCTTTCTTACATTATTAACTATTTCGGATTAATCATATGATTTCAGCAACTAGACTAAAGCCATACACATATACGTTGATAATATATGTATATCTATAACCTACACAGTTCAAGTCCATTGAAGAAGATGATGCCCCAACAAATGTAGGGTTAGAGTTTGCAGCTGCCACCATGGATTCCGATGCAGAAGCATTTTCCGACTCTCCAAACTCACCTTGTTCTTCTCCCTTAACGGCCCGACCTCTCAAACCCCTAGCAGGAGGCTTCTTTTTCACTGTAGTCGTATTCTTTCGAGGACCCCTTCTACTTTTTTATGTTAAGTTTCGAAACAACACAATTTTATACATGTATTTTTATCCACAAGCTTAAGTAATTATATATAAGCTTACTAATTTTTAGTCATACTTGATAATATAAATGCAACTTTTTCAGTAGTGATGACAACAGGTCGAATTTGGAAAAAGTTTTCGAGTTAGAATCCATTTATATTACTCATACCCATACCTAACCCAATATCAGATGGTACCCGGTTAGTATTATCCATCAATTTTCCAGGTTTCCATGCTGGTACCGTTTATCCATGCTTAAATATTCACTATACCAAATAACGAGATTAAAAAAACTTGAACTAAAAAATGAAAGCCGACAAACAAACTAACTAAAATTATCTAAAGTATATTCGAGATTCAAATCTTAAAGAAAAAGTTTTAATGTTTAATTTAGTGATTCAATTCTTTAAACTGTTAGATTATAATGAACAATTCAATGATTTTAACATACAAAATTCAAATTCCATAATGGAAATCCAAATCATTACATATCAATAATAACGGAAGTCGGACCTTAGAGGAAGATCTTTGAAAATATCTTATCTTTAATTAATACGAGTAACAATCTAAGTCTTAGTGCAACTAAAAAGGATAAGTGGAAGTAAAAATATCACAAATCACAAATCACTAATCACTAATAACAGCTGCCAGAAGAAAACATAGCAGACGGGAGGTGTCCTTTCCGTCTGTGCTCAGCATACAGGATATTAATGAGCACTAATCACTAATTCACTAATGTTATTATACAGTAATGAACAACTTGAAGCACACGAATGGGAAATGACAAAATTAGATAAATCATAGGGGAATTGTTACTGTACATTCTACCTGAGTTTTTCATTTGGCATATCTCATGAGCGTTACAAAGATCGGGCGACTTACATGCAGGGCAAAACACGCTCCTCCCAACTCATGAAAACAATCTAGTATTCGGTCACCACACACTTGAGGACATATCTCAAAAGCTACCATGGGCTCCTCACAACTAAAACGTAAAAAATTCTTCCAACCTACATTTGCTACACCGAGGAACCCCAATATCCCTAAAAGAATCTATTTCGTACATCCTAATATCTTGCAA
This sequence comes from Logfia minima, assembly GCA_963921325.1. Taxonomy (NCBI): domain Eukaryota; kingdom Viridiplantae; phylum Streptophyta; class Magnoliopsida; order Asterales; family Asteraceae; genus Logfia; species Logfia minima. The sequence goes on from OY992767.1 coordinate 31,663,060, forward strand.
AAGGTACCACCTCAACACACCAACAAATTCAACCTAGATTACTATCATGCTTGATACGGCATATCGAAAGCATATTATAAATTTCACAAAATGGCATCAACTTGATGAATATCTCTAAAATCTGCAAAATAAGGTAAAAAATATATCAAACGACTCGCAAGTAACATACCTTTTAAAACCAAACTGAATTGAAGAAAAGAGCAATCGAAGTTTGTGTCGATTCTCTAGAATCGTGCAATATAGATGTTAGCAATGACAATATAAACATTTCATCTTTCTTTTAAGTATATATAGATACTGCAAAAACAATGTAATTGTACACGACAACATCCCTCATTATTATCTGACTAACTTAATAAGAAAAAAAGTAATCGAACTCAAACTTTTTTGATCGACCCTCCCGAGCAATCAAGCGACTGAGCAGTGATCTTAGTTATTTTCAGATCATTATTTCAAATATTGAAACTCATAATCTGAAAGACATTGGGGTTTGAAGAAAAACAACTTTATACCCCACAAGGCATGCATAGTATCTCTTTTGATTACAGTATTTAAGATGCACAGAGAAAGAAGCTGTATGCAAGTTTGTCCTATAGACAGGGACGGAGCCAACTCACTCTTAGAGGTGTCCAATGACACCCCTCACAATCTTGAGCAATAGTATAATTCAAAATGTTACGTGAATACAGAATGCCCAATTTGAATGGATTTACATGACTTCACGAGGATACACACAAGATTATATAATTTGTGTGCTTCAAAAATTACATACTGGAAGTCTTGTAACTACCTTAATATGGCGTTGCTTTCAAGCCCTAGGTGATTGTCCTACATCTGATCCAGAGGAACTATCACTATCTGAATCTGCATGGAAGGCAACAAAAGAATGGTTAAACATTTCACTTTTGTAAAAAATAACATCCACAGCAATAGAACAACAGCGAGTGAGTCTATAACAAGCAGTAATTTCAACGTGACAAATACACACACACACACACACACACATATATATATATATATAATTACAAATGTAATATAAGATAAGACAATATAATCAATTACCGCTTGACGAAGAGTCGCTGCTTGAACTGCTTGAACTACTAGACCGACTGGCATTATCTCCTCTGATCTCTCTTTGGTTAGTTGGAGTAGCAGCAGCGCTCTTCTCATCTGCTTCACACAACACATGCATTTGCAAGATATTAGCACCTCAAGGTCACATTCTTTGAACACCAAGAATAACAGGATAAAAAAAACACAGATAAAGTTACCTGCTCTCTTTTCTTTTGGTGTCTCTGGGATGGATGCCGCAGGGTTCTGTAATAATATCACAAAATATCATGTCTTGTACATTGAAAGAAAATTATATTTTACTAGTGATAAGTTGTAATATAACTCTTATTACTTGTAGCCTTGTCTGATTATCAGCATTTCCGGCTAGTGCTCTAGCATGTTGAGCAAGTTCAGCTTTCCTTTTGTGCTTGCTCAAGCTCTTCTTGTAATTCGTAACAAACCTATCAAGTTCCCATAGAGTTTCGGCATCAACGCTGTCAATGTCAACTTCAATCTCATCGTCATTTTGAGAAAGTGTAGTATTACTCTTCTTAATGATCTGCACAATGTTGTCAAGCTTTTCAGAAGGTAGGCTCTGAAGGTTTGCACTGAGCTTTTGCTTCTCTTCGTAACTCATGTCCCTCTTGTTCAAATCCTTAGCTTTCGGTTTCTTTGGTACGGGTGTCCTAGTCACTGGTGCAAAACTTGCAGGTTTTGGCCTAGCCATGAATGGTAAAGCCATAGACTGTGACCTATTAAGAGTCCTAAACTGATGAGTCTTTCTTGAAGTTGGGGTAGGCGTACCTGCATCGTAAGTCGTTCCATACTTCCAGTCAGACTCGATCACCACCCATCTTTCTTCAAATATATTTGATAGTGTTTCGGCCATCACATGCACATCTTGCCCTTTAGGATTGTAAGTCATGGCATTGTAAAACGTGAGTCTGATATCATCTGCAAACTCACCGGGTGTCTTGTAAAAGTTTTGGGCTAACCGACTCTTAACCGTGCCCAAATCCATAGGATGTTTGATGATGTCATGGTAATCTTGAAGACCCAATAGTTTCGCGTTAACAGGTTCATTAAACACCCAACCGTGTTTGTGCTTCATCAATCTCATCAGCAAATTGCTACAACTCCTAAAAATCTGATTCTTGTGTCTTTCAAGACTAACCGAATAATCTGACTTTCTACCTCCATTCGATTTCAGCCTCTTGTTACTCTCGGAAGGCAATCTATCCTTTTCAAGAAGAAAATCAGAATTCCTGTAATACTGATTAGCCTTTGGTGTCCTTTTCTCTTTCTCAACATATTCACCAACCGCAACGTTGAGCTGTCTAAACCTTGTCATTTCTTGATTTGCAATCGGATTCACTTCATTCACTTCAGAATTGACTCTCATCAAAGCTCTCCTATCAATCAAGTCAGAATCCATTTCGGCATTAACTCTGGCTAATGCTCTCCGGTCCATGTAATCCGTGCCCATTTCTGAATTAACTCTAAGCAGTGATCTTTTGTCTACCATAACACCAGCTGGACACTGCGATTGACTATAAGTTTCATCATCATTGGCTATACCTAAAGCAGTCGAATAGTGAGTGATTTCATCATGGTTGGTGGTAGTCCCTAAAGCGGTTGAATAGTGAGTGATTTCATCATGGTTGCTAGCAGTGACTAAATCCCTCGAATAGTGCGTAATTTCATCATGGTTAGTGGTAGCGCCTAAAGCAGTAGAAAAGTGTGTAATTTCAGCTTCTTTATCTTCGAGCTTTTGATAAACACTTCTAACTTGACCCAACTCTCCTTTTAGCTTCTTCTTAAGCTCCTTAAATTCATTCCTGGGAGTCGAAGCTTCGAAACGAATCCTGACCCGATCATCAATAAACGTAACAAGCAGTCTCGGTTCAACGTTTCCATTTTCCACAGCCACGCAGAGATTTTGGCCTGAGGAATCATCTGATACATCTCTCAACGTTTGCAAGTTTGCATCTTTTTCTATCAGGGTTTGATTGTTATTTGCTGCAGTTACCGGAGAAGTGGTGGTGATAGCGGTGTCGGTGGAAATATGTTTCTTGTGTCTTCTCCGCCTATAGACTTTACTATCAACTCCCCACTTACTCTTCTCTTTATAAATCTTATCCGGATCTAATGCTACTGAAGCCATACACATATACGTTGATTAAATTTGTATATCTATATCCTACATAATTCAAAACCCTAATTATTTTAAAAAGGTAATAAAAACCCTAACTTTATAAGAACAACCAATAGACGTCCAATTTCTTCGAAAGAAACGAAGAAATCGAATTCATTAGACGAAGCTAGGGTTTCGAACAACCACAAAGACTCTAGAAATTGAAACCCTAGATACCGATTGAACCGTAAACTCGAGAAATAGAACACTAGAAAAAAAAAAATCGAACCGTAGATGGACGGATCTTTCCGTTCCAATCGGAAGAAAACAGAGATCCAAATTCAGACGGTAAATCTTTTGCTGGTGGTGATGGACGGATCTTTCGTGTTCTTGACAAGAATCTTTAGGTTTATGTTTTTTCTCTTCTTAACTCCGTTGCAGATTCTTGAACGTTGGTAGTCGGAGACTGCTTAAATAAGTCTAGCTAATTTGTTTTTTTTTTTTTTTTGGATTCTTCGAATTTTGGTAGTTTAAGAGTATTTAAATAAGCATCGCTTATTTATTTGATATGACAATAAATATACGAAGTTAAAAATCTCTATGAAAATTGATAGTCTGTTTATTTACTAAAAATATATATATTTAAAACTAAAGAATATGATATTCATTTATATTTTTAAGCAGATAATTATTTCAAAATAAACAATTTCAAACACTCATTAATAAGTTCTATTTATTATTGTTTATCTTTTATTATTATTATTTTTAATATATTTTCACCATATCAATATTATCAACCATCCTCTACTTTAATCATCTCACAAAAGAAATAACTATGTTATATAAAAAGGCATGATGCTCATTATGTATGAGACACAAGTATACTTGTGTAAATTAGTAATGATGCATATATAATCTTGATTAATTGGAGGTATAAACTAGTTTTTTCATAATTAAAGGTAGTGCGCTACTTATCGATGATCGAGAGAGAAATTAGTTGATGCCCACATCGTCAATTGTATCTCACGATATCTTTTTTGATAGTGTGTCCTTTTTTGTATATGGGATTCAGTATAATTTGATGTAATCACATGGTTTTCAAACTTGTGAAGATTACACTTCAAGATTTTTATTGATTATTATAGAATCATGACTATTAAATAACAATGAAAAAGCCCAAGATTCAATCATACTAATAAACTCCTTTCTGACATTATTAACTATTTCTGATTAATCATCGATTTCAGCAACTAGACTGAAGCCATATACATATACGTTGATTATATATGTTTATCTATATCCTACAAAATTCGAAATCATGTTTATTTTAAAAAGGTAACAAAAACCCTAACTTTATAAGAACAACCAGAGAAGTTTGATTTCTTTGAAAGAAACGAAGAAATCAAATTCATTAGACGAAGTTAGGGTTTCGAACAACAACAAAGATCTGAGAAGTTGAAACCCTAGATAAGATTGAACCGTAAACAAAGGAAATTGAACACTAGAAATAAAATCGAACCGTAGAGTTTAAGAAATCGAAACCTAAAAACCAGATCCGAAGAGTAAAACGGTTCGAATAAAAAGAAACACATATAAGAATTCGGACGAAATTAGAGTTTTGCAGGCGGAATGACGATCGTGATTTGTTACAAAGGAGGCGAAAACTAAAAATTAAAATTAGAATTTATATAAAAATAAAAGCAAAGAAAAGAAAGAAAAATGATAAAATTATTAAAAATTGAAGGAAAATAAAAAGATAAAATTATGAAAAATTGGGGGGAAATAAGAAAGAAATAAAAATTAGGGTTTGAAAATTGGGGGTGTGATGATTTTAGATCCGAACCCTTCTCTTTGTTTACTTATGTAGCGCGAGTAATGAAGAGGCTGCTGGCCTATTTTTATATCACAAGCGCTTCGCTTCCTTACTTTGACCTCAATAAGGCAGTTAATTAAATTGTCACGTTACATTTTTCAGTAAAGTAATTATCTTTATTATTTTAAAATTTTACGATAATAATATCTGATACCTTTAATGAAGCTTAAGCTTTCTAGTTACATATATTTTACCAAAATATTTTTGATTGTTATATCTTTTTTTATTAGGGTTACATTCAACCATACGAAACACATATATTTGATATTGACACTTTTGTCAACTGGTTCATCTAATTTAGAGTCAAAGATGATGAAAACAGTCCAAGGTACAAAATATAAGGTAAACGGAGAAGGTTTTTTCTGTTTAGTTTACTCCGGAAGGACGAACATTTTAACTCAGATGTACGCGACCTAACCGGGTTATCCTGTGACCGTTTCCGACCATTTCCCTAGCTATCCAAGATGTATTGCTAGTGATGTTTGGACCTGAGAACTTTTGTAATAATATTAGGATGCCAACCACTAGGCCATCTTGTACAAAATATAAGGTCTATTTCATAAGCAAATTTGCTTCTATTTTATTTATTGCAGCAGGTAATTAATAAAACCAATGCGTCACGCAAAACAAGGTAAAACCAACTTCAAAAGATGCAAAACTGTGATGTGTTTTTAGCTACCCAGTGCCACTGAAATTTTAGCTCTGGTTGGCAAACTTGATTCCCTTCTCAATAGACGACTTTAGTTCGGGCAAAAAGGCTTCCAAGCCTTGTTTCTCATAGTCTGAAAGTGAGCCGAGACCAAGCACTTCCTCCACACCGTTTTTCCCAAGTCTCACCTGCACAGCACAGTCACCAATTACTTGTCATTCCAACTAAGCAGAGAAAAAAATATTATTTATACTAACTGATTAGAGAAAAGCGACGAGGTAGAGGAGGCACGATGCATGGATCAGACAGCTTGGGTAACAGGACCATTTTAAATGCATTCAAATATGCCGGGTCAGGTAAACCGCAAACACTGTTTTGTTCATCACTAAAAGCATTTTATAACTAAATAACGTGTTATATATGATTAGAATAACAGTAAAATAATATTAGTAACAATTCAAATCCAAATCCAAATCTTCTGAATAGAACAGTTTAGGACCATTGATAATAGACTTCGGGCGAATTTTAACCTGTTTGGATGTTTCACCGTCTTCTCAATCTAATATTTTAATTTGACTGATTCAACTATTTGAAACAAAACACAACTTGAATAACCCATTCATAAGTAGGGGTGAATTGCCACCTCTACTTTGAAGCATCAAATGCTAGAAGTAAGTGGCAGCATAAGTTAAGGAATGATACAAGCCAAGATGCAAAGGTCTCGTGCCTTATAAATGAGGCAGATGATTCTACATACAAGTGGTGAAGAGGCATATATATATAATAAAAGTGACGTGGAATTAAAGAGGCCCAGTTTAAAATTCAGTAACAATATGACAAAGTCGACACTTATGTTGAATAAATATGGTCTTGCCAGCAATAAACCGTTGACATGATATTATAAAATTAATCTAAAGATTAGAGGTTAAAAGATGACATATGGAGGAAGACTAGTATCTCTCTTTAATATTTGTTTTCTCTTTGCAATATATTAGTTAAAATATTTTTTAATATCTCTGCGAGAATCTCATTAATGTACAAGACAGCATTGTTATATTCAATTTAAAGGTGTAAAAGTTGTATAGCTGCAAAGTCACAAACCAAGTCAGACAAGTACTACAAGGGAAACTAGGAAAAACTACAGTACCTTTGAGGCAAAGAATGGTAGTTTAGTAACGTTCAATTGCACCAATGAGCATTCGACAACATCAGGGACCCCGTTCAGTCCTTTCAAGCAAGTGTCAGCAAATATGGCCCCAGCGTAACTGCAGAAAAGGCACATGTCAGATAATACATTCACTACAAGAAGTAACTATCATCAACATGACAGGTTTAGTATATATAAAAAGTTACGTACTTCAAGACTGTAATAGTAGAGAAGATAAAGAGTGAGCAGGATAGGAGACAAATGAGCATGCCATGAGTTTGTTGGGATTTCTCATAAAGGCCTCTACAGCCCCTAAAAGTTTAATTTTATATGAACTGTACACTCAATATGCACATGAAACTAGGTTTAAATGATGAGTATGGATGAACTGTATCTTATACCGAACACGTTGTATTAACCTAGGTCGCATAGATATAAGTATTCCACCATTATGAGCCCTCATGGATCTAACTAGAAGGTCTTGCTTGAGTCAGTACTCGTGAATGGAGTCACAGACCTCCCAAGAGTAGAGCCCTTTCTTTTGCATCCACAATAAAAACCATCCTTTATATGCATCTAAAATAAGGAATCCCTCCACTATAGGTCCAAGTAGTGGATCTTACACAAATCCTTATGTGGGTTTCCGCACACACGAGATTTTAATCGAAACTAATAAGGATAGAATGAATTGTAATCCAGGATAAAGGGTGATATACAATGTGAAGTCCCCGCTACATACGCTTCATGAATGCAGCTTTGACCATACACCTAACTAGACATGACTTGGGAGGACACAAAAAGGTAACAACTTTGGGCTCTTTATTGAACTAAATAAAATTCATAAAATCCAAAATCTGCAATAACTGCACCAATCAAATTAAATGTTCTATTGCATGCACAAAGTTAAAAAACAATCATAAATATCAGATTAAACTTACCTAGCAAGTGTGTCAACTAAAATAACCAGATTAAACATATATACAAAAAATATCAGTTCAAACTTACGCCATAGAGAGTGTAGCAGAACGCTTTCCAGCCTTTGCCTCCACAACCTCTGTGCTGCCATCTTGTGTTCGTTTCGTGAGAGCAGTAATCTCTTCATCTGATAAATTATTTGCAGTTGGTATGGCCTTCATTCAAAAGCATCCACCAGTACCATAAACTACTAAACTAACATTAAACAGAAAGCAAGGCATACCTGAGAACACACTGACAGAATAGTAATACCAGCATGACCACCAACAACGGGTACATTGACATCTATAACATAGGAATACAAATTAGATTACAAGAGTGAGACCCTACATAACTTTAACTTGAAAAACGATCAAAAAGTGAAAAATCATACCGGCAACTGGAACCTTAGCTTTGCCAGCATAAAACGTCTTTGCTCTAACAACATCAAGTGTGGTCACACCAAACAACCTCCTCTCATCATAGGTACTGGCTTTCTTAAATACCTCAGAAGCAATGGGCACAGTGGAGTTCAAAGGATTGCTGATCATATTCACAAGTGCCTGCCGGTCACAAATGTGAGCAAGAAAAAAGTTAAGTAAATAACCATCAAAAGTTGCACGTTACAACATCACTACATATTTATAAACTTAGTGCTGCATACTTACATGAGGACAGTATTTAGCGATCGCGCAAAGACCCTTAACAACCAGCATTGATGTTAAAAAGATCATCACGAGTCATTCCCAGGCTTCCGTGGCACACCAGCAGGAATAATAACAAGATCAGCTCCTTCTAATGCCTTTCCCAAATTCTCATCACCCATGTAACCTACCCCCTATACATATAGCAAAAACATATCTACATTTTTCACAACAATTAAAAAAACCACAATCCTGCAGCTCATAATTTTAATTCTCACATTATTTCGAATTTTCAAACATTTACAAAAGAATGTAAACTAAATATATACTAAGAAAAAAAAAACCAATACATTCGGAACCCTAGAATTGAGCTGCAAACGAAATGAATACAATTGATAATCATAAATACATAATTGTAAGGGTTTAGTAATGAAGGACCTCAGATCTGGTGTTGAAGTGGCCGACGTCAGCTGCAACAACGGGAGTACCGGCGATATCATAAAGTGATAGTGAAGATACGAGAGGGTTTAACTTCATGAAGCGTGAAAGCGGTTGTCCGATACCGCCGGCGGCTCCTAATACGACGACCTTACGCGCCGGAGCAGATTCCGATGAGTAACTCCGGCGGAGTAATGAAGAAGAAGAAGATGATAAATTCTTAAGGATGGATCGCAACATTGTAGAAGACTTCATCGTTGTCACCTCCTGGATCAAGGCTTCCAGACAAAGGAAGAAAATGTGTATTCGTCGACTATTTAAATGAATAATCTATTTACGGCCGGCAGAGTGCTTCGAAGATTTTAGTTTTGAAAAGTAAGCCTTTTTGAAAATTTTAGTTTTGTTTGAATACATGAATCTAAAGCTTTATTTGGAAGATTAACGGTACGTTTGATGAACTAGCTGTAGTTGCATCTGTAGGTTGTAACTGTAGTTTTAGATTTGGAGCTTTTCACGAAAAGTTATTTTTTTCTTTAGATTCTAAAGCTACAGTTTGTACATGACAAACAAGACTTTTATTTTCATAGGATTTTTTTGTTCAAAAACTAAAAATTAAAGGTCCGAAAAGCTCCTAAAAACTCCATGCCAAACAGGCCCTAAGCTCCTAATTTAAAAGCTACTCCAATTAGCTTTTAGGAGCTTTTTGATCATTTTACACTTTGATATTACAGCTACAGCTACAGCTACTTTATCGAACACAGTTTACAAATAAAGTTTCAGCTTGCAGCTTGCATCTACAGCTACCAGCTAACGACTACATCTAACAGCTAATTTTGTCAAACATGACCTTAGTCTTACTAAATGTTAACATAAGGAATATATTATGCTAGAAATTTGTTGGCATTTTATAATAACTTACATTGTATAAGATCTTATAAAAAATTTAGCTATTTTCTTCAATAAGTTAAATGTTTAAAGAATATAAATGAATCTTTAACGAAATATACCAATCTACCTTTAACTAATTCTGGAAACGACATAAATATTTAAGATATAATTGTATATTAAATGAAATGCAATTTCATCTGTAAATAAATAAGTGTCCCATAAAATCACTAAATAGAATAAATATTCCGTTGCTTTGCGTGAGTGTTTGCTAGTAAATATAAGTATGGCAGTCACATATGCTTGTAATGAGAAAAATAGTCTAACTTTGTTTGTTTACCTTATGTCATTACATATTAGGTTATCCGTGATTTACAATGATAATGGTAGAAAGCATAAACGAAAGTACATATACATATCTGTTAAAACGGTATGCAATCCCTAAAGATACAATGACTTCAGGATTATCTTGTACTACAAAAAAATGGAGTGATTACCTTCAAAACATAAACTTGCAAGAGAATCACCGCGTTGTTTTCTTTTTCTTTTTTTTGGTCTAATTCATCCGTCTACCATCTGAACCATTTAAACACTTTATGATGTTAATAATATATGCATTAAGCACATGATCTCATGTTTGTATATTATAAACCTCTAATATGGTCACTCACATTATTAAATCATTTCTTAATTTTATTTATGACATCAAAGAAAGGTTAAACTTGATCACGTTGAAGTTACATCTCAAGCATTAAATGATATATCGCATGTTTTTAAAGATTATTGTTAAAAATCTAGTTGCTCATATTTACACACAAAATGGTTTAGTCATCAATCCATACTTGCTTAGCCTACAAAGCTAGCTCACTAATGTGAATCACTGTTTTCTGATAGCACGAGCTATCCAGCAAGTCGGAACATTAATGATAAGAACAAAACTATCCGTGTCTGAATGAATATCGAGGTCACATAATTTTACATGATGCATCATTAGTTTGAACAAGACCAAGTGCATATCACCAACAGTCCCTCTACAATTTGCTTTTAATCATATAACCAAGCACATCCCACCTTAAAATTTTCAGTTGTGCAGTATATGTTTCTATTGCACCAACAATACAACATACAAATATGGTTCTGGTACTCATGCAAGGATATAAACATGTTCTTTTGCTATAGTCAAAATCTTCTATGCTAATTCAGAGCCTTGTAGGCCTCCAGACCGAGTACATATAATTCAAGAATTCAACAACAATCTGATAATCATCAGCTAAATTGTATCTTAATAAACTTAGCCTGTATACAGAATAAAGCACAACAGTTCACTTACGTTTTTCATAAACTAAAAACTAACAAAAATGTTTCCTATTTTACATCGATAACAACTGTGCAGCAATCTAAGGTGCATAACTTACATTTCCTGTTGTATGACACATCTATTTGTTATTAACAAACTTGACCTCTGGATTAACTGCATAATCAGATGCACCAGGCGTTTAAAGGCATAGAGATTTCAACTCGTTGAAATGGATAGTGTACTAGAGGAAAACTGCAGAAGGCCAATGCGGAATGGATTCTGGGTGACCCTTTTAAGTGTGAGCCTAACCGAATAGAAGAACTAGCTTTGCTGATGCTACAAGCTAATTAGCAATCAATTCAGTCTTTTGCCTTTGATTATCACTTATCCAGTTCAGAACATCCGAACAATCCTCTTGGTTGATGAAAACCCTGTATGTGCTTAAAGGTCAGTGTTCGAGTAATAATAGTAAAGTGAGAGGTGGCAAGATGGGTGGGTCGGGAGGGTCGAATAACGGTTCAAAGCGGGATTTTTTTAGTATGGGTTGACCAGTTAACACTTTTGTCCATTTTGTAAATTTTTTATATATAGTTAAATGTGTTGATTATGATTACAAACTCAATATTTTACAAGTATACTCCAGATATTTGCATAAAACGATTCAGAAAGTCGTGTGTGTTAAAAAATACAAGCGCTCCTTTTTTAGATAATTTATTTATTTGACCCATTTGATATAAAACACAACTCATATCGACCCATTCAAAAGGAAAGATAGTTCAAAATGCCTCATCTGGTAAAAACAATGGCTAAACTGTCAAGTGCATACCCTCGTCTGGTTCGATAGGTTTTTAGTTGTGCAACTTCTCGTAGATCTGACTTATCTTTATCCATCGCAAGTGATCGAGGGACTGCCAGTTTCCCCGTGTGATTATGATATGCATTATATATGAAATGGAGTACCTCTTCCTGCAAGTAGGTATAACCTAGAGACTATAAGATTGGAGAAGTGAAGATCAAGAGCAGAAGTTTAGAAGACAAGAGGCATACAAGGGGTCTTGAGGCATCAATCCAGTGATAAATTGGCTCATTGCAGAGCCATGTCAGTTGTCGTTTTGCAAAATTCCTGCAAGATCAAACCGTAATCAGACAAAATTCTGATGGTACAAGTGAAATAAACTTAGCACGATGATGTGCTGTAGTATCGGAAGGTAAATAATATAATGAAATAAGTACCTTGAAGCTTTCTGAAATTCAGATAGAAAAGAATAGAAATTATGTGTTGAACTTCTGCCCCCTTGTTGTTCACAATTTAGAAGGTATTCCATTGCCGGCAGTTTGTCATTAAAACGTTATCCTCGATTATATCTTTCTTATTGGCTCAAAATTATTATTATAATTTACATGCATCAACTATTAGAGGTACATCTATTTTCAAATCCATGAAATCATATGATTAAAATATTTGTCAGGAAAGTGAAATATGATAAGGAGAATAGAGCAAAAACTAATTAACCTAAACGTATATCTGTTTCTGTCAAATGTGAACATACTGGAAATAATGACTAAACAAGATTAATATGAACTGATAAACATGTATAGTTGTATTACATGAAAAACATGTACACAACTTGAGAGACAAATACCTGTTTGTAACCTATCGCTCGTGTAGCAGAATTTGAATTTGGCTGAAGACCCATATCAAGAAGCCATCTCGCCTCAGACAAAATGCCCTTGTCTCCTGTTTATATAACATGAGAACCAAAATATATAAGCACGAACTGTAAGGAAAGCCAAAAGCTACAAATATAACTACATCGTAAGGTTTATGCCATGGACGCTTTGCACCATGCAGTAAATTCTATTCCTAATTTTCACCTGAAATCATATCTTCACACCGGAAGTCAATTGACCTATAGAGATCTGTTCTTGACGTTGAAAGAAAGAAGCAAATAAATTCATAATCCAAATCCTCATGATTTGGATCCAGAATTCCATCAGTGGAGATATCAATGCCAATGTCTGTAGAATGTGAATCAACTTTTCCTTTAAAACAATCATATGGCATTGGGAAAGCAGATGGAGGTAGCCCAGTAGACTGCATTATGAAATGTGAGCTGTCAATATCTAGAACTATCGCATGGTATTTTACATCCCAATAAACGCACGATTTAAGGTGTTAGAAATGTCCATAACCTTATCAAGTAGATCATGCCAGATACATATCAGTATTTTGGCACCTCTACCAGATACGCATATCATATGGTACACTTTTTATCTATTAAGTATGTGCATTGATACAAAATAACATCATTATGCATAATGAAACATGAGAGAAGGCTTGTTTGTAGTTATGTGACGGACATGCAAACTAACCTTGATGATTTCAAGCTTGCGACGTAAACGATACCAATCATTGGAAGGTAAAGATTGAGCACTTGAATCACCTGCTTTGCTGACCAGCTGCACAGCAACATCCCAATCGTATCTTCAGTCAAAATTAGCAAGTTCAGTTTGCACTTGCAAACTAATCTCTGGAGTGGCCTTTGGAACATCTGGTTTCCCATATGTAAACCTTATACATGATTAAAAAACAGTCTCACAAACCATAAATCTAGTTTCAACAGAATTAAAAGTTCAAAATCTCGATTGAAATATACCATCTTAGGTATAATCCAGTCCCTCCAGTACCTATAGGAACACGACCTCTATTAAGAATATCTTTTGTAGCTTGCCTCCCGTCATCATAAAAGTTCCCAGCAGAATAATCTGGTTCACAAGAGCTTCAACTTAGATTGTGTAATAAAAACAATGATCAACGGCATATTTTGAAGGATATATATATACCTTCAGCAGGGTGCAATATGTCAATTAAATGATGTGGTACTTCCTGAAAAATGTGGGCCGTACATTAATAAAACACAACGAATTGACATCACATCCCTGGTAAATAAACTCTGTTTATAAGGATAACGAAAGTATCTCAACTTAATAATACCTGTCTTTCACAAATAGAAGGTTTTGCAGATCCAACATCAAGACCTTGATAAACCTGTGCCATAAAAAAAACAATTTAAACTAATCCACTAACCAAAAGCTAACATACAGTACATCACTAACATTACAAATTTTAACGGACTATATATTCCAATATCCTCATATAGAGCTGCAACTGATTCAAGCTATTATCGATCAAAATTTGAACTCAAACTTAATCTAGTCCGAGCTTAAAAACTGAGCTTGTAATATCTCATTTTAACGAGCTAGTATGAAGCTTTTCGAGCCATAAATAAATTCTAAATGTGGTTATTGTGGAATGTGCAAATGATGGATAAATAAGCTCTAAATGATGTAATTCTATATTTAACAAGTTCTGGATGTAAAAATATATAAAGATATACATGTATATATGTAATTTTGAATTTGCAAATGATGTTATTGTTAAATTATATTATTGTTAGAATTTTCTACTAGGTTTTTAACATCAGTTCACCTTTAGTTCTATATATTTCGTGCTACTTTGATTTATACATACATTCGAAATAAGTTCAATAAGTTATAAATTATATTGTATTACTTGAAACCTAATTCCTAAATATAATATGAAAGAGTTACTGTATGTAAATACCTGAACAGAATCTGCGCTAATGATTTCACCGTTAAATTTTTTAGATAGCTCTAATGCGAGCCTGCTTTTACCGGCACCGGTTGGACCGGATATGACGATTACCTTTTCCTTTTTACTGAAAGCCTCTACTGGAAAGTGCTAAATCGGCGTCTCCGGCGACGTAAGAAGGCGGAAGGACGGAAGAGTGATGTCTCCGGTGGTGAATACGATAGTCGGAGGGAACTCATGCTAAACCTTCCGATGACGATATTCATTTACTGATATAGTCAGCCAGCTTCCAAATTTTAGACAAAGTATATCGTATAATTTTATTGTTAAGCGCTTAACTTTCACTTTAATCTATTATACGAATAAGTATTTAACTTAATTTTTTTTTATTGTATGAGGTAAATCTTTTAAAAGCTCTATTGTATGTTGTGTTGCAATTGAAACTGGAATTGAATAACGTAAAACCAGTTAAATCTATTTGACGTATACGACCACGTCAAAAATTTGACTCGAAATAAAAAGGTCCATTGTGATAGGGGAAAGGCAATTACTGTAGTCGTTATCGGTTTCTTGATGATGAGCTTCCATCTCAGTTGCACCATCAATATGTGAACCAAAATGTGTATTTGAAACTTGCAGAGGCAAAATCACTTGCCGGGTTGTTGATGAAAGAGGCGAACATCAACAGATCAAAGAATCAAGTGTGTGAGAAACTGTTAGTAGTTATAATGGGTGTGTTAGTGCTTGCAAGTGTAGGTCTATTGTTAATGAAATATGTGTTTTAGTATTTGCATGTGCGTTGTAGTAGTGATTTATTAAGTGTTGGTTATGTGTTTTATTATCATACAACCTTACGTTTTGTAATAAAATGGTATGTTGAAATGAAATGTTTTTTTGTTACGAATTGTTTCTAGACTTGTCATGTCAATTTTAGTAGTGTAATCTAAGTGTACTAAATAAACAAAATAACCTACAGTGACCACTGCATGACAACTAGTTCGACTTTCGAAACAATAGTTCTAATGTCATTCCATGCATAGATATGAAATGTAAATAAGAGAAAATCCAAACAACAAATAGTGTTAGTTAAATCGTGAAATACATAGTATGAAACATAAGATTTTTATAAATTTTTAACTTCATATCGGAAGAGTTAGCTTTATACGTAAACTAGAGACAAGTGTCGGCCTGCGGAATTTGGTGGCTGGGTGCCACAACAAAGAAATAGGCCCTTAAATTTTATAGATATATGAAGTAAATCTTTTTTATCATTAATTATAGATATAAACTCGCCCGGATTCTTCACATATCATGTCTAGATTCATGGTGCCTCAATCTAGAAGCATGATTTATGAGAATTTTGTAAAAATAACCAACGAAAATCTAATTAGCGACCCACTATCAATGATTCAATACATATAAAACTAAAACATAATGCCAAAGTTGAATGTTCTAAATTCATTCTTCAATGACAAAAATACAAACCCTACAAAGTGAAAAACCTAAACTTCGTTCAAAAGTAAAAATTAAAAAAACAGAAGTTTGGAAATTTTAAATTGTTACCTGGATGACTGGATTATGAAGAAAGTCCAAGAAACTAGTCGTTAAATAAGTGTGTTTTTATTTAGGTAATTTAGTCGACATAAAATTACGTACATAAACATTATCAGGCTTATATTTTAAAAATATGACATGAAATTCCAAGTCTTAACTGTGGGTCTAAATCAAAGGATATATATATATATTACAAATTTGGGCTTCCAATGAACCTATATATACGTTAGACTTGAAAATTTGGAAGCCCTTTAAATTTTGAGCCCTGTACAATAGCTTATATTGCACCTCCCAATCACCGGGTTAGCTAGAATTATAACGCCTTACATACTAAATAGTTATCTTCCGTTTAAAAGTTGCAATTTGTTTCTTCAAATATAACTACATTTGTAATGTATATAAATGATGAAAATATTATTATAAAAATAAATTATTTTATTTCGTACTTGAATTATAATAATAACTTTATATAATGTTTTTTTCGGATCCTACCGTAACTCGCGAGTTTAAAAATACTTATTCGCCACAATCATCAGTTATAAGAGAATTGTTGGAGTTAAAAAGGGCGGAAAAGGGTCGTTCTCGTACAACCAGACTACATAATGGAATGGACATCAAAGAAAGAAAAATGACTAACCTTTGTGGAATTTATAGACAAAGTGGTCATAATCAGAAAACGTGTTCCTCTAAGCCTTTTATTGAATCATTATCGAAACATTTGGATTTCTTTTATTAGTTTATCAAAAAAATTGTTTGGAGCTATGAGTGATTGATGCCTGTTGTTATTTTTTATTGTTTAATCATACGGGGATAATTTTGTAGCTGTAATACAATAATGTTTTGTTGGTAATTGATTTTGTTACTAATTTACAACATATACTTCATGTGTTTTTAGTGTACTAAAAATAAGTTAAGGTTATTATCTCGGTTTTTAAGCATCGGTGGCTACGAAGTTAAGAAAAAAAAAAAAGAGAAACAAAAAATCTAGATAGATAAAAGAGGTGTAAATGGGATAAAAAGATATACATAATAAGAAGACAGATAGATAAAAGAGGCGTGACGTGTGGACGGTTAAAGAAAATATAAATTATAGTGTGGTTAAAAAGATGGATAAAATGGTTACAAATTAGATAAAAATGTGATATATTATTCAAAGGGCATGGGTTTAGTATATAAGTTTTGTAGAGACATGAGTCCAGTCATACATTACGAAAAATTGATATATGACCTGGTTATGCAGTGCATCAATGGCTCCATTGAATAGGTAGCTCTGGAGGAAGAACCGAGGGCTTATTATTGAATTGATTTTCAGATTGTTTAAATTGTGATATGTTCTGAGTTTGCTGATACATTAGCTGGACTCAAATGACTCATATTTATGTTGGTTTTGTTGTTTGGATTTGATCTTTTGCTAGGTTAGTTCGAAGTTGGACCCTCTAAATTTTTGAACTGGTGTGATAAGATATGCTCAGATACGCAATCTTAAAAGATCAGCAGTGGATGAATGAAATTGATCAGTCTGTTGTTCTATTAGCCATTCCCAGGTTTTTGTCTTTGCAGTTTTTATTCTTTTTTCTTGTGTCTCGAACTTGCAGTATGGATATATTAGACGTGACGGAGTAGTACATTTAAGGAACCTTTTGGGTTTAGAAAAAACACACGATATAGTAACGGATGACAATTTAATGCATAATTCCACGAATCCTAAAATCACCATTGGCAACAATCTCGGTGACAAGAGTTGGAAAGAATGCGCATTTACTACATATTAGATTATAATTTTTAATCTCATGCATGAGACTACATTTTGGTCCTCTTAAATCCATTTAACCATCCGGTTCCGTATAAGACATGTTTCTTTTGTAAGTTATTGCAGGTTTATAATGTACATGTTTTGGCACTAACCTATTTTAAGTCATTTTAGCCCGACCCGCCCATTTTGCCACTTCTACTTGGCTTTAATTATTACTTGCAGTCTTGCACACTGGTTTGTCATATTATATCATAGATTTGGCTTCATGTGTTGTTTTTCGTAGTAATTTCATTTGTAGACATCTTTGTATATTTCATAAATACTTCATGGTATAAGTATCAAATGAGAGCTTATTATTAATTTGATTTTCAAGTTGTTTAAATTGTGATATGTTGTGTGTGTTTGCAGATACATTAGTTGGACTCAAATGACTCATATTTATGTTGGTTTTGTTGTGGAACAGGTCTTCCAATTCTACCAACCGAACAACCACACCTAACTTGAAAAACAAGAACCACGCATCTATTGGTTGGTGCCATCTTTTTAGTTCAGCCTCTAATTCCTTATGGTAAACTCTTGGCAATTCAAACAGTCCATTTTTCAATCGAATGTTCACCAAGTTGCTAGCACCATTAGAAGAACTTCAGTTGGTTAAATCGTTCTCAGTTTCAAGCTGAATATCCAATTCAGCCACCTTGTACACCTATGTTTGTACAGTTTACAGATGTGAGCTAAAATAACAAAATTCTTGCCACCTTTAACGTTATGATAAAACATGCCATTGATGCATTCAGATTCTTTTGAGGTATGACACCCTTGCCAACAGATCATTTGAACTCGATCCTTTTCATTTATATATTTTTGACTATGGTTAATTTTTTATAACCATACAACACATTCAAGAAGCTCAAGTGAAGAACAAGGCAAGCAGGGAGCCAATTAACGTTGTAGATTGTGCATCGGGAGATACATGTGTTGGGTTTATATGATCAAAACACAAGTTTAAAACATAATTAATTTGCAACGGAAGCTTAAAAATTGATCAAGTTATTAAAACACTTTTGTTAAACCCACCAAGATCCAATTACATGTCAATTAAGATTGAAACAACCATAGGGTGTTTAAGAGATTACAACCTTTGTAGTCTTTGAACCCTTTTGGCAATTAGGGTGTTGATGAAGATGGAGAGCTCAATCCAAGAACTCCTACCAATAGCACTTTGCAACACTTGATGCTAGTCTAATAACCCTTGTAATTACTCTTAAGCTCTTAAGAACAAATCACAATTTGTCTTAAGAGAGAGCTTGATACTCTAAGCTTTCAATAACTAACTATTTAGTGAGAATTGAGAGAGTATTTGCTTGAAGAAAAACTGCACACACTTATATATTTAACTCTTGCATAATGGCTTGTATATATACTCCCATACATGCACAAAGTCAAAGGGAAGCCCATGCATTATGATAATGCAAGTAGGGTATGAACAAGCATGCTCAATCAACGAGAAGGGAAGCAAACCACAACCAAAGGGAGTCCCCCTTTGGTGTGATCAGCCATCACAAGGAGAAAGGGGAGGGCCCCTTTTTGAGGTCTTGTGCAATAATTTGATTGTGTAAAAGTTTAAATTTCAAACTTCTTTTGGTCCAAAAACTTGTACATAACTTATATAATCATATTATATTGAACGTGCATTGGAACATTAACATTTCTATTAGATATTAATTTCCAATTAATTTCAAGGGTAATTGATAATTAGTAAGAACCAATTCTTATAATTATACAATATGTGTTTAATGCTATTAGTGTGACCCTATAGGTTCAAATGCATATTAGCAATATTAATCTTAATTCATCTAAGAGCATAAAGATCCAACAACATGTACCGATCAGTCATATAGTATGTATTTACAAGATTTCATGTATAACTTTATAAATAAGCCGTTAGCAACATTTTATATGTCATATTTTTTAGAATATTTTTGTACATTATTCACCTATAAATTTTATGAAAAGTAACCATTTTATTCAGTTACTACAATGGACTACATGACCAGTATCACTAGCAAACTTGTCTTTAAGTATGGAAGTACATGCTAAATAAAAATCTTGAATGTACCTAAATACCCATCAAAAGTTGTGACTTTTTGGCACATAAGAAAGGTTAGCTGTACAAATTATAGTAGCTCCAACATCATGACCTAGGATGATTGAAAAGATAGACCTTTACCAGAACCCGAGATACAGGATTAAAAGTTTTAGACATCACAGAAAAATCTTCAAAAACTAACGAGCATTGTAGTTTACACAAAAATGAAGCATCCTAATCATAATTATCAACACTCATCTCACTTTTATCTGCAGAAATAGCAATTAAAAATTTAAGGAAGAAAAGTTATCTACACGAGCTCCCAATCAGAACCAATTATATTTTGTGCTGGTAATTTTGGAAAAGTCTCTTCTGTTAGTTGGCTTATTTCTTTGTCAATATCTGCAAGGGATACTGGCATCTTCTTGTACTCCTTTCTTACCTTCTTTCTCAACATGAAAGCATCTTTTATCATTTTCTGCCAGAGACAATAACCAAAGCTTGTACGCGTTAGATAATAATCATTGAAGATGACAAAAACAAAAACTAATCACATACTTAATATCTCACACCATGAATTATATAATTTTTATCCAAATTTATAAATTCATCATTCAGCCATTCATTAATCGATAAATTGAAAGATGATAGTTATTTAAGAGCTAAATCACATAGTATAAACCCTGGGTTAATTTGGAATAGATAAAAATCATGCAACTGATATGATCGTAATAACTTGTATAAGTGATTGACAGATCTTTTGTTTAAGGTCTATGTCAAAAACCATGAACGTTCAGTGATTGCATTACCTATTTTTCTTGTGGTATTTAATGAAGGATGAATTTTATAAACTTACTATTCGTTAATCACTATACTTATTTCTGCTCTCGAGAGAAAGATAGAGAAGTTGTACCTTGTAAGACTTAATTTTTAAACTGGGAAGCGCTGGACTTTTTCCACATTCAACAATGACACAACTTTCTACAGGCTGTTTTTCAGCCAACAAATCAACCGCGTCCATTTTGAGGTCTTCGAAATTAAAGTCTGAAAATCCTCTTAGTCAGCATAGCAATGAAATCGGTAAAACAGTTTTATACTTTACTTTTTAGGGAATTATTTAGATTAAAAACTAAGTTTAATTTCTTACATGATACTTCTGTATAACGAAATTAACATTCTAATCAACTTGAATATTCAATACCAGAAAAAGGTATGAACGTATGTTGTCTTTATTAAGATGAAAAACTTACTAATTAATATATATCCACATCCCTATTGCAAGTGACATCGCGACTTAAGATTTTGTTAACTGATTTTTAACCGATTATAAAGTATTGAATAATGGAAGTAGAAAGATAATCTAGTGACTAGTAGAAAGTGAAGTGAATCTTGTTTTTAATTTGTGAAAGAGTCGCATACCATTTTTGGAGAAAGACATGGTAGAACCATCATTATTGCAATCACTGCCAAGAACTGTGAAGGACCCACACAATGAGAAACCATGCGACGACACAGAGAAAGAGTCCCCTAGTTCTGTAGGATTGCAGTTAATTTTACCCGGTTCCACAGTAAAGTTTGACGAATTTGATGACTCAAATAATTTCTCAGGTAATGAACTACTGTCAAAGAAATGACTTGCATTCTCCTCTTTACTCTGATTGCAAGTAATTGCACTTTCCAGTTCAGATGATTGGTGAGCATTTGAAGTATCTAAATGTTTTTCTGGTTCACGGATGCAGCTACTGGAAAACCTTTTCTTGTCTTCCAAATTCAGCAACATATCCCCTTCAATCTTTTTGTTAATGCTCGAATTCAGATCGACTGTATATGGTCTATCCCAATCTGCATCTTCAGATATTGAAGCATCAGTCTCTAAACTTGAATTACAAAGTATTCCTTCTTCCTCCTTTATGTTACTTAACTGATTCCCTGAGAATTCATTCAAAATTTTAGCATAACCATTGTCACCACACTTCTTCTCAATGTATTCATTGTACATATTCAGTTCGTCAATATCCCAATCAGCATCTAGAAATATCGAACCATCAGTCACTGAACTTGCATCACAAAAAATTCCCTCTTCTTCTGATCTGTTATCAAAATAATTCTGTGAAAGCTCATTTAAAATCTTAGCAGAGCGATCAGCATCATACTTTTTCTCAATGCATCCACTATATATAAATGATTCAGGCGAATTCTTATGTTTAGAAGAACCAACATCTTCTTGACTACTTGTAAAAGAGTTTAGATGAACTTGAATATCCTTATTCGAATTCTTCCTTATTAGACTATCAGCTTCTTCAAAAGAGCATCCACTAATTTCAGAGGTTATTTGCTCGCGACAGAACTCTGTAGGAACCAAAGGAGCCTCTTTGATTTTATTTAGGTCACTGTGAACAGTGTTTTCTTTGATGGCTGCAGTCGAACTTGTGGAGGTTCCCACCAAATCGGTAGATTTTGAATGTCTTAATGGAATTTCTTGCATAGCATCTGAATACAACTTCTTCACACTCTCACCAACACGTCCATAATATGAAACTGGTTCCTGAATTTAGCAAATTCAAATCAAAATCATCAAGTTTCACTTTTATGTATTGCATACAACATAACAACTAACGAAAGAAACGTTTAGTAAACAATCATAAAAGCATACCTTAAATTCCTCAAGTTCCTCCCACAAAGACTCAAGCTTTTGGAACAAGTTGTTGATCCATCTTTCGCACTCGTGTATCTCATCCATTTGTGACTGTTTACTACCAAATAGAACCGAAAGGAAGACCATGAGTGCATAAGATGACCGGATTTCAAATAAACAGTCTACAAAGTACTTAATCCAAAATCAAATTCCACATTAAGCATATGCATGTACATTATAAAAAGGATCCACGGGGTAGCAGATTTTTTTAAAAAGCAGTTACTTTTATCTATATATTTATTAATGAATATTTCACTAAATATTAGATATTATTACTCGACATTCGTTTGATAATATTTTTGTCTAATATTCATCAACTGATAGTACACGTAGAAAGGTTGCTTACCTCTTTTCTCAAAAAACAAGATCATCGAAAACTTGACAATTGTATAAACAGACTAGGGTATATAGCATATTATTACTTATCAAACATATAGATATACAAGATAAATAAATAAACACACACAATTCAGTTCAATCAAAATTACAATGTACCTTTTTTGAGTTTTTTTCTAGTGAAAACCTTATTTTTAATTGTTCAATTTGATCACTCAATTGTCGAATTTAAAAGCAACATATATACTTATACTGATAAACATATAAAACATGCGCATATTTGATTAATATATACGGATAGCATAAGATTAATGTTACAAACATTAGCTATAAAATCGCATTAAAAGTCTGTTTTAAACAAATACTCTTGTAGAAGAGGTAACAAGTAATAATGACGTGTTAAGAAACCCTACCGGAATCGGAGAAGAAGAAAAAACGTTGACCGGCAAGGTGATGACACAAACGCCGGTGATCGTGGAGGTAAAAAGCTAGAGTTTCTTATACTTCCGCGGCAACTGGGTTTTCGAGGGGATTTTGATGGCAATATTGTGTATTATATATAGGATTAAATAATTAATTAATTAATGACTAATAAATAATTACATTTAAGCCCCTAAAGGATTTATAGTTTTCACGTGCGTATAATTAACATTTGAATTTGAAATAGGTTGAGTGTGTTAGGATTCCTTTTATAGTTTTATGTATCCTTAGACGACCCAATTGTAATTGTATAGTCTTGTTAAATAAGATACTAGACTATATTATATCTAGGTTATTGGTTGTTGAGTTTGATTTATATTAAGAAAATACATTGAAATCGCGACTGATTGCTTCAATACGAGTACCTACTAGTGTTAAAGCAAGTTTACAACCTACATTCTAGAGAAAGCGTACTTTCGGTTGGTGACGAATTGCTTTCCAAGAGGTGCTTCGTGTGTTTCATAGTATATGTTATCGACACCGTATAATGCAGTGATAAGTTAATTGAAATTCGTTACTGTTTAAGTATTTTGTGGTTAAAATGCATATACATTACGATAATAGTAGTAATTTACTTTCTTAAACCATAATATATAGTGAAATAAACATAGTATGTACATACATATCTCTACAAATTATACTTCATAAATAATGTAGTAGATTCATGAACAATTCATACAGCCATTTATCTTTAATTTATAAAACATATGTTATGTTGGTGAAAATATGGAACCCATCAAACCATGTAACACAAGACCACAAGTACATAAAATCTAAAAGACAAGTAATGTGGTAAAGTGGATTTTAGTGTTTTTTGGGCCGATATTGGGCCGATAATTTTGGGCCAGAGTTTGACCAGACCATTGATGGAAAAGCTTGGTAGCATCGATGATGATGTGAAGGGCTGGAAGGCTGGTCCACGTGTATACCCTAAAAATATCTTTATAATTATTTTTGTAGTCTAAGAAAAGAAAGAATAAGAAGATTCTACTTTAAAGGTCACGTATTTGATATTTCTAATCATGTTGAACAGCAACCGAGCCAAAATTTGACCCAATCTAGCTTTAGTGAGATCAACACGTCTGCTATGCAAGTCCTTTTTATATGTTTCTTGCTGACTTGATATTTTTCTGTGAGTTAAAATCAGATCGCAAACAAATCAAGTTGAGCGAGAGTTCGAGCTTACCAGATTAAGGTCTTTTTGATGTAGACTCGAACGCTACTCAAGGCAAATATGAGCTCAAAGCCTCAATAGCTCGAAAATATCCACCAACAATACCTTAACGAAAAGAAAGTGTTAGATTTGAATTAGCTTGGAAAGATCTTTCAAAAAGACAATCGATAAAAATAAATTTAGTTTGTGCTCGACTTAGAATATATATACGTCAGTATTGACAAAAAAGATTGTTTACAATTATTAACTCGAGCCGAGTTGTTCATAATTTTATATATGAGCTTATACTCGAATTTAATAAAATTCGACTCGATTAACTTTAGGTTAAACACAAACTCAAATTATTAGATAAAAAATGTGCACTTTTTACACCGTTACGTCAAAGTATTAAGATTTTACCTATTTTCCCAAAGTAAACCAAACCAAACACACAACCAAATTGTCAACCAGCAGCTCACCTAGTAACATCACACACACAAACACACTCACTGTGTGTATTTTACCTTTAACCAAATTTCCACCCTACCCCCACCAAATTTCATTTATTCCAAGGGCAAAATAGTCAACTACCCTTTTGCATGGAAACACACACAACATAAGTTAGTTGTGTTAGTTCATCTCTTTTTTTTTTTTCTCTTTGCATCACACTCCCAAATAACCTTCTTCTTCTTTATAACATTCTTACACAAACATTTAAACAAATGGAGTTGCCGGTCAGGTCACCGGTGGCCGGCCATCGCCAGAAACCTTCATATAAGATTGAAACCAAGAATCTTGCATATAAAAGTTCCAACCTTTATGATGAACTCAAGTGGGGTGTTCTCCAAAAGTACTTCAAGAAACCAACAAAGTTTATCTTGAATGATGTGAGTTGTGAAGCCCGGCCTGGTGATCTTACTGCGGTTGCAGGCCCGAGTGGGGCCGGAAAGACAACTTTGTTAGAAATTCTTGCAGGAAATATGTCCTTCGGCCGGGTTTCTGGACATGTTTTGATTAATAATCATCCTATTGATACAAAACAGTTCCGGAGACTGGCCGGATATGTGACACAAGATGATGCTTTATTCCCATCATTAACCGTTGAAGAAACACTTTTATATAGTGCTTTTTTAAGGCTAAGATGTGGTCGAAAAGAAGCGGTTGATCGTGTCAAGATTCTTATAAACGAGCTCGGTTTGGACCGTGTGTCGGGCTCCAGAATTGGAGAAGGTTCAAGTCATGGGATCTCGGGTGGTGAACGGAGACGGGTTTCCATCGGGGTCGAGTTAGTTCATGACCCATCCGTGATTCTAATTGATGAACCAACTTCCGGGCTAGACTCTAATTCAGCTTTTGGTGTTGTGTCTCTTCTCAAATCTATGGCAATATATCGAGGCAAGACGATCGTGTTAACGATCCATCAACCAGGATTCCGGATCTTAGAGCTTCTAGATCGAGTTATTCTACTCTCAAATGGATACGTTCTCCATAACGGATCATTAAAATCACTCGAACATAGACTCAAAGTCTCGGGCCATTGTATCCCGCCTCGTGTCAATGTTCTCGAATTTGCCATTGATGTTGCCACCACCTTAATCATACAAACCCCTAAACCAGCAACCGAGCCACTCAAATTTCACGAAAAACAAGTGAAAGATGTTGAATTTCCATACCCGAATACTCATTTTGAAGAAATAATGATTCTTAGTAAGAGATTTTTCAAAAACATATTCAGAACCAAACAGTTATTCCTCACAAGAATCATTCAAGCCATACTTTCAGGCTTAATCCTCGGAACCATCTTCGTAAACATGTCAAACAACAAAGGCAAACTCGCATTACAAGCCCGATTAGGTTTCTTCGCATTTAGTCTCACTTTCTTACTCTCATCATCCACAGAAGGATTACCAATATTTTTACAAGAAAGAAGAATCTTGATGAGAGAAACATCAAGAGGTGCTTATAGAGTTTCATCATATGTAATCTCAAACACTCTCATATTCCTCCCATTTCTTCTAATGATTGGAATTCTTTACACAATTCCGGTCTACTGGCTCGTAGGATTACGAACTGAAATCGCCAGTTTTTTCTACTTTGCATTGGTTGTATGGATGGTAATCTTGATGTCAAATTCATTCACAGCATGCTTTAGTGCGTTGGTGCCAAATTTCATCATGGGAACATCTGTTATATCTGGATTGATGGGCTGTTTCTTTCTATTTTCTGGCTATTTTATAGCTAAAGATAGCATACCAATATACTGGATCTTTATGCATTATATGAGTTTATTCAAGTACCCATTTGAATGTTTTATGATAAATGAGTATGGAGGTGAAGATGGAAGGAGTATGTGTTTGGAAACTGAAGGTGGAAAGTGCCTAATGTATGGAGATGAGTTCTTGATGCAGCAGCAAATAAAGGAAACACAGAAATGGAGTAATTTGGGGGTGATGTTTGGGTTTATAATTGGATACAGGGTGTTGTGTTTTTTGATTTTGTGGTTTAGATGTCATAAAACCAGGAATTAATTATTTTTCTTTTGTATGATTAACATAAATGGAAGTATACATAAAGAGTCATTATTTATTTTACTTACTCTATTATTTTTTTAATACTTGTATACTTGTATTGATGTTATTTGATTATATTGACGATTTATTTTACCAAGATCTTTTGGGCTTGTTATAAACCAGGTATGTTGTGTTCATTTTATTGTTAACTACTGCCATCTTAACATATTACTCAGATATGAATAATAACATATTTAATGTCCATAAGCTTTTCACTATGAATATAACATATTCAGCTCGGATTCAAACATTTGATATATAAGTCTTCGTTTTTAACACCTTTAATGTCTAGTAAGTTTTTCACTGAGAAAAAATTCCAGATTATTTCCCATGATTTCCTGAATACAAGTCAACCTGCCGATATTTGATCTCAAATGCTATAGTTATTAACTCGTGATTCGAAATCTCAATTTTTAACTCACGCTTTATGACTCAACTCGTAAGAGTCACTATTTTATAATAAATATATATATTCATATGTATATGTATATTATTGTTTAAGATTTTTGTTCTTAAGAGAAATTAACTTAGTGAGAGTCAATAATTAAATCATTGACCGGCAATCAACACATATACTTAATTTAAAATAATTTATAATAATTTCTTTTTCTATTTTGTCCTTCTATTTTTTGTATTACATTACACTAAAAGTTTATCTGATCTCCTGACTCATAAGAGTCGCACAAGGCTTGGAAGAGTCACGTACGACTAGGAACAGTCAAAGTCATTTAAGAGTCGAGGTCCGAGTCGCCTCAGTTCTTGAAATTTTTGACACGACAGAGTCGACACGTGACTCGTAAGAGTCTAACAAGTATGCATATAACACATACATACGAACATATATGCATAAAACTATGCATAATCGTATAAAAAGGACAAACAAGAAACTGTTAATATAAAGACCACAACCTTGTTTATTCATAACCATGCATACAAAACTCCCATCACACATCAATTGTCTTTTCCTGCTCTCCTATACAGTCGGTTGTTGAGGCAATTCTTTATGATCCCAAGTGATGGTGAATTTATTTCTGAAATTTGTGTTACTAATGACCATCAAGTAGGCAACTAAACTATACTTAGCAACATGAAAGCTATGTTTTTCGCATTGCCTTCTTTTTGCAACTAAAATTCTCATAAAAGATGGGCGAAGACTACAAAGACTTACACAACGAGCATTGCATTAGCAACCTCTAATGCCTTGTCGCGGCCCAATAACTTTTCTACAATGGCCAATGAAAATTCTAAAGAAGTCCCTGGGCCTCTGCTGGTGATAAGTTTACCATCTACCACAACTCTGTTTTCAGCTTCACTTGGGTCAGAAAGTTTGTTACACATTGCAGGAAAAGCTGTCGCTTTCTTCCCCTAATTACATAAATAAAACATGTCTCAATGAGAATGAAACGAAGCTACACAAGCTACAAATGATGTTGTACAACATGAGATAGCAGTAGATGAGCATAAACTGTGTTACCAATAGCACATCAGGATAGATACCTTGAGTAATCCATGGGGCTCCAGCACAAGAGCTGGGGATGCACATATAGCACCATAATATCTGCCTATCTCGCTCTGCTTCTTCAGCAAGTTTACAAGTGTTTCAGAGCTTGCAAATGCTTGGGCACCACCAAGTCCACCCTAAGTACAATAAAGATAATAATAATTGAACAAGGTAGGTTGCTAACAACTTATAAACTACTTAGAAATAACTTACTGGCAACACAATCAGGTCATATGAAAGTTTAGCAGCCTCATCAAGGAGCATGTCTGCAACTAGCTTCACTTTACGAGAAGCCACAATTTCAAGTTTATCTCCAACTGATGCCACCACAACTTCCACTTTTGCACGTCGAAGAACATCAATGATCATAACAGCTTCCATCTCTTCTGAGCCATCCGCAATAGGTACCAGAATCTAAAAGCAGGACACAGTATTAACAAAATAAAGAACTGGCTATAAGAAATTTAGAAGTGTCAAAATGACAAAATGTGTGATTTGGGTAACGTGTCAAAACGTGTAAGTTTGGTACATGCCGGGCTGACTAAAGACACTTCTGTCCTAAATTTCTAATTAGCTTACATATTTAGTGTCAGATAGAACTACGATAACTACCTTATTTCACAATTATGTAATCTCTAAAATAAAACGGTTTATATTAAGGTTTTGTGCATTGGAAATAAACCTTTACGAATTTTGACCGGTTTGACCTGTCTCCTTTTCAGTAGTTGATTTTTCTGATTTAACCCATCCGACACGTTAGAGACAAAAACATGACCCGCATGGACCCATTCATAAGTAAATGAGCCAAAATTGCAACCTCTATTTATTGTTCAAAAGAAGATCACATTCAGTTGGTTCATGCCTTGGCAGAACAAGCAAATGATAAAACAAACACATGCAGTAAGCATCCGCATACATCTTCGCATGTATTATACATTTAAAAGAAGGCAAAACTAACAGGACAAAATAAAAATTAACCATATCATTTACATAGTGAAAATTTACCTTGGGTCCAGAGCTAATCGTCCATTGCAGCTTATTCAGATCGGCAACAATGAATTGATCTTTATGCTTAGAAGGCATCAACTGAACACAGCAGAACAAATTATTTCAATATATCTTCTAAGAACAGAAACACTTATGCACTACTAAAATAACATGCAACAACGTAAACAACAAAAACGATAACAAACGACTAATATAAATAAGGTCTAGCCTAAACATTTTTGGCACCTACTTACATTCAAGTACTCTTACAGCTTTTACGGGCTCGCTGAATGTTTTATGATCTGATGCTAAAACTAAAAAGAAGTACTAAGACCCATCATCATGAATAAATGATATATTTGAATACACTAATTACTAAATCTTAAATCCTATTATACTTCACCACATTGACACGGTGAGTTTGTAAATATCCTAAACAACTAACTTTTTTTCATCTACCATATGCTATCAACTTATACAGGCTTAATTATTGTGTGGCACTAGAGGTGACGATTTCAATCCACTCAAATGCAATGGGTTGATTTAGGTTATGCTTAAATTCTAATAGGTGAATGGACTAGCCTAAAGTAAAAAGAATACGGGTCAAATGGCTTCAATGTCATTCCTAATACGTTTTATAAAAGCAAATTAGATTATAATTGTAATAATAGGTTCTGTAATCATATATGGCACATTTATTATTTATAGTTGTTGCTAACCCACACTAAAAAATTACTCAATTTGACCCGAACCTGTTTTAACATGTTACATGAACCACCCAAACCCACCTATTTCGCTACCTCTATTATTATAAATAAAGTCAAACGTGAAAACCTAGAACAAACCAGTGGTCCAGAAACTTCATCAGCCTTCTCTTTACCGAACAACTGCTCTACCAACGCTACAGAGTACTCCATGGCAGTTCCTGGACCTCGACTAGTAACAGCTTTTCCATCCTACTGGACTCGCGACTCTACAGTAGTTGCAGAGGATGATAACTGTTCCATGAAGGCTGGATAACAAGTAGCCTACAAACAGAAAGTTCATTGGTCAGCATATCTATACAACGGCTTGTCAACAGAAGGAACAATTCACAATCAAGAATTATAAGAAATTACGGTGATTTTGTTACTTTTAAGCCCTTCAGCAGGCCCCATGAACCAAGTGCAACAGCAGGAGCTGCACATATTGCAGCATACAACCGACCTTCCGAAGCTTGCTTTTTCACTATACCTTCCAAGACATTATTGTCTTTAAGATTGGTTGCACCTGGCATCCCACCCTGCAGGGAAAGTAATTAATATTTCATATTTGATACATCCTCAACACAAACTTATGGTAGGGAACTACAAAAAGAATAAAATATCGCAGAGTTGTTTAGAGTAACAGACTTTCTGAAATATCACTGAAGCATCTTGTCACAATTAACAATTGTTCCTTAGGAAATGCAATATAAAAGCATCCTAATTTGCAAAAACTAGCATACAATAAGGAAAAGTTAATAAATGTAAACGCAAGTACCATAGAAAATTTTCTTATTTGTCTACCTTTGCTACTCTTACAAGATGTAATGCACTTTTAGATGTTAATTTGCAACTACCGATGCTTCTCACCAAAATCTACTTAATTCTTTTGAGACTCTAATAACTGAGTGACGAATACCGTACCGGAAGGGAAATAAGATCAAAGATAGTATCAACACAATCAGAAATCAACGCATCAGCCACAATTTTAACACCATGACAAGCATCAACACTAAGCTGTTTTTCAACAGAAGCAACAGTAACATCAGTGCCAGCTCTACGTAACACATCGATAGTAATCACAGCTTCCATCGGTTCCGTTCCGTTAGCAATCGGAACAAGCACCTATTGTAATCAAAATCAGTTGAACTCAATAACAAAATAGTACAAACAATTAGCGAATTTTATGTTAATTTACCTTTCGTGAAGCGGATGCCATAACTGAAAATGAAATTAGGGTTTGGCGACGTGAAGAGGTGGTATTGAACGACGGAATACGGTGAGTGAGGGATGTGAGTGGGGAGAGGGGAGCGAGGTGGCGTAATGCCATTTTTTAATTTGGCGGTTGAGTTGAGTGATGGTGAGTCGACCCGGTCCAGTAGCAGTACCGGTCGAATGTTTGTTAACGTTATTCATATATTAAGATTGCATCTTTGCTTCTATACTAAACAAACTGCACCATGCTATTAAATTTAACACATTATATTACATCATAGTTTAAAGTAAAACACACTGCATATTGTTTATAGTAAAAATAATTGCATCATAATTTTATAATTTGGTTGCTAATATTTAGAAAAATAACAAAATTGAGACAAAGATATAAAACAAGTTGCTAACGATGGCTAAATAGAACCATATATAAGAACATAACGGAAAACTAAAAAAAGAGTTTTACAGACAAACACAAATCAACTAAAATAGAACTTAAAAAAGTTGATAAAAAGTATACATTTAAAGTTTATAAAAATAATAAAAATCAAAGTTAATAAAAGTAAAAAAAAAGTTAAAAAGAATTATTAAAAAAAGGTTATTAAAAGTCCAATTGACGAAATCTGACGGCTGGAATCTGGTGGCAGCCGCTAGTCCGGTGGGGGGGGTGGGGGTTGAGGTGGAATCGGAGAAGATGAGGAAGGATAACAGAAAAAAAGTGAAGAAGATGAAAAAGAAAGTAGAAATCAGTAAAATGAAACATGTTAAAACAATTTTATTTTTTTCCATAACTTTTTTCCTCAATTTTCATTATAAATAAAAAATATCATCTTGTATTTTAACCATTGATAAGCTAAATGACTAGAGATCTATTTCCCCCTTAATTATTAGCAAAATCTTTAATTTTACTCGTATTTTATTTTTACGCTTCGACTTCTAAAGAGTTTACTAATTTATGCGGCTAAAAGATATAATAATATTAATCTTAATTAATTAATTATTAATATAATATAAAATAAATGTAGAAAATAGTACCTAAATTATGTCTTTCCTAAATTACCATCTTATTTTGTTTTAGAAATATACTAAACATACTACGTTAGATAATTAAATTTTTTTCAATTATTATTTTTCTCGTCAAATCACTTACCACAAGTACATTTTGGTGGGCCCACGAAAATACCAACAAACATAGCTACACATGCAGATTACAGACTATCATCAATCCAATCATTCCACCCAGCTAGATTTTACCATTTGGGATCACAAAACTGTTATGAATGATTTTACTGTAAAATTCAATTTTAAAGGATGATTTTTCCTACATTTTAAGATATAAAATTAGAAGATACCCATGTACCCACAAAACAGAAAAATGGGATTATGGAAAGTAATTGTAATTGACCGAATAAAAAAATAAAATAAAAATAAAAAATGAGTAAAATTGACAGCAGGATGATGAATGAGTGACATGTGTTGATGGGTGGAGCATTATTCGGTCATTCCAAAGCCCCAATCCTTCCGCCACTTCTTCAGCTCACTCATTTTCAACAACTGTATTGATCAATTCAATTCAATTCCCTTTTTATATTTTTAATTTTCATCCACGCATAAACCTAATATCAGGTTTTATCATGCTCACCAGGAGTTTCATGCATGTTGCTGCAAATTATGCTTGCTGAATGGTGATCAAGGTATTTCTAATTTCTTCTTCTTCTTTTTTTCTTTTATGATTTGTATTTCATTATCATTAGGATTGTTGGACATTGCAATAATTTGTTGTTTAGAATCTGAATTTTGTGGTGGATTTGGAAATTTATAAAAGGGAAGCTCTATGTTTTTGGGGTTTATTTGTTTGAATTATTATTATTCTTATTGCAATTCTTGTTAAATTAATGGATTAAATGATATATGCACAAATCACACATTTTTGTTTATGGGAATTTTGTTTGTTTAGTTTTGATTTTAATATCTTTGGGTGGTAATGCACTTGTTTCTGGTTAGACAATATTTGCATTTTGTGGAAGATGGTAAACAAAAAAAATAAAATTATTTTGTGTGGTAATGCACTTATTTGCTGGATTAGACTCTTTAACCATATTCAAAGTCTGCATTTGTGGTAGCTTAAATTAATAATATCACAAAAGGTCCGGGTTTCTTTTAGGAGATGTGCTTGTTAGATTCAGAGAGCTTATGCCTCACTGTGCTTACTAGCCAATTGCTTTTTGCATAATTGGAAATCAGTTAAAATGGTTTGAAATCTTCTTTAAGCAAATGGTCTTTAGTGATTGTGTGCCAGTTTGGCAGAGTTTGGGATCTACTGAAGTTAACGTTTTCATAAGGTGATAAATAGTCCATATGCGTGTCAAATGTCTAATTCCTCGAATCATATTTCATTATCTAACAATAAATCACTACATTTAATATATAATCTATGTCCACATTTGATTTATAGACAATCTCTAGAAACAAGCAGAGATTGATGACAAGATTTATATATAATATATGATTCTCAAGTTCTTTATTGTACACTAATTTTTTTAGTTAACTAAATCTTCTGTTACTGCAGATATTGTAACTTTCATTGGCAGTGAGCGTATATGATCAAGACACTTAATAATGAAGGGTCAAAGAGAGAAGTCCTTAAAAATTTTATTTAGTCTAGGACTCAAGGAGTTGTTTGATGATGGTTTTGAAGGTTCAGTAGACGATAACAACATTTTCAAAGATGTCTTTTTTGGTCATGAAAATGACACAAGTAGTAAAAGCTGTCTTGTAACCGCGGCAATCCATTTTGAAAGTGACAATAATAACCCCAAAGATGTATCATTTCCATCTAATAGTGAGAACTCAGTTATGACAAGTCAGCAAGACTTTATGAACAATGATGAAAATGTGGAAGAGTTCAGTGGAGTTAAGAGAAGGAAGGTGTCAGGTGTAGAACATTCTAGTGATAAATCTTATTTAGAAAAGGTAGTTAATTCTGAAACCCCGTTAAAAGAAGTTGACTCGTGTTTGTGCCAGCGGGATTCTATTGTAACATCTCTTCTGGTTCAATCATCCGTTCAAGGTATTAAATCCAGTTCCTATTTGCTTAAAGGACATATTGGAGATCGGGATACCAAAAAATGTAGATTATGTTATTCCGACAAGAATAATTCAAAAGTAAATAATGTAATTAAGGTTAATGATTCACCTGCTTCACAAGAAAGTCGTGCTAGCAAGCTTTTAGTTATTAGGGCTGAACCCATTCAATGTTCCAAGAAAATGGGGAAAAATTCTTCTTTTTGGGAGCTTGATGAAGATGAGTTCAGTGAGAGTATCACTCAGCTAACATCTAATAGACCAATGCGTAAAAAACATAAAAGTGGCAGAAAAATGTCTCGTTGCTCATTTAATGGCCAAATGAACAAGTCAAAGTTCAAGAAATCGGTCAAACGTGAAAAGAGTAGAAAACTGAAATTACGAGTTAGAAGCATTGTAAAGAAGTACAAAAATCGGAAAGGTAGTTGCAGGTTACTTCCGCGTACACATACCGTGGAAGAGAGTTTGACTACCCATGGTGTAAGAACAGTACTTTCTTGGTTGATAGATTTTGGGGTTATTAGCATCAAGGAAGTTATCCAGTACAGGAACCCACGTGATAATTCGGTCATCAAGGATGGTTTAATTACCCGAGATGGTATTATGTGTCGGTGTTGTGAGAAGGTGTTTTCCGTCTCTAAGTTTAAGAGGCATGCTGGTTTCAGCCTAAATTGTCCATGTCTGAATCTTTATATGGAATCTGGACAACCTTTCAATTTGTGCCAACTGGAAGCTTGGTCAACTGAATATAAAGTCAAAGCCAGCCCCACACAAACCGTGCAAATTGACGAATTTGACCCCAATGATGATAGTTGTGGGCTGTGTGGTGATGGTGGTGAGTTGATTTGTTGTGATAACTGCCCTTCGACGTTTCATCAAGCATGCTTGTCTGTGCAGGTTTGTCGCTATTTATTCAGTTGACTTTCATAATTTAATCAAACATCTTGCTAAATTTAAAATTTCACAGTCCAATTTATCTGTTGTTTTATCTCAAATGAGCCAAGTGTAAACATTAGCTACAATGGAAATGGGTCAAACGGGTTGAAGGTTGCCCAATATGTATTTAAATGTGCTGTTCAAAAAATATATATATATTTAAATGCATTAAACCATCTAAATTGCTTTATTAAAAAAAGCTTATTACTGTAAATATGTGATA
The DNA here is from genome assembly GCA_963921325.1 of Logfia minima. NCBI lineage: Eukaryota > Viridiplantae > Streptophyta > Magnoliopsida > Asterales > Asteraceae > Logfia > Logfia minima. Next base: position 31,699,060 of record OY992767.1, read on the forward strand.
ATGAAGTTTTTGTAACTGTATTTAACAAATAATTTTTTTATAGCAGGCAATAAAATTTAAGACAAAAAAGTATTTCGGGTCAACCCTATTTAATCAAATTTTTTATGATTTTGCTTCTCTAGGAGATACCTGAAGGCGATTGGTATTGTTCAAGTTGCTCTTGCTGGAGTTGCGGGAATGTCGTCGGGAATAACGAGACATCAACAACGGGTGCACTGAAATGCTTCCTGTGCAAACATAAATGTAATATTCTGCACTGAACCACCAAAGATGTTTGTGTTGATGAACTGACATTTGACCTGTAATCTTGCTTGCATTTTTTCTGATATTAAAGTTGCCTTTTTGCTATTTTTGTTTCTTACAATTATCAGAATGTAAACATCTCGCTCTTTTTCATAATATATTCACATGTGTTACTGACAATTTTGGTACTCGCGAACAGGTCACGAGGAATGTGCGAGGATGACGAAACTTGGAATTGAATCGGTATCTTCTACCTGGTTCTGTGGTGCAAGCTGTCAGGAGGTACAATAGGCAATATTTTATTCCAACTTGGATAGGATCTATTAGAATAGACTTTGGGCCAAGTTGTAGCTGGTTTTAAAATCTGCCCGTTTGACCCTTTTTCGTTTTATCTATAAAAATTATTTGGTCCACTTGAAATAAAAGCACACAACCCGAATTCACACATTCTTGGGTCAAATTGCCACCTCTTGAATCTACCAATAAAACACAATTCATTCAGACCATGATTTCTTGGATATCCTTAACAGTTTCTGATATTTATCATTTACAGATTCACATGGGGCTTGATTCGCGGGTTGGACTTATGAATTCATTATCTGATGGTTTTTCGTGGACGCTTCTGAGGTGCACTCATGGAGACCAAAAGGTTCTTTCTGATCAACATTTTGTAGCTCTGAAAGTGGAATGCAATCTGAAACTAGCTGTTGCCGTCACAATCATGGAGGAGTGCTTTCTTCCCATGGTGGATCCGAAAACGGGCATCGATATGATACCCCAAGCACTCTACAATCTAGGGTGAGTACTCTTGTCGTTGATAAATTTTCCATTCTGAATTCTCCCTTCTTTACATTACTAACATTTGAGCAAAATTAATTTTACTAAATTGTGTGCACAGATCAGAAATTGCACGTCTTGATTATGAGGGATTCTACACAATGGTCTTGGAGAAAGATGACATGTTACTATGTGTAGCATGCATAAGGTACCTTCTTGTACAAAGTTCTCATTGCAATTTCACCCTTTTAGAATCCTATTCTTACTTTTTGTTTATTTGAAGTGATGTATTTCAGTCCAGTATATGATAAGTGGAATGATATAGCATCCCATCCTCCTAATTTTCCCACTAATAATAAGATCATTGCACTTGGTAAAATCAAGAGATAAGATGAGGAGAGAGAATAAGTGGATAAATCATTACTCATGATAAAGTTCCATGAGATGATATGATATGTTTGCATTGTGATCCAGGATTCATGGGAAAGGAGTTGCAGAGCTTCCCCTCATTGCAACGTCCAGCAAATATCAACGCCAGGGAATGTGTAGGCGTCTCATGAACTCTATTGAAGAGGTACATCTGAATCATTATGACTAGTAGAGGGGTCAAAATGGGTGGGGTGTGTCAGCCATGTTCACATTAAGCACCTTTTGTCCAGGTTTTTAGTTTTTTTATCAGATAATTAATGTGTCAAATATGCGAGTACATGTATTCCTTTTTAAGCTAATCTTTTTATTTATTACCCGTTAGAGATAAAACAAGGAATCCGTATCAGCCATTGATAAGTAAATTGGTCGAAATTGTCACCTTAAGTGACTAGTAATACAATTGGTTTTTCTTGGTCATGAATTAGTTGGACAACTGGCGTCCATCTTTTGAGTTTTGGCCTACTTTGCAAACCAAATCTGTCGTTTCGTGTATGAGTTAATATATGACAATGGTTCAATCTATCTTTAGCTGCTGAAGTTGTTGAAGATCGAGAAGCTGGTCCTGTCAGCGATCCCCAACTTAGTTGATACATGGTGTAATAGCTTTGGTTTTACACATTTGGAACCCGAAGAGAAGAAAAATTTGAACAAAGTCAACATGATGGTATTCCCAGGAACAGTATGGCTCAAGAAGCCCATGTACCAAGGCTCGACCCAGAGTGAGCTCTATACGACCTTACACAAATGGAAGGATATTATGTTCTATTAAGCCTGATATCTTCTTGTTTCATGAATAGATACTCGAATGGAAGCAGTGGTTTCACATCCAAAATTTCATCTTGAAGAAGGTAGGATTATGCGCATTGGCTGCAAGGAGTTGCAAAAAAACCGAAACCAAAATGATGATTTGAAGCTCCCAAGTGAGGAACAATACTCAAGATTTGAAGGAATGCCTTGTGAAATGGTCTGTGATGTAAAATAATAGCTGTGTAAAAAAGAAAATGTTTCTCTACGAACATATGAGCATTTAGGTTGTATATATTTAAGAAATTATGGTAGAGGCAGAGGCCAAGTTTTGCAGTCTGACCAAGAAGATTATCAGTAGATAGAGAAAGCATGCGTGTGCTTGGTTCCATAGTTTTGCGTAGCATAGTAAATTTTGGGATAACAGGAAAAAATTTCAAAATAATTAATCTAATTATCTTCTACATCATACATGTTATTTTACACAATGTTTAGATGTCCCATGTTCGATATTACTTGTTCTAACATGAACACAAGACACAATATAAAAATATCCGATTTAAATGAAACATAACAAAGACTGATAGACATATATAACATAGTTTGTTGAACAATACTAATTTTATCTATAAAAAAGTACGTAGCACAAATACTACTATAGACAGCATTACAATATACTTGTTTTGCAGAACCACATACTACCAAGATTTAAAATTATACATAATGTTAGATAGACGGCAGCAGTATTTTAATGGGAATGAGGAGAAGACAATCTAAGTCATTGGTTTCTGTGATCAACGGTCTATATTCGTAATGCTACATTTTACGTAAAATGTAGTGTTGTTAAGATGCAGCGAATTTGGGTCGTTGATCACAAAAATCAACGCACCTCCTTCCCCTTAAAATGCAGCTTAAAATGCAGTTGCCCCTCAGAAACTTACCCTATAAAAATACATAGGTTGTAATTAATCTTCTTCACCACCTGAAAGTAACCAAGAGATGTAGTCAGAGCCTTGTAATCCATCACTTTCGCTAGGGGGGAGTACTCTTTTTCTCATAAAGGTCTCTATTGTTGTGGGTAATTTCCTTTTCCTACCACCCCGTGGCCTCGATTGAAATTCGTCATCAGCTTCAACAAAATCTCCCTATAAAAACCAACAAAATCCAGTCAAATCACATGATAATTGAAATAGGTGGTTGGCGGTTACATCAGTTTCTATTAAAAAGGATCGTACCGGTGTGTAAACATGAACCCCAGATTTCTCATGGTTATTTCTCACATGCTTGTAGGAAAACCTCATTCCACAGCCAGAATGGCTACATATAAACGGCCGTTGTTGTAAATGAACAGCTTTTACATGCTGCCGGAGATTAGAAACCTGTGTTTTCACAAAAACTAAACTTTAGATTTGCTGTCTTCTTTATCAGGACTTCTTTCATGTATAATGGTTCAAAGTAAAGGTTGAAACTTCAATCCATAAAATAAAATCTGCTTATTACCGTTGAAAATGTGAGGGCACATCCTTCAAAGCTGCATTTGATCCTTTCTTTAGAAACCACTTTCTCGTGTGTGCGGAGGTGGCGCTTAATATTCTTCTTCAGTTGTTTTCTACCACATTTTTCACAATTAACGTACTGATGGCAAGTCTCAATGTGAGCCTTTAGACATTGCTCATTTGTAAAATATTTCAGACAGCCTGGTTCCCCACAGAAAGCTTCTACTGTTTCCAATCTAACTGCAATATTAACAATTAAATCCATCAAAATGAATCATATATGACCAGCAGGAAAGACCAATCAACTTGGCAAGCTAGAGCAACAAACTCACCATGAGAATCTTCGTGCCTTCTCAACTTGGAAGCATATTTAAAAACTTTACCGCAACCGGGTTCCAAACAAACATGCTGCTTCTTACTGTTATTGTCATCAGATTCATCATGCATTTCTCTCACATGTCTTGTCATGTTGCCTCGAATCGAAAACTTGCTCTTGCAGTTTTCAATTGGACAGTTAAAAATCTTACCCTGGTGCTGGATAAGATGACGGGTCAAGTGATCTTTTCTACGGTAACTGGATTGACAGTCGTTAATCGGACAAGTAAAGGGCCTCTGCAGCAAGAAAACCGTTTACACGATGAGAACTCTATTACCATGACATCTGAACATTTATAACAATTGGCGGCACAAGTAGAAAGAATCTTTGGACCTCGTAAATCAGCGCGTGAATGAGGCTCACTTGATGGAGCTTCCCAGGAGGTCCCCCTTCCTGGTACTAATCCAATCAAGATCTCGCATTTTGGAGTTCTCTGGTGGGATCCAATGCTTCACGTAACAAAATCAAATTTTGAGCGTGAACTGAGGCTAACTTGATGGAGCTTCTCAGAAGGTCCCCCTTCATGATACTAATCCAATCAAGGTCTCGCATTTTGGAGTTCTCTGTTGGGATCCAATGCTTCACGCAACAATATCCATTATTTCACATAAACTCATTCATATACCTAACATAAATCTATACCCTGCACAAGCGAGGATACTACAAAAAATCAACAAAAACAAATATAAACAAATGGTAACAAAAACCCAGTGGACACCAACATATAGTTACTAGGAATCTTTGAAAGCTTACATCAATTGGGGAAATTATACAATAAGTAGAACAAAAATTGAAAAACCAAAAACAACATAACTGAAAAAAGTTTACTAAACCAGTAAAGTCTTCTTCAACAATTAGTATATGTATATCAAGGTCGAACGTATACCTCAAAAGAATGGCTTTGCATATGCTGCCTCAAATAAGCCAGTTTTCGAAAACAAGCACCACATTCTTCACAAACATTCACCTTCCTCCCTCTTCTCTCCTCTTCACAATCACTTCCTTTCTCTTTAATTTGATCCTGAAATACAAAAAATCATCTTATAGCTAAAACTAAATGAACTAACTAATTATTGTTTAAACTCGATAATTTCCACCTTATAAGCACAAAGTTACATAATATGCAATCTCATACAACGATATCTATAAATAGTAATTAAAATTCCTACAAACAATAGAAACAGAATCTGATCTGCCTCTAATCAGTTTTATCTGAAATCAATAGAACTTTATAGGAATCAATTTTCTAAGCAGTAAACAATCAAATCAACAGTTTATTATAAAATTTATAATTTCAAAACAATCAATCAGTAAACACAAACCTGGTGATGAGATCGAATGTGAGCAGTAATGATAGTTTTCTTCGAACGAACAATACCACAATATGCACAACTATAACGCCTTATGTCTCTAAATATCGGAATTTTTCTCGTTGTTTCCCCCGTTTCGTCACCCATTTTGTGAGATCGTGCGTGAAACAGGGCAGCTTGAAGCAAAGATACGGGATATAAATACTGCTAGGGTTTTCATCTGTGTCTGAATAATTGGGCGGGCCAGATTTTGGGCCACAAATTAGGGTTAAATAAATTAGGCTTGAGAAGTCAACACCTTGGGTTCTAATTATATACGCTACTCCCAGCTCCCTTGCCGCTCAGCTAAATGATCTATTTTAAAAGGCACGCAGTTTAAAAGAATATACAACATCATTATTATCCTAGTAATCCTAGTAATAATAATGTGAATATTTAGAATGGGATAGTATTTTATCACTAACTCTGATTTGAATTTTATAAATAAAAAAATATAAAATTTTTATAATAAATGATTCATTATAAATCCATTGTAGAACATATTTAATCTAAGTATAAAAAATTACAAACTTATTATAACAATAGAAAAAATTATTACCAATATAAAAGAATGTAGGGGTAAAATAATATGAACAAAAAAATATTGTATACCATAAAAGAAGTGTAGTCATTTATTGTTTTGTGTCTTAAGTAATGCAAAATATTAATTAAAATGTGAGGATTTAACTGCAACTTAAAAACAATTAAGTGTCAAATGAATAAAATAATAAGGTACTATTAAGAAATTTTTAGGGGTTGATTTTGCTACTTTTCGAAGCTCATGTACATATTAGCAAAATTTAACTTTTACCTCCTAATATTAAATCTCTACCCTTAAATTAAAGAAGGAGAACAATGAAGGATCAAAATTCTCCTAATGTATTATATTTTAATTATTTAATAAATAAATCTTAATCTAACAATCTACTTCTCATAATATATACATTTACACGTCTACTCTAACATTCCAAAATTTATAAGGTATTATTTAAATTTAATATATTATTTAACTATATAAAGTATAGAAATATCTACAGTGCATATATTTTTATGTTAAATAATAGAAAGGACTTAAAATGTAACTAATATAGGAGAATTGTGGAGATAATGCAAGTCTTAAGAAAGGGACTAAAGATGTCAAATAAAATTACTTCAAGTTGAACGATGAAAATGATGAGATAAAAACATCTACACTTTATTTCCTATTCATTTTTGACAAAATAAAAAGAAAACAAAAGAGGGTGTTTGATGATCGCGGTCTACAAAAGAAAAGAGGAAAAAGAAATTGAATTGATAAAAATGGAAGCAAAATTGAAGCTGAATCAAAGTTGATAATCACTAAATACAAGTTGCAAGATATGAATTATACTCTTGAATCGTTAACATCAATGTTGTAATTTATGTGCTTAAACCTTAGGTATAAAAAATTAGTACACATATATGAATTGATATAAGAGTAATATATTCATGTTATTGAGCATGAAAGTAAAATTATTTTGATAATAGTTATGTAAACGAATATGAACATATCCGATACAACTTATCAAGGTAAAAAACTTACGCTCATAAGTCCGCCGAAATGCGCGGAAAAGAAAACCTAGTTTGAGATCATATACCCAAATTACTTGCTCAACTTGCAACTCCAGTCCCTTCACAAAAAGATAACATTAAGGGCTCAGCCCAAACCAGAACTAGATGTGCCCTGTTCATATAACAGTACCCTCTACTCAATTCTACCATATACGTATATCTACGATGATTCGCAACAAAAAAGAAAAAGAAAAAAGAAGGCAAGAACGGTCATTACAACACAAACATCACACCCATAACAAGAGTATAACTCGAGAGATGAAAGAGCACCCCATATGTAATCCACCTATTGACTCGAAGTATCATCACCAACCTCTTTTTCACTTTCTTCCACCTCACCCACTGGACTGCTGGGGGCAGATACTTTCTCACTCATATGCACACTATCTGCCACGGGAGTAATGGTAGAAGATACTTTCTCACTTATATGCACCCTATCTGCCACGCCACTACTGGTAGTAGATACTTTCTCACTCGTATTCACACCATCTGCCATAGGACTGCTGATAGGCGATGCTTTCACGGATCCACTATTTTCTTTGATTAAATTAACATCGGCACCTTCCTTTGTCGGAGATGTAGCGGCAAGGGTGCTTGTACCTGGAGAACTGGGGCTTGAGTTCCTAGGTCTGTTCAGAGCATGGCAACGTGGACAATAGTATGTAATGAAAGGAAAATCCTCTTTCCTTGCAAGACCTGTAAATATCACTCTCTTATCATCATTATGTTCACATAAAAAACAAAACCAAGTATACGTATCCCATTAAAGCTGCAATATTTGATTTAGGCAAATCAGGATAGAAATGTATTTGTCAATAATGGATGGATAAAACTAATTTTGCAGACTATATCAACATATAACTAACTAAAACGTCAAAACATCTCGAAGATGGACAAAATGCAAAGTACATGGGACATTTTGAAGCGGAAATTGTTAGACCAACGGAGTAGCTTTGAAGTTGACAATTATTACTTTATTACTCAATATATTCTAAAGTAATTTTAGAAGTGACCATTTTGACCCGTTTACACATGAACGGATTGATTCGGGTTATTTTTATCTACTCAATATATTCTCCACTGGGTCAAATAAACCAATAGCTATGACTTTAGAAGAAAAACTAGTCAAACGGGGTTAAAGGTAGCACACTGTTTTTTATGGTCATATATTTGAACCTTCAAAATCATTTATTATATAGAATTAGATTATTATTGTTACAGTAGATAAAAATTTGTAATCATACTTGCAGCATTAGATAAAAAAAAAAACAATGCGGGCCAACCCAATCCGACCCACCCATAAAATAACATGTTTTGACTCATACCCAACCTGCAGACCAACCCATTTTGCCACCTCCAACAATTTTGCTGATCAAATTTGATGAAAGGGGCAAGTTGATAAAAATAAAGATGAAATCTACTTACCATTATGCATATGGCAATTGCCACATATAAGTGCATAAGATTGTGAGGGGTCCTCTCCAACAAGTAACTGGGCAAGTCGAGCAAGCCAACCCCCATCTTGACTGCCAAAATCTGCAGGGTTATGATGCTCAACAACAACCTGATTTTGTGGAGAAACCTCAGATACCTCATTTTCCACATGCTGAAGCATTTCCATGTCATTGCCTCCCTTAGATGTAGCTTCTGACGTATTCCTTTTCCTCAAACCACTAGATTTCACATGCTCAGCGTCATTGCTCTTCCCTGTAGCTTCATGATATTGCTGCAACTCATCCCCAAGGGACACTTTTATCCCTGAATCCGCACCTAACTTGGATGCAAGTACAGATGCAGCAGCTGCCTTGGCTGCTGGGTCAGGATCATATTTCTGCAAAAACATGAAAGTGATAACATTAAACAACAATAAAAATAGATTGGGAAATAACATGGATTTATGGCCCCTGGTACAATTTGACAATGACAATAAGCAGCTCTAAGCTGTACCTGAATAAGTTGCTGAGTAATATAATAATTGGTTCGCTCTTTAAGTTCATCAATTTTTGCTTGCCTTTCAGCCCGAAGCCTGTCTATAGTTTTCTGATCCCAGCTATCCCCTATATGAAAAAACAAAACAAAAATAATTAATAAAAACTTATCAAAATGGTTTGACGAAACTTTTAAGAAGCACCACAAAAGTTGATGTATAAAAATAACAAAAGTCAATAACATAAGAAAATTTAATGTTCCACATGTCACAAGTATTGGAACTTACGCATTCTTGTGAAGCTAAAAAGTGCCCAATACAAAGCCGATGATGAAGCAGGCAAAAGAAATATAGGTAGAACTCGCAATGCCCTCATTTGCCAGTCCAACCCCACAGTTCTTGTTGTACTTATTGCATAACCCAATGCTATCACCTGCAACCATATAAAATCAACATGTGGACAAGAAAGAGCCTGAATAAAGGAACGGTTATTAATGCATCATTTTCACCAAGCAATTGATTCTTTACAGATACTTGTCACCATGGTAATAAGAATCAAACTAGAACTAATATGAGAGATGTATTTAGCATAATTTTACCACCTTTTAACAAACTGTACAATATCTCTGAAGTATAATCATCCTTCACAGTAAGTTGTTCTAGTTCAAATAAAATGAACACATCCAGCTACTTGTTCACAGAGCATTGGTGTCAACAGTATCCAGTTTGCATTATACAAGCAATCTTTCGGAATGTCAGATTATTAACAAATTTACTTCATTGAGTACACAATGTACATTTCCACTCCACTACTTGCATATGACATCCTTTTACCACTTTTTAACAAAATTTGAAACACCGTGTCTAAGGTATAATCATACTTTACACTTTAAACTAACTTGTTTTGATTCAAATAGAACGAACACATCCAACTGCATGTCTAGAGAGCTTTAGGAAGTCCAATTTGCATTCTACAACAGTACAACCATTATTTATGATCGTCAGATTGATAACTAACTACTTCATTACATGCACAATTTCCATCCGCTAAATGACAGAAATCTTATCAAAATTACTTATTATTCGCACAACTAAACAAAAGCATACAATATTAAAATATAGTAAAAGAATATACATCATCTCTACCTATACCTTCATGTATAAATAACTGCACAGCAAGCAAATAGTCAAATGCCAAATGCAACTCCAAATTTCGCAAATTCGGTGCCAAACTAGTAAAAAATACACGGTACCAGCTTTAAGTTATATCTACATGCCGTTGAACTGTAACGAGAATTCTACATAATACAATCCATAACATAACTATCAATTTTGTATATAACCAAAAAACAATAATGGTTAGAATTACCTCAAGGAAAACAGAAGCAACAATTAAATTCCTAGCAGTTGCTCTCCAATTGGATGATCTGCGTTTCATTCTAGCAACAAGTGTAGCTTCTTCTTTAGATATATATTTCAATCGTTTCTCAAAATCATCTCCATGAAAGTTTAACCTAAACAATCCATTCCATACTCTACCCCAAAAACTCTTTTTCGTCTTCTTCTTTTCTCCATCTACCGCTTTATCTTCTTCAGCCATCAACCTAATCAGATTTAAATCATAATTTAATACAAAAAAATATCTAGATAATCATGTACTGTCATAACGAATTAGCTGATATCGTATCAAAACCCAAACGAACAAATACGTTACCTACCGGATACTTAGTGGATGGCGCGAACTTTGCAGATTCTGCCGATGAAATTGAAGACGAAAATCGGTTTTGTTTGAATCAGAAGTGATCACGAATATCGGTAAGATCGATTGAAAACTGGATGAATGTTAATTTTGAAGCAGAAACAATTAGCCGCGAAATTGAATTGTGATGTATATTGGTCGGACAAGCGTAATATAGCAAACGGTGTGGAAAGTGGAAACGCGTATCTTGAATCTCTTCGTTGCCAAGTATGTTGTAATATTCTAATTCTAAAAATTAAAAACAGTGTAATCTAGTATTTTAGTTGTGCTACCAATTAATACAATTGTCTGTTAAGATTAGTTTTATTCTTGTTTTTTATTATCTATATGTATATGTATATCTATCTAATATCTAATAATATCTAATACTATTTATAAAACATCTCAGTCTTAAATTTTATAAAATTATAAAAATTACTAATTTACTTGTACTATACTCATAAATAAAAATAACTTTAAGTAGACAGATTTTCTATTCTAATGTTAAATGGATCTAATCTCTAATTACACATAAAAATATCTTACAATTTATATTCTTTTTTCGGGTTGATTTTAAATAATAAGAAAACCTTAAACTTTTTTATAAAATATTTAGTTATTTTTGCACATGATAATTATAAAAGTTCATGTTACAACTTATTTTATCTATATCGACATGGTGACATGTAATTTAACAAACATGTTATTGTATGCAACAAAAGTAATTAAATTAGTTGTCACCGTCGTATTGCACGAGTAATGTATTAATATATATAAAGCCTTTTGATATTTATTTTTAAAAAATCTAAAAATTAAGACTCAATATCTTTTTGTTTAGTTCATATAATTCCATTTTATAATATTACTTTATTAATTTTACATTTTTTTCACAGTGTTTCAAATCTCAAATTCTACGTTCAAGTATATTGCCGTTATCAACTTCTCATCATGAGTAATCGTACGGTTATCATTTTATGCTAATATTATGTGAAATATTGACAATTTGGTATGGTTATATACGCTGTATTTCATTCAAACATTAAGAAATTACATATCAGGGTTTGTATAAGATATAAGTTTGTATTTTGTATACTTTACAAATAATTGTCATTGTCAGTGTAATATATTCATGTTAAATTTTAATTATCTTGTTGTTACGAAGTAGCTTGGTGTTTTTTTTTTCTTATCAGCAGACCATAACTTCTGTTTATACGCTTATTCAGATTTTACGGCTAAACATGTAAACTGGATCCGGCTACTATGAATGTGACAAATGCACTCAATATACCAAGTGTCGCCATTACTTATTTTTGTTTAGTTTTCAAGATTAAATATTTTAGAGTCTTTATTTCCTTCTAGCTAGATCTTTTCATTTCCATGTAAGAAAATCTCCACACATCAATCATATTTCTGACACTCTGTTTAGTGTTCACTTCCCAGAAGCTCGAGTCCATTTAAAGCTCTAGAAATATGTCTATGAAGGTATCCAGTCACTGAATATCATTCGGATCGTTTTTATGTAATTTTCTTTTGATTGGTAGCTGCAACTGATTCTCATAAGGTATTAGTCAATGGTTTAAGTCAATGCTTGTACCAAGGTCGTGGAAGTGTTCACAAAACCTGGAAACAAACTGTTCCATTTAGGTGTTCAACTGGCCCGTTTGCTAATATACGAGTCAAAGGGGTTGAAAGTTGACATAGTGTATTTTAATGCATAAAACAATAAAACCTGCTGTTTGTTATTATATAAGTATAAGTAATAATTTATAGTTTTAGTAGATTATGTAATGGAAAAAAAGGTAAACCCAGCACAATCAGTTTCGACGCACTAAAGATAATCCGTTTTAACCCAAACTTCATTTAACCGCGTACCCTCCTATCCATTTTGTCACCTCTAGTTCCGTATTGAGTTATTCAACATCAAAAAGACTGAACCAGGCATAGTCCTCTTACCATTTTAGAGCATCTGCAACAACCAGTTTCTTCGTTGCAGTTGCAGAACTATATTTTGCATTTGTATAGATTAAAATTCCAAGAATTCTTAACAATAAAAAAGACAACATGAGAGTAACTTATCTCGAAAGACAAGAGTGAACAACATTAATCATCTAGGAACTAGCAGCAAGGGGAATTGAATTTTTTATCCAGTTGCTGAGATTTCCTAACCGTAACAGTAATTTCTTGGAGGAACATAGAGGCCAGTGGTGCGCACCTGCTTTAAGTCCCACTGGCATACAAATGGGTCCATTCTTTTGCTGCAAATTATAGTTAACAAATACGACAAGCTTTAAACAATGTAAAGAAAGAATCAGTGAAATGAACAAAACCATGGCTACTGCACATACCCGTTTCAACAGCTTCAGCTTCATTAGTTTTCCAGTGTTTGGCTACATTCTCAGATAAAGGATCATCTGGATTTGGAGCACTCAAAAGTGCTTGAATACTACCACAGACAGATCAACAATGAAAAGATTAGAACTTTATTTTATTTTTCTATTCTTTTTGTTGGTGGGATGTGTAGCGGCTGAGCTCTTGGTGGAGCCTTGGAGAAACAAGCTTAAGCAGAATATTAAAAGGTGTTTAACTTGTGCTTAAATTCCAGTTGGTCATTGGTGCCTGAACTAGCTTTAGAAAATAGCAAGAACCTGATGGCATGTCAATTTTATGAATTTTTCAACTGAATTTGTATTTGAGCTACAGCTGTTGAAGAGTCGAGCTTTAATGAAAATAAAGAAAGAGAATATATGATTGTAAGAAAAATGTTAGTTTTAAATGTTGAGAATTGAATTGAAATTGGATTCAAATAAAAAATAAGAGGGAGAGGTTGGAGTTTGGTATTCCTATATTGTCATCCATTACAGATACTGATACTCATTTTGTTATCTTTAATTATAATCTTATAATCTCTTCTAGATTTAAGGTGGTCTTTTTTTTTTTTTCCTTTCGTAACATGGGTAGCATTATCTTACAATGAATCATAGCAGAATACTTAAAAAAAAATAGATTAATCATCTAATCCTTCCGAATTACTAACGGAGACCTTCCATGTGTCTTAGGCTATGAGCCTATGAGGGTGTGACACTGATTACAAGCTATCACTTATTTTGTAAGCAATAAAATTCAAAGTACTTCAACAATAAACTTCTCTTTTAATGGTTCTACCTCAGAAGTACGGTACGAATCTGGAGAGCTGGGCTCCATTTGTCTTTAAGTATATCGAGACATATCCGACCAAGCTGCATATAAAGCTAAAATATAAGAAAAAGGGAACTTGAAACAATCCAAGACTTGAAGTCTGACACAATAATTTGGGTATGACAAACACGAACCTTATCAATGTTAGGATGGTATATTTTGGTAAGAAATCGAACCTGTAGGCAAATTAGTCAATCAGATATAAATCCTTGCAACCATGCAGATATCAAGGTCTTTATACAAACAAGCAATAATAACATAAAAAGGTCAATGTTCAGTTGCACAAAGCCAAGCATAAAGAGTGAAAGTTATACTAACACATTAAGGGACCTCAGCTATCAAATAACTAGGAACACCAAATCAAAGTTAACCTAATAGGCTATCACAAATAATTTTCAACTTTTAATGAGGATGGAATCAGAAAGAATTAGAAACTATAATCACTGGTTTACCTATTAAACTTTCATTCATCTACCACAAAAGACCAACACCTTAAGGTAGTAAAGTAGCCTAGGTTGTATACTTCGGTACTTTCTTCGCTCACTAAATAGATTATCTACAAAAGTAATTGAGCATGATTGGTTAATTTCCAGTGAAGAATCATCTATTTACAACTTTCCCACATTTAGCAAGCAGCTTAGCAATAGACAAGAGGCGGACGAACAGCATTCCCCGATCAAGGGATATAATAGTTTACAATAACTAAAACCCTCTCATTACCAATGTTAAACCTTGTAATGGAATGTTTCAGAAGGGATATTAAATATATCCTTGTTAACACATATAACCTTGTACCTTAGGTGCAGCCATTGGGTATTCTTCCGGCAGAAATAACTCCAGTTTGAAGACTCCACCTATAGAGCAACCAGAACATGTAACATGCCAACGGGTAAGTATAAAGTGGAAGATTATTACAATTGAAAGAAGTTAAATTTCAATAATGTGCACCCCATATTCAGTCTACAAACATGCCCTGAAATCTCTTGATAATTAGTTTGTTTTGTAAGATAACATGATTGAAAACTTAATAACCTCTACATTCCAGAAACAAGCTTCAGTTTGACATTGAAGGATAAAATGACTGAGAACTTAATAACCTCTACCTTCGTAAAAATAATAACGTTTCAAATAACGTTAAGCTACACTTTAAGTTATGAAAATTTGAATATCAGATTCCTATCTAATAAGTACAAAGTTTCACATCAGAAAGTCAAATGTATTTTTAATGGAAAGGAGTAGCATTTGACAGCTGCAGTCTATCTTCAGGAGAAATAATTTTTTGCACAATGAAATAGTCTAAACAGCATATAACATAAATGCACACAAAAACAGTCATATAGAGAGTAAAACAAACTGTTATTAGTAAACTGGAATTACCTTCATATGGAGACTGTGATGGACCAAGAATCATGACATTAAAATACCGCATATTCTCTTCCGATGGCGATGCACTTATCCCAGGAGCTACACACCAATATCATAAAAACATTAACCTCAATAAGAAGGTACAAGCCTGCTTATCTTTAAAGCTCTTATTTTGCTTAAAAGGTAAGTAGACACAAACCTACTTATTTAAGTGTTTATTCATTCTAAAATAAGCAGACAAACAGTTTTTCAAAATAGTGTTTGGGATCAATTAAAAATAAGCAGGTTACTCCTTGGGTAACTTATTTATCACAATCATTTTTCACTAATTTTCTATTGTTATATGCTTATATGATCTGTATTAATAATTTCCTATAACAATTATAAATACTTTTAACAAAAAATTGTTTCTCTTAATCGTTGAAATTGTCATCATCCAATCACACAATAATTAACAAGTAATTTAACAGATCGAGTTGACGTTTAAGTTTACCTGGTTCGCTGAGTAACCGCTGTGTCTCCTGAACGAAATAATCGTAAACTTATATTAGTTAGGGTTTTCGATTTACAAAAATTGATCGCGGTATCATTGAATAATACAAAATTGTGTATTGTGATAGATAGATAGATAGATAGATAGAGATAGATAGATGATACGGTAAGTAGTACCTTGATAATTCTTCGAGGTAGATTGCTATTCGCCATGGAAGAAAGAAGAAGACGAAATGCTGTAAAAGTTACGCGTAAAGGGATCTTCTTTATTTTTCTTTTAAGAGAGAAACGAAATGGCTGCTATCTTTATCTTGATCTTAATATTAATTTAATATTAATATTATATTAATGTAAGTTAATGGAAAAAATAAAGACGTCTACTTTGATAAATTTGCAATTTCTGTATAGAACCTTTTTATTTATTTTTACATCTAAAGTTAAAAACTAATCAATCTTTCATCAAATTACTAACTTTATGAATATTCTTAACAATTCGATCTCAGTTGATATCTTACGACTTATGGAGGTAGTATAGAGTGATGAATATACTAATCGTAAAATTAAATATACAAAATATTTTGACATTGATTAAATATTATGGTCGAATTTAAATAATCTCAAATACATTTATCCTCACTTTTAACTTTACTTTTTCTCTTTGTAATTAATATTTTTTTAAATTGTTTAAGAAATACGAATTAACTAAACATATATGTTATTTACAGAAAAGATATTCGTTGAAAAATCGTCATCGTAAAATGATAAATAACACGAATAAAGTATTGTACATCAAATCAAGAAAAGTATCCATAATTGGATGACAAATCGATAAGTCTTGACGATAAATTAAAAATTAGATAAAGTAAAAAACCGGTGTTTATATTTTTTCCTAGTTTAATAGTACCATTTCCTTTTAGATAGTACGTAAATGTCTATAGATTACCATATAAACAAAATGGAGAGTGCTCATTTAGCTTAATTTAATTGTCTTAATTTTAAAATATTATAATAATTATACTATTAATTGATAATTTTTTTGTTTTATTCGTATTAATATTTTTTACTAATATTAATTTAAAAGTAAATACTTATTCAAAGACGTACTACAGTAGAAACAACGACAATAAAAATGTAACGTACTATTAAATGCAATCCATTCCGATAGTAATTTGAAGGTATCAATTCTGATTTTGAATTAGTTCGAACGAATTTGATTCATATTTTCAGAACGAAAATCCAATCGGATTTGTGTATATGAATTGAATTTAAATGAATTCATCTATTTGAACCCCGTTTCATGGTATGTATGATTATATTATAATAAAAGTATTAAATAATAATTTTGTTAGGAAGTCCAATACAAATAAAAACCCAATTCCGTCGGATTCAATTGATGTTTTTAGTTTTCAACAAACTTTCACTCGGTACGGCATCTTAGTCTTACATTAACTAAAATTCATTCCAATAAAAATAAAAATAATAATACTAAATATGTACATGAAACAATATTTGAAAACAAAAAACAGAACCTAAAATCCAAACCACTACATTAATAAAACAGTATTGGTTTTGTTCTATTTACATTACATAAGTGGTTTTATGTCACGGGTCACAAACTGGTTTTGTTCTCAAGGTATGCAATAAGTTTCTCGAGCGACATTGTTGCATCTTTTGTACACTTCATAAGCTCTCCTGACACTTCAGCGGGTGTCGCGTTTCCATTTTGCAACAACTCTTCGACTCGCTTGAATAGTTTGTGATCTTCGAGCTCCAAATAATTGAAAGCTAGTTGTCTAAATGCCGAAAATGTGCAATACGACATGTGAATATGCATGTCCATTCGACCTGGTCGAAGTAATGTGGGGTCGAGATTATCTACGCATTTGGTTGTGAAAACAAATATTCGTTCTTCCCCACAACACGACCAAATCCCATCCATAAAGTTCAACAGTCGCGCCAAAGTCTTCTTTCGCGACGTTGTATCATTTCCCATGGGATCATGAAGTTGGTCGAAATCTTCAAAAACGAGTATCGATTTACTAGGCATTTCTACTAAAATACTTTTAAGTTGTGAGTCTGAATCGACTTCTGTAAGATCGATATCATAAATATCGTAGTTTAAATAATTAGCCATGGATGCAATCAAGCTCGATTTTCCTGTTCCTGAAGGACCATAGATCAAATACCCTCGTTTCCACGCCTTGCCAATTCGTCGATAATATTCCTTCCCATTTTTAAAATTGTTTAAATCCTCGATAATTGACTTCTTTAGCTCGGGCTCAATTGCTAGGGTCTTGAAGGTCATTGGGTTATCGAGAACAATGGTTTTTGGTTCGGGGTAACCGTCCCCAATCATATGAAGCTTAAATCCCTTTTCTTCGGCTTTAATTGCATCTACTTGCTCCAAAATGTATGGTAAGTATGAGTCGATAATCTTGAATCGATATTGATTGTGAAAAGTCAATTCGTAGCATTTGATTCCCGTTTGTACATCCCTTGAATCAAATCTTGTTGTACATCTCCATTTTACTTGAATCCCATCAAACTCATCGATGATTTCTTCATTTTCGTTCATTCTAATAGCTAATGACTCCTTGTTTTTGCACACGTTAACCTTCCGAATGAATGATTCATTCACTTTGGTGCTTAAATAGATTTCGACTGCTTGGAACATTTGGTCGACGGTGTTCGATTGAGGTTGATATTCGTCTATGATGATTGTGAATTCAGTATCTTTCTTAACGAGAAGTTTTTTCATTTCGTGGATGTAATATTCTTGATACTCTCGCGGTATGAATTCGTCAGCTAGTGCACGGAGTTCTTTACCGACAGTTAAAACATCATTAGCGACACTTCGGGTAAGCATCGCAAAAGCAGCAAAAGAAGCGACTGTCACAATAAAAAGTATTTGGTGTCAAACTTGTGACACAAATAAGTTTTTGTCATCAACTGAATAGATCGCTTATAAACTAAACCTTCATTTGTAAACGAACCATTACAAACACATTTTACTGTAGTATCAATAAATAAAAAATTAGATCAAATTATCTCATCATTCTTAATTATTTGTATCATAATTTTGCTACGATTGCTTGATTTAGGACTAAAAATTTATATTAAAGCAGGAAAGATTAACGATTTGAAGTAAACGAATTCAAAATTGAGTCAAAATCATCAACATAATTATTGACATCATCAAATCCATTCTTTGAGAAAAAAGTTAGCTGTTCATAATCTTCATAATCAAATTCATTGATCTTCATAATCAACATTTAAAATCAGAAGAAGATTGTTAGAAATTAAATAGATTGTAAACATTACTTATTACCTAAGCATGTGACTAGGAGTATAAATACTAAGACTAAAACTTCATTTGTAAGCAAACCATTGTAAACACACTTTATTGTAATATTAATAAACAATAAATTAGGTCAAAGTCTCTCATAGTTTTCACTCATTTGTATCATAATTCGCTGCAATTGCTTGATTTAGGACCAATAATTTTGAAATTTAAAGTTAAAATTAAAGAAAAGCTTACCATAAGAAGAGGGGCGATGACTAGCATTGGGGATCCGGACCCGGTTAACTTTGTTGTTCGGGTTTGAGTTCGGGTCAAATGAATTTAAGGGCCTTATTGTCCCTAAAAAGAAGCGTGGAGAGCTCGAACCACGGGCGCAACCACTGCAATAGCAATGCAATCAGTTTACTTTAATTTAGAGAGATTGTAATTACAGTACCTACACTATTTCTATATTAGCATGTTAGTCCTCTGACTTTCTTACTAATAATGTTTGGAATGAACTTATGACTGTTTTTTCAGATTTCTAATTTCTAGCAATAAACTGAATAAGCCCAAGGTGGTACAAGAATCAATCAATTATATCGATAAAAATACCATGTTACCACTCTTAAAAAGACAAAAAAATAAATAGCTCTGTTTCTCATTAGGATTCGATAGGCAAAGTACGACCGAGTGAAACATGATTTTTTGGAGATAATATTCATGACATGATCTAACGTTATCAATTCAATGCACTGTCACTTTTTAAGAAATAGAAAGCTCAATATGTCGAAATAATATTACTACTAAAGGGTTAAATGATCTAAAAATATAATAAATTTTTAATTTTATCAACGTACATTTTTATGTTTCATTTTGCACATTGTACTTTCAACTTGTGTCCCCATTTAACCGATATGTAACCTGAAAATCGAAGCAATCGAATCTATTGCTTCTTAACTGAGAACCTCCACTCTGACTAAAGATTTTTGCACCCGGAAATTAGATCTAAACCACATGTGCCTATATCATTTAAAGAAAAAACACGTATTTTAGAGGTTGAATGATATATAAACACATGCGAAATAGATATCAAGCTTCCGAGTACAAAAATCTTTAGCCAAAGTAAATGTTTTCGGTTACGAAGCAATAGATTTGATTTTCTATGATTTTGGGGCTACATATTGATTAAATAGGGATACAAGTTGAAAGTCCGATATAAAAAAAAAAAAAAAAAAAAGTTCCATTGAGGAAAAAGAGACAAAATTGAAATTATATTGTATTTTTAGATGTTAACCCTACTACTAAACGATGGTTATAAACCCATTTTGTACTAACTATAGCATCAATATATTTCTATTGCCACTTGAAGGTGATTCTGATTCTACGAGGACTTGAACATCTATTATATACCACCCCTTTAGGACCAAACAGCTAGTTTTTATGCATATGGCAAAACTACGATATATCATACATATTATTTACAATCACATATGGATGCATCGATTGTCTCAAATTGTACTTAAATCCATGACTTTTAATTAATTGAGAAATATCTTGGTTTTGACATAGCAACCTCAGCTCATTTTTCGAGAAATACAAGACATCTAAGTCATAAAACTAAAGATATCAATTCATTGATAAAAAAAAAGTTATGGATGACTTCTAACTTAAGTGTATATGGATAGTTGGAAACATGACCATATTGAATTAAGGGATGGAGCCATGTAGTTCAAGTGGCCGGGGTCAGTTGAACCCATCGACGTAACTTTTTATTTTTCTTGTAATCTTCTTGTCTTTATGAACCCGCCCAAGATATAGATAAAGGAAGAAACACATGTAATTTTTTTTATAGACCATTGAGTTTGTATACAAACATGACTAATTTTAACAATAAACCCCGCTCAAGAATCTTTACGACTCCATCCCTGATATCAACCGTATCAAATTGTCAAACACATACATAAACATGCAAGGCTACAAATTCCAGGGACGTATGTACGTGTAACTTGAGAAAATTAAAGAGGTTGCGTAAGCAAAGTATCGAACCTGTTCATCATGTTCATGCAGGAGAAAGCCATAGATGATCTGCCACCTTTCTTTTTTCTTTTCCTTCTATATCTGAGTACTTTTAATACTTTTGTTTGAAAATAATAGTTTAAGGTTATAAGATGTATATATTTATTTGTTTATTTATATTAAGGGTATTTGTTAAGGCAAGAAACACTGAAACAGGAAAAAAAAGAAGGAAAGCTTTTGTTACTTGCTATTGAGAGAAAAGAAGCCCACTACGAAACAATTCCTTTTAAGTGTTTTCTTGAGTTTGGTTTGGTATTCCTTTCCTTTACTTTATATTACTATTACTCCTAAAATAAATGACTTGCCAACTTCCCCTTTTGAGTTTTGACACTTGTTTTGTGTCTTTTAATTATCGACATCTATCTCTCTGTTTTTTAATGGTGTCATTATGGATGGGTCGGGTGATCGGGTTAGGTAACTAGAAAAATGGGTTATTTCAGAATGAGTTCAAAAGGTTCAGTTCGGGTTGGCCTGTAAACACCCTTTGTCCTTTTAAATCTTATCGATCATTTTATAGAAAAATAACTTAGTAGCTTCTATGTACACGAGAGAACGTCAATGGATTTCGAGAGATGTTTGAGTTCTAATTTATTATTAAAAAAATATATATTAATTAAAGAAAGGTTACTGGCTTTTTAAGTTTGTTATAAACTAATATACTTCGCGTGCACACTCTCAAACCGTTGGTACGTGTGTGTAGCTTAAGAGAAGCCATGTTAATGTCGCAATAAATATAATTCCTTAATTCTCATGTGTACCTCACATTACGTCAACAATATAACATAACATAACAATAATAATATAAACGCACACAAGTCTTATTTTAGTATTATACTCTTGACTCATGTTCTTGCATTGTTGATCATATACGACCATTTCAATTATTAGAGACCTATACATATACTTTTACGTATGTAAACATACATGATACATCTATATACACGCACTTCTTGTATATTTTGAATTATTATATCAATCAAATCAAATCATCAATCAAATCAACTAATATAAGAAGTTACTAATGTTATAGTTAAAAGGACAAGAGAATAATACTTTGATTGAGGAAAGGGTTAGATTCTTGATTACTACTCCATTAGCTATATATAATTAATTATACTAATGATATAAATAACATTATTAATATAGTTATAGGATATATATTGATTGATATTGTTTTTCAGCCAAGCATATATTTGGAAAACGTATAGATATGATATTTCATCATGCATTCATGCATAAAATTGTTACTGAAAAGGAAAGCAAGGTAGGGTGGGGACTATTATTTATAATATTCCGTGCAAGAAACAAATAAATAATAATGGTGATATAGGTTGCCAAACAGAAACAAAATGGGTTCATTTACTTGCTTTTCATATCGCGTAAACCAAACAAAAGATATAAATAGTAAAACACATGGATGAGATATGTCACGTAACGAATTATACTTGCCTAAACATAACGAGTAGTCCTTTTAACATGGGGTAAAATCCATTGTCTAGTTACTATATTTTATACAAACTTTTAAAATAATATAAATAATTATAAAAAAATAATAATTTCATAGGTTTAAAACGACATTAATAAACTTTCGTTTTAAAAGCATGTGTCTCGTTAGAAACTTTTAAGAGTTCTTTTTTTTTTTTCTTCATAAATTCATTTATTTTTGTTTGTTAAACGAAATTTATTTTATCAAAGAGCTTGAATTTATAAAAACTAGAAACTTGAACACCGAAAGTCCTAAAAAAACCAAAACCAAAGAAGCTTGCTACCAAACACACCCATCGACTAAAAAGCAGGCCATTATTATAGGACTGTAGTTTTCTCATATTAGAATTTTAATTTAACAACTTCAACTACAAACGAGCTATGATTACATGATTCTATCAAGATAAAACCCAAGTGGGTATTAACACAAATACAAAAACTACAGATGTAGTTTTACCTTATTTAAATGCAAAAACCATTTATTAGTCATAAACTCCAATAAACTTAGATGACAGTGAAATGTAAAGTCAAAACACCAATAATTGGGGTTGCAAAAAAATCAAGGTAATGTAATTCTAGAAGTTGTCTAAGAACCCTTTAAAACCCATCTCCATCATCATATCTATCCAGAAAAAGCTTCTCCATCAAAACGAAATTCTATACCTCTATCCGTATCTCAAGCGTATCGAAATTCCGTATGGAATTAACTACTTTGTAATAAATTAAACATAGTTAGATAATAACAGAAAACCTTAACAGCAGCCCACCAGAAAATGAAACCGGTAAAAACCAGAGCTTTTTATCCGGGAAATACTATTTCTTTTTTATGTCAAATACTGTTTGGAAATGTTATGTAATATCTTTGTCAAAAATCAACTTAAGCTGACGATGAATCAATAAGAAGCAAGCAAAAAAGTTAAGATCCATTGAGATGAAAAGACAAACAATTTTGATTGAAAGATGTCTTGAATGAATAAGCGACTCAAAACCATTTAACGTAGAGCCAAACAAACAGAACCTAAAACAATTTTCAAATCACAGCTTTAAATTCGAACTTACAAATAACATACATACTCCTTTCTTAGTCCAGTCATCAAAGGGTGCAAGGTTGCCGTACAATTTTACTGCATACAAAGATTTTCAGTAGAAAAATATCAGACAAACTGTGGAAAAACATATGGTCACAAAACACATGAGCTAGTTATATATAGCTAACACTTTTTGTTTCTAGTTTTCATTTTGTAGGTCTTATCTTATTTCTCCTTACATCAGATACGGGGTTTACAAAGATACATATATAACTCCCCTGATCATAAAGGTAACGACTTCAACCCATTCATATGAGAACATATCGGTTCGTGATAAAGTATATTGATAATGGGCAGGGTTAAACAGAACGAAATAGTGATCAAGAAATGAATTCAAGAGTTGCGAATAGTGGATTATAGAATGCTTATACGTTCCCAAATCATTTGATTAAAAAATCAGAGTGGTACTACAATAATGCAATATTATGATCATATTTTTAAAATAATCATTTACAATAACTCAAAAAATGTGTATGAAGACAGTAATGACAGGTCAACCCACAGCTAAATATAAATGCTTCCACCCAAACACAAATTGACCAGTTACCCACCATGCCCGTATTGCTACCCTCATATTATAGAACTCACACAATCAAAACACCAAATGGTTTACTGAGTAGAGGATTGTGATTATGGATAACTTACCTCTGCATCTTCTGCCCCTTTGGTTATTTCCATTTTCTGGTCTTCTGCAAATCCAAGACACGGTAGTAAATAAAAAGCATACAAATTCACTTCGTTATTATATCCAAATGATGGCAATTTCAGTGATCTTTTGGGTAAACCCATATATGGGCCCATAACATATACTAACGACATTTAAGAGCACCAAGCAAACTGATTAATATGTTCTTATCATCCAAGTAACAAAACGGTGATGATTGAAATTAGCATGCCAAAATGACTAAATGAGTTTTTACTACTGAAGTCCAAGAAGACTATAACTCAACAAATATAAAAGCCCTCCTTGAGGCACATGCTGCACTGATTTAGGGAAGCTTATGTGAAATTCACATATGTAATAGTCTGGACCACAATGGCACGTATATAGTACTCTAATCACTGTTTCTCTTTTCTCAGCAGTTAACACTGGCATTTGGTCTCTTGGTAACTATTCCAAGGGGTGCCCTACAGATGGGCCATAAACTTTTAGGCCTTCCACCAAACAAGCATGGCCCCAAAAAGATTAGATAGTACCATTGGATTATAAAATGATACATGTTGGAATCAAGTCCCAGGCCTTACTTTTGTATGTTGAAAAAGGGGAAGGATGACTCAAAAGTCTCCAATTATTTAGGTAGTGCAGTAATTTAGATGGAATGTTTTTTACCCATTTACTTATGAATGGCAGAACAGGTTTATCTGGGTTATTTTTCTCTGACGGATCAAATGGGTAACACTAAATCAGCTTTAAATGAACAGGTCGAAAGTTGCCCGTGTATTTTCAATGCATAGAACTTGAACCATCTTATTAAAAAAAACTAGATTATATAAATTAGTATAATTTTTATGCATCATAATTGACACTACCAATAAATAAATAACTAGTTTACACTAGAAGCGTTTTTAATTCAGCCAAGCCCGAATCGGCCTGCACCAAATAAAATACCCGTTTGACCCATTACCAAACCCGACCAGATTGCCAACTCTACAGGGGATATGTTCAGGTGTCTATCCTAAGTTTCGCCAGGCACAAATTGGCTAAGCATGTAATATTAAGGATTGACACAGGGCTCCTGATCATGGCGAAACGCTTGGAATTAGCTGTTAAACAGATGTAAGGATCAAATCCTTCATAAGATGAAGATGGGAGAGGAATAAACAGACCAAGCTAGCAGAATCAAGTACTACGCAAAATACCTCCATCCTCTGGAATGTCCGACGTCCACAAAGTGAGGTTGTCCCTCAGCAGCTGCATAATTAAAGTGCTATCTTTGTAGGATTCTTCACTTAGAGAGTCAAGCTCTGAGATAGCTTCATCGAAAGCTTGTTTTGCTAGGTGGCAGGCCCTAATAGAAGTCAAAGTAAAAATGAAGTATATAGATTTAGCACATATTTCGTATCAAGCATATATAAATTGAAATAGAAGAGTTTAAGATTACCTTTCAGGGGAGTTCATAATTTCATAATAGAACACGGAGAAGTTCAAAGCCAAACCCAACCGGATGGGGTGAGTAGGAGATAGATCAGCTTCTGCAGTGGTTGAAGCCAACTGCAAACAGCATATAATAATTTATTAGCAAAGAGAGAAGGTAAAATTAACAACCAAACTTAAGAAACTGCTTTTTGCCGGCTACATATTTGCTTTGTTTGTATGAGACTTATCGAGATGAAAATAACATGTAATAATGTATGTCAATAAGGCCTCTTGCACAGACTGCAGATGAATAGGTGCATGAATGACAAAAAACTTTTGTTACTTTCCTAATTAAACATCGTATAGTTGTGAAATATTAAACAAAAAGTTCAACTTTTTTAATGCAGTGTACGGGGTTTGCGGTGATCAAATGGGAAAAGAGAACTATAGATGATAGAAATTAAACAGAAATCAACTGCTAAGCTGCGGTGAAGGGGAAGCTACACTAAGATAGTGACTTACTTGATAAGCCTTCAGTGACTGATCAGCTGCCTCTTTCTTATCATTACCAAACTTGAACTCAGCAAGATACCTATAGTAATCTCCTTTCCTGCATTCAAATAAAACCCACCAAGAAGTAATTAGAGACAACAAACTTCAGCTACGTAGGTATTTAGGTACATTATAATTATCCAATTTCATAGCTAGGTGATAGAAGTAATCATGAATGCTATCCAATGGAAGAACCTGTGTTAAAGTCTACCAACAAAACAAGAATAAACTTAATTATTTTTTGGAAACGTATCTATATCTGGGAACACACACTCACATTTTGTAGTAGAAAACAGTAGATTCTCCAGCAGATGAAGATGGAATCAGATGCTCATCAATCACAACCATGATATCACTGCAAATGTCATTCAATTCTGTTTCAACCTTCTGCCTGTATTCCTTAATACGCTTAACGTTCACTTCATTGCCTCTAGACTCCTCCTTCTGCTCAATTGAAGACAATATTCTCCATGATGCCCTACGTGAACCCACCACATTCTTGTACCCAACTGAGAGCAAGTTCCTCTCTTCAACGGTCAACTCAACATCCAGTTTCGCAACCTTCTTCATCGCATCCACCATTTCTGCACAAAAACCAACAACAAAGTCAAATGCAATATCAAAATATGACTTAAACCTTAAATCAACTTCCACAAGTTCAAAATCTGCAACGCACAAGTACAAGAAAAGAAGCTCAAAGTGACGATCAAGACAATGACTCCATACTAAACAGTTCTATTATTCAGAAACTCTGCCACAGTCATTGCTCAAAGCTTCAGATACTAGCCACTATATACAATAAAGTATTTGACTCCAACTAACTCCTGAACGCGTGAATCTGCATATGTCCTTTAAAATCTACCTAAAGCTGATTACTTACCTTTCATTAACCTACATTTCAAAAGAAGATCCATCATTAAATTATTTAGTACAAAACAACAATCATTTTCCATATGTAATACTTCACTACTTCTCACATACTTTAAGATCACTATTCAGTATTGTTCCCTGATTTCAATAAAAATTAGTATCCATCTTAAGGTCATGATTGGCATCGATTAAGATAGCATCACTAGCAACTTCTCATATAGTTAAAAAAGTGATTCAATAGTTCTCTTATATATAAACTTAAATCCACTACACCTAGTATATGTGATTTTATAATGTAGCTCAAAATGGTCACCACTTTCCGTTGGTAACACTTCACTACATCTCACATCAAAACACAGCATATTTTTTCTCTAAATTCTAATAAAAATCACATCATTCTCAGCTCCCAACAAATATCGACTAATATAGCATCACTTACTAGTTACTACTTCTCACATAGATTAAGATACTAATTCAACAATTTAGCTTTATGCCATATCAACTTAAATTAACTAAGCAATAGAATCACTTTCTCTACCTTATACGTTTACTTGTCAACAGATTTAAAGATCTACATCTCCACCATTCCAAAAAAAAAAAATTAACCTGATCAAAATCTCAAATCAACAGCAAATTTTATTAGCATGAACGACTACAACAAACAGATTATAAACAATTACATCCTAGTATCTTTATCAACTAACATATCAAAATAAGGAATCAACATTTAAGCAAAATTTACTCGCTCATTTTATAACTTTATTACAAAAATTCCAAATAAAATATACATGCATACATCATAGACAGATTTGAATATCAGCTACAATAACGAAATAAGCAATCAACATCTAAACCAAATCTACTGACTGTGTTTAACCTGATTAGAACCTCATGTCATCTAAAATTCAACATCACCTAATGACTTTCTACAAACAGATGATACATGTATACACATCCTAACAGCTACAGTAACGTAATACGTAATTAACATTCAAACTAAATCAAAAAAATCTCGAATCATGAACAAAATTGAATAACATCTAGAAATAGATTGTAAAAGAAAAACGGATCTAGAAAAAGGAAGATGAAAACCGTCATAACGTTCGGCCTGCTCGGCGAGCTTAGCGACGTAGATAAAGTTTTCACGATCAGTAGAAGAAGCCATGGCAGCACCAGATCTCTCACCTCACACCGACTTCTTTATTTCTCTCTCTTTTACTCTTTTTTTTTTTCTTTTTTGTCAAAATGAGTGGAAAGCGGAGAGAGATAGACAGAGTGTGTTTTATGTGTGTGCGTGACTGTGTGTGATAAATTTGAGGGGAACTCATTTTGGTCACTCAACTTTTGTTTATTTTATTATTTGGACACAAGTTTATCAGAAAATTCAAAATAAGTCTACGATGTGACCATCGTTAAACTACTTTAACATCTGATGTATTGAAAATGATCTTAACACTTGGCTCATTATCACGTTCCAAAGTATATTAATAGGTTTTTAACATTTTGTTAACGTATTTAATTTTATAAGTTTAATACTCCAATAGTCTAATGCCTAAAGCATGAATGTTGGAGATATATGTTATGTTTTATGCAACAAATTCATTAAAAAAATAAATTTGAGACTTCAAATCAAGGGATTTTATTGATTTTATTTGTTACTGATTTGAATCAATATGGTAGACATCTTAATTAAATTCCCCTTAAATTGGAAAGTTGTCTATGCTAAAAACACCGTAACAATGTAAGATTTTTGACAAACTAATTTGTATCTAGAGTAACCATATTCTAACATTCAACAATTTACAAGCTAACTTCCATACAAAGCAACAAAACCTAACGCAACATGTATCAAATTAACTGAAAGCAATTCCATTAAGAAAATGGAAAACTTTATGCAAGTATAAAACTGAAAGCAATTTGTTTACACAAGAGGTGCTATTGTGACACACCTCATATGAATAGCTTAAAGAAACGGTGTGTTTGACTAAATTAATTGATAATTGAAGCTGGAATTTTCTAGCTAGAACTTATATTTGAAGCTGAAAGGTAGGACTTATATTTTTTTATAGAAATGTTTGATAAAGTTGTTTGAACCGGACCTTAAATTGTAAATGGAACTTTAGCTTTAGCTTATCGTGGCCAAGAAACCACCAATTTTGATTGGTTGACATGAAAATAAAAACAAAATAAAAAAATCACAAGATAAATACATTTAATTAGGGGTATTTATGTAATTCTAATTTTCATAAGGTCTAACAATTTTCCAAAAAACTAGTTGAAATAGCTTATTTTCTAAGAACTTATCAAAAGTTTAGTTTTTTAATTAGCTCTTATTTATTTATTGTCTTTACATAACAATGTTTATAGTTTTGCTTATAAAAAAATAAACTTAAGCTTCCACAAGCTCAAATAAGCTAGCTTGCAAACACATAAAAAACAGTCAACTTCTTATACAGATAATGAAACAACTCAACTCGGTAATCATACCATAAACTATGTAGTCTCGTTCTTCATAGAATATAAAAAATAGTCAAGAGCACCATTATTTGATGTTTCGGACCATCTGACTATGAGAAGAACTTCTTAGACTGGTTCTTGAAGATCGTTATATGGGGTTCGTAGATATGCAAGGTAAAAAAGAGAACTAGATTACAGAAAATTGATAAGGCAAAGCCTGATAGAAAAACATGTAACAAAGATGAAGTTGATTCAAAAATTGAAGAGATAAAGTACAACTCTAACAAAAGCCAAAAGTAAGGCAACATGTAGCAAGGTCAGGAATCCATCCTATAATTAGTGATCTAACAAACCCCCATATCACCATTGTATGGTTAACAAACTACTTGCAGAACCTATCGTTGCTGCTTGTGTCTCTTCAACAACTTGTAGATGCCAAATGTGTCTTTCTCCTCCCACATATAAGGTATGAAGAAAGATCGGTGTAAAGGGGGTGAAAATTCCCTATCTAAATATGGCAATGCTGCAACAACCTACAACACAGACATACATCAATAATACAGGTCAAAATACTCGAAACATATATTCTTTTAATAATTAATATAGGTCAAAACTGGTTGGTTCGTGTCAAATCATGTTGACCAACAAATACTTCTTTTGTCCAATTTTTAAATATTTTTTACGAGAATAATTGATGCTCACTGTATACTAATTCTAATTTACTTTTGTTTTCTTAATCATGATTTCGATGCCCCCTTTAATAGAGTCACTATTTAACGGGAATCAAATTCATCGTCACAGAAACTTGTCTAATTATGAATTTCTATGTTAGTACAACAATTATAGAAAATTTTGAGCAAAATAATGCAGGCTGTATACATTTCAATGAATTTTGACATATTAAATTGGCCCACTATTCTTTTCAGCAAAAAAAATTCACTAGTGTAGTAATGTGGTGACTCATTCATAAGTAAAGGGGTTAATATTACCACCTCCACCTCTACCTCACGTATTTTTACTAGTGTGTCGATGCTGATGTGTCAAAGTGTCCTCTGTATATATATGTATAGAGAGACAGAGAGATAGAGTACCTCCCAATTCGTCAAGTCACTGCCTATAGAAAGAAAAGTTCTTTGAAATTGCAGCTCAACAAGGAAATCACAGCTTTCGACGTCCTGGAGCTACTCACAGATTAAACAAAAGTAGTTTCTGAACGTACAGTTTAAGTTAGACATAGAACAAAGGTAAAATTTGGGGTAACAGGCTTACAAATTATTGGGTCGTCTCAATCGGCTTTTATTGAAGGTCGTCAAATTCTTGCGGGGTGGTTATTGCAAACAAAGTCATTAGATACATGAAAAAACAAAAGAAGAAATGTTTTTGTTCAAAGTCGATTTTGAGAAGGCGTTCAATAGTGTTAATTGGCAATTCTTGGATGATATTATTGGACAAATGAATTTTGGTGTTAAATGGAGATGTTAGATTCATGGGTGCATCTCTTCTCCTCGGGTGTCGATTTTAGTAAATGGTAGCTCAACCTCTGAGTGTAGCGTGGAAAAGGGACTCCAACAAGGGGACCCTTTGTCGCCTTTTCTTTTCTTATCATTGTTGAAGCATTACAAGTTGCAATAGAGGATGTTTCAAGATTCGGTATCTATAATGGTATTTCGGTGGGAAATAATGAGGTGGCTGTCTCGCTTCTTCAATATGCAGATGATGCGTTGTTTCTTGGAGAATGGTCGGATACAAATGCCATGAATTTAATCCGGATTCTTAATTGTTTTCAAGATGGCTTTGGGTTACGGGTTAATCTTCACAAATAACAAGAGTAAGTTGTACGGAGCAGGGTGAATGCTGAAGAGGTGGATAGAATGGCTAATGTGATGTTCTGTGGTCTGGCTTCTCTCCCTTGCAAATACTTGGTTTGCCAATCGGGAAAAATATGAACAGTATTTCAGCATAGAATGAAGTGATTGATCTATTTCATGCTCGTCTCATCCCTTGGAAGGCTAGTATTTTATCTTTTGGTGGTAGACTTACCTTGACGAAGGCAATTTTAGAGAGTCTGCCTTTATATTATATGTCCTTATTCAAGGCACCAGGGGGTGCTCTAAAATGTTTGGAATCATTACGATGTCATTTCTTTTGGGATAACTTTGGGACGTCAAATCGTATTACCTGGGTCAGTTGGGAAAAAAAGAACACTTTCAAAGAAGTCAAACCATGGCCTCGGGATTGGAAGTTTTAAATCTAAAAACCTCAGGCTTCTATGTAAGTGGTGGTGGCGGTTTAAATGTGACGATGGGTCCTTAAGGGTAAAAATTCTAAGATCCATATATGGTGATGATGGTGGGGATTTAAGGGGGGATGCACCTTTAAATGGACTATGGAGTATATGGAAAGACATTCGGACGGGTGGTTTAGAAGTTCATAAAAAGGGTACTTCTTCAATTATTAAAAAGGTTGGTGTAAAGATAGATCTCTAAGTATTGCAAATCCTCTCAAGATCATGTTTCAATGGCTTTTTGCGCTTGAAGCATATAAAGATTGCAGAGTTTGTGATCGTTTACTGTTGGGGATAGAAGGAGATGGATGTACGTGGAACTGGGTCTGCCCCCTTAGAGGACGCAACACTGATGATTTCGCAGCTTTAAACGAAATTGTTAGAAGCATCAATTTTGTTCGGGCCTTGCTGACAGGTGGGTCTGGTTGCTGGACAATAAAGGTTCCTTCACTGTTAAGAACTTAGCTTCACGACTGGATGAGGGGTTGTTGGACGGTTCTTCAAGCACATCCAAATTTAAAAGGCTACCACGGGTCCCAATATCTTGGCATGGTGGCACTTTGGATTAACAGTCCCTACTGGAGTTGAGAATGCCATTAGCTCGATAATTTATGACCTCGGTTGTAAGGTGAAAAAATGATATGTTTTTGGGGGTTCGGTATATCTTACTTTGGCTTGTGTGGAAGTGGAGAAATAAGTTGTTTTTTCAGTTTTCTCATAGGTGTTCCTGGTCTTGTTCAGTCTCTTCCTTAGAGACTTTGGTGTTCTGTTGTTGTCACACTCATGTTGTTTGGTTGTGATTAATATTTATTCCAATTGCTGTTAAAAAAAAAGCTTCTATATCCAGTGTGTTATGTTATGGGGATTTGCTTTTGTTCCTTTTTTGCTTTTTATGGTTTAGGAATCGAGAAAGAATGAAAGCCGGTCGGAGACCCGATCCGGAATGTTGATTCGGGATTACAGGAAAACCCAAAGCCCACTTATGTTGGTTTGAGGTTTGAATCTTAAATAAGAAAGATCCGTTAAAAGTTGGTTAAATTGATTTTTTTTTTTTAATATTTTCTGTGTGTTAGTATATTGAAGATTGCATACATTAACTGTAACTTTTAGTTTACTCATTTCCTATTAGCAATATTGAGATTGAGATATAAGCTTGTCCAAGTAGAAAAAGGGCATTTTAGTTGAACCATTTATTCGCAAAGTACAATAATTCGTCCGTTTCGTGGACAAGGCACCATTGTAGATGCACGTAGTAGTTAGTACACGTCATTACTACATACATTAGCAATCACCATCCTCGACAACCAGGGGTTCAACCCAAATCTCCCTCAGCAAACAACCACAATAACTCAGCAATGCACATTAGATAAGAAAACTTTTCAAGCATTCGAAAGGGTAAAACGTGAAGTCAATAATTAACCGGTGTTCTGCATTCCAGCTGCAATACCCTTCATGGTCAAGATGAGTGTATCTTCCAAACCTGGGGCATACTCACTCTTCGGGTTGAGCTTGATAAGCTCGTTAGCAGGTTTCTTACTTGGCTCCGCATACTCTTTGGAGATATGAGGCCTTAAAGTTACGTGATAGTTTGGATCACGGATCCGTTTCAGGGTATAGGCTTGGCATACGTTCAGGGTCGTGATGTATGAGTCACGTAGACGAAGTCTTTGTCTCAGGTATGGATCACCCTCGAGAAGATCCTTATGCCCAGCAATCTATGACAAGAAAGGAAATGATGTTACAATGCAAAGCTGGCCATTTCGACCCATTTAGCATAATGGGTCAAATCAGTTAAAAAGGAAAGTTCAAAAAGGAAACAGGTCAAATGTGTCAAACATATTGGTTAGTAGTTGAGCAAAAGTATATTTGGAATGTATAAAACCTCCTAAAGCATTTCAGTAAAAAAATAAGATTATTAGTGAAATAATAATCTTGAAACTTAATTAAGAAAATTGCATAAAGAGTAACTAATTTTGGTCTAATTTCCATTAT
Source organism: Logfia minima (assembly GCA_963921325.1). Taxonomy (NCBI): domain Eukaryota; kingdom Viridiplantae; phylum Streptophyta; class Magnoliopsida; order Asterales; family Asteraceae; genus Logfia; species Logfia minima. The sequence continues at coordinate 31,732,945 of OY992767.1, forward strand.
TATGCAATATGTCTACTAATTAACTTCTAAAAACTTTGGGCAAGGAGTGTTTTATGTCAACCCGACCTCGACATATCGACACAAACCAAAAATACTCAATTTGACTCCAACAGTCGAACCTTTCTGAGCTGACCTGTTACCAAACTGTCCGACTCTCCCATATTGCGACATCTATCAATGATTTTAATTGTGTTGAAGTTAATGTAGTAGAAGTTGTATATTAACAATGGTGTAATACCCGAAGGAGAAGATTCTTGGTTTCCTCATAGTTTGCTCTTAATGTTTCACCAAATGACCATAGGTCTTCAGAGACGAGGAGCTTGTCGTTCAAAGCAGCGATACCAGGGTCACCTTTGGCAAACACCATTTCAACTAAATCGATGGTGACCCTAAAGAAAGGCCATGTTTTGTACATTTCTTGTAGCATGTGAAGATTCTTGATGTCCTTTTCAATTGCATATTTAAATGCTGCCCCAAATCCAAGCCAAACAGGGAGATGGAACCTGGTTTGAGTCCAGGCAAAAATCCATGGAATGGCTCGGAGTGATTCTATGCCCCCACTCGGCTTTCGTTTTGAAGGACGGCTCCCGATGTTCATCCGTCCGTACTCCAGCTCTGGTGTGGCCTGTAGGCGTTTTAAAGATCAAAATCAGAAGAAATACAGTGTAGTCTAAGAGATGGCTATTTCGACCCATTTAAATGGGTCTGATTTGTGTTATTTTTTTTACCTCTAACGTGTAAGACTTAATCGTTATATTTAAGGAATTGGTTTATTATGGTAAGGGCCGTTATGGTAATGATATATCTTTTGTAATCATACTTGACACAAATTACTGATAAAAAAACATTTGAAAGTTTTGTGAAAAGTGTTTTGTGTCAAAGCAACAAACAATTACCCATTTCACCAGAACTTGTTTTGGCCTGTTTTTCAAGCTGCCAATTTGGCCACCTCAGTACATTATGTGTCAAATGAAAATGCATTGAAGAACAATGATACTCACCAGGCGGAAATATTCGACAAATCGTGGTTCCTTAAAGACAATTTCACGATATTGCTCAGTTGCATGAACTGCAATCTCATCCATAAGTGCACGCCACTCAGGTCTTGGTGAGATCGGGGGGTTCATCCCGTGCTCAAGGGTAGCTGCACAAAACCTCTGAAGTGTTCTAAAACACAAATGTTCCTCACCAAAAGATTGCTCTATAACCTCACCCTGAACTGTGACTCTAAGAGACCCATGAATTGTCTCCGGCGGTTGAGACAGTATAGCAAGATGAGTGGGCCCACCCCCTCGCCCAACAGTCCCGCCACGTCCATGAAACATGGTGAGTTTAACGCCAAACTTCTTTGCAACTTTTATGAGCTCTTCTTGAGCCTTATAAAGCTGCCATGCAGCAGAAAGCCTTCCCGCATCCTTTCCCGAGTCCGAGTACCCAATCATCACTTCTTGTTTACCATCGATCCGGTTTCTGTACCACTCGATCGAGAAAAGACGGGCCACTGCAGCAGGAGCTGCATCAAGATCAGCTAGTTTTTCAAAAAGCGGGACCACCCGTAAAGGCTGTTTTACATGGCATTCTCGTTGAAGCAACTCAACAGCAAGCACATCAGAAGGTGATGTAGCCATGGAGATAATGTATGCACCAAAGCAGTCTGATGGAAGTTCTGCTAACACATGGAACGTGTCCAAAACATCTGCAATTTCCTCAGTTTTTTGGAGATCAGGTCCGAATAGAGGGCGCTTCCCACTTAGTTCAGATAGAAGCCATTCTTGACGTTTCTCTTCAGACCATTCACGGTACGACCCGATTTCCAAATGCTGAGTTATGGCATCAAGGACATCCGTATGGCGGTCAGATTCTTGACGGATATCGAGTCTCACAAGTGAGAGACCAAAAGTGGAAACTTGTCTCAAGAAATCTAGAAGACTACCATCGGCAATCACACGATCACCACAAGCACATAGTGATCTGTAGCATAACTCAAGAGGCTCCAAGAACTGTAACATGTCAAAACAGTGAGAAATTCAGCATAAAAATCTATAACAATTAGAGTAAAAATTTTCCACCATATATCATGACAGATACCTGTTCAACATTGGTATAAACCAATTCCTCTGGAATGTCAGAGACGTCATGAGCTAACAGATGGCGAGATCTTTCACGTGTATTATACAATTTGTCCCTCACATCACCAAGAATAACACGGTACGGTTCAGTAGGAGGAACCTGCTTCCAGAACTCTGGAGAAAAAATGAATATTGTTGAGCAACTTTAAAAGGGCCAGAACTGTATTATGCATGCTTATGGGCATGTCACTATATCAGAGGTGGAAAAATGAGTGGGTCGTGCAACGGATTTACATGGGTGCTTCTTTGGTATAAGTAGAGGTGATCTGAATATTTTTTAAATAACTAGTGTGTCAAATATAATTTCCATAACAAAAAATTTCATCTAATTTATTTTTTAATAAATTAGAAGAAGACTTTGATCTTAAAATTGCACTTCGGGGGAACGAAATAATTTTAAATTAAGACATTGTTCTCAGCAGTTACCGATGTAGTGTTTGACATCTCTCTTTGATGATGATCTATGGAGTTCTTCAGCCCGAACACGAAGTTCATCACTACAACGCCACATGGACATCTGGCAAGAATGGTCCCATTTTAGAAAAAAATGTGAAAAATAATCGATGAGAGAGTATATGAAGCAGGAATAAGTCCCTACTGAATTTGCATACCTCAAACATGAGATCCTCTATCTGGGAGAAGTACATGTTTGCAGCCATCATTCTAGCAAGTAAGCAAACGTCCCTTGTAACTTCAGGAGTTACCCTTGGATTACCTGCATTATTTACAAGAAAAACGTCAATAAATTGCTCTTACTAACACAATAAATACACATATAAGAGTGTAGAAAGTGTCAAGTGAACATATACCATCACGATCACCACCCATCCATGAAGAAAACTGTATAAGTGGAGCATTATATGGAACACGTTCATTGATCCCAATATTCTTAAGAGCAGTGTCAACGCGGCGTAAGAATTTAGGAACACCCTTCCAGATTGTTTCATGAAAGTAACTCATTCCAGCTCTCATTTCGTCTTGAGGGGTTGGAGGTGTTCTCCTGATCTCATCGGTTCGGAAAGCAGCTTGAATCTACATGATTTTATAAATGATGAACTTATATTTAAGGGTGGAAAATGGGTAGGCCAGGCGGATAACAGGTTCATGTCAAAACTAGTAATTATGTACCCTCGAGTCAGGTTACCCAGAACACCTTTTGACCGAAAATAAATTTATAAAGGTTAGTATGTCAGATAGGTAAAAATATAATATTTCAATATAATCTGCACTTTTGAATAAAAGAACTTAAGAGATGTTGTGTATTAAAAACACACTTTGGGCAACTTTCGGCCCATTTGACATGTATCCATTTCTGCTATTTTTCAGTTTACCTGATTGAGACGCAATATAACTAGACCCATTCTTAAGTAAATGAGTTGAAATAGCCAAATCTAACTACAATGAATAAAGGTAAAACTGGCACATTTTTCTAATCAAACATGCGAGAATAAACGATTTAATATGCCACAAATTCAAAGCTTAAGATATAAAAATCATTGATACATACTTCTCTATGTAAAGCTTCATCCAGTTCCTGTTTATCATCAGGAGTAATGTCTTTGGCATATAACTGGGCGAGACAGTCTCGAATCCTGAAAATAAAACATCATTTGTAAAATAAGATAACTGGGAAACTCGACTCTTTGCTTTCAATGAGGTTTGAGTCTTAAAGAGTATACCTTCCATGCTTCTGTAGCAAAGATCTGCGGACAGATTGAGTTGGATGAGCGGTGAACACCAGATCAACAGTTTGATTCTTAAGTGCATCAAACACTTCTTCAGGCGACTTTTTGAGCTTATGCACAAGTTTCTTAAATGTTTCTTCAATATCCGATTCAGTTGTTGCATTACCCTCATCGGCAAAATCACCCTTTTTCAGTTTAATCCTCCTACGGTAAGCAATCTGAACCTCTTCAGCCAAATTGGCCAAGTTAAGCATGTGAGAGAAAGCTTTTGCAATTACAATTGAATCCCCTGGATCCAAACTTGTCAAAACATTTCCAAGCTCCTCCAGCTTCTTAGGATCATGCTTTCCTTCATACTCAGCAGATAGCTCATAACACTCTTGAACCTACACAAATAAACATCACAGTCAGATTCGCTGTTTCGATGTATGCTTCAAAGGAAATTTAAAACGCCCCCTAGAAACACAAAAGGCAATAGTATATCACTAAAAACAGCTTCTGTGAGAAATTTTATCTAACAGTTGATGATCAATACGAACAATTTACATCTCTGTTGAATAAATACTCAAATTACCAATCAAAACAACAGAATTACAGTAATATTAATCGTTATTACCAGTAACACAACTGGAAACTACGTTATACAGTTTACTCTATCAAAATATTAGTATTAGTAATCAATGATCAAAAAATAAATAAGATTCTTAACTACAATAACAACCAAATAAATGAGTATATATATATACACAGAGGGATGATCTAGAGGGAAGGGGAAGCTAATCAGGGCACCCGTTAACATTATCACGGTGCACGTTAGTTATTCATAGGGATTAATGTTAATTTAAAAATATTTTAACGTGATGAATAATAACTAACTATCATTCACTGAGATGAATATTAATGGGCGGCCCAGAATACCTTCCCCTTCCCCATTGATCACCCCCTTATATATACACACATATATAAAAATAACTTACAGTTTCTTTGAGATCCTCTCCATGTAAATCCTGAAGGATGTCAAGAAACTTATCCAAAAGCAGAGCATCATATTCGATTAACTTATCATCTTCTGATACTTTGCCAGGAACTAAAAGCCTTAATTGTGCATCAATGGATGCTAATTTCTCAAAATTCCGGTTAGCCATTCACCAATCACACCCAAAACCTGTTCACCTACAAATAAAACAAATAAATAAACTCAGTGCATCGATCACAACGTACTGATCGTAAAAGCATGTATCTATCCATACGTATATGTATGTATGAAAAATATAGAATTGGACTACCTGATTATTTGAGTGAGTTATAACGATGGAATCGAAGTGGAAACTGAAAAGAAGGGTTTTGTGTGTATGGAAATGAAAAGTGTAAAGAGTATGGAAATTGGAGTTTGGGTATTTATAAAAAACGAAAACGACGAATGGGAAGGGTGGACTGACTGTGGCGGAAATATCAGAATCAGCATGATAACTTACTCCATGCCCTTTTTTATTACTCCCTCCGTCGTTGCGTGTCAGATTACAAAAAGAAAAAGTCTAATATAAGAGAAATATAATAATGTTACTATTAACTTTGCACATGTGTTGTGAAAAATAAAATACAAAAGCAATTAAAGTAAAAGAAGCGATAATATGTAATATAAATATGAAGCGGTTAAATATTAAATTGATCTGATTATTTTATTTTTTAACGTGATTGTTAAATTAGGTAGATTAAGATGGTGGCTAGTTATTTTTTTCTTTTTTATTTTACGTATGTATAATTATTTATAAAGGTAAAAAATATTTAAATGTAGATTTAATTTCAATGTGATGAGTACACGTAAAAGTTGATAGAAGTATAATTTTAATAAAAAAATAATATGATGATGATGTGTCAATTTTTTTCAGAGTGGTCAAGTGACAACTCTCTTTACTCTTAGTAAAGTTAATATACCATTTTCAGTCGTTAACATTTATTTTAAAACAAACTAAAATAAAAAAGTAAATACTTATTTTAAAACACGAAAAGTATTTTCCATTCCGATATAAAACTCAAAATATTATTTTATATAGAATATTAAAATATAATCCACTTAAAATCAATCAAATGTTTTAAACTATATTTGAAGATAGTATAATGGACTGTTTGTTTTTACTACTAGTATTTCTTTTTTTTTTGGAATTTGATAATTATTATCAAAGCACTTAAATTGTGTAACAAAATTCATATAAGGTTTTAAGGTACTGTACTTGTTGGACCTTGGAGTTTTTTAATAAGTAGAATTGGAAAACAACACAAAACGCTTCTATGTGATTTTTCTCGAACCCATCGGTCTGTTTCGATGGTCAATATGCTCTCCAAGTGTGAGTGTTTGTGTCAGACAACATTTAATATTTTGTCGAAGGAGTTGTCCCTTAAGAAATCCGAATGTTTCCAAAGTACTATATACACAATTTGATCAAATCAACGAGTTTTCTTCACTTTTTACAGTTTTTGCACACACTGTACCATATGTGATAACTTCTTGTTAAGTCATTCTCAACGTGTACCCATTTTTGCCATCGGATGGGGTTCTCATGTGAACTTCTGTCTTGTGGATAATTCGCACTAATGATTTTTATGTATCATCAATTGAACTTATTCAAAGGACAACAAACAATAATGGAACACACGGCCCTTATTAGATTGTCTAACTGACCACCACAAGACATTTGATGTGACATCAGTAAGGGATTTAAGGAAATGCCATTAGATCGATGGAACATGATCATCATCATCTAACTGTTTAAGGACCCGATTTTTTTATTATTATTTTGGGCTCTTTTTGTGAAAGCGGGTCGGTTTATAGGAATATGGTAGATAAAACGTTTAAATGAGTTAGAACTTTCGTGTTCAACGAGTTTACTTTGTATTACAACATGCCGCAAAACTCAATAAAACAACCACTTTGTGAATTTTGCACCATGTACTTTCACGAGCCTGTGACTCAAACGTAAGAATGCCATTTATTCATGCCTAGTTGTAACGAGAGTTTCATTAACCATTTAAGTTTTTTCGCTAACAAGTATCATGAATCGCATTAAATAAGCATGGTGGTACTGTTTGTTTGGTTTTATCTTATTTATTTGCTAGCGAAAGTGTTGCCTCCCTAAGATAGTAAGTAATCTCTAACATTAAATGAAGGGGAAAAGGAACAAAATTTTATATATAAGAACATACAAGTATCGTGAAGAACTACTAACTAACGGTAAAAATATTATAATACTATTAGAAGACATTCACGTAAAGTAATGAAGTTATTTCATTTAGTGATTTTATTAATATGTATTTCACATGTACACTTATATATTTATGGACTAAATTGTATTTCATTTAATATACAATTATATTTTAAAAATCTATGTCGTTTCTAAAATTAGGTAAGGGTAGATTGGTCTATTTCGTTGAAAATATCTTTTATTCTTTAAACATTTAACTTATTGAAGAAAATGATTAAACTCTTTATAAGGGTGTAAGATTATATATTCCTATCATATTTATTTGTAAGTGATATTTATTTGTGAAGTGTAATGATAAATAAGGTATATTAAGAATTTTGGTAATGTATTTTAAATGTACTTGATATTTTCGAGTATATAAAAGTATAACATAAATATGCATATTTATTTTGAAACGGATAAATTATTATTTTATTTATTTATTTGATGAATAAATACAAATATATAGTGTACATATGGATAATTACAAGGTTATACATATTAAGCCTTACCTTTAACATTATCAAAGCTCAAATCTTTTTCTCAAAAAATGCGAACATCCCTGGATCTTACGATTTTCCCCTCCACTTTTTATTCCTTGAGAATCTCATAACTCAAACCAAATGGAAGCGTCAAAATAACTTGTGAATTATTTGGAGCTTTTCAAACCCTAAACCTTTTCACGTTGTCGCGAACAATCAGTATTACATCTTTGGACCAAATCTCTCTTTTGGGTTGATTTTATATATTTTGGATACTTCTATTGTGAATTTTATTTGTTAATTTAGATTTTTCAACTTGAACATCATATATTGCGAGATTATATATAAGATCATCATATATTATGAAATTCTCCACGAAAGTATGTGATATTTTGTTGGCGAAATCATCTTACAAAATATATATTGCAAAGTGATATTATTGTCTTGCGATATTTTGTAAAAGAAAAAAGTGGGTTGACAATACCTAAATTACTGAGCCAATATTGTATATCTAGTTAATTATTCCCCGTGTATATATATGTGTATATATGTATGAATGTATGATATATATGTATGTATCGGATCCTGTGAGAACACAATTTTAAAAAAAGAACGATGAGAACGCTTTCGATTTTCATTCGTAGCTTATTTTTATTTGTGAACCTTTAATTTTTTTGCTTCACAAAAATTATTAATTGTGAATCTTTATTATTTTTTGATTTCACAAAAAATTTTAACTTTGAATTTTCATTATTTTTTGTCTTCACATAAATTAACAAAAAATTGAAGCTTTATATTTTTTGCTTCCCATAAAATTTTAGCCGTAAACCTTTATTTTCTTTTGCTTCACAAATTTTTTTAATTGTTAACCTTTATTAGTTTTTTGACTTCATAGAAAAATTTTAAATGTTAACCTTCATTATTTTTTGTCTTCGTAAAAATTTACAAAAAATTGAAGCTTTACGATTGTTCTTATTGTTCTTCTTTTAACAGCGCGTTCTTACTGTAGTCCAACTATATATATATATATACTAGTTTGAGACCGTGCAATACACGATAATTTTCATGCATTTTTTGTATATTCAATGTGAATTAAATATCGTCAGTAAATCGGCTAATATCAAAGGAGATATTCAACTAATGAAAATAGCATAACTCGGTTGGTTCCCCCATTCTTCAAATGTAATAATTAATTCCACAAAATCATCTATACCAAAAACATCATGAAAGATAAAAGTTTCGTAATTCATCGGTATACATACTACAAAAGCAGATTATCAAGAAAAATATGCTAAATACCATGATTTGTAATTCAACGTTGATCTTTGTTCTATATGATAAAATATCGTTATGTATTACATGTACATATAAGGGTGTACAATGATCGTAAAAACAACACGATAGTTAATAAATAAGCATGAAACATCTTATGAAACAAAAAATATATATGCAGTATATATATTTTTTGAAACATTAAATGTTAAAGAGCACCTACATTTTTTCACATAACATTTATCATACTTCTCAATATAGTGAAGAATCTTCTACTCTTATAACATCAATAGTAGAACTACAAAACATCAAAATTATGTTTATTAAAATTATGCCATGAAACATCAAATTGATATATGTATATATATATGGGTTTGATAAAAGTAAATAATAAGTGATATATGTTTTGATAAATAGAAACAATACTTTTAACCATATAACAAAGTAAATAAGGAAAGAGAGAAGCATATATGTTTTTATAAATTGGGATTGTGAGAGCTTCCTTATCGATGAGACAAATTTAGTTCCAACTGGATCAAACATTATCCCAAGATGATGGAGAGGTATCTCCATCAATTCTAGTTAATTAATTAAAACATTTAAGAATTTACAAGGTATCTTTTTTCTTACGTGATAAATTTTAGAATAGTTATTATATTTCTATAATATATATGAAAAGAGATTTAAAGGAAAATTTCAAATTTTAAAAATGAGAGAAATAAATTTTAATTTTTAATTTCATCGTAAATATGAACGCATTTAATCATAAATAAATATTAAATTATAATTTTAAATAACATTTATCACAAATAAATATTAACGTTATAAAAATAGAATGCTAAAATTAACCTCTTTATTCTACTATTTTTTTATTTCTCTTTTAATTCACACACTCTATATATATATATTATAATATACTACTATGGTAATACTATTAGCCTATTAGGAAGAAAAGAAGATAAAGCAGCTTAAAATAATAGGGTGGAAGAATTTCAAACAACATCAATTCCCAAGAGAATATGCTTTCTAGATCCAATTCTACTTGGTTCGAAAAAATAATCAATCAATTCTTTGCAAACGTCTATTGGCTTCGTTTGCCTTTTTCTACCAAACATTCTCACGACTAAATTGGAGTAGTACGGTGTGATAATGACGACTGGTATAATTTTCTGCCAATCACATGAATGATAAATGTAATTTACTCTAACATTTATAGCTTACAATGAACCATATATTTCTACTTGTATCATATATAATAAATTTGTTATTCACTCGTATTGATATAATTATTTCTTTTAATATTGTGTCAATTATATAATATATCATATATTGTTGTTGTAAGTTGTCATGTCATAAAATACATATAATAATAATAAATTTAGAGTTCACAATATATAATAATTTTTTAAATTTGTTATTCGTTATTATTGTACGTAATCATTTTTGTATTTTGTATTTATATTTAATGACTCAGTGAAGTTTTTAAAATGTGGTGTGACAAATATTATTTATTAGGTTTTGCTAATATATGCGCCGGTGCTCGTGATAAGATTTTAATGAATCAGAAACTTACACAATATATTAGCATATCGATAACAATGCATTTAATAAAATTAAAAAGTAAGCATAGTGATCGTGCGTTAATTGTATTCCACAATATAAAAAATAAAAACTTATAGTTGGCTAAATACTTGTTGTCATATACCCATGCACATATTAACATAACCCTTATTTAAATGGGGAATAAAAGTTATATCGTAACAATTATATGACACCTAAGGCAACTTTTAAAAGTATTGTTAACAGATGACAACATTTTACTTTTTTCTTTTTTATCTTTCTTTTTTGGTTGGAGTTCTTTTTCTTGTTAGGTGTTTTGTTTTTGGGTCTTTCTTTACTTGGAGATCCCCTTCCTTTATATTCCTTCTCGGTTCGTTGCCTTTTGGCTTAGAGTTTTAATGATATATGTGGTTCACAAAAAATAAAAAAAAATAAAAAATGATAACATGTCACAACGGGTTTTATAGGTTAAATTAATTAAGTTAATGGATTAAAGTAGGGATAATTATTTCGTTATGCGTTAAACTTTAACTTTATTTTATTGTATGGACTTAACTTTAAAAATTTATATTCTATGAGTTAAACTTTCAAAGCATTTCTATTGTATGTTAACTTGCATTTTTTGGTCTTGACAAAAAAAGAAACTTTTCTTTTTTGGAGTAGACAAAAAAAGAAATATTACATACAATAGAAAGGTTTTGAAAGTTTATCTCATTTAATAGAAATTTTTGAAGTTAGACGCAAACAATGAAAAAAAGTTAAAGTTTAACGCATAACGGAACAATAAATCCATTAAAGTATACAAAAATCTTAAATTCATTATTGAATAAAAGATTACAAATTAACTCGTTATTAATCTTACATTATATTACGAAATATTTAGTTTAATTTATCTTATTCTTCAATTAACTTTTGTTAGCCATGCATAATTATATGTTTATGTTAAGCAACACCAATTAGGGAAATCCAGGTTTGCATCCAATCATTGTGAGCACTAGCTTGTTAAGCATCAATTAGGAAAACCCTAGCCATTAACTAAAATTATGTCAATATCAATGGATAACACTGTCTCCATGATTCCATTTAAAAAGTTAAGATATAATATCTAAATAGTTTTATCAAAAGTAAACCTAGTTGATCATCATGTAGACAGATGGTGTAGTTGTGTAACATAGAAGAAATAATATAATATCCTCTAATATACAAATGTTATAATTAAAGCTACCGTTTATGTTTGAATACGTATGATGTGCGAAGCAAATCTTGTTGCTGTATTAGACAATAATTGTTTCTCTTTTAAAAAATGTTACTTGTGAAGGCTTTACTTAACCCGGCATTGAATCCGATTCCCTTCTAATTAGTTGTCAAAACTTGAGAACAACATGGGAATCTTCATTAGTGGGTTCATTGTAAAATGTTTACTTGTGTTTTATGTGTAAAAGAAAACAATTATTTGTTTTTCTTCCCTTGAAGCAAAATGTACGGTGTATGAATGATGATGTGTTTCTTTTTTTATTAAAGAACAACCATCCATACACAATTATCATGTATATATAAAATTGTCAGATTTGTAAGATTTGACTCTAACACTATAATTAGAAAGGTCACCTTTAATCACACTAGACAATGACTATTTGATATGATATGATATTGGGTTATATGTTAATTATTACTACTATTTTTTAAGTCTATAATCTTATTTATATTACACAACAAGGCACTACATATGTATATGTTTAAAGAATGAGTGAATGTTTAACACTTAAAATAAACCTTCAGTCTAATATAATTATACATTTGAATTAATGTTAAAGATTATCAACATACTTTTTCTTTTCAATTTATTTTAATTGTTAATATGAAATTAGGTTTTAGGGTTAAAGTCACAGATCACCATTATACTTTTTCATTTTGTTTCAATGTCACCAACATACCATTTTTATTACTAATGTCAACAACATACTTGATAAAATTGTCTTGAAGTCACCATATATTAACCGGTAACCTAGACGGCGGCGGTGGGAGTCTAAATTCTTGTCGGAAAGTGGTCGCGGCGGCAAAGTTGGTCAGAGACGATGGATTACATAATGACGAAAGAAATTAGTCTGCATTAGTGTTACATTGTGGTGTTCGAAGCTCCGACATTAGCTCGGAAAATATTTCTGTTTATACACTACTACACATTGCGGTTACCTGAGTCGCTGTCACTTTGAGTTTTCATTTTATATAATCGGTGTATGTATGTGAACTTGAGTTGAACTATGATGAAGAAATTGTTGATTTGAAAGAGTTGCAGGAACCCTAGAAGATTATATTATATGTGTAGTAAATAGACTATAAAATATTATGAAGTGATTTTTAAGTCAAAAGGATGTTTGTTATTTATCAATCAAGTTAAATCAGTTGGTTAACCAGTCGATACTATTCTTCTGCGCAAACGTCCTTGTGAGTACGTGAAAAGGAAAACTTTTAACTAATTGAACCTCAACTACTCTACTCGCGGTTTGCTGGAAGCCTAGAACCAACAAACATTGTTTGCGTTGCGGTATTTGGGGAAGGGTTACGTTGAACCCAAAAGAATTTCGGGTAAAAAGTATGTCAAAATAACCTTTTGGTGAACTATACATAAAAATATAAAATCTGTTTTCATAGATAACCCCTTAGTTAAAATTAATTATTAACAAAAACTAATTCATTTCGGGCATCAATATTTTATTTAGACCGTCATCAACTTCTGTATAGTGACTAATAATGTAATTATTACCCGTCTAACAAAAAGTTTAGTTAAATAAAAAGTTTATAGTTTGGAGTGTATCGAAGTTTACACATTTTATAATTTTATATATTCAATTTCAAAACCTTCTATTTTATGTGTTTAGTTTTAGAACTGTCGATTGCATATTTTTTGCTACATAAATTGACGTTTTTTGAATAAATTTTGTACATACAATAGTAAATTATATGCATATAATAGAACATTAAATGCATATAATAGACGTTCTAAAATTTAAATACATATAATAAAATGTTTTGTAATTGAATGGATACAATAATAAACTATAAACTCTTAAATAAATCACGAGAGTGGCATTGTTTTTTTGTTATTATTATTATTATCATAATTAATTATTTTCATCCATTGTCACTGGCGGTTTATATCTAAAAAACGTCTGTTTATTTATTATTATTTTTTTAATATGGAATTAGTATTTTAGTGGGAAAAGGGCATCACTTTGCGTCTTGGAAGGTTAGTCTTAGGTAGTTACGTATCGTGTGCAAGGATGCGAGTGGTAACGCTGTTCAAGCATGACCTCATCAATCACGCCTCGTTCATTTCATTGAGCTAAGTATACTTCTTTTTTGACTTAAAATCTAATATAAAGTACTTATTGCAGGGTATATATGAAAAAGTTGATGTAATGGACTACGCATTACTTAATAAATAAATCAAAATATTAATGCAAATTAAATGAATTAATGTTGATAATACAAGAACATAACAAACTTATACGGCGCTATATATTATATCTTTCTATTTAAATTATAATTATAATAAATAATTATAACTATATCAATCAATAATATCAACTTAAATGGGACAATAAGCTGAGATCGGTTCAATTTAACTGTGGAACATACTTATATGTTGTCAATAACGATTATAAGGAGCTGATTGTGAGATCGGTTGATCTGCTGATCTTTCATAGTCATTTTAACCGTGTTAAGGTTTGTTTTTATAATACAAAAATGAAAAAGAGTGTATCCGCCAAACGTTTCCTTGATAAGAACAAATGATTATTTTTGATCAAGTAATTGACTTCTCGAGCAATTTACTTATCGTGTTTGGCAATACCATGTTAGTTAAACGTCGCTATATCTTATAAGTACCTTAGGTTAGGTGGAATATTCTATCTGATAAAAACTTGATATGTGTGATGTCTATAACTAAATATTGGATAGTCAATCTTCTAGTTAGATACACTTGAGCATAACGCTAAATACCTTTACAATAGATTCATAAGCATAATTAGGAGTTGAGAAACTAGTAATCTTGTAACGAACTTGTCATTTTTTTTTGCGTAACGACGTAACGTAAAATTTGAACAATTGTCAGAGCACCTGCTATGAAAAAGGCATCATCTTCGGCACCGATTAACGGCTGTTGGTGTGCCGTATCGGCCCAAAAGTGGCCGTTCTCCTCCATTATTCGTCCATAACAATCTTCATAATATAATGTCTGTTATTATTGAATGAGAAACGTGATTACAAGACCTCACATATATAGGTGAAGATAAACTGGAAGACTAAGCAATCTAATACTATTAGGAAACTAATGTTGCGTTTGGTTCGCGGAATTTTTTTTAAAAGAATTGGAATTCATCAAAGAAAAGGAAATTTCAATTCCTTTAGTGGAAGGAATTTGATGGAAATTAACTTTATAAATCATTCAACCAAACAAACTAAGGAATGAAATCTCAATTCCAATTCCATCAAATTCCAATCAATTCCGTAAACCAAATACAAACTAATACTATTAGAGAATTACTAAATAATATTATTGTCTAATAGTCCAACACTGATCATTGTTGCTTTTTTTTTTTGTTTGTTAATGCTTGATGTACTATTGTTTATGTACAAAATTTATCAAAGAAAATTAAAAGTGGTGATAAGTGTTGGTAGTGGTCCATAACGACGAAAAGTGATTCGTAGGAAAATTGATGTAAGGTCGAGGCGACGACGATAATTGATAGTAGTTTGGCTTGTCATAGTGCATGGATGCATGCTCTTACTCAAAATTAAGGTACCATGCTCAATTGACCGCTGATGTAATGTGGAAATTGCATCCAATTCACAAATAAATTCGAGTTAAATTCAAGACAAGAAATAATACAAAGTAGAGGTGTATGGTCCGAAACTGTCAGAATTGGTAAACTGAATTTAAACCGGATTAAAACTGAACTAATCTTAAGCACAACAGTTTGGTTCTTGATTATAATTTTTAGCTTTAATGGTTTGTGGTGCAGTCCGGTTTTAGAATCGTTAAAATTAGTTTTAACTGTCAGAACCGACTCACGAGTAATAACGAAATTAATATCAGTAGTGAATAATTATAGCATTGATATGCATATCCCTTAAATATTGATATAGGTAGAGGTCGAGTATATTATAAGATTTAATTGGGAAATATTCAATATTGTACACGTTTTATTAGAAAGATTAATGTACAATAATATTTTTTCTTTTCTTCAAGGTCAACTTTCAACAACTTAGTTCAAGATAGAATTTGAATCTTTTTAATTTCTGTTTGTCTAGCATTTGAGTTGCGTATAATATATGTTGTAAACTACATATGTATCATTATTTAACATTCACATGTGCTAATTTTGTTTGTCTTTATCAGACTTTGATAGTAAATTCTTTTAAGGCAATATATTAATTAACTAATTAGTTGCATTAATAAAAAATTAAAATATGATTATTTTCTTATTGTCAAAAGAAATTATGTTCACAGAAGAATTATGGACCGATTTGAAGAGTTTCTTTTTTTAACATATTATTCGGTTCCTTGTTTCGAACCACAACCGCAAAAATCGAACCCAACCAAAACCATAATTACATGATGCTAATCCTTGAATTTTCATTTATTGGTTTGCAATCTGATTTAATTTTGGTCCGATTTAGTCAGGCTATGAACATCCTAGTCCTAGTACAAAGTAAACTGAATGAACATAAATTTTTATTTGGAATAAATGCTTCGTAGGCCCATCTTGGATGTATTAATAGGCCCAATAAACTAGATTGTTTAAGAAAGAGATGGATTATACATTCACAAGCCCAATTTGTTCGATGATCGGGGTAAAAAGCCCATTTAGCCAGATTATGTTCGTTAAATTTGATTAAATGAATAACTAACATGATCAATTAAATTAGGTGCGAAAAGAGTGTCAATCAGATTGATTATTCGATTTCATAGATTAACACATTTGAAAGAATGCACTCGATCCCCTTATAAGCCTAAGAGCAAACTGATTTATCGGAAAATTCATTGCTAATGATGAATCAATTGGCCGATATTCAAATTATCATATGCTTTAATTAATAGATAAATAAATCAAAGATAACAAGATACGAGGCAATGGTTTTTTGCTTTAAATATGCACAGGAAATAAATAAAATTTTAGTGACAATTTTATTAATTTTTGCTAAAAAAGCAAATTAGTTAAACAGCCTATCTCTCTTGTTTTGACAGCTACGTTACGTACATTCTTGTATTTTCTGTTGTGTAAATGGTTTAGTTTACGTATAAAAAATGTATTATCTATACACATAAGTATTAAATATTAATACTTAGTATCACGTTTCTTGTGAAAAGTAGCATTTTAATTAATTTATTTTAATTATTTGACACGATAAAATGTGACTGAGACATGGGTAAAACGTATTAATTGAATTGAATTAAATATAGGAAAATATGTTAAACGTATCTAATTAAAAGGGGAACATGGGTAGTGACTTGATGGGATTGTTTTCATTAATATGAGGGATGCTCGAAAGAGTGAAAGAAAATAACACAATTTCACGATATAAGGATGTACTATTTTTTGGTTATTTTTTGTCAATTGAGTTCCGAAGATGGAAATATGGTCTATTTTCACACCTTCGGCATCTATTGTTTTGTGGGCTTATTTTCAACAAAATATACAAAAAGGAGTAATCAATTTTCAGTTTCTGTTGGCTAATTAATTAGTTATATTTATATTTATTTTATATTATATGTTAAAATAAAATAAAGTAACGAAATAAAACAGTTGGAAAAAAGCCATCACCAACACCGATTAGAATAATACTAATATAAAATAAAACTAATTAACAATAAAATAAAATGGAGTAAAAACCAATTTTCCTCAAATACATGATTATAATCTCCATGATGTGCTTATTTTTTGTGTGGCTTCATCTTATTGGAACTCTTGATTGATTAATGTTTTTTTTTTATTTTTTAATTATTTATAAAAATGGAATCCAAAATCTTTAGAATTTAATTAGTGGGATTAAATTAATTTATTTTTTTACATGTTGTAATTTGTCTTTTAATCAAGACTTTTGGAGTTTGTAGAGGGGTAATGCTTGATGACATATCTTCTACTATTACTCGATGAATTATGCAGAAACATATCTCGTACACCTTTTTGTATTTTAATAATTGATTAATATCAAGAAAATCTTTGAAAGTCAACAAGATCATCTTAGAATATAAATTTTGCCTACCACCATTAGAGTCAATAAATTAAAATAACCAAATTAAAAAAAGTTAATTTAAAAGTTGGGACTAGGATTTGAGTGTGTAGATTAACTTTGTCTTGTGATATGGGGCACCCTAATATTCTTTAATTAATTAATTAATTAATTAATTAATTGGACTAATTTGTGACTTTTCCAATTAGTTTAAGCAATTTCCACAAATATAAATTTGTAATGTTGTGGAATCAATTTAATTTTAATTTATTAATAACTATGAATTGAAGTATATTTTTCAAGAAAGTTGGCATTTCTTGAAATGCCATAAATGCTATATTTAGTATCTTAACTGATCTTAGATTCTTGTGTTCTGATGGTAAAACCTTTCTTCATCAAACACCCAATTAATAAATTTATATTCTTTTCGATTTAATAATATAATTATAATTAAACTGCACTCGTTAATAAAATCCAAATTTGATTACAGGTTGTGAGTTAATTAGTGAATACTTTTGAAGTAAATAGTATATATGCAAAAAACCTATGATCAATCTTAACATACTTAACCTGAAAGCTCTTGTACGTTATATACTGCACAAAACACTTCTATTTTTAACATAATTAAATGTTCGACCATAATAGCTTGACAGGTTATTAAGATGGTGATTGTGACTATGATGTAAGGAAAAAAGTGGTTACCATTTAAATAGACAAGAAAAGAGAACTATTTGACATGTATATATATGTACTACACTTCTGACCAAGAGATACAATTGCATCAAAGGGGTTTAATTAGCTTGCAGATTAATAGCGTACTTTACGAATTAAAAAGTGACGAGTTTAAGTATTGATGGACATGAGTTACGTGATATGTATATCCGACTAAATTACTATATCTTGAGTTCAACTAATATTGTGGAGGTAAAGGGGTCGCCCTTGTGAGATCCCAAAGACAACGCCTCAAGCGGAGTTCAAGAAATAGAGCTCGCCATTTTGGTTGTCCCTTAGTAATGCATACTACAAACACATTTTTGAATCACGGAATATATGGATTCAGAGATTTTTTTATCAAAAATTCTAAAAATTCTTTTGAATTATCTTGGGACAAATTTCGTGCAATCGAGACAAATTAATGGTTGAAATATTGTTTATGTAAAGTAATTTTCAAACACAATTTATAGAGACATCCATTCATAAAATCATTAAGCCTGTTCAGATAATCTGACCATCGAGTATTTACCATTAGAAAAATAAAATAAAAAACTAATCCTAAAAATCCTCAATTTCACTAGTATATTCTATATAGTGTTTTAAAAGTTCTAAATGAACACTTCTGTTTCAAGAGTTGTCCACAAAGAAATGAATAGACATAATGGAAAATGAAAGGAAAGAAAAAGATAATGAGGGGACAAGATCTAAATCAATAATCACTCAAAGTTTGCGAATTATTCGATGTTTAATCTCTTTTTCTACTATTAACTCTGTCATATAATTATATATCCCACTTTTTTTTTTGGTTAAGTTCTAAGATTGATAATTAAAAATGAATTAATTAATTAATTATAACATTACTAGATAAGCTTTAATCTGGCGGTGAAAACCTTTTTAGTTTAGTGAAATCAATAATTTTCCCAATCATTAAAATCGAAGAGTTCATTTTAAAAGAATATATTTCAAATCTTCTTGGTAGAAGTTGTAATACTTATAAAAGGGTAAAAAAATATAGTAGACCTTTTGGATTACATGTGATTAACTTGAGTTACTTATTCTAGTTAAATGCTTGGTTAATAGTCTAATTATATTCTCATTCTTCTTTTTCTTTCTTTTGAAAAAGCAAAATCCCAAACAACTACCAGAAAACTACCGATGAGTGTCATCGATCGTGATAATATGCCAGCAACTACCATGAAATCATAGAGAATGACCAAGTCTACCCACAGTTTTAATATTCCTTAAAAACTACTTTAAACTACTTGCCTGAAACTATTTTGTAAACGCCACAGGAAATAACATGGGTTAAGGTCTTGTGCCCTCTAATATTGGAGGGAAGGGGTAACGCTTCTTGTGAGGTCTAGGGGCCTGAAGCCCTGGTTAAGGACATCAATTCTTTTACCCTTTTTCCTTGTCAAAATGAATATATATATATATATATATATATATTTGTTACATCGTTGCACCTATTTGTAAAAGGCAGTGCCTGTTGATTCCTGATAACTGCTTTTAACTATAATTTTGTTTTAATATAACAAAAAGATTCGATCTTATTACAACACACAAAAACATCACATAGTTTATTTATTTTGTTTAATTTTCTCTTCCAAGATTTAAAGTGTCTTCTTTCAATTATTCATTGAGAATTTTGTAATACTAAAACAGTCAAAGCTAAATCAAGATAATTCATAGCGAAATTGATCTACTTATTATCCAAATTATCCTTACACACTTGTCACATTCCAAAAATCTATAAGGGTTCAAACCCACACCACTTGATAAATATGTTTTTAGTCTTAAACATAGATATAATGTGCTGACATAACTCCAAATCAAAAAGAAAACCTAGAAGCCCCGTTAGATGGTTAGACAATATGTATATATGTGTGTGTATATATATATATAAAGCTTTACGTACATTATCATTTTAAAGTGACATTTTTGGCTGCATTTTCTTGATAATTTGATATAATTAAATCAATATTTTATTGGTTGTTGTACGTGTGAATTAAGAAGTAAGAAATTCGAAGGTATAAAAAATTAGACTTAAAAATAATTATAATAATTATTTTTTTAAGAAAAGTATCATATGAGAGGCTAATAGTGCCAATTAAAGGATGGGAATAATACAATTTGATGAAGAAAATAAAGCACTTTCAAATGGACCCATATCTTGTCTTCTCAATACCTCTTCCTCCTCCATGATTTGATTTAGCAATTTTCCATTTTAATTTCTCATCTCTCTTCAATTATATATCATCTTTAAATTCCTTTCTCTGTTCTCTCTAAACCAATTTTCTTATATAAAAAAAACTTATCATCACTTACTAGAATCTAATGTCTAGTGATCAACAAATCAAGGGTAGATCAGAAATTGGTGAAGGATCATCATCAAGAGGTGGCGGTAGCGGTGGCGATGGTGGAGGTGGTATACTTGTACCTTCTGATTCACAACCACCACCACCAGTGCCACCACAACTAAGCCGATACGAGTCACAAAAACGACGCGATTGGAATACTTTTGGGCAATACTTAAAGAACCAAAGACCACCAGTTGCTTTATCTCATTGCAACTATAGTCATGTACTAGATTTCCTTAGGTACCTTGACCAATTCGGAAAAACTAAGGTTCATTTACAAGGTTGTGTGTACTTTGGTCATCCAGATCCAGCTGGACCTTGTACTTGTCCACTTAGGCAAGCTTGGGGTAGCCTTGATGCCCTCATCGGGCGTCTTCGGGCAGCTTATGAAGAAAATGGTGGATTGCCTGAAATGAACCCGTTTGCTAGCGGCGCGATAAGGGTTTACTTGAGGGAGATTCGCGATTCACAAGCAAAAGCTAGAGGAATTCCTTACAAGAAGAAAAAGAAGAAGAGAAATACTCCGATTCAAAAGACGAATGGAGAAACATCGAGCTTTCGCATGCAACAATCATGATCTATTTATGATTAATCATCTTCATCTTCAAGAAACTGGTAATCGATCTATTATTCAATTACTTGATGCTAGAATATTTTTTCGTAAAGCTGAACTGATCAGCATACTTTGCATATATATGGACAAACCCTAGATTTATAATCCAAAAGGTAAATATTGTTGGGGAAAAGGCAAACCCTAGCAGACTGCATATGATTCTAGAAACCCTACTTTGCATGGTGAACACTTCAGTAATCACTACTGGGTTCCTATCTAATAAAAATAAATTCGAAATATATTTGATTTGATTTTTATTTAATTGAATGCGTGGATATTTTAATATTATGTTTATGTGAAAAATTCTCCTTTATTAAGTACTATTTAGAAATAGCTACTCTTGTCTCTTTTGGGATTCTGCACTATATAGAGTGGCCATCAGGATTTGATCATATGACCTCAGATCAATTAATTAAACACAGTATAATGTATATGTTAACTAATAAATGCATCACTATAGCCTACATGAGCAGTGTTACAGTGTGTGTGTATCCGTCTGTTTGATTATTCAACTTTTATGAATTAACAGACTATAATTAGCTGTAACTTCTTACAAAATAATTTCATAATTAAACTCATATTTTTAATATCTCTTCTACTATATATGCTTAAACAGTGTAGTAATATTATTCACTTCATATATATATATTTCTTTGTAAGAAATAAATTGCTTGAATATATACAAGTGATATGATTGCAACATTTTCATTTTTTACCATAACATTTTACTTAGATTTATTTATAGAAAGGTCTTGAAAATGGTCCCAACATTGATTAACTAACTAGCCAGAAAGAAACAGAAAAAAACTTTGTGAAACTAAGTATACCAATTGCAATGCATGAAGCTAATTATATGTGAGACACGATTTTGATGATCCGTCGATGTAACTAACTAATTAATCTGTCATTACTTAAACTGTTTTTTCGTGTTTAGGGTTATACTTAGAAATAGTAGTTAATATATAAGATGCTAATTAAAGGTATGCATTAGTATGTCTCTATGTATGGTTGAGAAGAGATCGAAAAGACAGTAATAAGTGTAAGCAATTTCGATTTGATGACATGCACATCTAGAAAATTAATTAGTTAGTTCTTTAAGCATAAAATTCCAACACCTTCATCGGAAAAATATTAGTGCGAATAGAAAGAAACGAATAATAAGCTTTGTGTCATCAAAAGCTTAATCGGAACAAGAATTTAAAGGAGCAATACGTCACGTACAAAGTTTGGATTGTAATGTTTTAAATTCCTTCGTAACATTCGTGTAAATTATTGAATCGTGTGTGTTAAGTACATGCATATCAGAAGATTTTTTGTACAATTGAATGTCAAAATGTTTATTCTTTTTACTCAGGTTATATATATATATATAGATATGATCAAACAAATTACTATTATTTTAACTTTTGATTTCTATAATAATCTATTTTCAGGTGGACATGGGCATGCATATATACAAGATTTTAAGCTCTCAAAATATGTGACGGACTCCCATTAATGGATATTGCTGCTGGATCAACTTCATTGATGCAGAATGCCTGAATATTCTCTAGCTAGAGCTCTGGTTTGGTTATGGTGATATATAGTTAATAAGAGCACAATTTATTATTTATATATATAGTTAAGAAAAGTAAAGATAATTAATTAATTAGTTAATATCTATCTATACATTGTCTAAGTTAAATGTACGTATTTCATTCTTGTTAATTTTGAAGATAAGTTTTGAACCAAACTTAATTACCCTTTAATTTATGTTTACATCATATCATTACGTTAAGTTTATATAAAGAGTTGGTATAAATATGTATAGTAAGTATGTGAAAGTTCCAAATAAGTACAAGATCAACTCAAAGGAAATGTGTTAGCAACATGAAATTGTCATTAAATCGAAATATAATTATTTGGTGATCAATATTGAATAAAGAAAATATAACTTCATTAACTGTAAGTAGCAAAACAACCTACATATATCATTGTTTTCTCTGAAAACCTGTATTTATATTAAATGGTTTTTGTTTATTGTTACGAGAAATATCAATTAAT
This sequence comes from Logfia minima, assembly GCA_963921325.1. NCBI lineage: Eukaryota > Viridiplantae > Streptophyta > Magnoliopsida > Asterales > Asteraceae > Logfia > Logfia minima. The sequence continues at coordinate 31,756,278 of OY992767.1, forward strand.
AGGTTATGGTTATCACTCAAGATAAATATCTATATCTATATATATATATATATAAACGTGTATGATTGAATGCGATAGTTGAGCTCTGTGATATATATATATCATTCTAAATATATCTCTCGATCTCTCTCTCTATATATATACAAAAATAAAATGAATTTAATGTGTATATACAGTGATGTGATAATTAGGTCCACTTATAGTACCATTGGATTCCTCCTGAATTCATTCATTAATGGAGACCCAATAGGACACCATTTTCTACTTATATCCTGATTGCTTCCCATAATTTCGTTCTTATGTTAATTTTTTCCCGGCCATTGTGAATGTGATAATACATAAAAACTTATAGCTCTAGCTTAGAATCTGTAAGTAACCATAAAACAAGTTTTAATCATTTCAACAAACATAACCCAATTTTAAGAATAATAAGATCCAATAAATGAGGAATCAACTTTTGCATACGTACAAGTCCATGTATTTACTACTGTAAATACAATACGTACATACGGTTATAGGGTTTTCGTAAGTGTAGTAAGCAATCCATATGTATATGAGTATTATTATATGTTTAAGAGACAACCCATTTAATATAATATTAAGAAGTGTCATTTAGTGATAGATCAGCTTAAAGACGTAATTATATAAAAAAGTCGTTGTATTCTGTATACTGGTTTTTATAGAAAGCTTGAGCTAACTCTTTAATATCAATAACTTCAACAATTATGTGCACAAAAAAAATATTGACTATAAAAAATAACTTTCTTAGTGCAGAGAACTCGACAAAAGCAGTCAAGTGACGATTTCTTTAACTACACATTGTAATTTTCATAACAATTATATGATTAAAAATGAACATTCAGCAGCTTATATGTTAAGATATTTAAAGTAACATACTAGTAATTGACTAACAAAATGATATATTTATATATATATATATATATATATATGTAATCGACTTTGAGGACAATTAAAAGAAAGCAATATTAAAAAATGAAAATTAAAGAATAGTAGTTTAACGTGGAAGGCGATAAATAAAGATTGAAATAAAAGATGCAACAAAAATGTGGAAGGCTCAAGTAATCGTGTAAATTTAAGCGTATAAAAATTTAACAATTCTTTTGTTTACAATTCAAAAGGTAATCAGTGTGTAGTGTGTACATTTATCTCCGTTTCATTTCATAGCCACTCGGTAAGATTATTCTATTACTGTATTTACTAGATGGATCAAACATAATAAATCTGATTTTTATGTACAAATTATGTTCAATCGAATGGGCTTTACCCCACATAGCTCCGTCCCTGATTTTCGATCAATGAAATATCGTGATCAACTCGACATATTCAAGAAGCTATACTTTAGGAGACGAGATCAAACTTTGTCCTTGCTTTGGATTTCAAGTCGCGTAAATATTATTGTAAATCTGAAACAGATTGATTATACTTCAATCCAAGTTCAACTACATTTAAAATTATGTAACCATTCATTTAGTAACTTGATAGTTAACAAGAATTGCAGCTTAAAAATCAATTAACTAATTAGATGTCGGTTAACAAGAATTCTGAAAGCAAAAGGTAGAAAGACGAATGTGTGTTTTCTTGTCTGTCATGTTATATAATTAAAAATATAATGTAGAAAATAAAAAGAGAAAATGAAGAAAAAACGTCAATGTACTCGCGAGATCGTAGGATTACGGCAATCAAAGATACGTGACTGGTACGTTTCAATAAATGTAGTTTTAGTACATACATCAACAGCATATATTTATGGTGAGTAACTTAAAGCATGCACGTGCGCGCGCTTTGGTCTACAAATCATGCTAATAATAAGAATGATTTATTAGTTGCAAGTATATTTGGTCCAAAACATTATGATTTCATTAACCTTAAAAATAATATGATCTCATTTCTATTAATCTATAGTCTAGAGTTTATCCACGTGACCTAATATATGTTACTCTCCTAAAGAAAAATTTATTAATTGTCTAAAGTAGAATCCATCTAACAACAGAATGTTTATTGGATTTTATGTTGAGTCTCAATTAACTTTAAAACAATTATAATATATTTATTTTATTTTTGCAATTAAAATTATATGTATAAAGAGTAAAACCGACTCTCTGACGGTATCGACTAGTTCATCGACTAACATGAAAGAGTTACACACACATATACTAGTTTTTAAATTCGTGTGTACATACCGACTATTAAATTTGTCTATTTTTATTATGAATTTAGACATATACAATGAAGTTTAAAAATATCAACATATTTTGTGATCATACTGTGGAGGAGACTAAGACACCAATTAAGTCAACTCTTTTATTGGATGTTAACTAAAAGTTAGATTTATGAGTATTGAATTTGTGTATGGTTACATTTTACATGTTAGCTTTTGATCTTTGTATGACAATTATTAATAAACTCATTATTGGAAAGTCATTAACAAAAACATTAATCAAATACCTTTGACCTCACTAAAATGCAAATAACTTTTGAGATCGTGATAAAGCAACGATTAAAAACATCTAAAATGCTTAAAATAATCTGTTCAATACAAATACACTAATTACGAAAGTTTTAAATATGGTATTCATGAAGAATTCTTATGTTACCAAAGCATATGATGAGAAAAATACATATGAACCAACGATATTACTAAACATTAAACTATATTGATTGATAAATTGTTTCAACCTATAAATTAAATACATCGATAACAAAAAGCCTATAATGTTGATGAAAATAAAAACAGTACACATTGCATCAAATGAAAATCGTAAATTGTTTTGTTGATGAAAAGTAAACACTTGTTGGAAAAAAAAGAAATATCATCATTAAACGATCAGTATATTGAACTACTAACTTTATAGTACCTATAAAAATAAATTAACCCCATTAAAGTTAATTAAACGTACAATAACAGACATACAACACTTAGCTACGTGTGTTAGTGTGTGTGATTATATTCAAATTAAAGTTATAAAAATTAATACTATATCTAACGACGGTCAATTGGATAAGCTAAAATACGAGTGTGTTCAAATTACTCTAACTTCATAAAATTTATCCGAAAAAACATCATAAATTAACGGAGTAATAAATTTCATATGAATAACGATATGTAATTAGTTGTTTCATTTTTACATTCATCAGTTGTTTATAGTAAACTACAATTTATATAAAATCTATTTACAGTAGTTTTGCAAGTTAATAGATACGGTCATAAGTAATTGATTTATACTTAACGTTGTATATGGGTTAACTGTAGTTAATCTAATTAAAAAGCACAAAAGTATTTTATATCAAATAATTTTAAATTAAACTGATTTAAGTATCTAGAAATATTAAAATGCATGAGTTTCATACTTAGAAAATAATACTTTCAACTTAAAGTATATTAAAAAACGAATAAAAAAATAAAGAAGAATAAACAATATGTAAATAAAAAGTAACAAATTAACCCACTAATTAACATATAATAAGCAAACTAACAATTGAATGCCTAATTGAAATAAACAATAACATTTATGTTATTCATTTGTAAAAACACTCATACTAATTTAGCAAAAGTTAGTGTCATGATAATAACATATAAAAATTAGGAAGCGTATGTTATGTAGCAGAGTCTCAAACAATCAACGTTGAATACGGATGAATCTAATGTATTATTTTTAAAGTAAATAATAAATCTCAAATAGAAAATGATCTTAAAGATATAGGTTTGATGGAAAGAAAATACAAGTTACGACACTTTAATATTAGAAGGTATTGATATGGATTTTAAATTAAATATTATTATAGTTGCTAAAATATAATTGTATTAGTTTAGTTAATTTTAAAATTCATGATTTAGTTTTCTTAACTTTACCCAATTTGAGAAAATCAGACAATTCTATTAGTCGATTGGATATTTCCTGACATCATCAACTGATTCTTATATTATATTTAAGATATATAGAGTATGGATCAAATAAGAACACTTCAAAAATAAGAACGGTAAGAACGCTTCAAATTTGCACTTATACTTCACAAAATCATTGGATTCACATTTGTATATCTTAAATATGCAAAGAAAAATGAATGAACATTTCTAAAAATGTATATAATTTGAGAAAAACGGTTGATGCACAATTCTACATTTTTCATCTAAAATCGTGCATCGATCGTTTTTTCGATTTTTATGCATTTATAAGAAGCGCATCTATTATTCTCCACATATTTGAGATGTATGAATGTGAATCTATTGATTTATGGGATACATTTGCGGATATGAAGCGTTCTTACCGGTTCTTATTTTTAAGGTGTTCTTATTGAAACTCTACCATATATATACATATATCTATATAGAGGGTTGATCAATGGAGAATGAGTAATCTTAAGGGAAAGGGGAAACTAATATGGGCCGTTAGATCAACTCGTTAACATTCATCACGATGAATGTTAGTTATTAGTCTATCATTCTAATGAATGTTATTTAAAAATATTTTGTCAAGTGATATTATGATTTAACATTTATCGTGATAAATGTTAACAATTTATTAAATAAATATTCATCAAATAATCTTATGACTTAAAAAGGAAATTCATCCATAAATATATACTATATAGCATCGATTTTGATTTATATTTATTGGTAAAAATAATTTTTTGTTGACAATTTGGTTGGTAAAGGTAACTTGACAAATATTTTTAAATTAATATTCATTAGAATGAATGATAACTAACATTCACCGTGATGAATGTTAATGAGCGCTCAAGATTACCTATTACCTCTGGATCATCCCTTTCTATATATATATATATATACAAACACCCATATTTTGAGACCCTATAATTAAGAGGCTGAGTAATCCATCACCTTGCCCACCCATAAAGACAACCATAAAATATATATATATATATATATATTTTATTAATGAATTGTAGTTTTTCATAAGAAAAATCAAATAATAATACAGATGTATTTCGTTTAGATTAAGTTATTGTAAAACTATACACATGTATTTCGATTGTACTTATTTTGAAACCAAAAAAGTACAAATAAACAGCCAACAATTGGTCAAAAGAGCATAAATGCACAATTGTAAAGGACTTTCATGCATCAAATCCATTTGAGTCCCTACAAAGACAATGACAATATGAAAAGTGTTGTCATAATAATTTTTTAGGGACAAACCATGTCAAATAACCCCTTATCCCCACCCTTCCCTCATCTCAAAACGATATCTAGTACACTTCCCTCATTCATCACGTATCAATCAAACCCTTTAAGCATTTTTAGTTTTCCTAAAATAACTTCATCTACATTTGCTCCAATTCAAATAAAAAGCAATAAATGTAACAAAAATTCTGATCTTTTTGCTCATTTCATACGAAAATGGATTTACGCATCATGTATTGTTTGGTCTCGTGTTTGAAATGCGCGTGGAATAGAATTTAAACACATCGTCACATGTAAGTCTTGAAGGAGGACCACCTTATCGTGAAGTTGTAGCATTCGTTGAAGGAAATGAAAGATTCCTTAACACATGTAGCGTTGTATGAGTTAATACATGTTCTTTCTTTTTTTGGTTTTAAGCCATGGCTATTTGCTTTTACCAACAGTGAGACATTTGCATGTTGCTTGTCTATGAGGATGCTACAGTAGTGTTTGAATATGGGTCAAACAATTTGATTTTAAAATCTATGGGTCTAAAGATGACTCAAAATAGTCTGATTTGAAAAGGCAGGTATGTAACTATCCTAAGAAAACTGATCACTGAGATAAATTTAAAATTTAACATTAACAACCCATGATCACAATTCACAGAAATCAAGATTAACCAATGTATCCCAACCATGCTTGCGAACGCGTACTTATATGTAAGTGTTTTAGTGATAAAGAGAGACCACATTTATTCTGGAACCAGAGTGCGAATAAGTAGTGATATCACATGAAAGTGAGGGGATCTAAAGATGTTCCCTTTATCAAACTGGAGCTAATGCAGATATCTGAACGGAAATAATCTGTTTTATAATTCACGGAGTCACATCGTTCCTCATTAACATCACATCACTATATGATCAACATTCTGATCCATCTTAATTTACCTTTCTGTGAGAAAATCGTATGCACCAGTTTGCTATAATGAATTTTCTGACCATTGTAAATTATTTTCTGTTCAGACCCGTATAATAGAGGTCAAAGGAACATAAAGAGGCAAATCATCTGTGACGTCCAATGTTCTTACATACACACTTTTATCTTATATGCAAAAATGCAAATTTATGTCTGCGTGTAAAACATTAGAGCTTATGTGTCACTAAAAGCAAATGCGTGTGGACATTTAGGATCGTTCCTAAAGATGAAGTTTCAGTATCATCATCATCGTAAGAACAGGAGGGTGATTGGATGTGCGTTTTAAAATTGATTAACATGAAGAATCAGAATAAGGCAACTAGTTTTCTTTCAATTTCTTACAGATCCTAAATAATTGGAAAATCAGAGTCATAATCAGTTTAAAGATACTTCCAAACAGCCCTTCCTAATAGGTTTAGTTTGTTCACCTGTAGGTTATGAAGAAGTAGCTCGAGTGAGATTGTAATTGGTGTTTCTTGCTAACCTTAAGCAATTACACCTTCCTTTCTCCTTTAAGGAGAAAAAAATATATATCATATTACATATGAAAGCTGGTATGTAAATAACATACTGAAAATGAATCCACTAGTTTGGAAGAACAAGTTAAAGAGAAAAATGTGATAGGAAGACTGTCTAATCCATATTTAGAGCGAAAGAATTTCCAGCAAATTAAATGTTCAGAAAAAAATGAAGATCAGGATTTATGAGAGTGTGAGATATTCTCGTCATGATATTATATGCATGCCGTCATTCTTACCCAGTTAACCTTTACAAATCAGCAACTAAAATACAGAGCAAAAGAAAGAGCAAAAATACCTACTAAAGTGAGCCCTTTGAGTGGTAACAAAAACTAGCCTCATATGAAGTTACAAAAAATAATTTGTATAGATTAAATAGTGCTCGTATTGTTAAAGAATTTAGCATTAATAAATTATAAGTAATAGATTGACCAGGAGTACAGTACATTAAGATTAGAAATAAAAAACTTTGAGACGGGGATTAGTAACCTGCAAAACATAGTCGAAGGTTATACAATCGTCAATAGAGGTGTCAATTTTGACCCATTTACTTATGCAGTTCTAACGGTTAATAAAGGTCAGATAAGGAAAATTCTGAAAAGCAAACAGGTCAAATGGGTTGAACATAACCCCAAAGTTCAAATGGGTCGAACAGGTCAAACTAACCCCAAAGTTATCAATACAGTAAACCTCCCAAATGTTTGTGTGTAAAGTAGATTTTCTTTTTTATCAATCAAAACCTCACTTTATTGTGAAAGACCTGAGTAGGTCGTTCTCCCATGTGTAATCATGTGTGACCCACTAACTATATGTACAAAATTTATAAGTTTCACACAAAAAGTGTTTTGGGTCAACCCAAAATGATAGGTACCAATGAAATATCGGTTTTGATGCATTAAACAACACTGCGACCCACGGATTTTGCCACCTCTATCTGTTTTAACCAGGAATAAAACCATGTTACCAACATATACTTCTTAATTATGTACCCAACAACACAATAGATCTGCAACCATTAGTCATAACCAGGAATGAAACCATGTTACCAACATATATTTCTTAATAATGTACCAAAAACCACGACAGATATGCAACTAATACTCATAAATAGATTTGCACGCCCTAAGAAAATAGTACAGTGGAATCAAGAAGAGAAAGTTTGTATCAATGAAATCGCTTCCACAAAGCATTTAACATCAATGAAATGATAGGACCATTTGATACAAAGTCCAATCTTGATTCTTTCGTTTTACTGCACGTATCGCCTTCTTTATCGTAAATAATTGTATAATTTGAGCTGCTTATGTCCCTAAAGTAGCAGAATTTATCATCACCATAATTATATGTCTCCTGTGTATTCCCCACTCCACTAACCACCGAACTTCCCTTCACAAGCATTGAGCCCTGACCATTTTGTAAATTTTCAAGAACACTAGATGAAGATTTAGCACCCGAATTATCGACCTTTTTCTGATTGAACCCTAAAGTAATATTTGCAACCGAAATATAGCTTCCGTCTCCTTTCTCCACTGTATCCGAGTCTATGTAAAACAGAAACGATTTTAAAGATTCTGTTAAATGAACAGAAGATGGCTTCTTCACGCTATCATTGAACCCGATTATCTGTTTAACAATCTGTGAATCTGCATTTTTTGCCATCACCATAATATTACTGTAGCTAAAATCTTGAGTTGACTCGGTTACTATCTTACCAAGTGAAGATTGTACCCACCCCGTTGACTTTATTGACCTCGTGACATTAGTAATAAACGTTCCATTCAAACCCGTGTAATTAGAGACTACAGAAACATGAAGAGGCGATATATTTTGTTTCAAAAGTTTACCACTCGTCGTCTCACTCTTCTTATCTATCCATACGTGCAAATTAGCATCTACGAACCAACAATTTAACGCGTTTGTGACACTGAAAGTAAAATCATGGGATTTCCCACTCAGAATTGTTCCTAAAAATGGAGTTACCTCAATATCATACGTAGGAAGATCAAATGACCCAATACCAGTAATCGGTCTCCATAATAACGGATTAACACCCCCCGTGTAAACTACTGTAAAAGGCCAGACTGCACCAATTACACCACCATCTAAACTTACCACAACCTCCCTAAACGGCCCGTTACCAGGGAAACCAGTCAAATTATTATCCGAAATATACTCATTAGGAACATTCGTGGGCCAAAACTCATCGTTTTCATGAAATGAAACATACACTTCAAGAACAGCCCTATATGCATTTTGTGGAATCACAAATGCTTTCGACTGTACATCAGTCGAATTCTGTATTGGAAACCACAACCCATCATTCAACGGTAAATTTCTCGAAATGGGTATGATCAAATCAGCCCATTCGTTGCCTAATTGGCCTGAACCAACTGGAAAATTTTTAGATTTCTGATTCTCAACAGGATAAAAATGAATACTAACGTTGACATGATATATACCAGTATAAGTACTATCAACAATATTCCCTAAAAAAACATCAAGTGTTTGATTATGTTTCATAAGTAAAGAATAATACTTACTAATATCTTTCTTAACAGTCCAAACAATCCCAGTAGCTCTGGGTTCAGCAGTGCAGCTTCTAAGCAGCTCAACACCACTTAACCAAACACCAAAAATTCTATCAAATTGTTTGCCTTTACACGTGGCAGTCCATTCAAGAACAATTGTGTCAAAGTTAGTTGATGGGCAGTTGGATGGTGGGGAGTATGGAGCAGAAACTGGTGGACTTCCATAAGTATATCCAAAATCATGTTGTAAGATAAGGGTTGAGCAAGGTTTTGTGTTGGGTAGTTTGATTGGTTTTGTGACTTCAAAGTAAGTGGTTGGTGGGATGTTGTTGTCGGTGGTGGGGTCGGAGGTCAAGTGTGGCCGGAAAGTGTTTTTGCCGGTGGCGATGAGAGACAAAGAGAGAATGGTGAGGAGGAGAGAGGGGACGGTGGAAACCATGGTAGCTGTGAAAAACAATGTGATGGAAGTGTTGGAGATTTGAGATTAAAAAGGTTGTTGAAATAAACAGCTGTATTTGATGGTGGTTGGTTTGGTTTGGATATACTATGTAATTTAAAATTATTTATCTCCGGTCTCCTTTTTTGTTAAAATCGATATCTATATTTTAGTGCTTATTTCAATTTATAATTGGTTTGACTTTACTCATTAATATAGTTCTAAATGTTATATTTTGAAAAATAAATATAATAAATATTTATTATGTTTTCAATAAATATTAATATAATAAATATTTTGCTAAATTAATTACTTAAAATGCAACATTCCACTAAAAAAACTCTATATGCTTTAAATTGGTTTATCTGTTTCAAGTGACCAGTCTTTTGTTGTTATCAGGTTTTGTTTGTTTTTGAATTTGAATATAATTTAATCATTTAATAGGTAGATTTTATCGAAAGAGTGAAGATAAGCTATTGTGAAGCAATCTAAAAAAGAGAATGATCGCGAATAGATTTATTCATGATTTCAATAATCTATAAATATTTAATACTTCAAAGTTAAGTTTTGTGACTATGATCATCAATTCTTAAAGTAGCAAATAATCACATTATTAATTATAGTGTTTCTTACGTCACAATAATTATAGCTCCAACTTCCCAAATGTCGGTCACTCCTTTTTCGAATACTACACAAACACCTGCACTGAATAATCTACTGCATTTGATCAAAAAGACTAACGATTTTATACGTGTTCAAAAACTTACCTACTTCATATGATATTTGACAAATGTCTTGCACTTTTGATCGCTTCTCTTCACAATAAATTTTGCTACGTGTCGCAATCATTTTGTTGGTCAAATATATAGTTTAAGAACATGGATCATCTTTCATTAGAAAAATACCATGTTAAGGATGTACATCTATAAAAAGTTTATAAAGATAGTGTTGAACAGCATTTACCCATGTAAAAATAATGGACCTTAAAGTGATCCATTTTCGATGGTACAGTCAATTTATGTTCAATTTTTTAATCTTGAATAGAGTTAGTTAACTAGTCATTGGAACACTTTTGGTCTATTCAACTGCTTTCTTACATTAACAATTCACAAATGGTGTATTAATTTACTTGGTAAGCAAACATGAAACTTTAAGCAGTTATATAAATGAGAAAATCCATCAGTTCAGTCTTGAAAGTAGACCAGAATCACCACTCAGAAAGAAAACTTCCAATGGTTTATATGAAGATGAAGATGATGAGGCAACCGTTGATCCAAATCTGTATGTAGGTTGAAGTATTTTGCTTCCTTTCGGACACGGAACCGTTAAAATCCTGGGTCCTGTCCTCATTTGCCAAATCTGCAAAATTTATGCATCAGTATCTGAACGGGTCTGCCGGCTTGGGTAGCAGGTAAATTTTGGTGCATATTGGAACGGGCCGACTCAGGTTGGCCGACTAAGTGACCCGCAAACACTTTTTTGTTCATCTTCTTTTTAACATAATACTATTCACAAAATGTGATTATGAAAGTAAATTCAATCGAACTTCTTTCAGAAAAGCAGTTTTAGAAGTTTTTATTAAACATTTGAGTATGCTGCAAGTGACTTTCAACCAGTGTCCTCTAAAGTAAAATCTTTTAGCACTTACCTTAACCCATTTGATCTATTAGAGACCAAACACGACCCATATAGGGGACACGATTTCCGGCTGTAATAGAATCTTACCTCAACAATGCCCTTTCGAGGGGCATGAATAGCGAGACATAGACAATAATCATTCTTTACATGTGTGTGAGGTCCTGCAGCGTCTTTATTAACAAGTCTTTCAACAAAAAGACAGTTAGCATCCCGATACCCCTGAAAAGGAGCTTTAGGTCTCAAAAGACAAAAATAAACAAATGATGAGCATGTATTAAGAAATTAGGCATACCTTCCATAAGCGGACAACCACAAGGGCTCGAGTGTCCAATAGCATAATACGACCAAGTGAATCTGTTATTGCAGCTAAAGTCCCGCTAGGCGATAAGGTTAGCTTCTCTCCTTTTCTTGGGTGATCTTTTAAGCATGTAAGAGGTAAAGCTGCACGAGTTTGAAAATCCACAAAGTCCGCTTTAGCTACAACTATTACAAGCGTGTTTTACAGTAATTTTATAGCAGAAACGCAGGCATAGTCAAATATTGAAACCACTGCAAACTGATTAAACAACATGTTTGGGTGTGCATTTTGGAAGATATAATGTGATATTGAATGATTGTAATCAGATAATCAACTGTAACAAAACATGGTGCATGAGGCAGTGTTTGAATTAGGCTGCTTAAAAATACAACAATCGCTTAAAATATCAATTTGACCCCTAAAAATCAGATAATCACTTTCAAAACACATATCCTAATTGCTTGAGATAAAGAGCTCAAATTTTCCATTTTTATATGAGCCCATGTGAGACTTAAGAATAAACCAGACCTCGAGCAAATGGTTGTGGCTTCGGTTCGGGCTTTTTTGTTGGTTGGGGGCTTCTCCATACCAATTTGGAGAAAGATGCTATGGTTGAAAAGGTTGCAGGGACAACCTTTGACAGAATGGCCCCCACAAAAGACCTACTTCGATCTTCAGAAAGCCTTTGAGGAAAACAAAATAACTAGTAAAGCACCATGCAAATCACTTCTGAAAAAGGTTATATAAGAAACCGATGCTTGCTAACCTGAATGCTGAAATTGCAGCATCGACACCAATTGTTACAGCACAATAGTAGCGATCACTTGACTGCTCAACAATAAAAGCAGCTGAATTCAAATACCATATTAACTTCAGATACTCTCCAAAATGTATTGAGTAACACGTTCGCAATGGACATTATTGTGTAAGTCTTATCATGCACCCATGATAAGGGATGTTTGGATTAGCAGTTTGAAAGTACATTTTGTAAGACATCCAAACTAATAAAGGGGTGTTAGAACAAGCAATTCAAACTTTCACCTAAATCTACAACAATTTTTCTAAACTTTATTTCCTAATTACTTGTCGTCAAAGCAATCAGAAGTTTTTGTAAGAAAACTGATAATCACTATACAATTACCTAGCTATTCCTAACTTTAAGCACCTAATTCTCTGATTCTGATTCTAAGAAGTCACAATAGTCACTTTTAAAACGCACATCCTTACACCCACTTAGCTATCCAGGGAAAAGAATTTGCTACATTTGTTGTCTATGCTAAGTTCTACTTCCAATTTTTAGCCTTACTTTCCGATAATCTATGAGCTTTCATCTCATTAAGATTAGTAAAAAATCAATACTTCCCCTATGTAAGTAGCTACCTGTAATTCCAGAAGAGGAGGTGGCATGACACCAGTGACAGCAGCATCAACACACGAACCGTATTTATTAACATTCCAAACTTGGTAAGGAATACGAGCAAACGAGTTTTCAGATTCGTCTGAATCTTTATCTGCCGATGACTGATTCCAAAACCGATTTTGAGTTTCTTGATACCATTGCTGGAGTACCCTCTGCATGTCAAGCACAATTTACTTCACCACAATGATGTTTGCCTAATTATCATAAAGCATTCAAATAAGCACTAAAAGACATTCCAATCAACCTTCACGATTATATGACATACCTGAATGTCAGATCCATCAAAACGAGCAATTATGCCTGGCATAACAACACACACTTCCTCAAAAGATGATGTATCTTCAGTAATGTCTCGCTTAGTACCACGCACTCTTAATCTTAGTATCCGTCCAGGATATACAAGCTGCAAGAGTATTTTGGAGATTGAAGGAAGGTAGTAATCAATTATTAAAAAATGAGAATCCTTTTTCAAAGTTCAAATAGAGGTGGCAAAATGGCCCGGATGGGCAATGGGTCAAAAGAAGCAATAGTATGACGGGCCATATTGGTTGCCTCAAACCACTTTTTCACCCTAAAAATCTAGTTTTTATACATAATTTGATTATCAAGTAAGATAACAAACATTATTTAATTTCAATAGTAACCTAATTCTCCGATAAAAGGATTTAGGATGCTTTATGCATTAGAAATACATTGTGGACGACTTTTGAAACCCTGCATTTCAACATCGGGCTATTTTTATATTTGCCCGTTTGACCTGTTACAGACAACACATACCCTGAATAGACCAACTAATAAGAAAACGGGTCAAAATTGCCACCTCTAGATTTCACTAATCAATGGAGAAGAGTATTGGAACTCTCAAAATTGCCACTAATCAATGGAGAAGAGTAGAACTTTCATATTGTTTTAGCTCAATTTCACTTCATTCAAGACAACATTTTGGTCTATATAGTATCTTCATTTAAACAATTGTGCATTAATATAACATCATATACAATGTAATTAACGTAAGCCAATCAAATTGAGATAACATACAGACATACATACCTGTTTATGAATAAGATCGCCAGAAAGTGAGTAAATCAACAAGTAACCACAAGATGTACCAATAGCAATAACCCTAATATCATCAAACACCAACCACTCAAGTGCAGATACATATTCCGCTTCAATTGGTGATAAATTGGGTCGGATCTTGACCAGAAAAGTAGCTGGAGCGGAAGCATGAGACCATTCGAGAACAAGAAGGAAGTAACGGTTAGCGATTGCTAACGAATTTGTATCGAGTGAACAAAGGAGATTAGGGTTATCGAGCCAGGCTTCTTTTCCTGCACCTAATTCAGTTAGATCAACAGTTGCTATTGTTCCTAGATCTGTTAAGTGTGTTGTTCTTCGAGCCATGTTGAATTAGGGTTTGTATTTAGGAATTGTTGTAAAAAAGATTAGAATTGGGGAAGAAATCAATGGAGACAGAATTTGGTGATGAAGCAGCAGGATGATTAAACGGAAATTTCCGAGGTTGTGATTGCGAATTTTTATGATTTGGGTCGGGCACCATCAAATTATGAAATTTAGAGCTTATTTGGAAAGTATAAACAAATAATCAAATACACATGGAGCTTCTTTGGAAAGTATAAATAACGACCTTAAAATCTTTTTCATAATAAGGAAAGCAGCTTATCTCTTCAATTTTACTGCTTGCAAAAATGCTTCAACAAAACCCTTCTTCCATCTCTAAAACCCTAAACCCCTCCTATTTCTCCTCGTTCAAATCTACTTATCCCCTAACAAAATTCTCCAACCCTGTTTACAAAACCTTAAGCATTCCAATTCACTCTCAATCTCCTAAAATCCCAAAACCTTCTTTATCAATCAAGTCTTCATTTTTTCAGCCACAAAAGAATCCATCTTCTTGCAGACCAGATGTTCGATCATATGCCGGCCGTAGCAAGAAAAAAACAGGAGGTACCTCCACCGGTCGTATCGAAGGAAATGCCGAATTACGCAGAGAAGCCAAACGAAATGCTAGAAGAAAGAGCAAACAGCTGGCTGAAAACCTGTTTTATAGGCTCAAAAATCCTCATGGGAATTATCCTAATAACTTTTCAGAAGATGAGTTGCAGATGATCGGCTTAGGGTATGATAGAATGGTTCAGTTTATGGAGAAAGATGACCCAAACCTTAAGCACCCGTATGATTGGTACAAGTATGGTGAGTTCGGGCCATATTCGTGGCGTGGGGTAGTTCTAGGAGAGCCGATTAGGGGCCGGTTTTCAGATGAAAACGTGACTTTGATTGGTGAAGTTAGGGATCAAGAAGAGTGGGAAAAGATTGAACAGTTTGAAATGAGTCAAGATTTTGGGCAGAGGTTGCAGTCGTTGGATAAAAGCATCGGCTTTAGATACTTTTGGGTGTTTGTTAGGCATCCTAAATGGAGAGTTTCAGAACTTCCTTGGGAGCAATGGACTCTTGTTAGTGAAGTTGTGGTTGAAGCTGATAAAAAACAGAGATTGGATAAGTGGAATTTGATGGGTAGGCTTGGGAATAGAACAAGATCTTTGATTACAAATTGTGCAGCATGGATGAGGCCTGATATTATTTATGTAAAGAGACCAGTTTATCAATGTAGATTTGAACCTCAAGATGAGTTTTTTAAGTCAATGACGCCTTTGCTTGATCCTGAAACTGAACAAGATTTTATGTGTCAGTTGGAAGGTGATGATGGTAGGGTGGAAATGTGTACTTATTTTGGTGGATTGTGTAAGATTTTGAGAGTGAACCCGAAAGCTTTTGTGGATGATGTGGTTAAGGCGTTTGAGAAAGCGAATGATGAAAGGAGGTCAAAGTGTTTGGAGTTTTTACTTGGGAATCATCCGATTGAGTTGCTTCATCCGTATACAAAGGAATGGAAGGCTAAGCTGGAAGAAGAGGAGTTGGGTTGTGATGCACCAGATGAGAATGATGATGGTGATGCACCAGATGAAGTTTTGGATTGGGTTGAAGACGGGGATGATGATGATGATGATGATGAAGATGATATAGTGTTGGATGCAGAACTTGATGAAATAGAAGAAGAAGAAGAAGAAGATGATGATGATGATGATGATGATGATGATGATGATGATGATGATGATGATGATGATGATGAAGATGAAGATGACGGTGGTGATGAAATGGAAGAAGACGAGAAGTATTGGGAAGAAGAGTTTAAGAAGGCAGTAAATAGTAACGAAGAAATGGAAGTTGTGGCAAGGAGAAGTGTGAAAATGACTAATAAGTTGTATGAGAAGCAAGCACAGATGATGGAAGAGAAACAAATGAAGAAGAAAGTAGAAGAGAATGTTGAGGATGAACTAGCAACAAGACGTGGTAGGCCAAAAATAAGTCCAGAAGAGTGGAAGCAATTGGGTTATGGTCCGAGGATGAAGAAGATCAAGAAGAGTAGGATTCCACCAGGTCAATTCTTGAGAGCTGCGGTGAGACCTTTCTTGTACAAAAATCTTGTTAAAGAGATTGTTTTGACAAGACATGCGATAGTAGAAGGTGAGATTGGTGGAGGGAAGAAGAAATGAACTGTGGTATAAGTCCATTGCATTATTCATCATCATCATACAATATATAATCTGGAAATTTAGTGCAACCGAGTTCTGGTTTATTTTTTCTGTTGCATTTGAATTATTTGACAATTGGTGAAAGTGATGTCTGGGGCTAGATATGATCAGTGTTGTAAAAAGTCGGCCAACTAGTTGGGTTTTGGGACCGATTCGACTCGATTAGGTCAAACTTGGTCAAACTAGTCAGTCAACGGGTTAAAATCGGTCAAAGTCAAAGTCAGATTAATGTTTCTAGACAATTATGTTTATCTATGTTTACGGTTCTTTTCTATATTTACGTTGAAATTTTGTTTATATATAAAAAAAAAAAAAAAAAAAAAAAAAAACTAAAATGTCCAATTCGATTAGTTCCCGATTAGTCTCCGTCTTGACCGATTAGTACCTACAAGGTCTCAGCCGACTAGTCTCCGACTAACACCTTTTACAACCTTGAATATGATCATGTTACTTGAGGTTGAATGACTCCAAGTCCAAACTTATCAAATTCAAGTTCGTGTTCCAACTCTCTTATCTGCAAGTGCTAATGTACAGGTCAATTTAGGGCAATAAGTCGAGCATTTATCAAGTTTATTTTCGCTCTCTTGGATTAATCTAAATCAATATCAGGTTTCTAATGGATAAGTTAGAGGTAACCAAACTCGGCTCAAATCTTTCTCCACTTTGCATCATGGAAGCTTTTTACTAGTACCTTATCCACACATAAATTGAACAAACTTATCAGAACTAAAGAAACCTTTGTTTAAACTAGTTATACTGAAACTACCATCATGTCATAGATACAAAGTCTACTTAGGTAGAGCCCTCTGTATATATAAGAGCAAGTCAAAAACGTAGACTAGTCATCAGATCCTATGAAAATTTTTTCTTCATGCATCAAAGTAGTCCTCGGGAAGATGAAACTTCAATCCAATAGCCTGTAACCACATATGTACAAAAAAAAAATTGAAGATTTGAATACAAGTCCTCTTTTTTATTAGTAGAAATGGAAGATGTGATCTATACTCTATACCTCTGCAAACTTCTTGTCAGCATCACTGTGATCATCTATTCTTCCGGCAGCATCACCGACATAAAATGACCTATATAATGAAAATATGATATGAACATCAAACGATTATCAAAAACAGACAAGCAAATTCAATTCATAACCATAATGGCATTTTGTTTGGAACTGCCAATAATTTAGTAGTGGTGGCATTTTCAGCCCATTCACCCAAAAACTGGATCAGTTTTGGTTATGTTTGGTCTCTAACGGCTCAAATTGGTTAAGCTAAAGGACTTAACTAAGAAAATAAACGAATCAAATGGGTCGAACAGAAAGTTATCTGAAATCATTCAAAAACATGGAAAACCTCCTACATCATTTTATTTGAAAGTTGGATTGTTATTGCAATAATATTAGTTTCTGTAATCAAATTTACTAAGTTAGGAAGTATTATTTATAAAGTGAAATACTTAAGGTAAAATAAAAGGTTTGCTGCTCAGCCCAACCTAATCTCCCGTTTTTATCCCAACCTATTTTGACATGTAACCCTAACCACCCTTTTCTGCCACCTCTGGTATATAAAAATTTTGAAAGAAGAAGAATACTGATCCATATCGATTTCAATTCCAGAGTTGAATTGTTGTTGCATGATGCGCCACATTCCAGTTTGTGGTTTGCGGAAAGGGTCCTCTTCTTTACCTTTACTTACACCACACGCAATGAAAACCTAAATACATGTTTCTCAAGTTCAGTTGTCTTTTCAGATTATTGAACCTATCAGCCAAAAAGATTGACAACCACCTGAACTGGGACCTCCACGAGCTTAATGAAACTGTTGAGTCTTCCAATTTTAGAATCCACAGCTGCCTGTCTTTTGTTCTTCCAGCGCTCGATATTTGCTTCATTTGTGAAGATAACCTGCTCGAATCGAAGATACAAGACGTTGTATATTAAGTAGACTGCTGAGAAGGATTCTAAACTTTGAAAAAAGAGGAAAATTGCAAACCAGTTTGTAGCCATCATTGTACAGGCTCTGCAACTTCTTTGGTATCGAAGCATACATAAGAGACCAAGCATTTGCACCTACCCTGTTATTATATATACATAAGAGCTAATTAATATCCAAAATATACACAATATAGAATGAAATTCAAAAGCTGAAGTCAAAAGAATATGTACCTTTGAACCGATGTTTTTGCAAGACATCCATCAAAATCAAAAGCGGCAACTTTTTTGGAATCGTGGAGGCCCTCATCCTACAAATTATATGATTGATTGTTATAAGTTCCAGCAATGCCATAACTCGTTGACTTTGAAAACCCGGTTAACTGAAAAAAACTAACCCGTTCAAGATATATGATGGTCCGGAACGCCTTCCATTTTGAAGGTAATGTTGCATCCTAATACAAGAAAATAATCATAAGCGGTTACAGTTGCAGACAAGTAACGGTAAGGTTTAGAACTTATCTTAACTGATGACTGATCTTACCTTGTAATTCTCCTTGACATCGCTAGCTGCAAAGGCTACCTCTAGTCCAATGTCCTTATCAGAAGAATCGGATTTCTAAAAATGGAAAGTTAAAGCTATCATCAAAACACCCTGATATACATAATAATTCTGAAAAGAACAAAAGAGCTAGAAAGCGGAGGTATAAGATATAGTCCAAATTATAAAGGGATTTACGCAATATAGTTTAGAACAAAGACAAATTTTGTTTTCTAATTGGAAGAAAAGACAATACACTTGCTATACTACTTCAGCTTGAGTTAAAATAAAGGAAATTTGAACAGGTATAAGAACATTATTTTTTTGAGCTCAAAATAGATCTGAGGAAGAACTGAATCAACATGGCAATCAGAACTAGACAATCATTAGCAAGTTAACGCACCATATGTATTAAAGAATAATTCATATTGGAAAGTTTTGTCCACCACAAGTCTAGATCACTCGAATAATGATCTTGATACCTTTTCAGTCTTCTGGCTCCGGCCCTGCAGCTCCATTTCATAATCTTCATTCGACTGTCACAAACCAAAACAAGCCAATAACAATGTCATGAGCTTTTAATATACTTTAAATATTGAACTAACATAATGACCATAAACATTTAACTAATCTCAAGCCCATAACAAAATCATTTACAAAAATATTGACGAGAGGTGCAGGAGATAAAGACAGAAGGCCCTAAAGTGACCATTTGATCTTTCTTTCTTTTCACAATCCTTTATTTAGTAGAATTACAATACATCTTATTTCTGAAGGATAGAACCAAGTAGAAAAAACCACCTACTATACCTAAAATAAGTGTAAGAAATGCATACAGAGAATCAACTAGAAAAAACCTACCTGAACACCTAATAAAGTGTAAGTAACGCAAAGTTGCATACAGTGTGTATTTATAAGCAGCATATAGTAAGCACACCTTCTTAGAAGATTGACCCCCTTCTGTAACCAGTTTCTTCAACTTTTCTTGGTCACTAACCTGGACAAGCAAAGAATAAAACTCAAAGATATTATCAGATATGGTCCTGGATTCTCTAAACTAACAATTGAAGAATTAAAAGGTTTTGAACAGAATATAGAAGAATAAAAAAGATTTATCAATATTAATTAAAAAAGCAAACAGAAAGAAGCAAACAAATTCATTTATATAGAAGACGAAGTGTTTTGCTTCACTTTCAACTTTAACAAAATGATTGCCGACCAAACAAACTAGACCAATGTTAAGATCTCTTTCAACAACTTTAGTGATGGTATAACATCACATAATTTTGTAGTCCTAAAACAGAGAAACAAGTATTATGTGGAAAAAGGGATCAAATAAATACACAATCAGTAGCTACCATATATAAACAGAACAAACTTAAGTTCACCTTAAGTTCTGAAAACCCATCTATTGATTCTGCTGAAACCAGGTCTACATCTAGAGGGAAGAAGCAGTCTAAATGATGCCATTTAGTGTTTTCAAAGCCTCGAGGGTCCCAACTCCTATATCCCAATCTTATAGACTTGGAATCGATCTTCTCGGAGCATTTCTTGCATGAAGATCTTCCTGACTTTGCATACTCCACGACAACCTTAATACAAGTCAAGAAGACATTGCAAAATAAGTAAAGTGGTTTGTATTAAAAGGTTAGATACAAACAATATTTACAAAAAAGTACAAGAACAAGTGATATAAAGATATTAGAACATAATACTATACTTTTTCGTTTGTTACTTTCTTTTTCTGTTGCCCAGATTCCTCGTCTTCATCAGTCTATAAACAAAAAGAATAATCACATGAATGTCATCAGTTTCCTCAAGATATAAAGAAGTGAATAACATACCATAAATTACACAACTGAAAAAACCATAATACGTTGACAAGAAAAACATGACATCTCTCTACCTTTAATTTCTTTGAATCCCTTTTGTCAAACTCGGTCTCATTATCTCCTTCTCGCTGTTTCAGAATAATAGCAATTAGGTAATCAACATCACTAACCATGGTAGCCCTATATACTCCTCAAGTACATATAGTTGATGACTGATCTTACCTTGTAATTCTCCTTGACATCGCTAGCTGCAAAGGCTACCTCTAGTCCAATGTCCTTATCAGAAGAATCAGATTTCTAAAAATGGAAAGTTAAAGCTATCATCAAAACACCCTGATATACATAATAATTCTGAAAAGAACAAAAGAGCTAGAAAGCGTAGGTATAAGATATAGTCCAAATTATAAAGGGATTTACGCAATATAGTTTAGAACAAAGACAAATTTTGTTTTCTAATTGGAAGAAAAGACAATACACTTGCTATACTACTTCAGCTTGAGTTAAAATAAAGGAAATTTGAACAGGTATAAGAACATTATTTTTTTGAGCTCAAAATAGATCTGAGGAAGAACTGAATCAACATGGCAATCAGAACTAGACAATCATTAGCAAGTTAACGCACCATATATATTAAAGAATAATTCATATTGGAAATTTTTGTCCACCATAAGTCTAGATCACTCGAATAATGATCTTGATACCTTTTCAGTCTTCTGGCTCCGGCCCTGCAGCTCCATTTCATCATCTTCATTCGACTGTCACAAACCAAAACAAGCCAATAACAATGTCATGAGCTTTTAATATACTTTAAATATTGAACTAACATAATGACCATAAACATTTAACTAACCTCAAGCCCATAACAAAATCATTTACAAAAATATTGACGAGAGGTGCAGGAGATAAAGACAGAAGGCCCTAAAGTGACCATTTGATCTTTCTTTCTTTTCACAATCCTTTATTTAGTAGAATTACAATACATCTTATTTCTAAAGGATGAACCAAGTAGAAAAAACCACCTACTATACCTAAAATAAGTGTAAGAATGCATACAGAGAATCAACTAGAAAAAACCTACCTGAACACCTAATAAAGTGTAAGTAACGCATAGTTGCATACAGTGTGTATTTATAAGCAGCATATAGTAAGCATACCTTCTTAGAAGATTGACCCCCTTCTGTAACCAGTTTCTTCAACTTTTCTTGGTCACTAACCTGGACAAGCAAAGGATAAAACTCAAAGATATTATCAGATATGGTCCTGGATTCTCTAAACTAACAATTGAAGAATTAAAAGGTTTTGAACAGAATATAGAAGAATAAAAAAGATTTATCAATATTAATTAAAAAAGCAAACAGAAAGAAGCAAACAAATTCATTTATATAGAAGACGAAGTGTTTTGCTTCACTTTCAACTTTAACAAAATGATTGCCGACCAAACAAACTAGACCAATGTTAAGATCTCTTTCAACAACTTTAGTGATGGTATAACATCACATAATTTTGTAGTCCTAAAACAGAGAAACAAGTATTATGTGGAAAAAGGGATCAAATAAATACACAATCAGTAGCTACCATATATAAACAGAACAAACTTAAGTTCACCTTAAGTTCTGAAAACCCATCTATTGATTCTGCTGAAACCAGGTCTGCATCTAGAGGGAAGAAGCAGTCTAAATGATGCCATTTAGTGTTTTCAAAGCCTCGAGGGTCCCAACTCCTATATCCCAATCTTATAGACTTGGAATCGATCTTCTCGGAGCATTTCTTGCATGAAGATCTTCCTGACTTTGCATACTCCACGACAACCTTAATACAAGTCAAGAAGACATTGCAAAATAAGTAAAGTGGTTTGTATTAAAAAGTTAGATACAAACAATATTTACAAAAAAGTACAAGAACAAGTGATATAAAGATATTAGAACATAATACTATACTTTTTCGTTTGTTACTTTCTTTTTCTGTTGCCCAGATTCCTCGTCTTCATCAGTCTATAAACAAAAAGAATAATCACATGAATGTCATCAGTTTCCTCAAGATATAAAGAAGTGAATAACATACCATAAATTACACAACTGAAAAAACCATAATACGTTGACAAGAAAAACATGACATCTCTCTACCTTTAGTTTCTTTGAATCCCTTTTGTCAAACTCGGTCTCACTATCTCCTTCTCGCTGTTTCAGAATAATAGCAATTAGGTAATCAACATCACTAACCATGGTAGCCCTATATACTCCTCAAGTACATATAGTTGAAGAATATCAATCAGAACTCAATTTTTGTTTGCCAGTTGAATATATAAATGTCACACATTGATATTTCAAAAATTCAGAAGTAAAAAGGATTCAGTAATCAGAAGCATCCTAAAAAACCGATATACAGCTACAAAATTATTACAAAGACATAAAACAAACCCAAGAGCAATGATAACAGGTTATATCTTACTTAAAATCTCGTCAAGCACGTACGCAGGGAAGTACTACCCCCATTCAAGTAGCGTGTACAACAGCTTACCCCCATTGCTGGGTTCAGGTGAGGTAAATACCGGTTCTGTAATATAAAAAGGAATTTGCTAAACATAGCCCTAAGGGCTATATTTTAGATATTCGGACATGCATTGTTTTGTTCTACTCTGATGATAACCATCTCACTAACTTGTGAATAACCACCTCACCCACCTTGATGTACCATCATTTAGCAAAATCCTTAATAAAAATATCACAAAATCTTCACAGTGAAGTTCTCCATGACTTTTTTGTTTTGTATCGACACCAACATTCCCGTAAAGTTTAGTTTCCAACAACATATAGATTGCAAAAATACAATGTAACTATTTTAAGGTGTAAAAGTGATGTTAAGGTTCGTTCTCACCGAACCTCTTTGTTTACACGCGAACCCAACTCTATATATAGCATATATATTCATATAGATATATAATGTATACCTTTGCAGAAGGTTGATCCCCTTCACTCACAATCTGCTTCAACTTATCCTGATCACTTCCCTAAACAGTAACAGTAAAATAATACACAGCTCAAAACAAAATAAAACATAATGTGATAACATTGAGCTAACCAATAAACTACACAAATTAACATAATTAAAAAATACCGTTAGTTCTGAGAATCCTTCAATTGTTTCAACCGCAGGAACCAACACAGAGTCCATAGAAAAGAAGCAGTTGAAATGATGCCATTTAGTGTTATCATAGCCCCTAGGGTCCTTAATCTTCAACCCTAACCTCAGAGATTTCGAATCAATCTTTTCGGAACATTTTTTGCACGACGATTTACCTGATTTTGCGTACTCCGCTATTATCTTCGTTAAAGAAGGGGATGACATTGATGCGTAGAAATTGAATGTTAGGAAGTTAGGGTTTCTAGAAAATAATGAAATGCGATGATTAAAGGCTAAAAACATATAGTAGTGGTGCTGTATCGATCAATGATATTTGTGTAGTAAAGTAAAGGGAATATTGCATATATGTCTTTTGCCACCTTGGTTTGGCCGTTTTACCCGTTTTGTCCTAAAAATTTTGTCGCTTTTGTCCCTATGATTTTCCATTTTCCTCGCGTTTGTCCTTCCGTCCAAATTCGATTAAATATCTCCGCTAAGCCTAACAAAATGACCAATATGCCCCTTCATCTTCCGAATCCCCGAATCATAACATCATACTCACGGGTGTTTTGGTTATGTGTTAGAGAAGATATATGTTGTGGATAATTTAAGAGGGCATGCTAGTGATGTAGAAATAAAGTGAACGGGTAACGATGATGATTTTTTCGTTAAATGGATTTACAGGTTGGTTGAAAAGAATGGAAATGGTGTTGTACTGTTGCAGGAGTGAAAAGGGGAAAAGAAAGAGATGAGGTGGGGCCTAGTTCTGTTTTATTTTCAATAATTATTAATGAAGGGTGTTTAAGTCATTAGAGATAACTTAAACGGAGAAAATAACCGAAAATGAATAGAAGGACAAACGAGACAAAATTGAAAAATCATAAGGACGGAAACTGCGCCTAAAATAAAAGTTGCAATTTTCCCTAAAATAAAAAGGTAGCGTTATATTTGAGTTTGATTGAGGGTATAGGGTTTTTGGCCGTGTTGCGAGGTCAGTGGATTGTGTCCGAGTTCCCACTACTCCGTACTATTTAGTAATTATAGTGAGGTACTCGTATTTCTTAGTGAAAATTAAAGCACGCGGAATAGTAACGTTATTTTTATAGTATATTGTGAGAACATTTTTATTGAAAAATTAAAGGAGTCGATAACACTATTTTGACAGTGTTATGAAATTTTTTTTAGAAAAAATTAATTAATTTAATAAATTGAAACAAATAATAAAATAAATAATATAAAAAAAATATATTCATTAAAATAAAACTTACATATTAAAGGTCTTAAAAATCATAATTAGATGACAATAATTTAAAATTCCTAAAAATTAAAAACGCGTTAAACAAATTATAATCAAGCGTCTCCAAATCCTGATCCATCACCCGATCCAGATTCCAGGCTGAAGTTCCACTTCATCCTCTCATAAACATTCGCCTTTTCCATAAACCTTGAAGCTGAACTCTGAATTTTGTTGATTCCACAAATCCTGATCCATCTGTCTTCTCCCGACAAGTGTTCAGTCGGCATCAACAAAATTCAGAGTGCAGCTTCAAGCTCCTTCAACATATTAGACATAGTTGTAACCAATGATCTGTACTAAAATTTATTTTAATTTAGTAATAAAAGAATTAGTAAGTCATCAACATGTGAGATTCCTTGTAGTCGTAGTGGCAATCTCAGCAGTTGAAAATCCATTATGACTATGATTATCTCCAAGGTATTATCACAAAGCTAACTGAAAAATTACAATTACCATTCATCCATTTAATAATGATGTATGTTTGATGTTCAAAAATAAACATTCACATGAAAAATGGTACGGTAGAGTTAATTGAAAATTCAAAAATGAAAGTTAGAACATTTTTTCGAGGACATATTATTACATATCAACTTTTTATATAACAAAATTTTATAAATATTAGTCCAAATTATATAAATGTGAGTTATTAGAAAGCAAGGAATCTAAAGAATAATAAAATAAATGAATAATAACTAAATTAAAAATTATGTTCCATAGCATGAAGAGTAGATTAAATATTTCGCATGTTGAAAATTGTAAGTTGAAAAATGGGAAGCTAAATGTTTTATAAGGGTTATATATTAACTTTGAAGACAGAAGGATATGGGGTGCGGGAAAAATATCTAAAAATTGAACTGTAACTAATAAAACTGAAATAAACAAAATGAGATACGAAATTGAAAAACTCTGACCATAAAATCGGAAGTATATGATTTTCATTCTAGTTTGTTTCTGGTCAAAAATAAAAGTAAACCGACCTATGATATACTCAAGTATTGGAAGTTACTATCGAGTAGTCTAATTTCAGAACGAATCAAGTTTGTATCAAGTTAAATTTGATTTTGAGGTTGATTGAATTTAGTTTTTATACGATTCACGGTAAAAAGGTGGACTTGAATCATATTGTGAGTTTGTGCTCAGTATGAATTATTCAAGTCTTAAGTAATATTCATGTGAGTACATATATACAAGTTTTACCATATGTGCTCATGAGAAACGTATTCAATGAACTCAATAATTGTTATAAATATAAAATATGCATTCTTTATACCTTAAAAATAAATTTTACATACTTAAAATTGTATAATAAAATAGTAAATATTTTTATTTGGTAAAAATGTTAGGTTTGTTAGATACATGTTATAATATGTTCCAAAAACACTTATAGAAAGGCTTGTAGTGAACCTCGCTCGAGTCCATGTGGCCACCAAGATGAATCACCATCACTATGGGTGAAGCATCCTAATAGTTCACCGTCAATAGCGGAGAAAGAGGGTATTGGAGAGTGCTCAACTAACCATACAAAATTTAGGTAATACTTCGTTTTGGTAACCATAACAAATCTAAATGGTTAATTATCAAGTAATATTTTTGTTTGTTCGTTAGTCATTTAAACTATAGTTGTTCCTTCTTTGAAATTGTTGGATCATTAACATCAATAGAATTATTGAATTGGTAGAGATTGTTGACAGAAATTATTCAAATAAGAGAATAGATTATTGGTAATTGTTGAAACAAGGATATTTCAACTTAAATTATACAAACTATGAATGAATATTATTATTGAACCTTAATAAATGGATGACAGGCACTTTCTAACCTATAGACATATTTGATAAAAAAAAATAACTTAATTTAATACTAATTGAAAACAATATCAAACTAAATCTAGATAAATATTAATTAAATATAGTTATTAATCAACCCTAACAAATTTAAACAATATCTCTAAAATACATGTTTTAATACGCCCTCACAGAAAGACACTTTAAAAGCAGTTGCTCGTTTGTCTTACTTTTTTTTCTTGCACTGGATGTATTGACTTGCTTTAATAAATATTATTCTCGAATATTAATAAATAGATTACAAGAACCTTTGTTTATAGGCCTAGACATTCTTGTAAACAAGTAACTTAACCTAATACTAATTGAAAATAATATTTATCGTTACTATTTATAAGGTATATATCCCCTTTAACTTTAATGTCGACTGTCCGTCCCTGTCCACCGAGTCAAGGTGACATAACTAGAATAGACTGGAAGTGGTACCCACACATTTTTTTTCTTTCTGAATGAGAAGGATATAAAAAACTAAAAAGAAAAGCTTAAGAAGATGGCAATGAGAGAGGAAAAGGTGAAGTTTAACCTTTATCTTTTTGTATGTGTAGGCTAAAAGAAGACGTACCTTATTTTGAATTTTATTTGCTGACCTTTTCATTTTTAAGTTAAGCTCAATAGTTAAATATTACAAATTAAATACTAAGTTAAACTTTGTTCAATATATTTATATATAAAAATGTACTTTTTAAAATTATTTGTTTTATTTAATACAATTATAATTTTATTAAATTTAATATTTTTATTATAAGTATTATGTATTGCAACCAAAGAATAAAGATTAAAATTGAAATGAGATTTAACAATGTTAGTCGTGTTTAGTTATAAGTTATGACAGTTCTAGTATTTTGATAGTTGCGATAAGTTGTGTTAACGTAATAATCAGTTGTGCATGACTTACACTTATAATTACAAATACTTAAAAGAATACCAAATTAGACATCTTTATTTCTTTGCAAAGACTTTATTCGGCGAACAAAACCTATAAATCGTAAGACATATGTTACATAAAATAACTTCTAAAATTTATCTTTAAATCACCAAATACATTCTACTTTATTGTGTTTCATTTCTAAACTTTGTATTACGTATTGTTATGTATCATTTTATTTCAGTTTTAACCTTAACTTACTTTGACTAATTTCACCGACCTAATTTTTTTTGAATGTATTTGATTTACTTAAGAAAATCAGTATGAATATAAAATTGATAGTAAGGTAGATTGTGAGTGAGAATCACTTTCAAATCTATTTTCTCTTCAATTTTAAAGAACTCTTATTTTGAGGCTTTAATACTCACGCTCGCAAAACTTAATATATTATTCCCCTTCATATCCGTACCCTTCCTTTCAAACTCACCGACCAAGCACACCCAATTAATTCCCAGTTCACTCTCCATCTTCCTGATCTCTTGAAAACCCTAATCTTGATCTCCATTTTCAATGGATCCATACCTGGAACAAAAATTACGAGACGAAGTGCTTTACCTCCATTCTCTATGGCACCATTCCCCTGTTTCAACCTCACAGCAACCAAACACCAATTTACAACCTTTCAATTCCACCCATTTCAAAAAACCCAAAAAGAAAAAGCCCAAATTTAAACAACCCAAAAAAGTCGGCAACTTTTCCGGCAAAGAATGGCCGGTAAAACCTCTTCCGGCCGACCCTCCGGTAACCCAATCCGGCTGGCCGGAATTAAAACTTAAACCAAACCCACAACCAATTCGTTTACCCACAGCGCAAGATATAGAGAAACACAATTGGAATCAAGTCCAACTTAAGGCGTTGAATGCTGCTAAAGAGTTTTTTTCAACCAATTGTGAAGAAAGTGATGATGATGATGATGACATGGATGATAATGATGATGATGGTATGGATGATAATGAAGAAGGGGATTATAAGTTTGATTTTTTCTGGAATTTGTTTAATGGGGATGAAGAATTTAAGGGTTATTATGTGAAACATTGTGGTGGTGGAGGTGAGTTTACCTGTTTGGTATGTGGTGGAGCAAATGAGAAAAAACAGAAAAGGTTTAAAGATTGTATTGCGTTGGTTCAACATTCAGTTTCCATTGCGAAAACGAAGAAAAAATGGTCTCATAGAGCTTATGGAAAAGTTATTTGTAAAGTTCTAGAGTGGGATATTGATAGGCTTCCTTCTTCAATTGTTGCGGAACATAAAGCTAGTGAATTACAGGTGTAATGTGATAAACTCTTAATTTTGTTGTCAAAGCTCTAGAATCGATTAACAAGGTTATGGTATATTTGCAGGGAAATGATGTTAATGCTAATAAAGATGTTTGCATTGCTGCTTGCAATGAGGGTTTAAACAAGAATATGGGTAATGATCATTTGAATGGAAAAGCTAATGATGTTACAGAAACGGTTGATGGTGAATCTATGGTTTATGAGGTTAGTGATATATATAATTTACTAAATCATAACAGTCATGGATTCGTACATTTTCAATTGGTTTCATGAACTAATTGTATTAGTAAGCTTGTATGTTGCACCAATTACATAAGATTATGTCAGATTATTGATATTGTGGATCTGAATGCATTTGAAGATGATAATTCTGATTCTGTTGATGGTGCACTCATGGTTCTGTGTTGTTAGTGATGTTCAAATATCATCTGGACATATGTAAATGCGATAAAGATTGAGTTAAGGACGGTCAAGTTAGGTTTCAGTGATGTTAATGGTGATAGGTGGATCCACATGCATCCAAAAATTTTACATGACAAAAGCTCTAATTAGGTGATTCTGAAACTATTAGCATAACCAGACAGTCTGTATAGGTCTGCTGAAATTTACAAATCGTCATTTCTTTTCAGGGATGGAATCTTTTTAATTAATTATTTATCTTAATGTTTTCAAAAGCACCTATTGCTACAAGAACTGGAAACTAGCCCCTTTCTCGCCGCCTGTCACTGTTATGCCACTGAGTGCCTGTTTAGTCCCTATTCATTGAACCATATAAATCTCTGTGTTCTCTTTGTATATGATTGGTCATCTGTTGCTTGCCATCCACAATACTTGCTGACAAACTTGTGCCATCAAATCGTCTTTGGCAATGAAATCGTTGTTGTTTCTTTGCAGGTGGTTTCAGTAGTAGCAAACGTAGAAGAAGAAAATAACAGGAATCAGGTCCTGAATGAAGCAGAAGGGAACACAGGGGGTGCTGTCAACAATCTTGTGAGGATTGCATTAAATTCTATCAGAAATTTTTATTAAATTCTTTTTATCATTTCTCCTTTGTGATGTAATTTCATGTTTTGGGTGTGGCAAATGTTATATCTCTAACGGGTCAAAGGGGTATAACAAAAAAAGTTAGCTACAGAATTGGTGGCTCTGATCGCTAGAAAGTTAATCATATTTGATATACTAAATGTTGATATAAAAAAGTTAAGAAATTTTGGATATTTCATATAGATCCCAGCCTGACCCGGCCGTACATAGAAAATACCCATTTGACCCGTTACCCAACCTGCTTGACCCACCATTTTGTCTCCTATAGTAGTGTACATGTGTTTAACTAGTTTTTTAGACATGTGGGCAACGGGCTCCTTCCTATTGTGCAACAGGGCCTTTGACAATAATTTGTTTATATAGTGCAGGAACCTGTCATCAACAATGGTGCTGGAAGCAGCACCTGTAAGAAAGTAGAAGATGTTGAGGAACAAATTTAGTTTCAGACTAACTGATGAGAACCAAGAGTCATGACCAGTTATGTGTAAATATGTGGTTTCAAATGAATTAAGAAGTTGGTGCTGTAATGTAATTATGCATCGAGGTGCTGCTTAGAATTTGTATATGCTGTCACTCATATGTGACTCTACAATTGATCATTATTTTTTTTAAGAAGTTTAAAGCGCACTTGTCTGTGATCTCTTTATGTAGATTGCAATACATATGAATTGGGAAAGCATAATTGACTAAATGACTAATTGTTGTGCGTTCGAGGAATTTGTGTTGTGAACTCGTTGGGCGAATTGTTGAAAACAGATGGCTATTAAAAAAATGAAGGATATATGATTCCTTGTTGCTGTTTTACTGCTTGTTGCTGTTACTGTTTTTGTTGATGTCTATAGCACTTTCGTGCAGTTTTTATGTTGTAAAATGCATATTTATGGTTGTTTTTGGTGCTCTTTTTTACAGTTTTTAGCTGCTGCTTCTACTGCTGTTTTTTAGTGCAGAAATATGGAACGGTTTTTAGCTGAAGCTTCTTTTTATGCCCTGTAACACAAATTGCTGGATTCGCCACTGGACATAGTGAGGTTGCAACATCAGGTTTATGCCATGTGCCTTCTTGCATGTGTGCTACTTCATATTATTTTGTCCATGTCTTTGTGCTAGTATATAACCGGTTCAGTTTCCAATTTTTCATCGTTATAGCTGTAGGTTGGGTCCGTTACTATTTTAGGCTTTTAGCTAATAAATTTTTATGCCGTTAGTAACACGTAATTTATTAAAATGACTATTTTGAACAACTAGGACCACCAATGAAAGAAAACGACATAATATATATACGTTGCATGTTTAACGCACTTGTGAGATTATGTATGGAGATTAATATATAGTATTATCTGTGCAAAGAATCACATCATAATAAAGCGATGTTTGGAAAAAGGTTGTTGAAAGCTTTATACCTATGCCTGCTAGTATAAGTGATCGACCAGAGCTCGAGTGTTTCCTTAAAACTTATTACAAACCCGCCCGCTGTTATAACTAAAGTATTCAACAACTGGGAGAAAACATAAGACCAAAACGAACACCTGAACATATGTTCACATACATGTGTTAAAACTTAAAGCATACTATGAGGAAGCTGTTTTAAGCTAGTACTAAAGCTTGCAGCTGCTCGAAAACATATAAGCCTAAACGGCATTGAGGATGAGTCCAATGGTCGGCAAACGGCTTCTATAAAAACCAAAAACAAATATTCTAACACATGGCTGCACCCACCACCACTTATTCAAACAAAACTCTCTTAACTAACTCGCTGACCAACATAGTGTCAGCAGTTGATGCGAGCTAAACAAGGGGAAAAAAGGAACTTCTTGCACACGAGTTGTGACCATGACCCACCATCAAAGCCATTTTATGGCTCTGGTGGTGGGTCATTGGAGGATGATGGAATATCCATATTCAGAAGTTGAGTAACTCCCATTTTGATATCTCTTCTCTTACTCCACTCATGTAAAGAAAGATTCAATTTTTTGGATGCCACTAGCAGCTCCACCCCCTGTACTGGTGTCAAAATGTCTATAATACCCTTGAGGACATTCAACCTCAACATGTCTGCTTCTATCAAGATATTATACAAATCAAGGGCATGAGTGTCCATGACTTTCTCCACAACCTCACCTTGGCTCGACTCTCCTACTTGTGTGCAATCATTTGCTAGCGACACTAGTGGCTCATCGGCTACACTCTCCTGCACACACGGTGTCGTAATCAAATTTAGTAATGTTTGTATACAATATATGCGGTTTATAAAAGCTATACTACCATTTCATTAAATTTACACAAGGATTCAAAAGATTTGGCTTAGAGGGTTTAACTGACCCTAGTGGAGACACATTGGCTCTGTCCCTGGCTGCTATGCATTTTACGCGGATCTATCATTTTTATTGGGTACGCACTATAATAACATGTCTTTATAAGATGTTATAACTTATTTTTTATTTCGTTTTAGTATGTTAACTAGTGTTGGGTGCAAATACATATCCTACGTCGGAAACATAAAGAGACAAAAACTTGTATATAAATCATGGGTTACTTCCTCTATTACCAATTGGTTTTAGAATGGAATCCCATCTGGGCTTATATACCGGGTTTCGGACAAGTAGGGCTGAAAAAGGTCTTGATACGTACAATAGAAGTCAGACCCTCTAGATGCAAAATATGGAATAGTAGTGTATGCCTGTAAGCTTGCCATACGAGAGGTGATCTTATCTTCATCCTTGACAGTTTTGGCATGGAGATCATCTATGCTTTTAAGTTGAGAGCTCGATATTTCTCCCAAGTTTCCATGTCTAATACCTTCAAGAAACTCAGTATAGTGCGCGTTTAGCTGGGACCCGCATAATGCATAAACAAGCCGAATGCCCAAGGAAGGCCTGCAGCCACCGATCCAAAGATTCGAGTTTTCAAAAGTGGACCCCCATGCTGGAGCCAAGAAGGAAGGGCCATCATGTTTAGCCAGTTGGGCTCGAGCAGTGTTGTAGTTTTCAAAATGATTGATGCTTTTCTTGGTTATTAGTTGTAGGTAGTCGATATCGGTTGGGTAGTGGGTGAGTGCTTGGAGTAATTCATCAAGATCGAGCCGCTGTTGAGCCATCCAATTCTGAAAGCAGCATATGGACTGTTGGTGGTGCACTTGTTTTGCCATGTTTTTGTAACCATATATGTATATGATGTTGTAGGTTACAAGGGAATTTAGGAACGACTCTCTACTTCCCACGCACACTGGTCAGCTTATGAAAAGAAGTGGATATATATTAAACAAAAAGGGACGCAAAAGCGGGTGAAAAAGCCAAAGTGGAATCTCCGAAAGGGCAAAATTAATATATGATGAATGAGCATAATTTGTGTAGGGGCCATCTACAATAATATTGTATCAATTAACTTGTACGATTTCTATTGTATATTTTGATGGCAAAAACATGAGCAGATCTACAAGAGCGCATGTGAGACACCTCGATTATAATATCCAAACCCGCCTTACCCAACACAAACAACATATCATGTACAATCCCGGAGTATATATATGTTTTGTATCTAGTAAGACATGAACTAAAGATATTTATTGATGGATTACTCTCTGTCGTTAGGCTAAATGTCTGTTTTACACACATATATATATACATAGGGAAATGATTCAAAAGGAAGCTTCAAATTCCGAAGGAGGGAAGCAAATCTCAGCCATTGATTTCATCATTCATAACATTCATTCCAGATGAATGTTGACTCATATTTTGTTATTATACATCCATGAATGTTACTTGACATCATTTCTTAATGAATTTTTAGTGATAACATTCACTCATAAATGATATAATCAGTGTATAATAACATATATGAGTTAATATTTATCATGAATTAATATTTTACTTATATTAAGTTGAAATTTTAAGTAATATTCATCACAAATGAATGGTAAATGTCGATTTTAAAAGTTTTTGGTTTAAAACATAAAATTATAACAACATTGTTTGATTAAATGATGTATATAATCGATTCATTTATATTTCAACCTTTAATTTGATGAATCTTGCTTGAAAATTATGTTTTGATGATAAATGAGTAGTTTCTTCTCTCTTTTTTTTTTTTTCTTCCCTCTTAATCCCCGTATGTATATTAATTATATATTATATAGCCTATAAACCAAAACCGATATTCTTTACTATATTGTGAAGATGACCATTGTGATCAAGAGCTTGTCAGTGATTCTGCTTTATTTTAGTATAAGAAGGAACTTATTGCTTTGATCTCTGAGTAGAATTATTGACTAGCAATTTTAGTTCATATAAACACGTATACAGTGATTGGTTATAAGTTTAGTTGAAGCAAATTAATGTGGTAATTTTCATAAAGATCTAAATGGGCAGCCAAAACTATTAAAGTTGGTACGATGGATAAAAGATACATCAAATTAATGGTCCCCAAACAAGGTGGTATGATGGATAAAACTTAAAAAGTTTTCAGAAAATGGGTGTTTTCCGTTAAATTTTTTTAGAAAAATGGAATATCCAACGTTTCATATTATAACTAAAGCAATGATTCTCAATTTTTTACTTTTTTACTTTACAATCTATTTTTACTTTTTAAAAAATTTCAAAACCTTTTAAACTTAAAACAGTTCCAAAATTAAAAGATGCAATAAAATTTAAACATATCTTCTAAATTTTCAACACTTTCTAAAAAAAAAACACTTTTAACTTTTCATAAAATTTGAGACGGAAAATTGTGAAAAAAAATTCACAACTAAACATACCTTTACGGTTTTGAGAAATACTAGCATTTGTACCTTATCTCATGTAGAGGTGCACGAAACTGGTTTGGGGCTCAAACCGAACCGGTTTGGGCCAACAGTGGTCAAAACCGGTTTGGACTCAAACCGGTTCGATTCGGCAAAAGTCCAAACCGGTTTGTCCAACTGAAGCAAACCAGTTTTGAAACTAATTTGGGTGAAACCAGTTTTAAACAGGGCAAAATCGGTTTTTGCAAACCGGTAAAGGGCTACCCGCCGATAGGTTTAGCCTATCCACCGGATAACACCTTTTTGTTAAAAAAAAATTGATCATAAATGTGCTATCCACCGAATAAAACCTTTCTGATCAAAATATCAACTTCAAAAAATAAAATACAAAATGTACAAAACACGTTTTTGGAACAATTTTATCGTTTATTCTCATTTAAACTAACAGTGTGAAATTAATAATATATCTTCAAACATAAAAACATAAACGAAAGTCTTCGAGTCGTCGTCGTTTATATAATCTTCTTCATAAGCCATGTTGTGTAACTCTTCTTCATAAGCAAGCTCTTGCGAGGTAACTAGTATCGACGATCCCATTTCAATCTCTTGCTCATGTATTACTTGCTCAACTGTTACTATTCCCCTTTGAGTGGTGAATTGTTTTATATCCGTTTAATGCCATCGAGATAGTCTTTCAAACAAATACATACTTCCACCGACAAAGAGGTGAGTTTGGTTCTTTTGGTGAAATAACCCAACTACTAACCGAAAAAGTGTACTCTAAAGCTACTGTAAAAGCTTGGACGGTTAATGGATCATGGGTCATAGTGGCTATAATCGGAAATTGAGATTCATGTTCTTTCCATCAAGCCAAAAAATTCAAATTATTAAACTCTTCAATAGTGAAGTATGTCAAAAAGTCATAACCAATATACCTTCCTTGTTCACTACTAGGAGTGGTTGATCGAGCTCTTTTGGTATTCTTATTTCTCAAAGTGTTATATAATCACATCATTTCGTTATTGGCGTACAAACTTGATCTGGATGCCCCCTCATTTTGAATACCGTCATGAAGAGATGTTGAACCATACTTTGACAAATAGACATTAAACAAGCTTGCAAAAATTTTGTTAAAATTTGAGATTTCATTTGCCGTGAAATCCGGGTCTTCCTCTAACAAAGCCAAATCGTAAGAAATGTTTTGAAGTAAAGTTTCAATCCCACCAACATTTAAAATTGGGTTCAAAGCGGCAAACAAGTTATAATGGGAGACATTTTTGTAAAATATTTATTTAATTTGACTTTTATTGGTTGTAGTATCTGTCAAATATGTCGCCCCTCATTTCAAACTCGTTTATTTTGGAACACATTAAAAATATTTATTTTAACACTAAACAATTAGTTGTATAATAAACACCTGACAAAAAAGTAGTTGCTTGTTTAAAACCAATAAGCATTTCGGTAATTAGTTGGATAGTATGCCAACTCGACTTTGGAAAAGGTGTAACCTGATTATGTTCCGCAAGATGATCATGAAACATTTTTAAAGTTAATTTTTGTCGTAAATCACTTTCAAACATCTCCATCTAGTAGGTACGCCCAATTCAGACCTAACTTAAGGGAATTCGAAAGGACACAAAATTTCATATATTTATGGTATTTATCGTTGCTTGAACTAAAAATATCACGTAACATTTTTTTAACCAAGTTAATGATATGTGCAACACATTGACTATGAAAAAACACCATTGGAAACTTGTTTATATTTTAGTTTTAATTGTCCGACGGTGGCGGTGTTATTGGATGCATTATCAAAAGATATAGAAAATAATTTTCCTTCTAATTTAAAACATTTTTATCACATAATCTAAAATTTTATATAAATTATTACCGGTATGCGGATATCCAAATAATTCAAAGTGCAATTGTACGCTTCATCATTCGCCACGTATTGGGATTAACCTAATGAGCGGTAACACAAATGTACGAATCCGGTGAACCATGTGGAACATCACAAGTTAAATTTATATCGGTTTCTATATTTTGAAAAGCTAAAATCATTTCATTTTTAGCAATTTTTCACATTTTAATAACATTTCTTATGAGAGTCGAACGGCTTACATGTGTATAACAAGGTTGGAACGTTTCTTAAATGAGTTTCGTCAACTGTGGGTTGTCGAAGTGGTCAAAAAACAACCTTTCTTGAATCAAGTATTTCGCCATCCTATCCTGCCGCAAACTCGCTTCGTATTGCCAAATAATAGCATCATTCGTCATTATTGTTTGATCATGCCCCATCCCATATTTCACCACTTTGTAATAGAGGTTTGAATGATTTTTCAAATTAGTATTTCTGGTTTCCTTAAAAAAATTTGCATCGAGCTTTTCTAGGACTACTCGATATTTCACACAAGTCGTAATTGCACCAAATATATGGGTTTCTTTTCGTCGCCATGACGGAAAAAATTGTAGCATTACTATACGATTTTCCAACACCGACGGAAGATTGTAATTACCCACATGATGATGTCATTGCGTTTGAGAGTTGAGAGTATATGTTGCGTTTTTGCAGTTTGAGATTGTTTTATAATTTAACAAAGCTTTTGAGTGTTGTAACTGAAGCTCAACATCTAATACACGTATATGCCATGAAAATGGACAAAAGGCTCCCAAAAAACACCAAAAAAGAGTCAAAAACTCATTCAAACGGGTATATAGCTATTTTTAGCGGCTAGAAATCCATACATGTGCAAACCGGTTTGGCTCAAATAAGTTTGAGCCAAACCAGTTTCCGATTTACAGACCGATTTCAATTTGTAAATTGATTTGGATATGCACGTCTAATCCCATGTTATATTTCAATAAACAATATTGTATAAGTTTAGTTAGGTTCTCAAACGTAATAAGTTGGATAAACATTTTTCGAATCTATATGAGGGGACAACATTTGAGAAGTTGGTCGTACAATGTTATAGGTGTTGATTTTTCTAAAAGAAAATTACAATTTTTGTCCATCAAAATTACAAATATTTACAAGATTAATTACTTCTTTTACGTTTGCACCATGCAAGACCCATGCACGGATGATATCTATATAATTAGTTTTTATTTTAGTCTAACACATAAAAGTAGGTGCAGTTGATTGTACCAAATAGTCTAGCACATAGAAGTACAGACAATAATATTAAAATTATTTAAGCTAATTAGTTTATAATCAGACTACTCGTATTAAGTCTAATCATGGGACGTTGGCGAAACGACAAACACGTGTACGAGAACAAAAAAGATGTTATGGAACAGAGTCCGATCAAAAGATGAGATACAAGATGTGGCAAGTTGTGTTGGGTTGGGTAGGTTCAGTGCATGTATGTAACAAACTAGGGTTATTGTCCCGCTTTGCTAGGATGACATGTATTGTATGCCATGATTCTATTCACATGCTCAAAATATTTCACAATATTAAGTTTTGTACTTTGTATTGTAACATGTCAACAATAAAAGGATTTTTCAACTTTATATGAAAAGAGAATATAAGATTATATACATATATATATATATAGTATACGTATTTATAATAACTTAAACATAATCGTGTGACATATAAGTTTATAGAATATATATCATGATCAAATATACATGAAAATTATGATAATATTTATAAAGTGAATGATGATTTTACATGTTTGAATGTTAATCATTAAAACGTACGTATTTACTGTAAATAAAATTTTAAAAATATTGTTTTTTTAATTGAAAGTGCTAAAACTGAAAAACTATTTTAATTGTTTTTATTGCAATAGTTGCATCTTTTATGATCATACTAACAAGTATCTATTTTATATTTGAAAGACATGTATAATGTCAACTATGGCGAATGTATGGATCGCAACTCTAATTAATGAGAAACTATCATAATAATTATGTGCGATGAAGAAATTTTTTTGAATATATTTAATTTAGATTTACAAATACATAGAACATGAAGGCAGTTTTATTTCCGTCATTCCACTATGTCATATGTATTATTAGGATAGGATTTTGCCTTATCTAACTTTCAATCGACTATCTATATTGAAATAACTTGAATTTCACATCTATATATTAATGCGTTGCGTTTTTCATATCTTGATATTTAATTATTAGTTTATCTATTAAAAGTAATAATAATTTTAAACCGCGCTACAACGCACGAATAAAAATAATTCGTTTTCAACGTGATAAATCACGTTGTAGTTTATAACGGAAGAAAACAAATTTTAAACAAAATACACGGCTTACTTTTACATAAAACGTACAACATGACTCTGTCATGTTAAAAAGCAACTTCAGACGATCTTAGTACTCTTTTTACATAAGACAGGAAAAATACTAGTGTTAAATTATATATCCCTTAGCTAGTTTTAATACGGCAACAAAGAAAAGACCAAGATTTGAGACCAGAGGAAAGATGTTTGGACCACGAGGAAGTTAGACGGCATCAAAGCCGGCTAAACTAGTACCATGAGCACCCACACAAATGGTTCAAACTCCAAAGATGCCATTTTCATGTAGTACAAAATTCATTCTATGTATACTTAAATATTCATAAACTCAATCTCACTTCCCATTGTGCTGCTTATGATTTGGTAAACTTTACATTACAATCTTTTGTTTGTCCATATTGCTTGTCATGTAGGCATGTGGCAATTTAAAACTAGACAGAAGTTGTATAGAGGACAAAGCAACATCGTGTATTAATTTTATTTAAATTAATAGGTTAATTAAGGCTACACCAAGGTTGTAATTAACTTTATGTTGTAGGAACAAAATTGAAAGACAAATTGAGTTTTATTGCTAATAGTAAATAACAAAGAAACAGTGAGACTGAAAGCTAACATCATACAACAATAACAAAGAAACTAGTCGGAAAATAGTAACCAAGGAATTGGCCAGAGCTTGCGCTGAACGCAACTCTTTTAAAATATATTACAAGCCTAACGTAATTCTCTTGAAAGAGATTATGAGCCTAAAGTTTGCAGTAAACAAAACAAGGTGTACATGAGTATTTCGGATGTGATGCTGCCTTTTATACATTCAAGTAGTTAACGCACGAGACTGTGTTTTTTTTTCCAGATGCACTTGCTTTTGTGTTAGTAGGTCTCTTGTGCGCTCATATTGGACCAGTTTTCGCACATAGGCGTTGGAGTAAAACATGCAACAAAAACCTCACACAAAGGCGTTCAGGGCTTATAAGCACCATTAAGTTTTGTTCCCACTCGTATGTGGGACAAAATTAACAAAAACCCATTTTGTTCCTTTCTTGTAACCCTTTCTTGTAACATTTAAAACCTCACTTTCGGACTCGATATCTCATTAATCAGAGATGCTCCTAAGATCTAAAGCGTGAATGTCATAATTGTACCATGTACACTATGAATATACAAAATAAGTATTTCAACAAACAATTCAATGTTCAAAAGATAAATTTTTTACCTCTTGTAGGTTTCTCGATTTTCTTAAAAAAATGGGCCTAAAGTAAATGAAACAAATACGAGAAGTCTTTAACATGATTAGTGATAATATAGTTTCTTAAATGGATGATAATGAACTTAAAACTAATCTTAAATAATGTATAATGTAAATGTCCAAAAAAAACACATAAAACAAAAGGGTAAAAAGAAACTTGCAAGCTGCTAAACACGTTGCCGGCGGATCTCTTCAAAAGTACCAATGAAACACACGTTTGTACAACATTTAGTGTCCAAATTCTTGACTTAGCCAACTACTTCCATTTTTTGCCAACACATATACAAACAAACACAATTAGAAATTTGTGAGTATATATATTATGTCACCTTTCGTAATTCAAAAACATTCAATCAATCAAATTACACAGCTTCTCTCGCTTGTACAATAAATGGCTCGTGTAGCTATTGTGTCGTTTGTGGTCATTTGTATCTTAGTATGTTGTGCACCTTCTATAGATGCAAGAAAGCTCTTGAACATGGATCATGAGCCTAAGTTGGTCTATATCGCACCCATATCGCAACTTAGTCAAAGGCTCTTTTTTCTTCAACAAACCCACATTGACCGGATCTTAATGGAGTCGGTCCCTAGTCCCGGAATGGGTCATTAGTCTCGTAATGACCCACAAACCATTTCGAAAGAA
Source organism: Logfia minima (assembly GCA_963921325.1). NCBI lineage: Eukaryota > Viridiplantae > Streptophyta > Magnoliopsida > Asterales > Asteraceae > Logfia > Logfia minima. Next base: position 31,797,544 of record OY992767.1, read on the forward strand.
TCAAACTTTTTCGCTTATACTTGGCAATTCGATAAGTACCAATTGAATGACATTCAATTCATACCATTTTAGATTTAGATACATTTTTGGGTTAAATGAAATTCTACCGTTTGCTATGTAACTTTTTTTTCTTCTTCTGATATCTGTATATTGTTGGTAGAATTTGATATAGAGGAATATTCTTTGATATAAGTTTTATTAAGATGTGACATGTTGTTGAGTTGGATATTTAAAAATGTTTACTGATCTAACGTTATCAAGTTAATCTAATAATTTTGAGATATTTAATTCAAGTCCTTAGATTGGTATTTTATATATTTGTAAAAAAATTGTATATAAATGTGTAATTATCTTTTCTAAAAAAATGAAAAATTGAGCTGGATCATTTATTTATATCGTAGTAAGTACAGAATTTGGGCTTTATTGGGCCAAACACTTTAATAGATCATCAATTTCCTTCCTAACAAGTAACAACCACTCAACCAGGCCTTAAAACTACCTGTCAATACTCAATAGTCAATAGTCATGACTCATGAGAACCATTTTATAAAATATCAACTTATATATTATTATATTAAGCACGTGCTTATGAAAATGACGATTAGTTATAATGATTGTGTCACAGCCCGATGCATGCGTGTTAGATTAACAAAGTTGAGTCCATATACGTCAATATATTGAGATTAACAACAAGTACTTCATATAGGATATACAAGTCATGGAAGTAAAGTATTTTTTATTTCCTAACATGCTTTGGTTACAAAAGTTAACTCATTCATGTCAAAAGATATGGACGTAAAGTATTTTCAAAGGTTCACTCGAGTGACATTTAACGATGAATTGAACGATGTTAACAGTTCCCCTTATGTTTAATTGAATGCCTAGTTTGCCTTTAGGTCTGCTAATTTAAAATCTGTAGTTTAGTTCTGATGACGGAACACTTTATGTTTATCAGATGAATTACATACATTAACTAAATAATGCGTTAAATCAAATAATTGTGAGTAACATATAATGAATGAAGATGAAGACGTGAGCTATCAAATCAAGAAACATGTAACGTGGTTGTCTTTATCTTCCCGACTTTCTGATGATTTTTATCATGACAAAATAATGTTTAAATTTGGCTTATAGCGAATGTATCTCTGTGTGTGTATGAGAACCCGTACTGAAAGAGGGATGAGGTGCACTCATTGACACTCTTAAATTTGTTTGATGGAAAAAGATACGTATGTCTAAAATTCATGTTTAAAAATTTAATTGATGCATATCTATTTACCTATATACTAAAAAGATATAAATTTTATTTACTGTTAACAAAATAAACTAAATTCAAGACAGTGTTTTCTATAATTAATCAAGTATTACAAAATCTCTATACTATTAATAAAATTTCTGTACCATTGTTAAATGTTGGTGTTTTAATTTTGTTAGTTAGTTTGTTTGACTCTTCAACTTCTGCCTTCCTTTTATCAACCTTGTATGATGTATAGTCAATCTGATAGTCGACATAAAAGTCAACATGCCAAATACTTTTGATTTTGCTGCCGACTTTAATTTCGGGCCAGCCTTCGCCTGAGGGCCGACAGCTTTTGCCTTTCGAAGTCGTTAAGGGGTCGAAACGACGTTTTCCTATAAACCGAATTAAGTTTGAACATTTATGTTTGTTTTCTTTTATTTCGTGTTTATCTATTTTGAGGAGATATTTTCTTGCCTTCTAAGGACAATTTTAGACTCCTTATATAAACAGGTTGTTAACGGCTTTTATTTGGTTACCTTTTTGAGACTTTCATTATTGATTAATAAAAGATTTTCTCCACTAAGAGTTTCAGTTTTAGTTCTTGTTTGGACTTGTGCTTGTTTGGCCACCTCTACCATTTAGACCCAATTACAAAAGCAACATAACAATTAAATGAACAAAGGTAGATCACAAGCTGAAACTGACTATTCAATTTTAGAACAAGAACTCAAATCTAGCATGTATAACAACTAAATCTTTTAGATAATACTTAATTACATGAAGCATTTTTCTTACATAAATATACTACTACCCATAACAAGCAGACAATCTAGTTCCCAAAGATTATAGTAGTTATTCATTTGTCACTTACCTAAAGAAATTTACACAAAGAATGTTAACACGAACGACAAAATTGTTGTCGATTCTTTTTATTGATACCTTTGTCTATTCAATACGTGAGAGAGCCAAATCAAAGATATAAAAAGGACCAAAAGGGCCAATCCCTAATAAAAGAGGAAAGCGATATAAATATATAATCTAATCTAACAAATGATATGTGTTTAAAAATTGTCACGTTGTTATGTCGTGCAGTTTTGGTTCAAAGAATGCTATCAATTCTTTATTACGTGCAAGTAATCCAAACACAAAATAACATCATGCATTAATCTACTTAATTTTTTGTTAAAAATTTCTGTTTTTTTTAATTTAGTTAACATGTCTGTAGAATGTAAATAAACTAGGGTTGAAGACACGCGGCGAGCAACCGAACAAATATATATAAATAGTGATAATAATGAGTTACAAAATGATATTATCTGTTTGTTAACGAAGTTTAATCATTGGTATTTAAATTCTAAAAGTGTATAATATAATGAAAATAAATACCAACGGTAACATAAAAACCACTAGAAATAACACCCTAAAACAAGCAACGATAAAAGAAGCTAAATACATGTCTATATATATTTATCTCACTGAGTATATGGCAAAACTAATATACAATATTACATATAATGAATAAAATTTAAGAAAGATATCTCCAAAAATTCCTTTTCATCGAGTGAAATAAATTGAAGTACTACTAGTTACTATGTGTTTCTACCCAAGATTATGCATCATCAAATACTAACAAAATCAGTGTAGGCCTTCATCACCGTATATAAAGCTTATGTTTCAATATCAAAGACGACAGTATAGGACCACCGTGACACCGTCCTCGTCAGCACCAGAGCAACCATGTGAACTACGTTCTCCGGCAATCCTAATCTACTTTAATGTTTGTGGGGCCAATATATTAACTGCTCAAATCACATATACCTGACACTGAATAACAGTTTTACCTACTATGAACCCCGGAACCACCATGAAAGCCACTTGCGGTGAACTTCCCGGTGACAAAAATGCCTCATCGTTTACACTTTCCATGAATACTTCGGAAAAGCGACTGCCTTTTGTGACCTGGAAGATGGTTGCCTCTTCGGGGCTGAATGAGAAGGCCAAACAATGCAAAAGCCAAACCCGTTTTGCGACCTCTAGAAAAGAATCGAAAAAGGCTGTTTCTGGGAATTTTCGAGCATTGACCAGATTTCTTTGATTTAGATTTCCGAAAAGAGATGATTCCATCTTGGGATGAATAAGCTTTAGGTACTTACACCTGCAAAATTCGGCAAAGATTGAAGTTGGTTTCCATGTAATGTATTCCCGTGCTTTCAAGGATTTCAGTTCCATAAACTTGTTGAAGAAAAATTGTCGTCGGTTTTGATTCTCGGGTATACGTTGGAAATCCTCAGGTATCTGGAACCCCGGAATATTAAAACCATCAAACATCCCACTACAAACAAACGACTCAAATGCATAGCATATATGTGTTGAGTCCCAGTAAACAACATCCGGTTGAATTGAAGTAGCAGCTTCATCTAAATCCCAATTGGCAGATTCCATTTCACTGATCATAAATCTCACAAAACTTCGAATAGATTTAGTCGTTTGCTTTACATATGAGATGAAATCGGTTGGGGTTAAGGATGAAAAGTTTAAAGTCTCACGAGATGATGTCGACGATGACAAAGAACCACTTGAATTCAGTCTCTTCTCGATCAACTTATTTTCTCTTCTGGATTCTTCCAATTTCTCTTTTAGAAAGATGATCTCGGATTCTTTGAGCTTGTTCTGACTGTCCAACTTCTTCTTTGATATTTCGTACATTTTTAAGAAACTTTGTTGTTCTTGAATTTCAGCCAACAGTTGGGTGGTTTCCGGTGAGGGGTCGTCAAGATACTTTTTCAAATAAGATTGTTTTAACTCAGACAAACTTTTCAATTCAGAGACAAGGATCTGATCAGCTGATTGAATTCCATCAGCATCATAAGGAAACTGAGAAAACTGCAGCTGGGCATACGTAGCTTTGATTGACGATATGGTAGCAAAAAGTTTGGCGATGAAGGCATCCATTACTGCCCAGTCTCGAAGCTTTTCATTTTCCTCGTTGAAGAACGTAGGTAGCTGAGTCTCATCACCAATCGGTTTATCATGTTTTACTTTTTCCCACGTCTTTGACTTCGTACTCTGAAATTTATCGACTCCTGTTGCAGCTCGAATATTCAAAACCTTGGTAAAACTACGAGCCAATCTGCTTTTATTTGAGAAATGCTTAAATGAATCCATCTGAAAGAAAGAACTTGAAATGATTTACGATTTGAAAGGTATTATTTTGGGTGCAAACTATGAAACTGCAAGTTGAACAAAAATATGGGCAGAAGAATGTGGAAAGGATATTTGCTCGAAGAAAGCAAAGATGTATATTTTAATTTGCCTGTGCTGTCATGACATTATTATGAGTTCATAATTCAATTTAAAATAACAGGAGACCACAAAAACACATAGTAAAATAAATGAACAACTTGGGAAGAGAATGTCTCAATCATGAGGTGATATTCTTTTAAATACATACCTTTGAAATGTCTACCTACCTAAATTGAGAACTTCCCTATTTGAAACTTCCCCAACCACCTAACATTTACAGAATACAATCTTTAAATTATTACATATATCGATACCAATGCCTTATAGAGCAACGTTACTAGAAATATAGAGAAGAAGACCAGGGTAGTATATAGCGACTTTACTTGAAGACAACAAGATTTTTTTTAACCTTTTACCCGAAATGTAAGGAAAATGATTGGGAGAAGAAGACCAGGGTAATCATTACAGCTTAATAAACTTTAATAGTGAGATCTTGGAGATCAAATTCAAAGCCAACGGTCATTATGAATTCCATGAAAAGTGTTACATAATAAGTCAAATAGCCATAACTTTAGATACGAGGGAATACTATGATTCATTGATTCTCTTTGTCTTCCCCTAAAGTGCAAAAGTAATTAAGGAGGTGCCAGCTTTTTGGGTCTACATGGCAAAAAGGATGCAATTTGAAACTAATGTGACCCGCACCTTAGGGAATAAATCTAAGTAATATCTTAAAGTTAGATATGAAGATCCACTCCACCACCCTTTATTTCAAAATGACAAATTTCTTAGTGACAGAGTTCAAAGCTAATATTCTATGTTTCCTACCATTGATGAAAAAGAGATGGCGGGAAAAGAAGCTGCACACATACGGTAAATTCAATCATATAACGTACCACGATTTTGATTAAACCTCTAAACCATGTTGAACACTTACGAAGTTTGATATTCTATATGCATAATCAAAGTTGCAAACTTTACCTTCTTTGATGTATGTATAAAAGGATCAACTAGACAACCTTTTGCTAAAAATTCCAACAATGATAAGATATCTCATTGATTCGATACTTAGGTGGGGAAACCAATTATAACAAAAAAGAATTATTCGGCACGTAATTTCTACTATCATTGTAGTATTGTACCGTCTCAAACTCTTCAAAGGCCATATCCTGTATCAAACTACATCATTGGGATGCATCTATTTTGCACCATTCGTAAAAGACTTCACATAATCATCCTCAGTTCCTCCAGTAGTTAATCAATTTATCACTATTACGCAATCAAACATTACTTTTTTTCAACTAAAAAAACCCACAATTTCAACCAATAGCATCAGCAATAGCTAATAACTACAACAAACAAGCAAAAAAGACACACATGAAAGTTAACTACTTGCCCTAATGGAGCTATTCAATCACACTTTCTAAAACTTGAAACACACAAAGGGAAAACCATAGAGTACCATTTAACACAAAACAACATATAGATACGACAGTAACAATATTACATGCAAATCAAATCACTTTTTTCATCCACAAAATAGTACTGCAAATACACACCAAAAGCTTTTACCTTTTTGACAGTAGCCAAATTGCACAACTCAATTTCTTTTTCCCTGCATCGAAATCTTTCCTTTAATTGCAAACCTTCAATTAACAACAAAAAATCAAAACCCTAATTCACGTATATTATACTTGTACCATCGTAACACCAAATTGACTTTAATAAACTAAAATCCTTTCCTGTAACGAGGTGTTTTTTAGTTAATTAACTACACATTAATCATATAAAACAAAACAAATCATTAGATATTAAATTAATTATACAGATTCGTGTACACAGATTCCAAACGAATATAATAAAATCGAAATAAACGAAATCCGCATTCCGTACCTACCAAAATTAACAAAACGAAGCTTCGTGTGTTGATCTTACGAAGCAGACATACAATTTCACAGGTTTTTGAAGCTGCTTCAATGGCGGTTTTTTAGTGGTAGGAAAATTTATTTATAATGGGCATGAATCAATTTTATTTTAATTTTATTTTAATCACAATTAAAAAATCTAGGTTAATGAGACTTGATTTATATATTTACTTATTTGTCCTTGGTTTTCATTGAGATACATGCGTTTGCGTAGGGGTTTATCTGTAATGTTTACGTGAAGGGTTGACTGGTACTGACTGAAGATATCCTGATTGGACCACTGGGTATTTGGGGCCCGGTAAACTTTGTTTTTATGTGGTTGTTTGGGCCCAAATATACAAAATTTCGGTGGAAAAATGATTGGGAAAAAAGTAATAATACTATAAAATGCTCACCTAAAACATTTCAGAAGATTTAATTTTTTTTTTATTTTTTTTAGTAAAAAAGGATATTATATTATTAATTTAAAAAAATTGGGACATAAGTTAAAATGACATTGTTATCACACCTGTTATTGAATTTTTTATTTAATTTAAAATACAACTTATAAAAAATATATTAAATAGACCTAATTACATACGACTAAAAACCTTTTTAATAAAAAAAAATCAATTAATAAATAAACATTTTCTCCATTCGTGATATAAATTATATTATATTTTCAAGCTAAAGAAAATAATAAATTAATAAAATAAGAATTGTTGAATTTAAGAAAATTCCACTTAGGAATCAACAATGAAGAAGTGGAGACATCAATCAATTATTATTATTAATTGACACGCCAGGAAATGTGTTTTAATTCCTAGAATTTAATGTTTTAAATAACTCGTACCTACCAAATTAAACGTCGATCTAACTTTTATTGAGAATGACATTTTTGACTTGGATCGCGATTTTGGTTTCGTAAACAGAATAAAATACTTATGATAGAGTTTTATATCAACTTAAGCTACATAGTTTAGACCAAATTAAAAGCCATAACATTATAGTATTAAAGAAACAAATTACACAAGTATGGTTGGTATGAGTTTAATATTGATTTACTGCATGTATTAAAGAAACTGATATATTACTGTTACTAACCTTTTGATAAACACGATAAGTAAAAGGGATTGTCTGATTACATTATTTTTATGTGTGTACAGAAAAATATATATGAAAAAGGAAGGAGTGCTTACCCTAACACTCTAGTTAAAATAAAGTAGTTAAAGATAGCGAGTAGAAAAATATTTGAACACGTTTTTGTCGCTTGAAAGTTGAAAGAGTCAGATTCCAGAAGTGTTGAGTGCAAGTATTGGGCTATTATTTGCAATATCAGGCCCAGCCCATATCAAGTTATTTACTTAGAATAGGCGTGAACAAAAAGACCGAAACTGAAACCGAAACCGAAACCGAAAAAAAAATCGAAACCGAAACCGATCAAAACCGGTTTTTCCAAAAACCGGTTCGGTTTTTCCAAAAACCGCCGGTTTGGGAACCGGTTTTGATGTTACCGTTGCCGAACCGGTTACAAACCGGTTTTTCCGGAACCGGTTTGGAAAATCGGTTTTTAAAACCGGTTACAAACCGGTTTTTTGAGCTGTTGGGAACTAGCCGTTTTTTTCAAACTTTTGACCTTTTTTTTTTGTTTTTTTTACCATTTTGCCATCCTAAAACTAGTATAAATACATACCTTGGGTTTGGTTTATTCACAACACTCAATCTTGCTTATTCTAGTCTTTAAACACTCAAAACGCTTACGATTTACGTACGAAACTCTCAAAAAGTTTATTGGTTTAAATAATATTTTTATGAAGATTTAGAAGACTTTGTTTTAAGTTATTGTTAAGTTATGTTTCCATACCTAATGTACTACCATTCTATCGAAATTTTTTTGAATAATAAGTTGTTTTTAACTAAAACGCTCAACGCTCGAAAAAAACCGAATTATATAGAAAAACCGGTTTCAAACCGGTTTTTCAACCCGAACCGGTTCCAAACCGACCCAAACCGGTTTCCATCGGTTAGGGTTTTTCCTTCCCAAAAACCGAACCGGTTCCAAACCGGTTTTTGGAAAAACCGGTTTTTGACTTTTATAAAAAAACCGGTCCGGTTTGTCAACCCGAACCGGTTTTCCGGAAAACCGGGTTTTGTTCACCCCTAACTTAGAAAGTACGTACATATATTGGTTTGTATCTTACTCTTGGATTTCGCTGTCACAACTCACAACCTTCGGATCTTTGCAAAACACAACATTCACCAAAACTGCGAAAATAAAGTTACAAAAACTCGTTCGCACATAAATAGTGCAGTATATTTCTTTTCGTTCCAAGTTCTTTAAAAAGTTTTTACCTTTGCTATTTGGGTCAGCCACACTAAAGTCCTAGAGAGGACTAGAGTCCGAAGCTAAAGCGAACGAACAAGCTGTCAACAAGAGACCGAATAAAAGTAAATAAGATGCCATTATTAATGAGATCGAAATGAAATACTTGTTCTGCAATGAACTTCTGTAGCTTGAGGAATTTATGTGAAAAAGTAAAATCATTGAAGTTGATAAAGTCATCTTATATCTCACCAATAGAAACATTGAAACATGAAGCTAGCATATGGTGACTTAGTATCTCGCCAACAGAAAAAACACCGAGGAAGAAGTAAAACAAAGATGAAGTCATCTTGTACATTTTCATAAAGACACATACAACTTTTGTTCAATTCTAAATTATATAAAGATGAATGCTCATGCAGCCAGGTATGATCTATTTATTCATGTCTTCTTATTGAATCATTATGTATTGAACTGGTCCTAAGATCTCGTCGTATAATAAAAAGTTCGGAACCAAATTAAAAATAATTATCAGAACTCTAATTTATTTACTGCAATACGACCCATCTCGACACAGATAAGAACTTTATAGATAACGTATAAACAGTTCAGATGATCCATGACTGTAGAATAATACAGTGATTTTTATATGAACATTAATGGGACTTTTGAACAGTGGGGTAAATGTTTTTTACATCAAACCAACCAACTAACCAAGTGGAACGAGTAAACAAACAAAACAGCGGATTGCGAGCTGATATGCATTTTAACAAAATCAATTATTAATTAAAACAAAGATTGAACAATTAGACTTGCACTGTCTGAATGTTTAGTCATCATTCCGTCAAGATTATGTGCTGAGTGAGTTGATTATGTGTTGGGTGCAAACTCACTCCCATATTAATAAATCAGTACATCTGTGAACTGATGAGCTACTTATACCATCACCAATTAATTTTAAAGTGAAAACAGACTTGATTGGGCTAAGTTATGGTACCTAAGAAGTGGTAAATATATATAAGAAACAAATGACAGCTTTACATGAAACATTTAATCTCATTGTGTTCATAAAGCAAAGAGATGTAAACAGGACATACACACACAAAGCTTAAGTCATTTACAATATACAGCTCTTAAAAGAAAAGAGGAATCAAAACTCATAACATCTACAGAAACCAATTGATATTCGTTCAGTTACAAATGGTAAGTACTCAATTTACGTTGATCAAATAGTTACAATCCAGATATTTAGAAACCTTTAACTTTATGCAGATACCATTTACAAACTAAATTCGTGAAATGATGTAAACCTCGCCATACCTCTTCCTCGGTTAATTATTTGCACCATACAACATTAACAAGCTAAATCCGTGCAACGTTTTCTGTAAAGATGTAAACCTCATCATACCCGTACCTGCAAAATTCAAGAATGAATAAGAATAAATTAGCGAGTAAATGTTTATTTCTTTATATCCGGTTTGAGAACGAACAAGAAATAAATCAGCAAAAATCTAATATAGGTTGATTCACAAGGAGCACAGACATGATAAAAGCCTTACCCAGCCTTCCCACAATAAGTTGGCTTGTAATTGTAAATAAGATTGTCCAACACTTTCCGAACCGGCGGTCTGTTTAAAGATTTTCTAGCCTCACTGTATGTATATAAATAGTAAGAGAATATATAAAATCCAGGATCTTTGGACTTGCAACAGTGGAAAATGGTACCTCACAAAAAAGTTAGCAAAGTGTTGAGTCACTTGAATCGCGTCATCTGAATGTGGTATCATCGATAAGCCCCATTCAAAAGCATTTTTCTGCAGCATACAACATGAGCACATCAATTATTAGGCTATGTGCAAAATGAACTGTTGAGGAAATATAATTACTCCACCGTATGGGTAAAGCTCGTGAAAGATTGAACTAATAATTTACTAGCACTAAAGATCACATTAACAATAATTTACTAGCACAATACATCACAAACGATACCCCAAATTAAGCTATTGAAAATAAACAACACCCGAGATCTACCGAGATTTATTGAGATTCGGCCAATTTTTGCCTACATCCTCCCACACACCACCAACTATATTTCTTATGAAAGAAATATATAAATTTAGAGAGAAGGCTACAAACAACTACTAGAGAGAGTTGTATGTTTTTGGTGTGATTTCAAATGTGTTGAGTATGTGTGAAGAACAAACAAAGGTCAAAGTCTGAAGTCAAAGTCTTATTCTGGTGGAGTACCCGGCTGGTAGTTTATGTGTCTGTGGTGTACCCGGCTGGGACTCATAGTACCCGACGGGTATAATTGGATTGGTGATTCTCTGTGCAATGGTACCCGGCTGCTTCACCATGTACCCGGATGGATTGTGTGTTACCAGGCGGGTAGTCTTGTGTACCCGGCGGGTACTTGGGTGGTTCAACAGCGACTTGTTTCCTTTTCTTTGTTTCACTATATATGTAACCCCTACATTGTACAAACCCTAAGCTACGAAAATAATATCAAAAACTCTCTAGTTGGTCGTGGACTAAACCAATATCCCTGATTGAAAATAACCACGTAATTTACATTTACACATTTACTTTATTCGTTTATTGATTTGTGGGTGCAATCGTTTTCAATTGTTTGTGTTGTTTGGGTCCCAAATTCCTAACAAAATGAAGGTAAATGCCACATTTATAGGCCAAAGGTCACCCTTGCTGCTTGCTCGACTTGCCTCCATGTTGCTAGCTATTCACGTGGGATGTTTCTCACCACAAACATGAGATGCCATTTCAACCAATCACAATTGGCCAACAAATCAACCAATCACAATGAGCCACCTCAACATGAATGTCTTTTAATTAGAAGTAAAGTACCTCTGGGTGCCACTGGACTGCAGTCACTGGATATATTTGTGATTGAACTGTCGATACATAAACCTGATGAATATAGTTTTAATGATTTATATTATGATTTTGGTATCATTCACAAAAACAATATGGTCCAATAAACAATCCAATAAGTACAATGCACCTTGTTATCTTTATCGGTGCTAGTCGTCAAAATCTTAAAGAAATTGGACAAGTTAATATTTCCTTGGAATCTTTCTGGTGATACACCATACTGTTAACATAGAAAATAAAATATGTTTAAGATAGAAACTTGCAGTCTTGCACAATATAATAATATATCATATAAACTTTCAGGAATTAGACCACTAAAGATAATTACTCACTTTATGGTGGTGCATCACAAGGCGATCTGTACTCAACTTTGCAAGCAAATCAGTAGAAAATCTGTATACGACCAAAACATCAACTTAAAACTGATTTACAGCAAACATAACAAGTTGATCTTGAAACTGTAAGTGCAAAAAACTATGTGATACCTTTGAAACAATGTCTCTTCGATATTAATGTTTTTCACTAAATGAAGTGTAGATGCATGATGTGATCCGCTGAATCTTTCAAGGATATTATCATCCTGGTAACTTGGAAGTACAAAGAATTATTTACATCTAAAACTGGGCATACCAGAATAAGCGTAGGAGATGAATAACTTCATTATTTTCTTTCCAGAGATTAAAGAGAAGTCACTAACAGACTTTAGAATTTAGGGGAAATAATGACAGAAAATTGAAATATAAAGTAAATATCTCCTGAAAAATCGGTCGAATGCTTATTTTTATTATTTTTTTGTAATACCTCTAGCAGAATGCTCAAGAAAAAGATGTACATAATTGTCATCCAAATTGGGTTACGAGTGAGAAGAAAGCACAGAAATAAACAATAATGAATAAGTGAACATGACTTACTTTGCTAATGATCGTAGTTATGAGTTCAAAACCTAAGCAAATTGCAAATAAAGGAAAATGGTCTCCTGCGTCATTCTTCTTCAGGACTTGCTGTACAATCGAATAACAAGAAACAATCATCAAAAGGGCCTTAATTGTATCTTAAATACAAATAGCTACTGAAGAATCACATTCTTGATCGAAAGTTCTTAATGACTGTGTTAAATAATCTGGAAATTGCCTACCAAAGGGCCTTTGGCCTAGTGGTATAGGGGTAATTAATACCATCAACTATCGGGGTAATCCGAGCCTGTTTTGACCCGGTTACCTGAACCGACCTGCCCGCCCATTTCGCCACCTATAGGGTAACCCAGCAACTAATAGGTTGCGAGTACTAAGTCTCGTTGGAAATGAAATGTGGAAATAATGTGTGTAATGTACGAACAACATGTTTTTAGAATCATGTTTTTATATTAAGATTGATCAAAGAAAATAAACTTATACCTTAAAAATACCCTCAACAACTTCAGTATATAGCCCTTTCTTAGCCCATCCACCGGTGAAAAGCACCCCATTCACCAGATTAAGTTTCTGCAGGTCACAATTGTGAAATCAGCTTAAATATAAATTTCTAGCTCCTATAAATCCAGTAACTCAACTTTAGGTTAAAATAAAATAATTGCTAGAAAAAAATGTAACATAATATTTCAATTTCAACAACCTGGAAAATTGTCATATTTTAATGTTAGTCTGGTAAAAACAAAAAGGAATTTCTTACAGTTTGAAGAATCTCAGGATGTTCATTATAAATGAGTGGAATAACTCTAGCACCGGCAGATTCAACGAACTTGACATAAGAAGCAGCAATATATGAAACATTCGTAGCATTATTAAGTCTGCCGGAAGCACCGTCGCTTGGATGGCTCAATATTCCGATGATCGGACCCATATTCACATTCGGATCCGGCATTACAAGTCGATGATCGTTAATTAATCACAAGTAGGTCAAGTCTGATGGCCGGTGCCAAATTTATTTGTGATCCTTATCCAATCCAAATAATACACCAAATTAAGTGTCACGTGTTCCTTATTCAAAATAAATTAATAATCGAGTTTTTTCCTTTTAAGATTAAAACATTGTAGTCATGTTTGTTTATGTTCGAGTTATTTTTATTAATTTATTATTTGTTTATTAAAAGATTTACTTATTAAACAGATGGGTAGATTACATGTTCAAGTCTAGATAGAAAAATAAATAATAAACTCATCTACTAAATACTCTAGTTAGATCATATACATGTAAATAAAATATTCTCTTCACTTCTCCATTTCGAGTAATCCGTTAAAAACTCACATTTATTCGAAAGAAGAAAATAGACTTTTAAACTCCTAAATTAAGTACTTGAGTGAATTTATTTTCGATACTTATTGATTATAAACAAACAAATTTAAATTTCTTTATCCTTTGAAAGTTTCTTCTAAATAAATAAATAAACTCATCTAAACACTAATATATTAATTGATTATGTTCAAAAATCTAATAAGCTTTTAAAAATAGGCTCATCCAAACACCCCTAAAACAAGCATTACCTTTGTTACCTACCCTACCCAAACACCCCTTATTAAAGAACTGGCTCTTCTCTTAAACCCTAACAATAAAAACCTTGAAATTAAAATACTCCGGTCGAACAAAAACCCACAAATGATTCGCCCCAAAAACTTGTATCTGCATCAAATTCACAAACTTTTTAATCGCAGACACCCCTCCCTGTATTATTCCCTAAATCCCAAACCACTTTTTGAAACCCAGTTGATTTCCTCACAATCTCTGATACCGATTTCAATTTTTAGCAGAAGCTTCTCACTTTCATCTCTATTCCAACAAGACTTCACTACACAAGAAGCAAATGACAAGTCAAAAAAGCCATTGAAATCCTTTTTTAAAGAAGCTATTGGGTTTCAAGATAGTGAAAATGAAAAGGAAAAACTTAAGAAAAATTTGAGAACATTGGAAGTGGAATTTAGAAAAAATAAAAAAGATTCAACTAAAGAAACAAAAAAATTGGAAACTTTTTTTGTAGAAGCAGTTGGCTTATCAGAAAAGGGAGAGAATTTTGACAAAAACTATGATCAAGAATCCAAAAAGGGTTTAAACAAATTATCGAATTTGTTTGTGAGTGGTGATGAAAAAAGGAATTTAAAAAGAGAGTCTAAGAGAGAAGAGGAATTGATGGAATTAAAGGAATTATCTCCAGAAATGGCTATATTTGCTAAGTATTTGCATACAAAAGGCTACTTGATCAATGCAAATTTTCTCCCAAACAATAAGTTTGATGTGTCTTATTTTGTGAATAATTATGGGCGTGATTTCTTGAAGTTTGCGGCTGAAAAGTTTGCGAAGGATCATCGCGAAGTCTATAAGTAAGTTCAAGTTTTTTAACTTCTTTATTATGTAATAGCTTTTTATTTGAAACTTTCAGCAATGAGTAAACTTTAGATAAGATTTGTTTATAATTGGGGCAATGATACTCATAGTTAAGTTGAGTGTTATGCGAACTGTGATGTATGAAGACAGCCAAACAACAAATGGATACTAAGATGGTATATTTGACATCCTGAATATCTGATTGTGTCATAAAGGTTTTTGTTGTCAATTAGACTCCATATATAACAAGGAAAGGTTATCAAATCGTAGGCCAGTAAGTATCTGATGCTGTAGACTTGAAACCAATAGCTTTTGGTGTAGCTAAAGTTGTATAATTTAATTTGAATTCTAAACCGGATTCCTACTCATGAGCCTTAGGCGATGAGATAGATTCTAGCAGGGCAGAAGATTCAATATGTTATGTGCGAGAACAATAAAACATTTTTAGCAATTAGCATAATGCTAAAAGGGGTTCATTTCAGACCTTTAAGCATCAAATGAGTTTTCTTTTTCAATGTCAAAGTTGACAAGAATTCCATCTGGTTGCAGAGAGTTGGAATAGAAGCATTTTGGGCTCTTATAATCGCTTCCCAAATTTGGTGTTTTTTAGATAAAAATGAATCCTTTTTTTATTTTCCTGGTTTTTGAGAAATATTGTTTTCTTCATTCTGCATCTGATGAGTGAAAGCTTTAATTGGTTTTTCGGATCTATAAACCAAACCATCATTTGAATAAGGGAAGTGATTTTTACACCAATAAATTGGTGTGCACACCATAAAATCACTTTATATCACTGTACAACATCCTATATGCATATTTGTGGTGTACGAATCACCTCACTTTAAATAAGGATCCTTACAATCATAGTTGTTACTCTTGCGAGTCGAGTCAAAAATCTCAAAGGTGGCTCGAACTCTGACTCTTTAATGACTTGGCTTCTTGCAAGTCATTTATTGACTCTTCCGAGTCGTGCCGACTAGCGACTCTCACGAGTCAGAGAATCAAATATACTTTTAGTGTTATATCTATAAAATTAAGAAAATTGAAAAATAAATGGCTAGAGTTTATTTTGAATTATTGTGTTTGCTGTCAGTCGACGACTTCACCATCGACCCTCATATTGCTCTACTTCTCTTGAGAACAAAAATCTTACACTATGATTGTCCCTTGAGTGATATTTTAAAGATACCATAGAGACTATGAGAAGTTGTGATTAAAGATATGGTTCGGGGGTTGATGGCCTATTGAGGAGTCAAGATTTTACAATAGTGTTGCACACTCGATTACCACGCTTAATCTCAAGGTCCAACTTTTAAAATGTACATAATAAATACAATATATTCCTATTAATTTATTATAGTTTACTTAAATTTTATAATGTAAATCTAATTTCTTAGGATTTCTATATAATGTAAACTTGTACAACTAACTTTGAAGAATTATGATCTATAAGCTAGATATGTTGATACTTGTTGCGTCCCCCTTTATATGTGTGTGTTATGACTCTTACGAATTGAGTCACGAGACAAGTCACGAGTTGAAATATATGATTTCGAGTCACGATTCGATAACTACGCTTACGATGGTTCTTAAATAGTAAAACCAATATACGGGCATCTCTATTTAGTGCGTGAAAGTATCAAGTTTCAAATGTCTAACGCTTTCAGGTTCATCTTTTTCTTGACAAGATGACCTGGAAACATATGACTAAACTGTCACCAAAAAAAAAGGGCCAAACATTTTGATTTAGTCGTGCTGGATGAACCATACAAGTCCTTACTGTTTTTTTATTTTATTTTTGTTTAGTTACCGCAACTAGTGTTTTCTCGTGTATGCATGTTTTGTTGTGGTTTGATGTGTATTGATACTATAGTCTTAAGCTTTAAGTTTTTGCTGCCAAGATTATAGGAGATTGGTTGGGTGAAATAAAATTGTTGTGGTTTGATGTGTATTGATACTATAGTCTTAAGCTTTAAGTTTTTGCTGCCAAGATTATAGGAGATCGGTTGGGTGAAATAAAATAATGATATTTAATCTAGAAAATAGACTTTTTTGGAGATAAAAGACTAAAACTTTAACTCGATTTGAGCACGAAAGGTTATGTGAGACCCATAATGTGATTTTTTCCTTTTATCTGTTACGCCTTATAACCTTTGTTGGGCCATTACCTAAGTTTTGATGATATAGGTGGTTGCCCAAAGGTGATCTGAAAAAAGTAGCTCAATTTGGATGTCCTTCCCTTGGGCGGAAGACTGTTTTCTCAGCCAAGGCCATGCGCTTTTGTTTTGGGATTCAAGAAGAAACGGTTAGCGATTGTTTTCATATTGCAACTAGATAAATATATATGAAAAGTGAACAGAGTATGAACCTTTATTCACATATTCATGGACAACAGTATTGTACCATTCATTATAATTTGCTTGTATTTTTTTTGTATATCTCGTTTGCTTTTCCGAACATTCATCATGGATAAAAATTGTATCTATATATACACATGGATGAACATGGCTACGGACTGCGGCGCTGATATTACATTTTCTTTTAAATTTAAAATACAGGTTATTAACAATAGTGCTTAGAGCTATGACTAACGACTAATATCCAGACAGAATCACCAACCAACTACTATTTTCTCTCACACACTAGCTTTTTTCACTTTTTTCGTTTGTTTTGTGAGAACAAAATGTATTAGAAAGTGGTTAATGGTGGTTGTTAGTTTGTCTTAATATTAATAACTTCTTTTAGACAAAAACCAACAAGTGTAGCCAGTTTTCTTTAGATAATCTTGGTTTTATTCTATTTACTTTCAGGTATGTAACAAGTGCACGCTAAAAGAGTCCTGCAAGTTTGTGAATCAAAGTGTATGGAAGAAGGGGGCGAAGAATATGGACTTGCTTGTTGTGATGAGAGTCATAACTTTGTTTGCTCTCGACTCTGTACCTAATCAATTGGAAGTTCCGGATGATGTAAAGAATGCAGCTAATCTATTGTTGAAGGAAGTCATCCGTCTAAGTGAGATTGAATCTTGAGGTCCTTTTGGTTGATACTTGAACAATTACTTAATTAGTACCATATGGTTCTTAATGAACACAAAAAGCCATATTTAGCAACAGGCATCACTTTTTCTTGTAGTCTATGGTGTCTGACATTTGGCCGACTAAATTCACGAGATTTTAATCCGACATTTTGTGTATTACCTTTTTGAATAGTCTGGTGAATTATAAATATCAATTATGCACTACTAGTTTTGTTTGGATTTGGATTTGTCAGGCTGGTGCAAAACCAACATGGGCTTGTCGGATCCGAACAAACTCTATGAGCCACATCATCGCTAGTATACATTTGACGGTTGATGACATGGCAACAAGTATACAATATATCGCTGTTTTAATTCAATTAAGTCGCAGGTAAAATGTTAAATGTATATCAACGAGTATTTTTCAACCTTGCGACGGAAATTCTCTAAAATAATTTAACTCTAATAGAAAATGAAATCTATAAAGTTTGCATAATTTGTGTATATATTAAGATAGTATAACTTGAATAATCAAAGTTTGGTTATAACAAAAATCTATTTACATTATTCATTTATGTGTTTTTTCGAAACATATCCTAAAAGGCTAATTATTAGATAAGAGTCTTGAAATTTAAACCGAATTAACTAACAACAAGAAATTTTAAAACGCTAACTACTAAGTGTAAAAATGATACATAAAATCAATAGAATTTATAAAAGATGTCTTATTTTATTTTTCCATCTACAAAGCAAGTACTAACGTAATCTATCTATCATGTTAATATATGATTTGAAGGGATGTTAATCCTTAAAATATACAATGAATTATGTAATACTTTAAATTATAAGGTATTTTGTATCTTGATTGTTTATCACTCTTAGAATCTACTCTTTTGTTTGAAGTATGCTTTCAGTTAAGCCAAATGAAAAACTTTTTAAATACTCTACTTATAACGTATACATATTAACTAAAAATTATAAAGTTGTAAATGACTATTCATGCAATAGTGCATGAATAGTCATTTACAACTTTGTAAACGTAAAGGTTTTAAAGCAAAACTTCTAAACTTAATTAACTAACAATAAGAAATTATAAAAAAGCTAAGTACTAAATATAAAGTAATAAATAAAATCAATAAAATTCATAAAAGATGTTTTACTTTTATTATTTTTTCTATAAAGCAAGTAGTAAATTAATTTGTCATGTTAATATATAATTTGAGGGCATGTTGATTTTTAAAATATACTAATACTTTAAATTATAATGTCCTTATCTTGATCAATTATTACTCTTGAAAGTTATTGTTATTGAACTTGAAACCTCCTTTTTTATTATGAGTATACTTTCGATTAAGGCAAATAAAAAAACTACTTAAATACTCTATTTATAATTTATAACACATATATATTTAAAAAATAATAATAATAAAGTTGTTGAGGTTTCAAATTGTAACACAAATGTAACTTGGTTCGATGGATTTAGTTTTTGATTGCATTTATTGTGAATATTAAGTAACTGCACAATGCACACATTAATCAACCTTTTCAAAATAAAATTTAATAAACCTTTTCTGAAAAAGGTACAATTCCGACCTGCCGGATTCGAACCAGCGACCTAAGGATAACTATCAAATTCGACTACAGTCCTCCGCTCTACCAACTGAGCTAAGGTCGGTTTATATTGAAGTATTGGCTTTTAAAGGAATTATTTAAAGATTGACGAATTACAACTTGCCAGCTGGAGCTTACATATAATTGGACAGCGGGTGGGTCACGTGAAAGGAGATAGGCGATGGAGTCCGCGTAATCAAATGTGGGGACCATATTCCCACGCCAAAATCGCCCTTGTTCACAAATCTCACTCACTCGCCTTGCTTGGTAGTTGTATTCTTTTATGTTGGAATATATATATATTGTATAGTGAAAGTAATAAAGGGGTTTCTACACGTGCACCGAACTTTTGACTCGTGCAAACATACATGTGTATACTCCGATCGACACGTGTGAATCACATCCCAAATCACGCGCCCATGTATCTTTTTCTTTTTGAGACACTCTGTTTCCATAACAACTTTTGTGGATTGGAAACAATTGGTACAACTTTTCTTTCAATATATATATATATAATATAATATATATATACAAATACAAATACAAATTATCATACAAATCGCTTAACATATTGGTTTCAGCATTTTTATTTCATTAACTTTATACAATCTTTTAGAAGTAAGATCGAGTCTTATCAAGATTTAGCGATCCTATCTATGTTCATATTAGAAATCACATGCAAATCCTATGTTTTCGATGATTCATTCACATGTTTATGTTGAGTAATGCGTAAGATCATAAGATATTAGTAAGTATACAATTAAATTAAGAGGAGATAATAGATACAGTCAACAATACTGAATTTATATGTTATTAACATGTATAAAATGACATTTGGCTGCAATATGGATCTAACATGTATCGTCTAGACGAAATATAAGACTGCAATTGAAATAGCATTTTAACAAATTAATAAAATTGCAAGACAAACAAGAGCTCATTTCAAGGAATTGAATGAACTTACGCACACATGTTGAAGTTTATTTTTTTCTTATTCTTTTCTTTTCTTCCTAGTTATTTTTTAAACGGCAAACGTACAAATCTAACTTAATATTATATACAATAACGAATATCATGTACATCCCGCTTCAAACGAGAATTAAACATACAATCTCTTTTACTAGCCAAAAACCTTTTGATTGAAGTTTGTTTTTCTTCGACTTTATTTTTTCCGTCTTTTATTTCAGTTATATAAAAATTGCTTTGATATAAAGTCTCAAAAGTGTAGCTTGATTGGTTACGACTCTCATATTTCAATATGTACGGAGACTTTCTTTCACATCGTCACAAGATGATATGTGTAAAGAAAATGTAACTCAACTTAATGATCCGCTAAAGGTGTTCATCCATATTGGACAATGTGACCGTTTTTACGCAATCCTATCTCTACGATTAAACTTGAGTTTCCACTGTAAGTTTTCATACTTTTTAACGTACATGGTTTGGTAGTAGGGTTGGTGGGAACTCTATTTAACTACCAATCGACTATGAAGCACATATTTACTATTTAAGTTACTCTCTTTGTTTTTGAATATATATATATATATATATATATATATTTATATTATATAATTTAAAGTAAGGTCGGATAAAAGTCAATTTTGACTTTTAGATTCCTAATAAATTTGATTTGATTTGAAATTATAAATGAAAAATGATTGAAAAAGGAATAAATAAAAGTAAAATAAATTTAATAGTCAATTTTTTTTATAGTAGAAAACAAATAAAAGATGAAATGTGTGGATGGTAAATGTTGTCAAAATGTTTCGGTAAGATCATAAGGAATAGTTGTATTTTGAAAAGAATGATGAGAAAACGATTTTGGTCATCAATTTATGTAATTAATAGCTTATAGCTTTACATTTTTGTATTTTAACAACACTATATTTTATACAAAATACAATATACAATGTTATATATCTGCATAGTTGATTTGATCAATTATCTTTTCTTTCAACCGTATGATCTTCGTCTTAAAAGAGGAAAAGTTACTGGTAATTTACATTCTGTCATACGGCCGCATGGGCAAAATTGTCATTTGAGTTAGGATTCGTAGCGGCAAAATCGTAACTGAACAGCAGCTTTTGACAACAACAATTCGTCAGTCTTGCATGGCCCACACCCACATGTCTGGCCCACAAACACACTTTGTCATAAATAAATGACTAAATTTACCATCTCTCATTCGCAACTTCCATCAATCACTCATTGCCGCCGATCACCCACTTCAATTCTCCAGCCAACATCATCCACCGCAAATTCATTTCTTCATTCTTCAATTACCACTTGCTTTCCTAAACCCAAACACACCATTTATTATTAAATTCAGTAGCACACATCAATTTATATTTAAACCAAGTTGATAATATAATTGTTACACAATAACTTGGACGTGTTTTTTTCTTAGAGAGAGATGTCGGGGACGAGGATGCCGACGTGGAAGGAGAGGGAGAATAACAAGAGAAGAGAACGAAGAAGAAGAGCAATTTCTGCCAAAATATTTGCTGGTTTGAGAATGTACGGAAATTATAAACTTCCTAAACATTGTGATAACAACGAGGTACTTAAAGCACTTGCCGATGAAGCTGGTTGGACCGTTGAATCCGATGGTACAACTTATCGTAAGGTGATCTCATTATGTACCACCATACTAGTTCTCCGTATTATAATTATAATTATTACAGTATATACTTTAGAGTTTCGATATTAGTTTCAAGGTTTGTTGGTAAGAAGAATGATGGTGCATTTTAGCAGTAAGATTTTAGGTTTGATTTCAGTTTGGCGTATATTAGATCCGGCAAGTACTTTTGCATTGCTTTTGTTCGTATTTATTGTTTTCTTTCAATTGGATGCACAAATGTAAAAAGATTCCTTTCAACTACTCGTGAAAAAGACCGTAATACCCTTTAGGTATCCTAGGAATTCATTTTCTTCACCACATTTACGTACTGAATGAGACTAATCAAAAGAATATTTATGCCATTTACTTGTGCATAGCTTTTGTTTGTATTTTTTAAATTAATTTAATTTATCAAATTTCTTTATGGAATATATGGTTAAAAAAATAATATTCACAACACCATAAAGTTTTAATCTTTAACGATAACTATGAATTCTTGTAATTTATATGGTTGTTGGTAAATTATAATGCATGAAAAATGTAGATGAGTTTATATGTTCTTTAAAGTTGATGTTAATCTGATTATCAGGGATGCAAGCCTTTGGAGAGGATGCACATTGGTGGTTCGGTGTCAGCGAGCCCAGGCTCATCTTACCAACCGAGCCCGTACGCTTCATGTAACCAAAGCCCACCTTCCTCTTCAATTGCGAGTCCTACCTCATCCGCGTTTGGGCCCACCCCTCATCCCGATTCTCTAATTCCTTGGCTCAAGAATCTCTCGTCTTCATCCTCTTCATCCAGCTCTTCCAAGCTTCCCCTTTTCCACATCCACAATGGTTCCATGAGTGCACCGGTGACCCCACCCGCGAGCTCACCAACTGCAAGATCCCCTCCTCGAATTAAAACAGGTTCCACTTGGGATCCACAGGCACCCCACTTCCCTTACCTCCCCTCTTCGACTCCACAAAGCCCTGCTCGCCAGACGTTTCCTAACTACGATTGGTACTCTGGCATTCGAGTCCCACAGAGTGGTCCCACTTCCCCAACGTTCAGTCTTGTAGCCGCAAACGTGTTTGGGCTCAAGGAAACGAATACGGTTATTGGTGGATCAGGATTGTGGACTCCTGGTCAAAGTGGGACTTGTTCTCCTGTGATTCCTTCAGGGTTTGACAGCAATGCAGATATCCCAATGGCTGAGGTTGTATCCGATGAGTTCGCATTTGGAAGAGTGAAACCGTGGGAAGGAGAGAGGATTCACGAGGAGTGCGGGTGTGATGATCTCGAGCTTACTCTTGGGACTTCAAAGACGGGGTGTGTGCGAATTCAAATGGATTGATTATTTGGTATCAGGATCGGACGAGAAGACTTATTTCGGTGACCGAGCGAGCAGGATTTCTGACCAACCATTTATGGGACCCATTTCTTTAAATGGCGATGATTGGTACACCACCAATATTTAGACATACAACACTTATCAAGCTTTAAGATGTTGTAATGTACAATATTTTAAAACACATTTTGTGGCGTATGACTAAAAATTTACGGTGTCCAAATCACTCACCTATTTAAAATAACAATCGTATATAATGTAAAATATACATAATATCCCTAAATTATTGGCCAGAAATGCTTCTTATTCTTCTCACTTATAAAAATCTTCTCTTTCGATCTACAACCACTATTCAGTTTTCGCGTGTCTAATACTCTACGATGTTGCAGATAAAATGTGACCCAAAGAAGAGATTTGCGGCTAGCATTGTGCCGAATTCGTGTTTTACACAACATCTCTGTTTGTTATCTATTAAAGTATGTTATATGTATGAACAAAAGATGCAGTTGCAGTTGATTGTATTCCGAGTCTCATTTGGCAATGAATGCAGTTGCAAATGGAGTTGCAAATGTTTGTATGTATGTTGGTGTGCAAAATGATGACAATTGGTCCATGGTGGATCCAATGTTGGCTTTAACAGAAAGACAAACAAAAAGGGATAGCACTACAAGTTTTTCATAATTGCAGATTTTTGGGTTTTGACTTTTGATCAGCCCTTTTCATATTCAATAAACTACAGATAAAGGATAAGTAAGAAGACGTAATAAAAGAAACCCTAAAATAATCAAACCGAAAGTGATGATTCAATTATGGTTAGTCATTTCTCAACTTCATTACTAACACTGTTCGATTTTTGTTTTTTCGATCAGATTTGGAAAGGGAAAAGACATCGATTAGGAATAGTATATTATTTCATTTTGGTTTCTCGTTCATAAGCCAAACCGAAGTGATGTTTGCATTTATTACGACCAATGATTATATTTATGTATTTATTGCTTTTAACTATTCTAATGGATAGAGAAATATGATGAATCAACCAAATTTTAGTACAGCTGCACATGAAACTTGTCACAGAGGTGGTACTTTGCAAACACAGATCAACTTTCGTCATCATATAAATCAATAATTTCCAGTTTTGTTATTTATGCACAAATCAGTCAAGTTCAAATACTTACTCCATATGTGCAAAAGAATCTACACAATGGGTATGGGTTTACTGTACAAGCGACAGTTAATCGAGAACAATGAATCATTTAATGCCTCTCAAATTTTATGTACAATTCTGAGAGTGCATCATAAAGAATCGCAGCAGCAGGAGGTCGAGGCAATGAACCAAGAAGAATATCTGATGTTTCGATAGCTGGATTACCATAAAATCTGCAATTTTCCTGTACACGTGTCGTCACCATGCTACCTTCAAGTGAACAACCAACAAAAGCACCTGCAAAGCAACCAAAATGTCAAAAGTGCAACCAGGCATTTGTTGATTTCCAACTACTTGAGATGGAAAAATGGGAGGGTTAAGCGAGTTGGTAACAAGTCAAAACGGGTCATCATTGGTGCAAGTCAAAACGGGTCATTTTTGGTGCAAGTCAAAACGGGCTGAGTTCAGTTGATCCAAATGCCAAAACACTTGCTGTCCATTTCTTCATAAATTATAGTATGTCATATATAATTACACTTGGGACAACTTTCTAACTTTTCGACCCATTTGACCTGTTTTCCTTTTATTGAACTTTTTATTTTACCCTTGGACCTGTTATTAATAAATGGGTTGAAATTGCCACCTCTATCAATTTTACAATTGTTTATGATTACAACTGGTTATCTGAAATTATGTTTTCACTTTACCTTTACTACAACTGTATGTATAGCAAGCAGCATATCCACCATCACCAGCCCGGAAATCAGCTTCAGCAGCCCTTCCGACAACACCAGCAGCAGCACTCACACCTGCTCCTACCGATAAATGTGCATTTCCACCAAAAGTCCGGACAGCATCACTATTTCTGAGCACGATTATGAAATCGGTAACCTCCCCTCCAACCTGTTTGTCCAAAACAAACAAATTAGAGTGGCAAAAAATCACAGCCTGACCATGCAGGCATAGAACACAACAGATAATAGTTTAGTACGAACTTTTCTTTGGTGTAAAGATCCCTAAAACTATAATTTGGCTACACAAAAGAGCAGAGGTGGCACTTTCAACTCATCTACTTATGAATGAGTCAATAGGTTATGTCTTATCTCTAAAGGGTCAAATGGACCAAATCATTAAATTTAGTTAAAAAGAAAAACTGGTAAACTAGATCTAAAGTTGCCTAAAGTGTAATTTTAATACATACAATTATACAAGCATACAACCTCCTGGATCGCTTATTCAAAAAATAATATTAACATTTTAACAATATAATACTGATAATTATATTAACGCATATTATTTAAAAAGAAGCATAAATTTTTGACAACAAATCTCTCGTGTCAACCTAACCCAATTTAACACTCAACCGACCTGATCCACCCATTTTGCCACCTCTAGAAAAAGAATAAAGAAAAAAAGAGAGAGGCTAAAGTTGTATATTTCACCTGAGCTCCCCAACCCATACCAAATGAAGAAATGGCAGATGGTGGAGACCAAGATCCATCTTCTCTACGAGCAACAACCAAACCTGTACCGATATTGTACGTGACCATCATGCCAACTTTTGCAACAGTGAGAATCGCAAGGCCTTTTGCTTGTTTCAAAATAGAATCCGGGATTGATCTTTCCGGTGTGAGTGCACCAATCTGAAAAGAGAAAAAAATAATCATACATGTCAGCCAACATTTTACAATATATTCTTTAAATTAAACACATGTAACACACTTTACCTTAAAGTAACCCCGGATGGTATTTGTAGCCTTATAAATCTCATATTCCATGGTTTGTCCCCATGGGAAGTTAAGCCATGATCTCAACGTACTTAGGTTGGTCAGGTCCTTTGTCGGTACTTGTGCTGCCCGACTCACTTGGTCCATTAAGTACGGTTGAACCGACTCAAGTCTAACGCAACACACATCACATACCCGTTGTGGGTTTCCTTTAAGAAACTTCGCGGGCAGTAAACTCCTACCCTTAGAACACTCGTTACAGAAGATCCCACCACAAAATCGACAGTGATGTCGTGAGCATATTATAGGATGAAACCGCACATTACACAACATACAATAAGACGCAGCACTATCAGCCAACCATTTTGGTGGATCCGCTTCTAGAAGTTCCTTTATGGCATCGGCATTAACCTCTGTAAGATTATCAGACACTTCTTTCCAAGTACGCTCAAGTAGCTGATCCGATAACCACGAAATTTGATACGCATAAGTATCACCAGACGTTACGGATCTCATCTTCCCTTGAGCTGCAAGTAACATATCAAGAACAACGTCCCACATGGTCAACTCTTTATCCTCACCGACAAACTGATCCCATTCCATTTCATTATCACGTAAGTAATTCGTGTTCAAACGGAGACCTCTATTCCACTCTTCAAGTTGACTTTCCGACATTGGTGGAACCGAAACAGGAATCCAAACACCAGTGTCTTCGTTAAGAGGTGGGTCATAATAAAAAAACGGACTTTCTTTCTCATGATCAGATTCTGGATCCTTACTTCCAACCGCTACGTCTGTTTTCTCGACTTCAAGTTCGGTTTTTTCTTCTTTAGTAGTAACATCACTACTTCCCTCTATGTCACTGGTTTTACCATTTTCATCGATTCCTTCAGGATCCTAATTGTTTACATTCTCTTAGTTTCAGCCTTATTAAAATAAAAAAGTAAAAAAAAGAAACTACACACACAAAATTGGGTTAAGTGTCTGAAAATGTATCAACTTTAATCTGTATGTATCCAACTTTCAAAGTTTCTATCGCGTATATCAGACTTTCAACTACTGCTAGTGCTATTGTATGTATCTGACTAGTTATAACTTGTAAATTAGTGATGTGGCAGCGGTTTTGTTGATGTGGCAATTTTTAGCAAAAACTACCGCCTACCTAACTGATAAGTCATTAAATACATGCAACAACAATAACTGATAAGTCATTACATACATACAATACTATTTTATAGTTGGATACATACAATAGTAATTTTGGATAAAAAGTGAAAGTTTGTTACATTAGTAGACAACATATGTTGCAATAGCATATGATCAAACAATATAAAGTATATGATATTACATATATAAGTAAACATCAAAGCTGATCAAACTGCTTATAACAAAACTGAAGAATTTAGCCAACAGAACTAAACTTGGTATGATCATCCTACGAATGAAAAAAACACAAACACAAAGATAGACATATATTTGTGTAAGTATATTAGTATATTACCTTGGGAGAACAAAATTTAGGTTGGTAACCATCGAGATGAATCATAGGGTATCGGACAACATTAGATTCATCCATCGTTATATGATCGTTTGTTTGATACGTTGTGATGATCAAAACAGGGGATTGATTGATATAAATTAGGATTAGGGTTTATTGTGCGTCACGAAAATTGAATCCTTTACTCATGGAGATGATGATGATGATGATGATGATGATGGTGGTGGTGTGTAGAGAATCTACTTATCTATGTTTTTTCCCAATCATTTCCGATGTTTAACAATTTTGCCCTATTTTGATGGAAACGAAACAATATTTTGGTATATACTTTTTGTTACTTTTATATTATTATTTTTAAATTTAGATAAGTCTAGTCTATGTACAAAATAAAATAAAACGGAATAAATTATATACAAAAATTAACTATATCAGTTATCTTCTTTTTCATCAATAATTAATTTCTATAGGTAAACTAGATACATGAGTTATAAACTAAAGAGTAATATTATAGTTACAAATAAATTATATAAATAAAAGTTACAAACTGAAATGTCAATATTACATTGGTTTATTTTTTTTCACTCATCTTTCTCTCCCTCCATCTGATTGCTAATACATCATTTTGTATTCCAAAATTTGTAAATTGTTTGTATTCATATAATTTCTTTAAACTAAATATATGAGTTATGTATCTATATTAATATATAGTATGAGAGGAGTTTGAATAAAAAACATAAATATTGTGAAAACATAAGAATAATTTTGAAATTATTGTTAAATATTCAAAACACATTCTTCTTCGAAACTTTGTCAATTATTATTATTAAAATAACTTTTGCAAGCTATGATAAAAAATTTAAAAAATATTAACATTTTAAAAAAAAAATTACAGTCGTTACTGTTGTAATTATTCAAGATAATCACAAAAATATAACATGATAATCACATTTGATTATTCTCTAATATAATGTGATTATCATGTGTTTGATATAATCACAAAATAGAGTTTGAAAATTACATATTATTCATGCGATTATCTAGTTATAAAATGTGATGATGACAAAATTTATAACGTGGGAAATTATGACTACTTAATTTTCTCAACAATCTCCCCTTATTTAATGATAACAAACAAATAGTAAACTAATTACAAGATAAATACAATATGATAAAATATATATTTCTCCCCATCAACATCTGTTGCCCAACAAAATAACTTAGCATCAACAACACTTATAATGACCAAAGAAAAAGTCTTCAACTAATTTGAACATAACAATTTAAACCTATCACCTAGACCACATAAAGATTTAACATATTAGTTGAAACTTCATCATCGGCTTCATAAGTGTCAATGTCGATTAAGCATGAGCTAATATGTGGGTTTGAATTTTTATTTTTATTTTTAATTTTCGGTTGAGCTCGTATGAGTTTGTGCTCGTCTCAGTCTGTGTTCTGTCTAAGTATGTACATTGTATAAGTATGTGCTCTGTTTGAGTATGTGTAGCACAAACTAAGATTAATAATGTGCAGCAACTTCAAAATAATATAACTCCCATATGACCCATCTGATCAAGCTCAAATTTGGATAGAAAGTATATTTATGTGTCTTCATACATATATCAAAAATCAAGATGATCCAACAGTTAACGAACACACATCATTAATGTTACCATAGCTGCACATAAAAACCATAAATTTTCTGCACCCAACTTCGAAATTATATATCTTCGTGTAGAAATATTCGATCACGATAAATTTTATACAAAATGTAAATATGTATGTCTTTAACCATATATCCAAAAATCACGAAGATCTAATGGTCAATGAAGATATAGTGAATTATATATCTTCGTGTAGAAATATTCGATCACGATAAATTTTATACAAAATGTAAATATGTATGTCTTTAACCATATATCCAAAAATCACGAAGATCTAATGGTCAATGAAGATATAGTGATCGTTTTACTACAACTGTACAGAAAAACCATGAAGTTTCGATAACAGAATTCGAAAATAAATATATACAATTCTTTGAAAACTATTTATTTATAGAGTTTTAGGGATATATACAATTAGTAAAGACATTATAATTCTATTAGAACTCAAATATCACAATCATTGTTTGTAATTACTTATATAAAATAAAAAATATATATATTTCATCCTACGATATTCTAATTATTATTAAGATAGAATGTGATATGTCTCTATTTTACATAAGAAACAACTATGCCACAATATTAGAATATGTTAGAAGACAAAAGTTCATTGAAGTATGAAATTTTTGAAAGTATGAAAGTACAAATTTCAACCGTCAATTTTCATCAAAATAACAAAATCCACACATTCTAAAAATTAAATAAACGGTTAGTCAAAAAATTATAAAAGTTGCACCATAAAAACAAACGTTTTTTTTCTTTTCGATTAGAGATCTCACATGACATACTTTCGATGAATTTTATTTTTTTCCATTTTTTTATGGGTTTTGAAAATTGGTAACACATTTGTTAGAAACAAATAACACATGTGATAGTCGCGTGTAACACATTTGTCAGTCAATCGTAACACATCTGTTAATCCACAAAAAAATGGAAAAAATAAATTCATCAAAAGTATACCTTGTGAGATGTTTAATTGAAAAGAAAAAAGTGCTGATTTTTATGGTGTAATTTTTATTATTTTTTAACTTGCCGTTATTGAGATATTTGATTTTAAAAAATTTGAAAGAAAGTAGGATTTTTGTCAAATGACACATTCATATTGGTAATTCTATTCTTTTAAAAACAGTCATAGTCAAATGAACTCCCCCTGTATTAGAATTATAATGAATAAAATATGTTAAATTTAACATAGTAGGAAAAATATTTAAATTAAAGTCTATATTTTTTTGTGTTAATTTTTAGAAAATTACTAAGTTGGCAATCAACAGTTATTTAGATGTATTGGTGAGATTAACTATCATTCACAAGTGTATCATTTTAGTTAATTGCTATGCTAAGTAGCAAATAGTATATGTATTTGCTTGTTTAATCATAAAGCATTATTGTTTTATGCACCGATTCAAAAGAAAAGAAATAATATATTACTTTTTGTGAAATAAATGTAAATTCTTTTGGGTAAAAAGTTTTCCGAGACTATTTTTTGTTTGTTTCTTACCAATCACTTATATTTACACTAATAATACTATAATGAACAGATTTGGTTTTCATCACCCATTTTACCTTGCATAAGTTTTTACATCTTGTATTAGTCAAATACTTCTATTAATAAAACTAAGTAATATATATGTATATATTCAAATATTAAAAGGAGAGCTAGTGTTTTAACTTAATAAAAATAAAAATTAGCAAAAGAAATATATAAATTCAAATATTGATTTGAGAGAATAATTTATACTGTTATATCGTTTTTTCTAAAACTCCTATAAAAGAATTATAACTCTCTCCTTTACTTCTTAATTATGAATTTTAAAAATTATCATTTTATTATTTCACTTATTAAATATATAAATCATTCAATTAATATCATATTTTTAATAATATTTTTTAATATTTTTTTTATATTAAAATTTTAAATTTACAATTACGATAACTTAAAATATTATAACAATTCACTTCTATTAAATAATTAACAATAATTTTTATATTTATGTATAGTTAAATATTTATATTTATCTTTCAATATAACATACAAAATTTTCAGGTGCTGTTGAGTACGAACGACTCCGAAATTTTCACGTGCTATTTAGTATGAATGACTCCGTATGAATTATTGAAGATGACGAGAAGAAGAGTGCCCCAGAGGTCAATTCTTTAAATGGATAATTTCTTTTATTTTTCTTTTTTTCAAATTCACCCAAATCAACAAAACCCCATCAGTGATTTACATCAATTTCTGGTCTTATCTTTACTCATTTCCTCAATTATTCAATAATTTAAATCAACAATCTTTGATCTCCCAAATTTCACACTAAATTCATTTCACCAAAACAGTTCTCCACCTACACTCAACCAGATCACATATTTATAAAACCCTAATTTCAGTATTATGAGATTATAAATCCAGAAATTTTAAAACATGTCATCAGTCGAGAGATCATTTGAAGCATGGGAAGAAGTACAAAGACACGGATTAGATTTGGCCGATCGATTAACACAGGGTGTTACAGGTTTAATTCAATCGCATATTATCAATCCACCGTCATTTACATGGCCAAACCCTAATTCACACAAGCTGTTTGATGTTGAATTCCCTACGCAAAACTTTGTTACAAGAGATCTAGGGCTTGTAATTCAGAAGAATACTTATGGAATTAATGGTGTGTCTGCAATTTTTGATATTGGGCATAAATTAGGTCAAGCTGGGGTGGATTTTGGGGCTAATTTGAATGGTGTTGTTCAGCAATTTTTTAGGAGTTTACCTGTGCCTATATTTAAGCATGAGGAAGATACTGTTGTGTTAAGGGTGGATAGTGGTGTTCACAGGGGTGGTGATTTAGGGGTTAATTTGCAGATGGTTCATGAAGATGTTGGGACTTTGACCAAGAGGTTTAAGGATATTGGTTTTAGTGAAACTGAAAAGGTGAAAGGTGATGCTGATGAAGAGGAAGGTTCTGGCTTTAATCTGAAACTTGCTCAGTTTTCCGGTAAACCTCAGGTAATATTGAAGTTGTTTTAGAACTATCTTGGTATAAATATTCGGTTTTTTCATTAAAGTATATATCTTGAAATTGATAACATGATATATACAATTGAGTTCCGTACTTCTGGATTTTGGCGAGCAAACATGTGAAGTTAGTTTGATTAGTTAGTAAAATATGAGCCATTAGATCAAGTACACTGCTGATCGAAGTTATTTTTAGTACGATATTGGTATAAAGTTTCAATTTTGATTAAAGCTTCTACCTTGCAATTGGATAACATGAAGGTTTTACATTAGTTTTTGATAAGCAAACATGGATTTCTTTTTGTATACTAGTGTCTTCAACTACCTTACTTATTGTTACAAGAAGCTATAGGGAGGGTGTTTAGCAGTAGCATTATTAGGACAGCTTTATAATTAGATCTGGTTAGTTTGACTCTGAATATTCAGAAAATTAGGTCATAGTTATTTTAGTTGAACACTCAAAACATACCTAAAATTGCAATAATACGTCTGAATGCCCTTCCAAACATCAGCTAAGTCATCTACTCTGAACAAACTCGTGACAACTAGAAGATTCTTCTGTGATATTCTTGAAATATTGTTATTAAACATTAAAAGATCCTCCTATCCAATAACATGTCATGGCGTTAGTTACTTGAGTTGTACATGAAATGGTGTATTGTTAGGTTAGCATGTGACATGCTTAGATTTTCTCTTCATAGAACAAACTTTTCATATGTGCTATTTATTGATCCAGTTTCTATGAGAATTGCATGTTATGATGGAGTTTAGGTGCCATACGACATAGTTAAGTGTTTATTTTGTTACTCTGGAAAATTTTAAAATGATTCCTTCGAGAGCTTAGAACTCGGCTATCTCTTTATTATGGTAGTGGGGCAATGTGGGTCATGCAGGCTGGGTTACAGGTTTGCGTGACCCACCAACACTCTTCGTCTTTGTCATCTTAAAGTTTATAAATGATTTATGTATTAAATATGATAACAAATATATACTGTTAAAACGAATACAAAGTCTGTTGAAGACAATATTGTTTAGTAGATCGTAACCATTTTAAAAAATTGTTTAGTGGAAGTGTGAAATCGAGGTTATAGATGATGTTGATGAAGAGGAAGGTTCTGGATTTAATTTTAAACTTGCTCCATTTTCGGGTAAACCTCATTACCTCAGTATATTAAAGTTGTTTTTCATACTATTTTGGTTTAAAGTTTCTATATACATCTTGAAATTGATAACATGATAAATTTAATATGAGGTCTCTACTTTTGAATTTCGATAAGTAAACATGTAAAGCAACCAAGTAGACTAATGTTGATGAGTAAGTAGGTTAAGTACATGGGTGATTGAATTTGTTATTAGTACTACTATTTTGGAATGAAGTTCTGATTTTTTTTCCCGCTAAAGTTTCTATCTTGCCCAATTTGATAAGGTTTTATATTAACTCTTTACTTCCGGATTTCAGTAAGCAAACATGACAAGATATCACACCATTGTTTACAACCAAGTTGTTCCGTGATAGAAGAGGTTATCGGGAGGGTGCTTAAAGTTAGCAGTAGTTATATTAGGAATTATTTAGATCTTGTTAGTTTGACTCTAGATATCCAGAAAATTAGGTAATAGTTATTTAACTCAAACACTCGAAACTTATTGTTGTGACCTTAAATTGCGATGATAAGTCATCTACTCTTGATGAACTTGTGACTGCTAAAAGGTTCTTTCATGATATACTATAAATACTGTTATGAAGCATTTAGAGATATTCCTCATGTCAAGCCGTTAGTTACTAAATTGTATGTGAAATCATAATTTGTTTGATTATTATTCTACATGCTTAATCTTTTCTTTTCTGAAGAAACTTCCCATATGTACTATTTATTATGGCGTATTAATTTACTTGCACAAAGAACGTAGTTCAGTTGCTAGTAACCCTACATTGGTTATTGTTCTGACTTTTGGAAAGTTCGTAAAGATGATTTGTTCGAGCGCTTGGAACTCTTTACTGGTGGTGTAAAGATGGGCAGGGTCATGCAAGTTGGGTAACATGGCAAATTAGGGTAAT
Source organism: Logfia minima (assembly GCA_963921325.1). Classification (NCBI taxonomy): domain Eukaryota; kingdom Viridiplantae; phylum Streptophyta; class Magnoliopsida; order Asterales; family Asteraceae; genus Logfia; species Logfia minima. Next base: position 31,832,131 of record OY992767.1, read on the forward strand.
TTTTAATACAAGTCAATGAGTCGGTTCAGGCTTGTTTGACCCACCAACACTTTTTTATCTTTTTCAATTTCAATTTTATAAATGATCTATGTATTAAATATGATTACAAAACTATACTGTTACTATAAATTAATGATTTTTGAAGAAAAATGATTTAGGAGGTTGTAGGCTTTTAAGTACACTTTGGGCAACTTGCGACCTATTTCTGTTTTAAACATGCTTAAAGTTGTACTCAGTTGTTCCATAATCATAACCCAAATCCACCCATGTATTAGTTAAATTACTAAATTGGTTGAATTTCTCTCTTTTACTTCTTTGCTGATATAAACAATAACATGTTCATCAAGATTTTACTTCTTTGCTGATATAAACAATAACATGTTCATCAAGACTTCAATGGAAAAGATTTGTATATAACTGAAACTCTTTTATCACCTTGTAAAACATTATTTTGGGTATATATCTTTCGAGGGAAGTCATTTTATGTTGGCAATCTTTTTACATGTATAATTTACTGCTAGATTTTCATTAACTATATCCAGTCTTCAACTGTTGACATATTTTTTTAGTCTAGAGTTACCTTGTTAGAACCCTTGCTCTGATGCATATTATCTACATGTAATTTCTTTCGTGATGAACAGTTAATTTAATTTCAGGGAATTCTTAATTTATCATCAACATATGATAGCCGGACACGTGATGTGGAAAGTTCTTTTGTTGCAAGGGGAGATTTCTGGAGAGTAGAATCATCACTTGGCAGTTCCACATCAGGAAATGAAAATCTTTTTCTTGTCCAGCTTGGACCATTACTTTTTGTTCGTGATTCTACTCTTCTTCTGCCAGTTCATTTGTCAAAGCAACACTTGCTTTGGTACGGTTATGACAGAAAGGTAGATTTTATGCCCATGTTTTTTTTATATTATGTGACTATTTTGATCCATTTACCTGTGAGTGAGTAGATGGGGTTATGTTTTATGTCCAATGGGTCAAACATGCTGCAAAGTTTAGCTTAGAAGGAAACGGGTCAAGAGTCATATAAAGTGTATTTAGAATGCTTAAAACCTATTTAAATCATTTTACTCAATAATTTATAGTATTATTGAATTAAGGGAAAGGATCCATAGGGAAGCTCCAAATCTTAGGGAAGGAGGGAAGCAAATCTTAGCCCTTGAATTTTTCATAAATAAATGTTTTTAACATTCATTTGTGATGAATGTTAAATTTTGAAATTATTTGTGATTTTTAGAATTCATTTATGATGAAATCAAGGGTTGAGATTTGCTTCCCTCCTTCCCTCTTGATCCCCACCCTTTGAAATAATATAATGATCATAATCATATTTAACATACTATTTCGTATCTTCTATTTTTGGATAAGTATGTTCTGGATCGACCCGACCGTACCATAATTACCCAATTTCACTCAATACCTGGCCACCCGTTTTGCGGCGTTTAGTTTTATAAGTTGTCGGTTGTCTCTAAAGGTATATAACACTTCTTTTTCTTTGTTACCAGAATGGAATGCATTCTCTTTGTCCAGCAGTGTGGTCAAAGCATAGAAGGTGGCTCTTGATGTCGATGGTTTGCCTAAATCCGTTGGCTTGTGTAAGTACAAAAATACCCTTGTTACTCTTTAAGTGTTGTTGTGCATACCCTGAAAACATACTGCTTTCCGTAATGTAATTTTTGTTAATTCTAGAGCATCCCTCAGTCTTTTTTGTTTCTGTTTTCTTATGGTAGTGCATTCCGTGCTAGAAAATACTTTTACCATTGATCATGGTGTAAACAACATCTTTAATAGATTCCAAGGAATATTGAACTTCTTGACGCTGGTTGTCTGAATTTACATTTTCTTGGTACCATATCTTGCAGTCGTTCATGGATTTGCAGTTCCCCAATGGTCAACTGACCTATGTAGCTGGTGAAGGGTTATCAACTAGTGCCTTTTTACCATTTTTTGGTGGTCTACTTCAAGCTCAAGGTCAATATCCAGGAGAAATGAGATTCAGCTACTCATGCAAGGTGAGTTGTTCACTTGTTCTATACATAAGAAAGTATTTAGCTTTGTCGGGTTATATTTTCTGACAGGGAGTTGGGGTTGTAGAATAAATGGGGAACACGCATCACACCAATGGTACAGTGGCCTGAAAGATCGTTTACTATGGGTTTTGAACAAGCTTTAGCATGGAAGAGATCTGGTCTCATGGTCAGACCTACTGTCCAAATCAGGTAATAGGGTTTGGCGGTTTGCTCTGCTAAGTAGCTCTTCTTTTTCCTTTGTAAATCACGTAATGAACCTCTTGCTTAATGGCTCACGTAATTAAATACGGTTAGACATCTGAATAAGCGTGTCTGGTTTGTGAATTAATTCCTGAATGGATCTAAGTGTATATTTCATTAAACAAAACATAAAATAAAACAAAAGTAATAATAAATAAAATGGAAAATATCGAGATCTGAATATCATCTCATGGATGGGTTTACCGATCTTATACTTCTCTAATCTTAGTACTCTAGTATATAATCTTCCATCATAGTTATTGTTTGTAAGGTCAAAATGGACAAACACATACATTCGGGAAATTTATTTAGCGCGTTGCTTGATTTTCAGATTCATTTAAATGGGTTGTTAGTGGTAGGCTGAGATTTTCAACCCATCCACTTATGAAGCATTAATTTGGATTGTGCTTAGTCAAGGAGGTTAAACAAAATAAAAATGAGGTAAAAGGGGAATTGGTCGCAGCAGTCAAACGAGTTCAAAATCTTTTTAATGCATCCAGCCTTTTAGGTTGTTTTATTTCAACCTTTAGATTATGATTGTAATACTGTCGTTTCTGTATCATAATTAACACTTTAATCATTAATAAAGAATTAACTTTTTTCATTAAAGGTGAATCATTTTAATCGGTACTAAAAGTGGTCCGTTTCAACCTGGACACGTTATGACCAGTTACCCAACCTGCCCGGCCCTCCTCTCCTGCCATCTTTAGTTGCCCACAATAAGCATAACCCTTTTTTCTTTTTTGATACGTCTGAATGAAAAAGAGTGTCTACAGAACGGGAAGTTACCCCTCCTTTTGGGACAACTTAAAAGGTTGAATAGTCTGTTGTTAGCTTGATGTTTAAAATCTGTCTGTTATGCCTGGCCAGCTTACATCCAACTGTTGGTGGAAGCAATCCTGGACTGAAGGCTGAACTTGTGCATTCGGTGAATGAGGACTTGAATCTGATTTGTGGCTGTTCGTTTGCATCACATCCATCAGCATTTGCGTCAGTGTCCGTATGTTTCTTCATTTACTGCTTAGTTGTTTCCTTTTGGACTGGTGTTTTTATATTTTTTGTTGGAAAAAAGATGCATATACCTAGAATGTTTGCCTAAATGTGATCTTAATAAGATGATTGGTACCATGTAAAGATAACTGATGATTGATGAAATATAAGGAAAAAGAATAATGGAATGATTGGTACCATGTGAAAAGATAACTGATGATTGATGAAATATAAGGAAAAATAATAAGTGGAATCCATGTGTCAAAGAATAAAATGGCTAAGCATGTTTTTAGGCCTATACTTTAGGCATATATATCAAAATGCTCTTTCTGTTTTTCTATGATTCATGCTGTATGGGATTGACTGCATACGTATGACTTATAATGTTTGTAATCGTCTTATGTCTTCCCCAAATGCAGGTAGGTAGGTCGAAGTGGAACGGAAATGTTGGAAGATCGGGGATGGTTTTAAAAGTTGAAACTCCTCTTGGAAATGTTGGCCAGCCTTCTTTTTCGGTTCAATTAAATAGCGGCATAGATTTTTGAATTTTGAATGACACAACTGTGAATATATATATCTCCCTTTTGGAAAACGGGCTTTTCTTTCATGTATATAAGATCGGTTTTAATGAAACTGTTACGTTTTATTTTATTGTTGTTGTCTTGTTCTGACTTCTGAGCTTGAAGTTATGTGCTTTTAAGCTGTAGCTTTATTTTGTATTACATTACAATGTGATGCATTTCATTTTTGTGAATTGTGATGTCCTTGTAACTTCTAGGTTGTGGTCTTTGTAGGCTACTAACAAATTCCTTCACGGCCTCAAGCTGATTTAGTGTTCTTGAGATAAGAATAATTAATGTGTTGATTATGTTTATAGAAACAGTATTATTACATGTAGAATCGTATAGTAAATGAAATTAGCGATTTAAGAGTAGACTTTCTTTAATCTATTTGGCCTGTTTGAAATACCATTTGGTTTAGCTAAGGTTGTTTAGGTGAGTCATTTGATCCATTAATTTGTCCAAATAAGCGTATAAAAATTGAAAATTTGTAATAATTACTAGAATACGTAATTTTTTATATGTGATTAACTTCATTTATATGTGAACATTGGATCTAGATCCTCCCTAGTAATCTTTTTACATGATCCATTATGTTATGTGTTTTGTGAGGAGGAAATAAACTGGACCTACTATTGTGAATATTATTCAATTTATTTATTATATTTATCTCTACATAAAAGTAACATTATTTATAAAGTTATTTGAGAGGATCCTAGTCTGTGAACATTGATGTACGTTTAATTGGAAAATAAATAAAAGTTTAAAAATTCTAAAATTATATGTAAAGATACAAAAAAAGATATATATTTGTTCACATGTGAACGATAACAAATCGGTTAAAATGCATTTTAAAATGTAATTTTTAGGGTTTTAGCTTTTGTTTTCTTTATTAAACTAATATAAATTAATATTCACACATGAATAAAATTAATCACACATAAATAAATACTTAATCTAGTAGTTCTTGCGAGTAAAATAATAAAATGAAAAATCCCTTTTAAAGCAAAGGCCACTTATAACCATTATTGGAAGGTGTGTTGTGTTGTACTTCTATCCCCTGTATATTATTATCACCTGCTAATTAACGAAAAGACTTTCTGTTAATTGGAAACAGAAGATGTTTAAGTCATTCACATATCGATCCCTATAAAGTATTTCTGTTGTCCTAAAGTTTAATTAAAGTAGGAAAAAGTTTAAATTAGTTTTAAAAATCCATAAATGTTTCCGTACGTACTAATCATAAAACTCAATTAATTGTAGAATGTAGCTTTAATTATAAAATCATTTTTTTTAATGTGCGCTTTCATCTTTCGTCTTTCATCGTATATATATATATATATGGAAATAATTTATAAGGAAGCTTTAAATCTTGAGGAAGAAGGTAAACAAATTTTAACCCTTGATTTTTTATAAATAAATGTTTTTAACATTAATTTGTGATGAATGTTAAATTTTAAAATTATTTGTGAATTTTAAAATTCATTTACGATAAAATCATCCCCGCCACATATATATATATATATATATATATATATTTAATATGAATAAAATCAGAAAGTCTTTGTATCATACACACAACCATAGTAAACCATTAACATCAAACCACACTATTTAACCAAAGACACACACAACCATCAAATCTCACTAACACAAACTTGTTTTCGAGTTTCTAAAATGAGCACTTCTAATTCTTCACTCTTTGGACCTCATTTTGCAATCCTCTTACTTCTAACACCATTAATGGCAATTCTATCCAAATCCAACGGCTGTGATCTTTTCCATGGTGAATGGATCATTAATGATTCGTACCCATTATATAACGGGCAATTGGGCAGAATTGCCCATTTATAATTCCGCCATGGAACTGCCAAAAGAATGGAAGGGATGATAAAATGTAACTAAAGTACAATTGGAAACCTAGTGATTGCTATGTATATATATACTCATTCGCGATACATAAGTTGCTGTTTTCTAGCTTCTTCTTATTATTATTGTTTATTATTTAATCTAGGGATTGCTATATGTGTGTAGATTCGATAGTATGAATTTCTTGAAAAGATTACAAGGACAGAAGATCATGTTTGTTGGGGACTCGTTGAGTTGGTACATGTGGCAGTCCTTGGCATGTTTGGTTCATAATGGTGCACCCAAAGCTAGATACACCATGAACCATAGTGGATTAATCTCAACCCTCTCATTCACCGTAAACTTTCTCTATATCGATTTTTATCATATACCCGTAAGATTTTTTTTTTTATTTTTTTTTTATTTTTTGAAAAAGCCTCTATAGGCTGGTATGTATATGTTTCATATACGGTATACCCATAAATATCAATCATGTTTTGTTTTGCCATGTACCTAGGAATTCGGGATCTCGATAATGTATATGCGATCAGGGTTCCTTGTTGACGTGGTGAAGGAGAAAACAGGTCGAGTTTTGAAGCTCGACTCACTTAGTTTGAGCAAAGAGTGGAACGGATTTGATGTTTTAGTGTTTAATAGCTACCACTGGGGGGAACATGAGGGTGATCTCCAAAAGTTTTTTTTTTTTCTTTTTTCCTTCTCTAAATATAATAATTTCTTGAACAAGTTTTGCAAGAAACATAAATGTCACAAATTATTGCTAAAAGTAACACATAAAATACTGTTTTGTTGCAGATGGGATTACATGAAATTTGGTGAAAAAACATAGGATCGAATGGTGGCATATAAAATGGCATTAACCACTTGGGCTAAATGGGTTGATTTGAAAATTAGCCCAACCCAAACCAAAGTTCTTTTTCAAGGGATTTCAGCTATGCATAACTCATAAGCACCTAAGCACTATGTACAAAATCATGTACAATATTATCAAGAACATACTAATTTGCAATCTAACTAACTCGGTTGTTTCTTAGTGTTAGGGGTAAAAAATGGGGCTATCCGAGTGTGGTCAATGGTAATGGGCTAAAGACACTGATACCGTGACCTAGGTATCCCGGAGAAAAGGTGATAAAAGATGTTTTGGCGAATATGAAGAGATACATTTATTTGTTGGATAAACGTTACTCGCCCAGTTGAGAAAAGATGGACATCCGTCACATTGGGGAAACCAGAGCATTGATTGTAGCCATTGGTGCCTCACGGACGTCCCCTATACTTGGAACCAAATCTTGTGTACAAATTTAAGTTAAAGGGTCTTGAAATTTTAATGTTACCGCGTGATTCAAACATTCAGAAAAAAAAATAATACTTAATTCAAAAGTTGAACTGAAAAAAGGTTCTTTATAAAGACATGGTTCATCAGTCATTTGATATTTACTTGATGATTTTTTAGGAAGTCTTTGATACATATAGGACTGTAGGAGTAAGAACAAACTTGAAGTTAACCAATCGGGTTAGTTTAGTTGGCCACTTAAGTTTCCTTTGGGCTTTGGGGAGGGAATGTTTGGCTAGGAGATGTCTCAAGTTCGAGTCCCACCTGAGACTTTTACCCCTTCAGGCGATAAAAAAGAGGAACATGAGGGTCTTAGGGTTAGCATTAACATACTGCCCAATTGGATGTCACTGTTATACCTAAACCACTAACATCTAACAAGCCGTTCTAAAAAAAAAGAAAAAGGAACAAAGTTGAAGTCTCTTTATAAATTCCTACATTTGACTAATATTAATTTGGATAAATACTTGGACATGAACTTGTGTTGGTTTGTGTGGATTGAATTGGACTAAATTGCTTAATATTTACATATTTACATATATATATATATATAATGGTCAAAAGATAGACTTCGGGGGTCTTATGATAAATCTAAATTCGTTTTTTTAATTTTATGCAAAAATCGAGTCCAGTTATAAAACGTTTTTTTGTTGTAGGGTTATGACTATTCTTCAACAGTCACATTGTTTCAACAGAAACAACTCTTCATGAAAGGTTGTGTCACTTCAGGCCATTCTTATATAGTTATATATACGCGATCAATTTTTGGGGACAAATACACACAACAATTCAATACAGAAATTCGCACACAAATTCATCCATCATGTTTTTCAATTAGATTTGATAGATTCAAGTTATCAACTTGATTAGATTGTTGTATCTTCTAGACGGTCGCATACAGGTGAAATCTCTGATTTAGGACACTGCAAACGCATACCTCAATTTTGTCCTAGAATCATCGATTGCCGAATCAAAATCAATTTCATTAATTTTTGATTCTGTAATATTTATATGTATTACTATATTTATACAAAAATTATATATTATATATTTATAGATACTTCGTGTTATATTATTATCATTGTAATTGCTATTTTCTATTTCCTAACATTTATTAGCTCTTTAAAGTTTAAATTAAAGGGAATATCCCAATAAAAATTAAATTGATCCAATACTGCACCCTCTGCTATCTGAACGACAAAAATGTGACCGTTGCAGATTTTATATTCATAATACGAATCTTTATATACCCACAGATATATACATATATTTTTTTTTGAACAGCTGAAAAAAAATAAAAAAAATATATATATATATATATATGCAAGAGATCGTTAAACAATAAAATAATGGTATGAAAACAATAAAGGTAAAAAATCTGAATCTAAGGAACCCAAGATTCGACGAGACGAATAGCTTAGTATTAAATTAAATGAATAGTTATAATTTAATGAGTGGTTATATATTTATCCTAAAAAATAACAATAAATTTACTTTATGGTTGAACGGTTAGGCATTCCTGTGTATGATTGAGTAGTATAGAATAATAGAACACACGATCCTCTTTTATTTATTAATTAACAGTAAATAAGTAAATGTCATACATTATTTTTTAGGTAAATAACTTAATAAGGAATGGTTGGAATTATTTATTTAAGTGTTTATCTGTTTATTTACTTATTTTAAAAGTAGATAAGCAAATACAAATACCCTTTTAAAAACTGTTTATCTATTTATTTCTTAATAAATAAACACTTAAAAATAAATATATTAAAAAATACTTATTTTTTAAACACATAATTATAATTACTTATAAATAAATAATACCAAATACTCGTAAATTATCCGTTCAACTAAAGAAAAGGCGAAGAAAACCACTCCAAGAAAACCAGTCCCACCTCCAGGTGCTCAAAGAATATTTGTATAGGTCACATTCAATCCCTATGACCTCTTAATTTCAAAATAAGTAGTATGGCCTAAGTTCATTTTTTATTTATTTATTTAACCCGGGCTGTAATGATATACGAGTAATAAATATATATAATGGGTAATGACACTCACATTCCCCAACCACAATTATTTCTTGTTCTCTTTCTGTTTGTGTTTCATTATGTTCAAAACCACACTCTCCATTTTCTTTCTATTCACCGTAGTTTTTGCTCTTCTATCAGCTCATGGGCAATCCAAAGGAAATAATAAAAAAGCACAATCAACTGAATGTAATCTGTTCAAAGGAAGTTGGATTATGGATCGATCCAGCTCGTTGTATAATGGATCTGAATGCCCGTTTGTTGATCCGGGATTGAACTGCCAGAAGAATGGGAGAGCTGATAAAATGTATTTGAACTTCAGATGGCAGCCTCATGGTTGTCCACTTGCAAGGTCAGTCACTGTTTAATCTGATATTAAAGCTTTTCTTTTTTCTAATAATGAAAACAAGCACGATGGTAGATTGCAGTATTTACATGATGTTTCTTTTATTTTATTTAATTAAAATTAATGTTTATGTTAGTTCTTGTAGAGGGAGCGTTTGAAATTGTTTATTTAATGGTCATATTTAATGGGGTATGGGATTTCTTTTGTTTAAAAAAGCGTATTTTTAAGCACTTTTTAAGTGTTTTGGATGAAGCAAAATGATTATCTTTTTTCACTTTATGTGAAATAAGCTGTTTTCGATTTGACACCGTAAGATTCCAATTGCTTTTTTTTTTTTTTTTATTAAGTTCTAAATAAATATATTATTTGTCTGAACTTATAATGTCTTATTAGATTAATTGTTGTTTGATTTATGTGTTGAACGTTCGAATAGATAAAAGAAACTAACAGTTTTAAATGACTTGATAAATAAGATCTTTCTAGTAATAAGTCATTAACTAGTTTTTGTGAACTCTTTATTACAACTTTAAAATCTTTTATTGCGAAACAAGTTATTTTTAAAAAGTAATTGTCCGATCATACTTATACGTTATAATTTGTTTAAATAAAAACAACCACGAACGATGCTTAACAAGTACGAGGTAGAATACCTTTTTAGTAGCATTAGTAATCCTGAATTTGTAGATGCTTATTCTTTGTCTATAAATTACTTCAATTTGTGTCGTTTTTAAGAGGACATTATTAGGTACTCCCTCCCTAAAAAGAGATCTAACATAATGCAGAATCTCCATACATGTGCTCCTTAATTATGATAACGTTATGGAATATTGATTACTTTGTTTAGCCTATAAGTTGTCATAACGATTACTTAAATGGCATCTTTGGTATTTTGACTTTTTATTTTATTTTATTATTTTCTATTAAAAAATCTATTGAAGTATCTTGGTTGACATGTTACAACATATAGATTCAAAAAAGATGATAAAAAATAAAAAATAAATAAATAATGCAATCAATTTTCTACATAAAGTTTATTCCTTTCTTGATAATTGAAGTTCTTTGTTGAACCATACCTGATGAAATGTTACATTTACTTTTGGGTTTTAAGGGTTTTAATTTTTCTATTAATAACTCTGTACCTAAGGTTTTGCTGAACCTCCAAAATAATGTATCGAAAACTCGGTTAACATGAAATCTTACAATCTCGATTACAATGGGGATCTATAGGTTCAACGGAGACAAGTTTCTGAGAAAAAACAGGGGCAAGAAAATCATGTTCGTGGGAGACTCCTTGAGTTCAAATCAATGGCAGTCACTAGCATGCATGCTTTACCATACGGTTCCTCCCTCCAAGCACACATTCGAGCGTCAAGGACCACTCTCAACTCTGTCATTCCCTGTAAGCACACGACTCTATGCTCAACGTTATTGTCATTAAATTATCATAGATGCCATTTTGTAAATTTGAACATTTACTATATGTTAACTGAAGGACTATGGAGTCTCTGTTATGTACCTGAAAAACGGGTTTCTTGTAGACCTGGTGGTGGAGAAAAGAGGTCGGGTTCTGAAACTGGACTCCATCAGCAGGTACGGTAAATGGGAAGGAGCAGACATTCTCATCTTCAACAGCTATCACTGGTGGACTCACAGTGGAAACCGTCAAACGTATGTGCCATTTAGAACTTAATATCAACCGTTAGGTGCAACTCATTTATACTACATGCACTGGTTCAGTGGTTCCTTATAATGCTTCCTATATATGTTTAACACTGGCTGCAGATGGGACTACTATCAAGTTGGTGAAGATATATACCGAGACATGGGGCGTATGGATGCTTACAAGATCGCTTTGACAACATGGGCAAAATGGGTTGACTCCAACATAGATCCTAAGAAAACCAGAGTTTTTTTCCAAGGGATCTCTGCTATTCATGACCAGTAAGATACTATTTTGATTTTCAAGAATTGCGCCATGAGCTTTTCCTTCTAACTGTGTATTGACTCTATGCATTAACTTTATGTCACCAGTGGCAAGGATTGGAACGAACCTACTACTCGGAACTGTAATGGGGAAACTCTACCTATTCGGGGACTTCATTATCCTGGCAATAGATACCCAGGACAGCAAGTGGTGAAGGACGTACTGGCAAAAATGAAAAATCCAGCTTCTTTATTGGATATAACGCTTCTTACCCAGTTAAGAAAAGATGGCCACCCGTCGAAGTATGGTAATGGAAGAGTGGACTGCAGCCACTGGTGCCTTGCTGGGGTTCCAGATACTTGGAACCAAATTTTGTACAACATCTTGCTTAGGAATTAGATTTTTTGTACAATATGAGAAGGTGACTTTAATAATTAACTAAGCAAAAAAATTGCATTAATTCATTTTTCATCCCTCCTACATCAAGGAATTACAAAAAAGAGGAATATGCTTTGACTATTCTTGTACATTTTTGAAGTACAATGTAAAATGATAATACAAGAACAAAAAAGGAGAACCTAGGTCTGTTTCTGAATCCTCTTGTCCCTTATAGGCAAATCGATGGGCTTTTGCGCTTGGTGTGGATGTTCATCCCCCACATAGACCTTAAGGTGGGTAAACAGATCTCTCCCAAGCTGCAATAACAAGTTATTTGAATAAAATAGACTGACAATAAAACTGGATGGTATCCATTGAGAATGGACGAATGTTTTGAATGCCACTGTAGGCTGGCAATTGTGACCCATCTACCAATAAATTGGTCAATGTGCTTTATCACAAAGCCAAATAAATTTATTTAGCTAGAAGGGGGAACAGGTCAAACAGGTTTGATGCTGCCCAAAGTCTAGTTTAGTGCATACAACCTCCTAAATAGTTTTTCTTTATAATTTTCAGAATTATTTCTGTAATTATAACTAATGCATTATATATATATATGAAAGGCTGAAAAACAAAGCAATGAGATTAAATGTTTTAACCCAGACCCATTTTGACCCATTAAACAACCCTCCCAACTTGCCACTTAGAGATGCCACTATCTTCCGAATCGATTAAGGAACATTGTCAAAGAAATGTGAACTCACTCTTCCCTTAGGAAGCATTCCACGGACCGCATGCTCTATAATCCTTTCGGGAATCCTTTGTTGAAGCTGATCAAAAGTTTCTACTGTCATCCCACCTGGTCTTCCGGAATGCCTCCTGTACAGTTTTTGTGTCCTCTTTTTTCCTGAGACGGCAACTTTATCAGCATTTACCTATATAAATTGACATCAAAACAACGTTATGCTAATAGTTTGTCAAAAAAATAAATAAATTGTAGCAGAAATTTCCAATTAGCAAGGCACGCATACCACAATTACGAATGCACCCATGTCTACACTGGGAGTATAGGTAGCCAGATTCTTCCCACGTATGTGAATGGCTATAGTAGATGCCAGCCTTCCAAGAATCTTATCAGTCGCATCAACAACATACCATGTTTTTTCCGTGTTAACGTGATCTTCAGCTTTAGGGTACCATGTCTTGTTCCATACATCCTGGCAAAAACACATAACACTTGAATCAAATACTCTAAAAACAAAATCTCAAATCTCAAATTTTGATTCAATCTCGTCAATTTCGACCCATATTTAGGTAACAAGGACAATGCAAATTGATCAAAGTTTCTTCACGTGAATTTCGATCAGTAACAATATATAGGCTTACTGCAGATTACAACTAGACATAATTAGACAGTATACCATGATTTTTATGAAATTTCTCACAAAAGTAAAATTTTTTGCACAAAGTTAAAAGTATCGCACAAAAGTTAAAATATTGCATAAACGTCCTAATCAGGCATAAAAGTCCTAACTCCGCATGGAAGTCAGCCAAAATTGCATAAACCCATTAGTAAACACTACCAATCGGATTGCTATGCATTGTATGCGAAATTAAGTGCTATATCATTAATACGGAGAATCATGTTTCCCACATTCTAATAATATATTACAACAACCTTATCAGAAAACCTACAAGCTTTCTTATTTCTAGAGCCAAATTGTTTTATGATACTAGAAGTCTACAACTACACAATTAAAAGCAAATAATCAAGTATATAATTAAAAAAAACTTTAAAACTACTTTATATTTCACTCAAAAACAAAAGTGAATTAATACTAAAACCGTACGTACCGGTCCAGTGAAATCGGAATCAGTAAACATCCAGCGTTGCTCCACAGGTGCGAGATTTCGTTGTTGAACTTTCTGTTCTTGACAACGAATTTGAAAGCTTCTATTAACTCGAGCGCCAATGCTATGTTTCGAAATTGTTGAAAATCCTAAGAGAAGTGGATACCCAATGTTGTTGTTGTGTGATGGTGTAAATATCACAGACGATGAGGTTGCGTACGTCATCGCCATTTGTTAGAGTTACTTCAATGGATTGATTGATTGATTGATTTCTAGAGTTTTCGAATTTCGTTTAGGATAAGGTTTTTAGTGCAGTAGGGGTTGATGTATGCTTGTATACTGTGTATCTACTTGACGAAATGATTTTATCTATCAAAGAAAAAAATTAGAATTCACCCCTGGTTAAATCATTATACACACATAAACCCCCAAAACGAATTTTATTGACATTTTAAGGGCATATCTAGTTGTAAAAAATTAAAAATTGGAAAACATATTTAAAATGATTATTTATTTTGAATTATAAAAGTTTTTAAAAATTTGAAAAACTAAGTTTTTTGATGTTAGTGGTTCAAGTCTAACAGTGACATCCAATTGGGCAGTATGCTAACCCTGATACCCTCATGTTCCTCCTTTTTAATCGCTTAAAGGGGTAAAGGTCCCGGGTGACTCGAACTTGAGACCTCCCCTAGCCAAACATCCCCTCCCCAAGGCCTCGTAAGGAAACCTTCGTGGCCAACCGAGCTAGTCTAGTTGAAACTCATTACAAGTTATAACTAAAAGGCGAAACACTTAGGGCGTGTTTAGTTGTGGAAAATTTTCCACAATTTTTCATCTCTAATTTTTTTAAAAATGATAGAAGTTTTATTCTCTAGAAAAGTGGTGAACATTTGAAAATGTATTCAAATGTTATTACATTTTTCCATTTTGGAAAACCAGTTAAGTTTAAAAGGTTTTGAAATTTTTTTAAAGTGGAAAAGTGAAAATCCATCTTTTCCACCTCCTATTTATAACATGGAAAAATGATTTCCATTTTCATTGGAAAACTTTTATGAAAAATACCCATTTTGAACGCATTTTATAATTTTCCACTTTTCTTAAAAAAAAATTCTGAAAAACTTTTTTCTTCAACTAAACGCACTTTTACTCTTTTAAACTTTTTTTAAGACCTCCTAACTTTAACTCGACATCAATTTTTCAAAATGAAAAACGAAATAAAATTTTAACGAATTTCCTAATTGTTTAAAGCTTTTCCAGATATACAAAATATTTTTTATTTTCTAAAAATATTAGGGAAGAAAAAACCCAATGCTTCCGAACCACTTAGACCTCTCCCAATGATGTACATGGAAGACAGGGTTTTTCATCGAGATCGAGAGGGCATCCCACCACTTGTCCGTCTTCGAAGTTCTTCATCGAGATAGAGATGGAAGACGAGGACACAAGGAAGTTTGGAGGACGCTTGCTACCAACGGAAGACGTGAAAGACGTGAGGGAGGACGGGAGGAAGATCCTCCCGTTGGCAGCGCTCTTAGAATTCTTACCTCTTTCATTTTACACAAAAAACAATAAAAATATTAGAAATAAAAGGTAAATGTATATCACGTAACTTTAGAAAACACATAAGCACTATCATACTCATCGCTCTTTAACACCAAAACTACCTTTCGCCACCACCAACAAGCTGCACTATTGGTTTTGAGTTTGAATACCAGTAGGCGACTTTGATACATATAACGACTCAAGTTTGTATCAATAAGGATTTCACGTTATTTTTTCTTAAACAAGTCTTTATAGATGTTTTGTGATATGTACCTATTAACATATCATATGTGTAATTAATTAAATTAATTAATAAATTGAGAGTACCAACCTGTCAAGGCGGATGTTGCGGGTTCGAGCGCCGTCAGTCCCGACGTCGTATTCTAAAAATGTGAGGTGCAAATGTTCGAGGTTGTCTTGAGTTCATTTGAGATAAACCTCGGTTACTTGTGAATTTGCAATTACTTAATTAGTTTTAGTTGTTGAGTAGTTAAATCAATCAAAAATTTAAGTTACCCCACCCAGGATCTTATGACCCGAAGTATAGCTAGCAACTAATATGATGTGTAATGAGAGCTGATCCTGGGCACGATCGGTGCGGGCCACAGTTCAGGGCATTGTAACAATTGGGGATAACAATTCTCCGGTACATGTTAGCTTATAGTATGTTCATTTTGGAACGATTTAGTCTAACTAAATGACTTTTGAAATGAGAAAGTGTAGATTTTTATGTAACTATAGTTATTTACGAAATCACCATCGGAGGACCTGTTTGCATAAACGGGGCTATTTTACAGATCTCGGGAACAAGAACATTTTCGTATCATGCCCCTGCTATTTAAATTATTTTGAGTTTAGTCCTTTAACTATTTCAACTTTTTTTATGTCCATATTTAATAACATTCTAATTTAACTTTTAACTAAACGAATAAACTTAATAGCCTTATTTAAAAGTCGTTATTTTGATGTCCTTTTAGACTTTTAGCAACATGACAAAATTGCACTATGCTTTTATAAATTCTATAAGTAAAATATATTTGAGCTATTATTTTAGAAGTGTACCAATTTTTTGATAAAAAAAATAATATTTTAATTAAAATTATATTTCAAGATAAATATTCTATTTTTTAAAACTAATATTTTAGATATTTATGATTTCAATTAAAATACTTACACTCTGAAACTTTTTTAAAAAAAATCGAAGGATAAATAACGAAAATTGAATTAGAAATTTATAAACATAATCCATTCAAAGAATTGTTTTATGTATAATTAGAATTTTCATATTTGAAGGACTATGTTTTAGTCAAAGGACTATATATATATATATAATTAAATTATGGTGCTCTCGAAATTCAGAAAACAGTCCTGCTCCAAATAATTAAAAATGATTAATAATATATATAATAATTGACTCGAACAAGCATATAGAAAGAATACCTCAAGAAAAAGAAAAGTCAACAAAATTCTTGCATACAAGATATAATCTCTTATAATGAAAGTTTTTTATGATCGACTCGTCAAGGATATTAGAAAGTTCAGATCGAGCCTGTGGGAATTCATTTGCATACGAGTTGCACATCTCATACTTAATTGTTTTGTGATTCTGTTCGTTGGTGCACGATAATTAAGGGTACCATCATTCACCCACATTAGTACAACATTAATCCAAAGTAACCAAATATGCATAATTAACCTTTCAAAACATCAGAAACTGCCTCAAATAAATATCTCACCTACACGAAACAATAGCATTGATTTTGACATTAAATTCCACCCACCTGAAAGCTAACATTTCAAGAAAACTAATACAGTATCACTTGACCTTGCATACCCACTACGTTCACTTGACTTTAAATATTTACAAGCAAGACTAAATCTCGAAATAGGCTGATCTCCGGCTATCATTCCAAGCAAGCAGAACTAGATGAATTCTAGGAGTCGCATGACTTTTTTTTTTCTATTACATTGAATCGAAATAAAACATAAACAATCATAAACGTATCATTTCAACAAATATATGACATCAAAAGTGTTGTATTAACTAAATAAAGCCATTAAAAAATTTTAGTCCATTATATTGAGCAAATTTAATTTATAACAAAAATAGATACAATTTAGTTAGTAACTTTTTAAAGAACTAGTTGAACTTAACAAATTTCATTAATTATACTTACAAAAATTCAATAGTTGTATTTATACTAAAATAATAAAAATTTATATTTTTTACACTAAAATAGATCCAGGATTTTGAATGGGTCTAAAAAGACAAACGGGCCGAAAACTAGCATACGAACAAAGCCCGGCAAATTGAAAAAAACAACATAAAAATGCAAATAAAAGTAGTCTCTTGTACTGACCGAACCCTCAGATCGGAAGTCTTCGTCAACATGTTACGAAGCTCCAGTCTTGCAGTCAACTTGATGCGGGAAAGGGATGACTGTGGTTCGATCTTGTGGTATATTCCTTTGTAGTGAGTAGGGCTTCTTTTTCGTTGATCAGTTCGCCTCCGCTCTATTGAAACTCATAAAATACACCATTTTTGGGCCGAAAGTTTCGCAATGGCACTTTACCACAACGTTCTCCTCGTTGCAAGCTTCGATTTGACTGGTCATGGGCTTGAAACGGAACCCTGTAGCTCAAGTTATGCTCATTTTAGCAAAGTCCCTTTACTCATACGATCTTAGCCTCCAGAAACAAAAAGGCCCCGTTCCTCCACACTTAGGTCTACATCACCTCGCCAATGACAAAATTGGGTATTGTTGTTGTTGGTGTCGATATGACAAATTTTAAAATCACAATATAATCGATACAAGCACGGGGAAACCTTAATTTGGACACAAGAATCTTAGTAGACTAATAGAGTGAGCTCGAAAGGGGCTTTTCCGTCGTTCTGGGAAAATATAATCAAGAGAGCTAGAATCGGTCTCACGTAGCTCATCTAAGAAAGGACGGAGCTGTCAAGTGAGGGTTGGCCCAGGGGAGGTCATGATGTACCTAGGTACAAGTTCACCAATAAAAAAAGACAAGTAGAAGCCAGTGAAAAAGTAGTAAGCGGGGCCAAATAGTGCAAGTTAGGTTGTAAACAAGGACATATCACATGGTTTTGTTTTGAGCTGTCGCGTAAGAATTGCACGTTCAGTTAATTTTTTGAACTTTTTTTTAGTCTAATTTTTATTAGAAATTAGAAATCTTATTAATTGCCTTTAAATTGGCATTTGCATCCCCATATGTATTGTATTATCCTCCACAAACAAGATTTCCAAATTAAAATGGCATCATCATCATCGTCATCATCATCTGGTAAGGTGTTTTCTATCCTACTCCGACAATGGGTCACCTAGTTTCCATGGTTGACTTTGCAAAACTTGTCCATAATTACCACCCTTCACTCTCTCTTGTAATCTTTATAATGCCACCACCACCACCTATGGAAACTAACTCCACTCAAAACTACATTAACACCCTTTCTACTAACACCCATTTTATCACTTTTCACCATTTCCCAATTATCCATTTTCCACCAAATTTCTATACTGATTTCAAAGATCTTTCTTTTGGTATCTCTCAACTTTACAACCCAATTCTTCACAACGCACTTGTATCTCAAAAATCTTAGCTCCAAATCTTAGGGAATGAGGGAAGCAAATCTTAGGCCTTGATTTTTTCATAAATAAATGTTTTTAACATTCATTTGTAATGAATGTTAAATTTTAAAATTATTTGTAATTTTTAAAATTCATTTATGATAAAATCAAGGGTTGAGATTTACTTATTTCATTTTCTATCTTTTTTGTTTATCTCTTAATCCTTGCCCTGTATATATATAAATATATAATAAATAATAAATGTAATATATATTTAACATTTCAAAGTTGTTAGACCATATTTTGAGAAGAAAGCTTCAGTGTCGAACTCATTGTTGCTTGGCATAGACGAAAGCCCAAACGCATAAAAAGAAATGGCAACAATTGCATTGTCAACTATTCCAACAATCTTCCCATCATCTCCTCCGCACCTCCGCCGTCTCCGGCAGACCACCAATTTCACATCTTACCACCAACTTTTCAGACCCGCCAAAAAGCCCCTAATTCACACGTTCACCACGAACCCACTAAAATCATCACCAATGGACTCGATTTCTTCAATTAAAGTCCAATCAAGTGTCAATTCTAATGTTCCTGATCTAGGGTTAATTCAGAGTGCAATTCAATTTACCCAATTATCACCGCCCACCTGGCAATCTGCAATTTTCAGCAATTTGTTAATTTTTTTAGTGGGATCGCCGATTCTTGTAACGGGGTTGTCACTTTCCGGCATCGGTGCTGCTTTCTTGCTTGGGACGCTGACGTGGCGTGGTTTTGGTCCATCTGGATTTCTTCTTGTTGCTGTTTATTTTGTTATTGTAAGTTAATGTCAAACTTATAATTTATAGAATCGTGTTTGCTTGTGGATTTTGGTAGGATTCAAAGGTCTGATTTGTGCAATGATGGTATTTGTGGTATGGATTTGAAATGTGTATCACTCTTTATTTGGAAAAAGAAGGTAAATTTATACATTTTGGGGTTTAAAATTGGGTTGCTTGACAAGATCAAACCTTTTTTCTGGGTTTGGATTTGAAGAAGCATGCTAGTATCTTTGCTTTGCTTTTATGAGATAAATCGAGATTTTGTTTTTGTTTTTCGTGTTATATTTTTAGGTGAGATGGGTCCATTTTGGGATGTCTAACCTGTAGTCAATAATAATTTTTTAGTGACGAAAAGAAGGAAAGTATTCTATTTTTTTGATTATTTTGGATCAGACAAGAAGACAGATTATTGAGATGAATGTAAAATGTAAATTAAATGTGTTTACTGCTTACAATCAACTAGAAGACATTGTTCATAGTCTTAAACATATTCAAGCACCATTTATGACTTATCTTGGTGGTCAATATCGACGGTGATAATTGATATTGTAGGGTACAGCAGTAACCAAAGTAAAGATGGATCAAAAGGAAGCTCAAGGTGTTGCTGAGAAGAGAAAAGGTAGAAGAGGACCTGGGAGTGTGATTGGCTCAAGTGCCGCGGGTTGCGTTTGTGCATTGCTTTCCATTTACGGAGCTGGTGGCAAAACATTTTTTCGGCTTTGGGAACTAGGATTTGTTGCTAGCTTTTGTACCAAGTTGAGTGACACCGTCTCTAGTGAGATAGGGAAGGCGTATGGCGAAACAACGTAAGTGATTCTACTTTTAAGCATCTCGTCTAGAGGTAATGAGTGGTTTGAATAACGTGTGAAACGTGTAATCTTTTGAACGGAACTGGTCGTGTCCATTTGACTGGAAATAGTTCTGTCTAGAAAGTTTAGATTTATATATTACCAATGAGGGTGTCAGATATGATTCACACAAACCATAGTACATTGATGATTTGACTGAAGTTATTTAGGAGATTATATGCTTTGTGAATTAAGTTTATATGATTCTTGACCGTTTGACCTGTTTCCTTTTAAGCTATATTATTATGTAAATTGCAATGCATTTAGGCACTATATTTTTCTTATGTAGATACTTGATAACAACATTTAAGGTTGTCCCAAGGGGGACAGAAGGGGCAGTTAGTGTTGAGGGGACCGTTGCTGGGGTTATAGCTTCGATTCTTCTTGCCACTGTTGGTTGCTTTCTGGGCGAGGTACATTGTTCTATTTTCATATCATTCATATCTCGCACTTACAGATAGTAAATGGACAGTGCGGCCAGTTCAGGTAGTGGGTCAAAAAGAATTATTTTTGTACCGTCGAAACGGGAGTTGACATGAAACACTTTTGGTGCAAAATTTGAAAATGGGCTTATGGCAGGGGAATGCACTTAACTTTTATGGGATATCTATTGTATGCACCTAACTTTTCGTATGTGTATTTAATGTATCTAACCGGATAAAATGGTCATTCGATGTAATGTACCGCCTAACAAGTCCATGTCACCGGTAAAACTCAAATTCTTGCCACGTCATCGTCCACGGGCGCCACGTGTTTTCCGGTCATCTTCTCCGGTGAAATTCCTGTCACCTTCTTTTCATCTTTTAGCCCTTAATTAATTGCATCACAATCACAAAATTAAAACCAACGTTGAAAACAACCTAAAAAGAGGAAGACCCATATGTTTTTCAGCCCCTTTTCTTTCTCTGTAAATTGTTCTCGTATCTTTGCTACTGCTGCTTTCAAAACTATTTCAGGTTCTTCACTTCCGGTCTCTCAATCTACACACATTTCACACATACCCATTTTGCAATTTAGGGTTTTTTGGGGTTCTTATTTCTACACTCTAACTGTTATTTGTGCTCATAAAGTTTGTGACTTTATTGTTTTTCTGTTCAATTTTGATTACTATCAATCTTACTACATTATACCCATGTCAAATTGATTAGCTTTAAGTAGATTAAATGTTAACTTATGATTTACCCATCTTTGCGTTTCTTGAAGAACAAGTATTTTTAGGGGAATTTTAGTTTCTTCGTTCGCCCATTGAAGAACAAGTTTCTAAACCTGCATTCGGAAGTTTCCATGCTTAGAGATGAAGGAAACAACAACTCGGTGGTTAATCCGAATGTTACTGAGATTTTGAGGGATTCTACAAGTTCTGGTTATAATGAGGCTAAGATTAAAGTAATTGGTGTTGGTGTTGGTGGTGGTGGGTCAAATGCGGTTAATCGAATGATTGAGAGCTCAATTTCACCGGAGAAGATGATCGGAGAAGATGACCGGAATTTCACCAGAGAAGATGACCGGAAAATACGCGGCGCCAGGTGGACGATGACGTGGCAAGAATATGAGTTTTACCGGTGACATGGACTTGCTAGCCGGTACATTACATCGAATGAACATTTTATCCGGTTAGATATATTAAATACACACACCAAAAGTTGGGTGCATACAATAGATATCCCGTAAAAGTTAAGTGCATTCCCCTGCCATAAGCCATTTGAAAATTTATTTATAAATAATTGGTGGGTTCAAATATGAGTACAAAAACTGGAAATTAAAATGGTATTCTTAATTATTTGAATAAAGTTACTTAGGAGGTTTTATGCATCAGTAAACACTTCGTGTTACTTTCGACTCGTTTGTCTTGTTTAACGCATTTCCAGTTTAGCCAACCTTCTTTATACCCTTTTGATGTGTTAGAGACTTGGAGATAAAACCAACCAAATTGACTAATTCACAAGTAAATGGATCAAATTTGCCACTGCTTTTGTTGGCCTGTTAGGTTTCACTTATTTAGTGATGGGATTACATATATATTTAATGAGTATTCATTATTTTACGGGATACTAGATTAAGGTTGCTGAAGCAGTCATATGTGTCTTGGCATCACAAATCGCGAATGTTGGTGAAAGTGTTATAGGGGCTGTGCTCCAGGAGAAAGAAGGATTCAAATGGGTAAGCTAAATTTCGATTTTCTTGCACAAATTCAAAATACTTGTGTTCTCTGCTTCTCGTTAGGATCTAATCATGGTCTTGCATTGTAGCTCAACAATGACGCAGTCAATGTGATCAATATATCCGTTGGCAGCATACTAGCCATCTTGATCCAACAATTTGTACTCCAAAGGCTTACATAAATCATAGAGTTGATAGGTTAGTTTCCATATTTAACATATGTAAAGCATCAAATTTCTTCATTTGGTGACAGCTTTGGATACCATTTTCTTTTGCTGACAAAAAAACATGATTTGGGTTCCAAGTGTTGCATAAATGGTCAAGTCCTGATGCTAGTTTTGGATCCGGTTTTCTTTTCTTCTTGGCCGTACATTAGTAATAGGTAGGATGTACTTTGTATTTCTAACCAGCTCTAGCATGTAAGCTACTCATTATATAAGAACATATTGATTGAAGCATCAACATTGTCTTTGTTTTCATCGTTCAGTTGAAACTTGGTTGAACTCAATTTTGTCGTATGTTGTTGTAGTCTCTTTCATATGCGGAGAGAATTGTGCACAAGTTTTGAATCGATATGTAAACTTGAAAGATGGTGGAAGCTTGCATTAACTTTGGTTATGATGATAGCTGCCTGATTACCTTCTACTAGAAGTGGCAAAATAGGCTAGTCAGTTAAAACCTGTTCGGATCAAAACTAGAAAGAGAAATTGTTAAGGAACTTTATATTCGTTATAAATAATTAGTGTCATTTGTGACAAATATGTTATATGGGTGAAATCCAACTAAATTACTTTAAAGGTTTTATGCACCAACAAATAATAAGACAGCTTAGACGACCTCTGACCCATTTAAACTGTTTTTCTTAACTACTTTTTTACTCATCGACCCGATAAAGAATAACCAACCCAGTTTGACTACATTACAACACCAATTCGCCATCTTGGGCCTTAATCAACTTCAATAGAAAGAGCTTCATGTTCATGTATTCACCTTCCTATCAGAGATTATTCATCCTTTACATTTATCCGATTGCACCATAGCGTTAACCAGATAAAGCCATAAAGGTAAAGTAACAAGTTCCGACTCACAACACACTGTCACACTTCACTGTATCACCCTCAAAACAAGGAATGAATTTGTAAAGCTACACACATTTGGAGGCATCGCGATGTGGAAGTGCCTTCAACCTTTTAAACTAACTCCTACAAACACATACCACTAGCAACACTGAATTAAAGTTGATACACCTAACATTACAACATCAACACAGACTATCAGATCCACCTGATAACTCACATTAGAAATTCCGTCTCCTTTTTAACATACCAGTATTGTTTTCTTGAGAACCATAGAAATTTGGCACGGGCAAGTAACATACATCTGGGACAAAAGTGTCGGAACCCGCTGGGCGTTGACGATGTGGATTACCTTTTGGCCAGCAGAGTCCTGAAGCAGTAGGTGGGGAAGGAATCTGTGGGACCGCCCATGATGTATCAGGGACCTGTCCCAAACAATCTTCACCGTCCAATTCGACCTCCATGGCTCGTAGAATTGGGGAACCATCAGACTCTCCCAGCTTCCCACTATCAGCCTATAAATCATTCAGTAATAGCATCAAAACAAATAAATAACTGCAGAAGCAGACATTATATAAAGGTAACAACATCGGCCTTAAAACATGTAAACTTTTAGTAAAGATTGAAACGGGTTGGCTTGAGTCGGGTCAAGTTGACCCACAAACACTATTTGTTCATTAGAAAAGGTAATTAATGTGTTATTTGATAACAAACATGACTTTATTACTATTATCCAAATCTATATCTTTGAAGAAAGAGGAATTAGAAGGTTGTCTGGATCAAATAAGACTTTGGGCAACTTTTAACCTACTTGACCTGTTCCTCTTGTAACTAGATTTTTAGATTTCACCCATTTGCACATTTGATGTAAAACATACCGAAATTGACTCGTTCATAAGTAAACGGGTCAAACTAGCCAACATCACATGTGTAAAAGCCTCTCTCATCATATTGAATCAGTATCATCAGTTTCCACGAACAAGGTCATTATATGTAATATAGAGAAGGGTAATGCATTTACCTTGGATGATCCATTGTCTAAGTAGTTATAATTCTGATTAAAATCAGTCAGCGCAAGGAAGTCGTCAAACTGCCACTGTTGCATACTGTCAGCAGAAGTGCCTCCAGAAAAAGGCAGCTTATGAGGTACAAAATCACTACCTCCTGCAACATCCACAGGCATAACTTTGTTGAGTTGACTTGTCGCTGACATTGGAACAGTCTTTCCTGGCACAGAATGGGATTTTTCTGCTCCTGGAATCTTCTCACCAGAGCTTGACTTCCCTGTAGAAGATGATGCACCGGGGTCTGTAGATTCAAGCCCAACTTTCACTCCTGTAAGCAGAAACCTTTGATGGGATGACACCAAAGAATTGACTGTATGTATTGCAACATCACATTTTCTGCACAGTAAAGCCCTGTCTTCCAGACAAAAGAAGTAGCCAGCTGTTTCCTGTACAATTGGATGATTGTTTAGACACCATCAAAAAACATGTTTCAAACATCAACATTCAGTTCCAAACAAGTCTGTGACCATATTCATATAGGTGCTACTTCCACAATTCTCATATCCCAAATTCCCAATTCCATCTCTAAACAAGATTTATATCATGCATTAATTGGAACAAACATGTCAACCTTATCATCCTTCTATCTGTCTACCAATTATATATATTCATCCTCGTAACCTCTAACCATTATGCACGTAATATCACACTCTTACAGCCCATAACTAAAAAATCAAAGTGGTTTAAACTACCAAATATCAACCTAGGTAATTTAACCTCACTGGGTAATTTAAATATCACTGCAAATAAAACCTGAACATCGACGGAATGCAAAAACTAATAGTCAGAGAGGGATATATTAGAATTTCACTGGGTAATTTAAATCTGTAGACATTTATCTTTACATTAAATATACTCTTCCCCATATACATTTAGACAACTGAGCATGCTTGAATAGGGGAGAAGTATCTTAAACCAACCATAGATTTAAAATAAAACACATATGGACCAAACACTAGGAGCAGGAACAACAATGACAGCAAAGATATGTCATATGACATACAAATAAAGAACTACTGTTAGAATTATGTATTATGTACAAGAACACCAGAAGGATGAGACTTGTATCACCAGCTCAACTACACAACCCTGCTCAATATACATATATATGACATAAAATCAGGAAACGGATCACAGCCATATTAGCATTCTCACTGGAGGTGAAACTGTTACACCTATTACAGGAATCAGTACTATGCCTACAATCCATTCTGATTATATTTGGAGTGCAACAGTCTCAGTTAGCCACAATGAACCACCTACAATCTACCTTCCAAATTTTCATACAAATTCATAATTAACTTATTTCCTAAAACATATCAGTAGCTCGTTGAGACATAATTCACGGCTTCACACACATCATAGTAAATTACTAGAATCGTATGATATTCAAAAGAAATTAACTAAAACATATATTCAACCATTATGTCAACATGATTCAGCTATCTTCCTAATTTCCAGATAAATTAATTACTAATAGCTTAATTTCCTAAACATATCATAGCAGAATTAAATAAATCAAAAACATCAATTCAGATTCAATTATTTCGTCAACATAATCCATCTATCCACCTAATTTCCAAACGAATTCATAATCAACAATAACCTAATTTCTAAACATACATCATGTATGATATCTATTTCACTAATCATCAAATTAAATACATACAGTAACTAGAGAAATAAATTGAAATATATAAATATACCTGACAGATATCACACTTAGGCATATGAGAAGTAGAATGAGAAAGAGGTACTCGCTGATGCTTACTAGCGAGCTTATTAGCAGCATGTACTTTTTCATCACAATTAAAACACAAAGCAGCTTCATCGGCGCAACATAACACCACCGCTTCCGCAGTTTCACACACGTTACACTGAATCTTCATCTGAATTTTTTTAAATTTTAGTTTGCAATATTACAGATCTTATCTTGTGCGTGTAGGTGTATGTATGTACGTATTAATAGGGTTTAAGTATTAAATGGGGCCGAAAAGGGGAAGGAAGAGCAAGTGGGGGTTTTAAGAGAACATGTACTGATTCGTAATTCAAGGAACTATATTAGTCTGTTTTTATTATTTTTATTTTATTTAAATTATTTTATTTATTGTGTAAAGATAAAATGGAATAGAAAATTAAATGATATTTTCTGTTGCGGCTGTTAAGCACGTGACAGTTGGACCGTGTGTGTCAATAACGACTAACGAAGTAGCCAGTTCAGCCGGTAAAAGTATCCTCCGTATTTGTACGGTTAATGTTAAAACTCACGTGATTTGAGACATTTGAGACAGTGTAACGTCGTTTATTTATTAAATAAAATATATATAATTATTAAAATTTATGTGCTAATTAATTTATAATTTTATTAGACAGTAAATTAAGAGTTAACTATGTGGTAAATATAACATATGAAAAAATAGATCAGTTAATTAATATACTAAAAGTATTAATACAATTAATTTAAAAAATAAAAAATAATAACAATTAATGATGGTCATTAATTTATTTAATCATGGTCACTCATATATTTAGTTCCTAGTCGTCATGAGAAAGAAAGGAAGAAAGAAGAAAGAAATTATTCCCTTTTTTCTTGTCCAATAACTTCGCTCGTAAGTTGAAAGTAAAGAGGTAGCCGTTTCGTTATCCTAGATACACGAATGAGGAGAGAAAGAAGCAAACGAATTATTTTATTAATTTTGAAATTTAAATTTTTTTTCACAAAAGACTTAATGACACGGAACACTAATTGTGAAAAAAAATTATAATAATGACACATATGAACTTTGTATATTTGGTAATACTTGATTGGTGTCATATAAGTATAATTAAGCATCATTAACTCTACTTTTATATATAATAAAGATAATCAGATTATAAATAAATTAATATATTAGAGTATACTGTAAAAAGAATTTATTGCAACATGGTGATGGATATTACCCTTTTAATTAAGTTTATTCTTGATTAATGCATTTATTTATTTTTGACATATAATTAAGAGGGAACCCGCTACCATGCATCAAATTTTGAGTTAATTTGTACAATTGTGTGCTACACAACAAACTTGTTTTCTTTGCACGATTATGTGTTTCGGTTGGTTAGAGCAGGTGTGCTTTTCAATCTCATGAAACTTGTGTATCAACAAACGTGATGATATGGATGGATGAATATATATATAGTGACACTTGCTTATAGATTGATTTCGGTTTTATGTTAATAATGTACCTACTGTATTTTCTTATAACGAGTCAAAATTAGAAAAACAAGATTACTGCAACCAAAACTATAACAGCTAAAGTGTGTTGAAAGTCACAAAAAGCGTTTTAAATCGTTTACAATGTTTTGAATTGTTTTACTCAATAAACTGTATTATTGATCGTGTATGAATCATCAATCATTCATAAAGTTTTGAAGAAAAATGGACAACAAGTGTGCACACATGTTAAAGAAGTCTTTGTTTTATTCAAAATCTTTTCCGACCAGTTACCCAACCGTCTAACTCACCTATTTTCCCGCGTCTAAAGTAAATGAATGACATTTAAGGCCTCCATCTTATGAAAAGTGCAACTGATGAACCACATGATTGATATTGATAATTACATATAAAGGACCATTTCAAACATACCACATGATGATATGGATGCATGCATGTATATGAACCCATCATGAGCCCTTCCTCTCATGAGAATTGCAAGCAACACACATGATGATAAGGATCGATGCATGTAAAGAACAATAGTAATTGACTGGTATAATGATATGAACTGATACATGTAAGGAATCACAATCCAGGAGGATTTGAATATGAAAGTTGCTAGCAAGAGTTGGCGTGAATTGGGATGAAATAATAAACTTGTGTAGTACTTCAAGATTCAGTGCATGAACTTGTCACTGAGACAAAAGATAAGGGTATCTGAGTATATTGGTTAATTTACGTTCAACATTCATGTATATCTTTGCAGCAAGGATATAACTTGTTGGAAACATAAGAAACAAAAAAAAAAAAACGATAATGAAAAAACATGAGGAAGCGTTGAGCCTCAAGCATTCTTTGTATAGAATCTACTGGTTTGACTAGTTATGTGCAATTGAGCTACAGATAACTCAAATCTTACTAGGTAACAAATGTTTAGGCAAAAACAATTTCAAGATTGGAGCGTGTGAAGATACTTGTATGGTGTCACCATGGTGAACAGGATGAACGGGACAAGAACCATCAATGTAGATTAGTCCCTCTTTGTTGTACCAATCAATATCCATGGATTCTCTAGGTTTTATCAATCCACGCATTAAACACAAGCTGTCTTCCGCTGAAATGGGCTCCCTCACCATGTACTGAAGATCTTTGGATAACACAGGCATCGGAAATCCACCGGCTGATAGCATTGCTGCTGTAGATCCAGCAGCGGTGCAGACTCTCAGACCACTAGATCGGCAGTTGACTAAAGGTGAATTTGATTGCCCGTCTTTCCTAATTCTTTAACAAATAAAATCAAGAATAAGTGGAAGAAGATGCAGATTTTCCAAAATATTTGAGGTGGTAATTTGACACATTTACTTACGAATGAGTCAATTTCCAATGTGTCTTATCTCAAACGGTTCAAATGAGTCCAATCAAAACATTTAGCTAAAGGGGGAACGTGTCAAACGGGTTGTAAGTTGCCCAAATTCTCTTTCCTAAGGCATATAACCTCCTAATTTGTTTTACTACTAAGTTAAGTTTATGTTATAATAATACTGCTTTTGTAATCATAAATAATGCATAAGTATTTACAAAAATCATAGAAATGGAAATGAATATGCTTATGGGTCACTCAAAATTATACAGGAACCTCTGATACCTGAATGAAAACCGAGAAGCGGATGCAGGACAAGGTTCTGAAACTAAAATGTCGTTAAGAGCATAAGTTGGCAATGGCATTGAATTCACACAAATTGACATTCTTGATAGTTCAGAAGGAGCTGTTCGGTCCTCCAGGATGTTATTCATTATCTGCAAGATCAAAGAATACCCATGCAATCTTATTACCTTGTGTTGAATCAATCTAATGTGGAAATTAAAGTGGGAAGGCCCACTTACTTGTAGACGGGCCAATTCAGGTGGACTGGTTCTCCGACGGGTAAAACAAGTAAAGGAAAATATATCATCTTAATATGGGTCAAATAGGTCAGAAGTCACCCAATATGTATTTTTAATGCATAAAACTACTTGAATCAGTTTATTAAATGTTTTTGGATTACTATTGAAATAGTACAATTTTGTTATCAAATTTGACACACTATGTATTTACAAAAAATACATAGACAAAAGGAGTTTCAAACCCATATGAAAAAGCTACATGCTACCCACCCTACTCCTTTTGCCAAGCAATCATACCTGTTCAAAGTTTTTAACAGTTGCTGCACAAAGATAACCGGTGCTTCTGGTAGCATCAAACTCGTTACCCAGTTCTTGCACCTAAGCAAATGACAAAGATCACAACTTTCTCAAACTGATAAAAGGAATATGAAAACATAAATCAATGGAATCAACATGCAATCTGAATTTAAAAAAAAAATCGTAAGGAACCAAGAATGAGCTAACCTCTTGTGGTTGAGTGGGGTCAGAGTTTACTCCCAGTAATGAGATTGAATCGTTTAACAAATGGCTTGCCTGCAAAAGCGTGCCATCACCACCAATGGTAACAACAAGGTCCACATTTTCAATGGGTTCTGACAGATTACCACGAAAAGTAGCATCCCAGTCAACTGGCTTTTTTCGTAAAATATCCTTACAAAATTCTATGGCTTCTTTATGAACTTTGCACCTGTTATCCAGGTAGCGTGATACCTGCAACATTTTAAAAAAAAATTATGAAAAAAATAATTAAAAAACCGATATTTCAAAAAACCTCAAGAAAAGAGTGCATTTTTTTTAAAGAAAACAGTTATAAACATTCATCTTTCATTACAACAAGTTCTATCAACCAAGACCCAACAATCAAATAATAAAACCATAAGATACATAAAGGGGTAAACACTAATGTAATGTTCTCTAAACTCCAATTCACATAACAAAATTTAAATTTGTTTATAGTAACCACACTCAATAAGTGTAGGGACCTGAATTTTTTTGGCGGTCCATATGCCAAATGTAGTCACTGGGCTTCTGTAAAGATCTCCACTATCTATAGTAAGACAAGATTAAAGAGGCTCTTTGGCATTACCTTCTGTTAAAATATTAGTAATGTAGGACCATCCATCAACTTATGAACTTAAGCTACATTTGTCCCAAATCAGAGAGGTTTTTAGCTTAATACAGACAATACTTTTTGTAGCACAAGGGCCAAAGAACGTAAACATATAACTTTCAACTACAAACATATGTTGCAAAACTAAATAGTTTCACATACCAAAACTATTTCATGGAAGATCCTCAGTGGTAACAGCTGATAATTTATACAATGGCCTGAAAATCAATAGGTATACATGTGCAATGAAATAACTCAAAGTAACACAAGCTATAACGGTTATCGTTCACTCAGGCATTTTATCAAACAGTTGATATGCATTGGACCCTAACAATTTCTGAAGTTAATAAGAATCAGAAAAAAACAAAAGGGGAATACCTTAGGGTTTATGGGTCGAGAAAGACCATTTGATTGATGAAAGGAGTAAGAATTCAAGGGTTTTAAAAGCAGCAGCAGACGTCTTCTTCCCATTTCTAGATAATCAGGTTTGTGTTAAGTTGGCGGGAATATGATATAACCAACGGCAAACGGCAATTACGTACTAAATTGATCTTACACTTCTGTTACATATATACAGGGTAAGTTACTAAGTTTCAAGCCATAAAACATTAAAGGGGATGCCGTTTGAGATTGATTATTTAAAATGTTTATTAACTATTAAGTATATAAATGATAAATTGTGAAGCTTTTTTATTTAGGGATTGACGAAATTTTTTTTCAGATATATGTAGTTTAATTGTATTATTTCATGACCGTTTTTAACTCTTTTTGTGAGCACTTTAAGATGTGCTACCAGTGAGGGTTTGAATACAAGACCTCTTATAATAATATCAGGACATTAACTACTAGACCATCTTATAATAATTTATAAGGTATATAAATATTTATAAAAATTACTTATAATGTATTTTTAAAATAAATAAATACTTAAAAATATGTATGTTGGGAGTTATTAATTTGCAAAGTAAATATTCTGTAAATACTTGCATATAACGATCTCACACACTACCTTGACCTGTTCTTTTTCTCTTTTATTATATTTTTTTAAATTCATTTTTGAGTAAAGTACTATAATAATTAAATTTTTTTTATCGTTTATCACATCTTTAAAGTTGAAAGGTCTATCAAAATCAAATTAATAGCTATAGTAAATAAAAGATATCAGATTTTATTGTCTAGTAATTACCAAATTTTATTGATTTATTAATTCTAAACTATTTATAAAACTTAAAAATAGCATGTTTAATACAGTAAGAAGGTTTGAGAAAAAAGACTATCGAAGATGTTTTAAAAATGTTTGAACTTTTTTATTTAAAAATATAAATAAACAAAACTTATAAAATAACGAAGATGGTTAATAGTTGTGAATTAAAGACTAACTTACCAATGGTCATTGGACTAGTGATATTAAAGTACCTTTTCGATCATAAAGTTGGAGGGTTAAGTCTTAGAATGAAATATATATATATATATATTAGAAGAGATTTATAAGTTTGAATAATACTATATAGATTTGAAAATATATTTAGTTTATATATCATTTGATATATCACTTATGTATTATTCTTTCTTAATTTTTACTTATATTTTTTACTTTAACCAATCAAATATTTAGGTTTGATTTTAAACTTATCAATTTAGATTCAGGTATATTTTTCT
The DNA here is from genome assembly GCA_963921325.1 of Logfia minima. Classification (NCBI taxonomy): domain Eukaryota; kingdom Viridiplantae; phylum Streptophyta; class Magnoliopsida; order Asterales; family Asteraceae; genus Logfia; species Logfia minima. The sequence goes on from OY992767.1 coordinate 31,864,678, forward strand.
ATAAGTTTAAGTATCATGTTTTGTTTTCGTGCAATTTTTTTTTACTAATCCATAAATGCAATGATTTAATATTAATATTAAACACCATTTAAAAGGCAAGAGTCACTGAGGAAACAAAAATTGGACGTCAATTCAATAAAAAGTATAGTTGGTTCGGAAAAGAAGTATAATACTGAAACAAGAGGCAATGGTGCGCTCTACGTAGGTGTCATAACATGCACCCATTAATTTTCTCCATTCCTTTGCAATTAAGATACTCTTTATTATATTGTAAAGAAAAAGAAAAAAGAAAATATAGAGTCAACAGACACCGCATTCACCCTTAGGTTATAAGTTCTAACGATATCTGTTCCTAGTACGCACAACATGTATTTTTTATTTGGTTTAACACGTGTGATAAATTTAAATTAACAAAAGTCGAACCCTTCGTAGTAACAACTCAAAACAACAAAAATCCATATAAATTCTAATGAAAATTTAATCCACGAATTGGAATGGTTATTGATGCAGGAGAACCACCTTAATGAAAATTTAATTCACGAATTTATTCACACTAACGATGACATCATTAACCAATTATTTTTTCTTGATTTTGACGATTTTGATTTCAATGTTAGATTGAGCTGATATTCGTGTCATCACACAAAAACGGTTCAACGATTAAAGCACTTCGCTTCGTCATGAGCTATGGCAGTTTTTGATCTTTCGAGATCGTTTAAAGCCCCAAAATGTCATTTTAATTATTTACGTTTTTTATTTTGGACTTTAATATTTGTTTGGACTTTGTTATCTTGATCCGTTTTGTATGGGCTTTGTTTTAGCTTCCTTCCCAGGTTATTTAAACACTCATGGGATTATGGTTTAAACATTATTTGATTATTGAACAATACAACTTCGTGAATACTAATTTGGGTTCCGAAATTATTAGTTCTTAATTCGTGTTTGATCCGCATGGCCATTCAATCATATCGCTTGGGCATTATTTCATATCAGATTCTAAGTACTAATGGCTGACCAGATGCCTCCTCGTCGACATGGTAGAACTTGTAGTACTGGCAATCATAAGGGTGGTGGACAAGGCGGAAAATACCTCCTATTTTTGTTGATCCATGTGATATTAAGATTGAATATCTATAACAACGCGTACAAGAACTCGAACTCCAACATGGTTTGCTTGAAGAAGAGATTAAATTAGATAGGAGCATCTGGGATGACATATTAGGAGATGTTATTCCTTTTGCGAGACTTCGTAGGAATCAACACGATGGTCAACACTGTGATTATCCCCTGCAAAGTACTGGCATTAGTGAGGTTCTTAGCCAAAATCAGCGGCCCATTGCGTAAACAAGTTGACGGGTTTGGGTTAATTTCAAGTTAGCCGGTTTATTTTGGGTCAAGTGGGTTAAAATTTAACATTTGAACCTTGACCCGATCTTAACTTAAAATTTAAAACATTGCAGGGCTTCAGTTTAAAATTTGATGGGTAAAAAATACTAACCTTAACCATACCCAGTTTTAGGGATGGCAATTCGGGTTGGATCGAGTCGATGGTGTACGTTGGCGGGATGGTTGGGTTAGAAATGGTCAACTCAAACCCAACCTGATCTTTAAATCGGGTAGAAAATTTCAACCCAACTCAAAACCCATTAACCTGGACTTAACCCAGGCAACTCAAGTTTTACTCTACTCAAAAGGTTTTCGGGTCATTTTCGAATTAATAGGTTAGTTTCGATCAAATGGGTCACGTCAGTCAATATTTTCAAACATAATACGTAATAATTAATAAGCATAAAAATGCTTTTTAAATTCTAAAAATAACCATAAAATTTTTGTTTATTAAAATTAAAGAAGTTCAAATGTTTTATTTATTAAATTAGATATAAAAATTTTAAAATGAAATTACTTTTAATTTTATTTTTTGGGTCATCGGGTCAACCAGATGATCCAACAGGTGACCTGAACCCGGCATAAAAAAAAATCAAGTTGTCAAGTTTTGGGTTGGCGGGTGAAAAACGTCTATTCAAACATGCTATTTTTGAGTCAGTCTTGGCTCGAGTCGAAAATTGTCAACCCTACCTATTTTCTTTCCGTGTAAGTTTAGGATCGAGTTTATGATTGTATTGAGAATTTTCACTCCTAATTATATTGATTTGAAACATGATGTACCACTATTTTCTCATTTTCCCTTAAAATGTGACATGTTATTAACCGAACAAATTAATGCATATAAAGCTTTTAGTGGCCGTTGCATCACGCGGGTAAAACGCTATTTGTTTTGATTTTGTTGCCTTGATCCGTTTTGGATGAGCTTTGTTTTAGCTTTCTTCCCATGATATTTAAATACTTTTGAGATTAGGGATTAAGCAGTTTTTGATTATTGTATAATACAAATCCGTGAATACCAATTTGGGTTATGAAATTATTAGTTCTTAATTCGTATTTGATTGGTACGGCCATTCAACATTAGCTATCGATCATAACTTCTAACCGGTAACTAATATAGGGAAACATATATGTAACGATATACGTTCGATGAGTTGCAATTGTATTCAATGAATTTCGAGGAGCAAAAGATTCTACATAAAATCAGCATAAATTTGTTACTACCGTAGACATTATTTGAACGATCATAAACCAAAAGTTCTTCACCTTAATAGCATGCATGACCGAGGGGGAATTTGAGTTAGTATATATTTTGAAACTTACATGCGTCTGGTAGTCAAATTTTTCTGAGTTGGTGGTTTAGATTTTATAAGCTCCAAGTTTTTATAAGAAAATAACATATGTTTGGCAATTAAAATTAAGGGGAAGTTTTTAGAAATAAGCCTATCAAATAGCTTATTTCTAGAAACTTTTAAAATTTTAAGGTCAGTCGTGATTTTAAGTCATCAATTTCAATTTCATACACAAACTCCAACTATAATTAGTAATTGTCGAACATACTTTAAACTTTGTTTGACATACAAAAATAAGTAGAGCTTACTAAAAAAAATAAGCCTGTAAAAACAGTTAAATAAAAATTTCTTTAAATAACTTATAAAAACTTTTAAAATAGGTTTAAGTTTTAGCTACAAATTACAACTCAAACTAATTATTCCAAACATATCATAAGTGTTGAAGTCACAACTACAACAACACTATATAATCTGGCCAAGAGCGGGGTATGAAGGAAGTAAAATGTAGATAATCATGAAGATAGAGAGATTGCTTTCATGGAAACTACCTACAAATCCATATACATTAATAAATAATAATATAATACTAATAATAATATTATTACATAAATAATACTAGCAAAAATACAGATGATAGCACTAGTATAATAAATAGATATATGTATATATAAATATACATATGAAAATATGTATAGTATGTAAGTATATAACTAAACTAAATAAATAATATATATATAAAATATAAGTATAAATATATTATATTATATTATTATTATATATAAATAGATAGATAAATATATGAATAATATAAATATATATTTATCTATCCTAAACATCAAATAATAATCTTTGACCAAACAGTTGGTACGAGTCGAACTTTATTAAGAAAACGTAGTATGGATTTGTTAAAATAATAATCTTGGTCAATGAATGGAGTTTAATATAACCTGCACAGTGGCATTGTCAAATTTAAATTAACGTTTGTCGTCAATCGGTAACTAAACGCTATAAATTGGCCATTTATTCTACATTTTACTTTAGGTAAACAACTTACAAATATTAGTAGAAAATCTTAGTCATGATTAATAAGATCTTGACAGGAAATTTGCTGGTTCATTACACACATTACTAATAAAATAGGTAAGTTGATTAGCTTGAGACACATAAAATGTAAATAGTCGATTTATAGTATTTACTTTTCGCTTGTGTAATAGTGAGTTGGTTTGTGTTAACTTTCTTTCGCCGTACACGAGTAGCGTTGTAAACGAGTTGAGCTGCGTACAAATTAGACTAGTTTAAATTTAGAGAGCTCGAAATTAAACATGACTCGTTTCGAGTCTAATATGCAAAATTTAAACTTGACAAGTGAAATAGTTTACAAGCTTAAGTTCAATTCAAATCAAAATTTTAAGTCGACTTCAAATAGCTTGTGAGTGACTTGACCCATTTACACCTTACACACAAGTGATGTAGTAAAATACTTAGAAAAATGAATAAATTGAACATAGCGAAGGTTATCTAGCGTATCAAACCCATTGATAAGCTACCTTCTAGCAATATATCTTTCATATATATTCCTCAAAAATAAAAGTACCAACATGGTGACATATGTGTGTACAAATAGCTTTTATAAATTTAAAAGTTTTAAAAAACAAGAAAACAAAAGGTGAAAGAACAAATTCCCTCCAAATGATAGGGCATCTCAAACCACCAAAAATAGCTTTTCAAAAAAAGTTGATCCCATACTTTCTCTCCCACCAAAAAATTATATACATATACATATATATCTATGTATGTATCAACAAATGGCATTCAAACAGAACCTGAACCTACTGTCTATACGTACTACTCATCTGTCGAATTTTGCTTTCATGATTCCTAATTTACTATACACGCTTTTATTATATATGCATTCAATCGCACACTTTCTACACCTACAAATAAACTAATTTTCATTTATTCATCATTCATTACTACACATTCGTTCTCAATTGAAGGAAACTTGACTGTCGTTCACTGCGGTTGACGGAATTGGTAGTAATCGGCGACCAGGTTAGGTTTTTTCATGTATGTATATTTTGAATCGGAATCTACGAGTCATTATGTAATTATGTTACTATGCATTGCTTTTTAACTGTGCGTGATTTGGATCAACAATTGAAGATGTTAGTGATTGAAACGTGATTAATTATTACTCCTAGGTTATTAAATTGTGTATTCTGCAATAAACAGAGAAATTGAATGTTTCATCGTGTCGAAGAATATGAAATTGGAGTGAGTTTAGAATTGGATTCAGCTGTTGATTTTTACATTATATATGTTTAAGCATTTTATTCGTGTGTTCATAGTTTATTACATTTTTATTTTTTTATTTTTTATTTATTAAAATGGACTTAGTGTTCTTATGAGCTAGGTCGTTTTGAGACTAATATGAAAATATCACAACGCTTAGCTATTATAATGTATTTTTTGTATGACTATTAACACTTTTAATAATTTATTTATAAAAAGTAGAACTACTTAATGATAAAATAGGAAAATTGACCATTTATAATTATTAATTTTTTTATTGAAAATTGACAGTTAATTGGAAAATATAAAAATAGTAATTTGAACCATGAAAATAGTTGAAGTATAATATAAACAATCCTATTATTTTTACTGACAGTAAATTGGTAAAATATATACATGTATAAGCTTTGATATAACTAGCACTATGTTGTCTTTGTGTGTTTTTTTTTAAACTCAAGCTAAACCTTTGACCAAAGAATATCAACAATCTTTTTCAACCATAAACAATAATTTTGCTTTTCTAAAAGTTAGTGATGTCATGAGGAAATACTAATTCTTTTATAAATTAACGATTTGGACATATGTGCTTTCGTGTTTTGTTGAGGTGTCTTTGTGTTTCTTAGAGCAAGATTCCATCAACATTTCATGATAAAAACTTTATCTTATTAGTATACTAAAGAGTGAGGATATGAGGGAGAGTTATTTTAAGTTGGCATGTTTTTATTTTCTACATGAACAAATCCATATAGAACTATGAACCGAAAGATTACAATTTAGACCTCATTCTATTTTTTAGAGAATGGAAGAGACCGAAAATAAAATGACATGAGTCCGCATTACTGAGTTTTCTAACAAAGAGTAAAAGGAAAATTATTAAATATTTTCTCTTGTAATTTTCTCTTCATAAAGTTACACGAGAGAATTCTAAAAGAGTTATAAATTTGTTATTTTCTTTCATTTCTCTCTAATTTAAAGGAATAAAAAATAACTAAATTTTTTTATTTCGTTTCCTTTTCCAAAATTAAAAAACACAATATTTTAAAAAGGTATATATTTTCTCTCTCCTTCTTTTCTACCGATTAAAATTTAGTTCTTTTCTTCTCTGCTTATAAAAACTATGAAGCGGGTAGTGATTTACTAACAAAAAAAAGAGATGGTTGTCATAATATAAAAAGCAACATTTATATATGCTTTTTTATGATCCAAAAACTCAAAAAGTAGATCTTGATTACTTTTCCTTCTTGAGGGACCTAATCATGCAGCCCTTTAAAAGTATTGCTTGAGAAAACAACAAAACAAGATCTTGAATTGAATAGAAAAACAAACAAAAATTAGGTAAAGATTTGACAATTTCTAAGTTCAAGAATGCTGGGAAATTTTGGAGGGATCTTTATCCACTTCTAGAAAATAATATCAAGTAATCTGTATTTCTATTTATGTCAGCATCCATAAATTAAATACCCATAATAGAAATAAAATTATATCATTCTTTTCCAATATTTCTTTCAAATTTTAATTGAGTATATTGTTTAAATTTATTTAATATAATATTATGGGCCTTTTATATAACCGTATGCCAGTAGTCCATCCAGAAAAAAATTATAAATTTAAATCTTATTAAAAACAATATGCGTGTATATATATTTAGAAAAATGATCCATAGAAAAGCTCCAAAATTTAAAAAAGGAATGAAACAAATCCTAGCCTTTAATTTTTTTATAAAAAAACATTTTTAACACTCATTTGTGATGAATGTTAAATTTTAAAATTATTTGTGATTTTTAAAATTCATTTATGATGAAATCAAGGATTGAGATTTGCTTCTCTCATTTTCTAATTTTTTTACTTTCCTCTTGATCCCCACCTTATATATTTATATATATAATATAATGCTTAGATTGTTACGATATATCATAAGATGCAGGGGTCTTAGTTTTTTTTAATGTGTAAAAAACACAAATCATTACTTGTATAAAATAAATATAATAAATCATATATTTTTCATATAAGATATACAAATACAAATTTTATAAATATAATAATACAAATAAGTCACCTCTACATAAATTTTATTGTACGTAAATCATTTTTCTAAATATAAAATATAGAGAGTAATAAATATACTATCAGTTTTGAGTCATATAATAAAATTGTACATTAAAAAATTATATTATACACATTAATGGTGTAAATATTTGATGTTGTCGTGTATTTATCACTAACCATAAAATATGATATTAAATATACTTGAAAATATATAATTAACGATACAATGTTTAATATACCGACATTATCTATTCTCTTCTTATATTTATCAATGAACCATCTAAATTTTTAGACAAATGTTAAATATACATTCTAAACACATAAATATAAATATGTTTTATAAACTAAAGTGTAAATTATAGTTCCAGTCTTTGTGGTATGTCACTTATTTCATTCTCGATCTCTAGGTCAAATGTTTCGTGAAATCAATCTTTTGATCCAAATTTTTATTTTACTTCTAATCCTTATTTCAATTAAGATAAATAGTCTTTTGTTAAATATTTTTATGCGAACGAAAGATCTAGAGTGTAACAAAAATTTCAAAGGACTGGGCATGTAATTTACTCTAAACTAAATCCCAAAGAAAGCCTGAAATGAGTCCAATGATTGGTGTTTTAACCTGCATGGCTGTGAGAGAGAGACCTTGTAAAGTTTACACGAGGATCCCTCTTGTTTCTCCCACTATGTCTATTTTCTGCCACCCAAACGCCTCCTTTGTTTCTCCTTTTTCTCTCTTAAACCCTTCTATATTCTACGGCTGTGATTGGGTTTCTTGATCTAACGGCCGATTCAACAAAATGACTCAATTTTGGTGAGTCCGTGTTTGATTTCATGTTTCTTGAATTAATATCAACTGGGTTTCTTTGATTTCTGTAAAGCTTGCTCCTTTATTCAGTTTATAGTGTTAGTTCACATGCAATGTCTGGAATCTTGAAGCTAATTCGAGTCTTTATTTATTTTTTAATTTTTTCATGATCTTGGCCTGGTGTGTTTTCCTGTTTGCCTTTTGTTTGGATTTATTTATTTTATATTGGTTTTAAGTGGGATTAATAAATTAAGATGAATTGTAAACGTGGGGTTTTGAAATCATGGACTGAAATAATATGGTAGGACCCCATTTGTAGTATGATAAAATTATGTGGATCCCATTTGTTATCTCTTTCTTTTATATGCCCTTTTATTTTTGGTTATCTACTGTATGTGTTTATTGAGGATGGTGAAGAATTTCTGTTTACTCCCTGACTAAATGACTAAATTATATTATGTTATGATCATTATTACTCGTATTTTTAATCGTTTAGGGTTTAATGGATTTGCTTATTTCTTTCAAACATAATGTAGAACAACGACTGCTTTGGGTTCAACATTGTCCACTCCTTCTAAGGTTGGTGTGGGAGGTGTGGTTGTAGAAATCAGTTATTATGCCTGGGAATAAGTACAACGGCAACTCATCAGTTCCAACAAGTCGTATCGAGCGACTTTTAAGAGAAAGAGAGCTAAGAAAGAATAGCAAGGCTTCTTATTCTAGTGAATTTACCACCAATGATGGCTGTGAGTATGAACCAAGGGGTGATAATTTTGTGGAACAGTATCTAGAAGGTGCTTCTGCTGCACGTGAGGGATGGGAAAAGCCAGATGGTGGACTATTTACACAACGGCTATTAGTTGTTGCTAACAGACTTCCCGTTTCCGCTGTCAGAAGAGGTGAAGAGAGTTGGTCTCTGGAGGTTAGTGCAGGCGGCCTTGTCAGCGCCCTCCTCGGTAAGTTCTTAAAAATCTCTGTTTTCTAAGCTTATAAAATGAAGTTTAATTTATTTCATATGGATATACTGAAGGCGTTAAGGAGGTTGAGGCAAAATGGATCGGGTGGGCAGGTGTAAATGTGCCCGACGAGCCCGGGCAGAGGGCACTGACGAAAGCATTGGCTGAGAAGGTATTTTGTTATAACTTCATGATAGAACAAAAGATTTGAAAAAAAGGTATTGGTTTTGATGAGTTATTATTTGTTACAGAGGTGTATACCGGTGTTTCTTGATGAAGAAGTTGTGCATCAGTATTATAATGGTTATTGTAACAACATATTATGGCCTCTTTTCCATTATCTTGGTCTTCCACAAGAAGACCGTTTAGCTACAACCAGAAGTTTTCAATCTCAGTTTGCAGCATACAAGAAAGCAAATCAGATGTTTGCTGATGTGGTGAATGAGCATTATGAAGAAGGTGATGTTGTTTGGTGCCATGATTACCATCTTATGTTCCTTCCAAAATGCTTAAAGGATCACAACAGCAACATGAAAGTTGGTTGGTTCCTTCATACACCCTTCCCGTCTTCAGAAATTCATAGGACATTGCCTTCTCGTTCCGAGCTTCTACGTGCGGTTCTTGCAGCAGATTTGGTTGGGTAATTATTTGATTTACCTGATGAAAGAAGCCTTTTTCTTTAATATGTTAGAACATATGTCAATTAACGTGACTTGTTTCCAGTTTCCATACATATGATTATGCAAGACACTTTGTTAGTGCGTGTACTCGTATCCTTGGACTCGAAGGTACTCCTGAAGGGGTGGAGGATCAAGGAAGATTGACTCGAGTTGCTGCGGTAATATTAAGTTGACTTTTGTAATGACTACCATTTATCTTGCATTATGTAGGAAATCCCACACTCAAGGTTTTTCTGACATTTGTTCTTTAATTGGTGAGAGTACAGTTTCCAATTGGTATAGATTCAGATCGATTCATTCGTGCACTTGAGAATCCACAAGTACAAGAGCATATGAAAGAATTGAAAGAGAGATTTTCTGGTAGAAAGGTGATGTTGGGCGTTGACCGACTAGATATGATCAAAGGAATTCCACAAAAGATACTTGCATTTGAGAAGTTTCTAGAAGAGAATCAATATTGGCGTGATAAAGTGGTTTTGTTACAGATTGCAGTACCAACAAGAACAGATGTTCCTGAGTGTAAGTTTCTAAATTGTTATCATATCTAATATATCCTTGGTTTCTGATAATGTGATTTTGCAGATCAGAAACTGACAAGTCAGGTTCATGAAATTGTTGGCCGGATAAATGGAAGATTTGGGACACTGACAACTGTTCCAATTCATCATCTGGTTAGCCTTCCACTTTTAAATTTACAGAGTCATATTTGATGTATTTCATGTTTTAAAGAAGATTCTGTTATGTATGCAGGACCGCTCTCTAGATTTTCAGGCTTTATGTGCGCTATATGCTGTTACTGGTACTGATCCAAAGCTCTGCCGATTCTTATACTCCATGTAACAAAAGTTGGGACTAAACGATTTTACGTTTTATGCACACTACAGTCTACACTATTAAAATTTCAAACTAGAGTGCGAGTTTAATTGCATATGTGCGGCAGTAGTGTATAGTTGAATTCTCAATTGAGTTTGTTAAAGTAGGTAGTAATTGATGATGTGTTTCTTTGGTTGACATCGACAGATATAGCAATTGTCACATCTTTGCGGGACGGAATGAATCTTGTCAGTTATGAGTTTGTGGCATGCCAAGATGCTAAGAGAGGGGTTCTGATTTTAAGTGAGGTAACTATGAGTACCATACACCTTGTTGTCATTGTCATATGCTAAGAGAGCAATAACTTTTACTGTTTGTCATTGTCAGATTGTGCAAAAGTTAGAACTTAATAATATGGAAATGATTTGTTCTCTATATTCCGGGGTTTAATCAAATCATTAAGTAGAAATATATGATAGTAACTTGGGTTTTCTATGACATCAGGATACATGGTTAACCTCTTTAAAGTTGGCCAACCATTGTGTATTTCTGTTCTTCATCATTTCATTTCAATAAAATATGGAGATTTTATCATCTGCTATATATACATACACATATACTTTGTATATTACAGATGTGTGTATATTATACTTCTTGTGTACCTGTAGTTTGCGGGTGCTGCACAATCTCTTGGTGCTGGGGCTATTCTTGTTAACCCATGGAACATAACCGAAGTGGCTGCTTCAATAGGCCAAGCTTTGAATATGAGTGCTGAAGAAAGAGAAAAACGTCACCGCCACAACTTTTTGCATGTCACAACCCATACTGCTCAAGAATGGGCAGAAACTTTTGTAAGGTATATGTTATTACCATTCTTTCTATCCCTCGTTCAGTAATATGCTTGTGAATCGAGGCGTCATCAATAGGCAGGTCGGGTGGGGTTAAAACAGGTTTGGGTTGAAATGGGTTGTTATTAGTATAGGTTGTGTTGACACTTAATTTGTTCATTTGCGCGTTAAATTTGGTTTAAAAACTATGTTATTGCAATGATAATCTAATAATCTAATTTATGAAAATGGTTTAAGATGTTGTAACTTGTAAGAATTAAAATGCACTTTGGGACTTGGCCACTTGGGTGACTTTCAACACATTTGATGCATTTTCCGTTTGTCTACTTTCATTTGACTTGGCCACTTGGGTGACTTTCAACACATTTGATGCATTTTCCGTTTGTCTACTTTCATTTGACATGTTAGGGGTAAACCATAACCCGAATCAAACTGTTTGACTCTGATTTTGGCCAAGGTTTGACCTATTTCAACTTCAATATTGTAGTGAATTGAACGATACAGTAGTTGAAGCGCAACAAAGGATAAGACAAGTTCCACCACCGCTGCCAGTTGAAGAGGCTATTGAGCGTTATTTGCAGTCAAGTAACAAGTTAATCATACTGGTAATGCTTCTATATCTTTAAAAAACAAATCAATACGTTTGCTTATCATATCTTATGTTTTCTCATGTTTCATATCATCAAAAACTACAGGGATTCAGTGCCACATTAACTGAACCAGTTGATACTCCTGATAGGCGTGGAGGTGATCAAATCAGAGAAATGGATCTTAAATTGCACCCTGAATTAAAAGAATCACTGATAAAGCTGTGCAATGATCCGCAGACAACCGTTGTTGTTCTCAGTGGAAGTGACCGAACTGTATTGGATGAGGTACTCTTTAATTCCCAAATCAACTTTGCTTAAGTTTTTAATCACGTTTTTTTTTTGTTCTTCTCTGAGGTATTCTTTAATTCCCAGAACTTCGGTGAGTACAACATGTGGTTGGCAGCTGAGAATGGAATGTTTCTACGCTCTACTAGAGGAACCTGGATGACGACTATGCCTGAGCATTCAAATATGGAATGGGTCGACAGTGTAAAGGTATTTTTTACTTGTACTTTTGAAAGGGAGATCTAATTTTTTGATCGTCCTGCCTGTATAATTTTTATGAAAATTGGCAGCATGTCTTTGAGTATTTCACGGAAAGAACACCTCGATCGCATTTTGAGCTTCGTGAAACATCACTCGTATGGAATTACAAGTACGCAGGTAATGCACAACTTCCCTTGTGCAGGTTCATGTGATCCATCAATAGTATAATGTTTTCTTTCGCTTGCTAATTGTTATGGAAATGGGAACATAGATGTTGAATTTGGGAGGCTTCAAGCCAGAGACATGCTGCAGCATTTGTGGACAGGCCCGATATCTAATGCCTCTGTAGATGTTGTACAAGGTAGCCGCTCTGTTGAGGTTCGAGCAGCTGGTGTAACTAAGGTGACTCTTTTAATTTGTTATGACAATGCGACTATAATTTGTTATATTTTTTTATGATAGTGCCATTAAAAACCACATTGAGCAAAAACATAAGTTTTGCCAGATTTGGCCAAATGGGCGGATCGGACAGGTTGGGTAGCAGTCAAAACATGCAAGTCTTGGTACAGGTCGGGTTGGGGTTAACCGAAACACATTTAAACAAATAAATAAGTTTACAGAAAAAATATATGAAGTCATACAATTTGATTACAGAAACTATACTATTGCAGCAATTATTTTAGTTATAAGACTAATATGATCTTATTGCCAAAAAAAATAAGAAAAATGATTTTGGAGGTTTTATGCATTGAAAATACCCTTTGGGAAAGTTTCAAGCCATCTGATTTGACCCGTTTCCTTTTATGCTAATTTTTTGTTTTTATTTGTTTAACTGCTAAAGATAATACATAATCTGCTAAGACCCTTCATAAGTAAATAGGTTGAAAATTTGAAATTGCCACCTCAAAGCCTATGGGTAATCAGATATTCTAATCCATTTGAACTATCTTTTACAGGGTATCACAATCGTTCGTATATTAGGAGAAATAGTTCATAGCAAATCTATTTCATCCCCAATTGATTACGTCCTTTGTATCGGCCATTTCCTCGGGAAGGTATGTACTCAAATTAGGCATATTACATATGTTGATAACCTGTCATAATGTTTGACACACGTCATATGATTTTAGTAACCTATCGTTTCTTACAGGACGAAGATATTTATACCTTTTTTGAGCCAGAACTTCCTTATAATGGCATGGGCATTCCGAGACCCAAGGTAAATGATTCTACAAAGCTTCCTGGAGACAGAAAGCCTGGTAAAGGTGGGTCGAAGTCATCTCAAAAACAGAGTTACCAACGGCCTCCACAAAGTCCGGATAACAAGCGAACCACTACCAATAACAGGAATCATGCGTCTGAAAACGGTGGAAAAAGATCATCCACATCACCAGACAAAGTGTCGTGGAACGTGCTAGATCTGAAAGCAGATAACTATTTCTCGTGTGCCGTAGGACGGACTCGTACAAATGCTCGGTACCTTCTACAGACATCGGATGATGTGGTTTCATTTCTGAGAGATCTTACTCAAGCTTCTTGAATATTAGTTAGGACGATATGTAGAAGCTCATTTTCGGTGTCTAGGAACCTCGTTTGGAACTCTTTGATTGTTACTATTAGTTATATAAAGCAATATATTCGGGGCGTCACCTTGTGTTGTTAGCTTGAATTGCATTTGTTACGTTATTAAGATCTGTTTTTTTAAATCCTGATCGACATTTGTGTTTCTATAAAAGGGAGGATATTAGTACATCACCAAAATCTACCTCCAAAATGTATTTGTGTGGTGTATATGGACTGTGTACATGTGAATGAATAAAATGACAGGTAATGGTGTTATTGAATATGCATGTGAAAGATCAATGGTGGTGATGGGGGTTTGATTGAGACATAATAGGGGATAAGTGGGTGATGATAATTAATGTCTGTTTTTGGGTTCGTGTCAATTGTAGATTTGTGGACAAAAGTTCATCCCACGTTAGGAAATATAGTACATGTTCTGTACTATAAAAGGTCGGTATTCCATTTAATGAGAGTTTTTGAACATATATGGTTTCAAACTTCTAATGTAATTATGGATCTAAATCGATGTTGATAAGGAAATAAGTAATTATTTTATTTATAAAAAACTATATTTAATATATACTCTTCTTGAGGTGCGCCACTAAAGTAGTTTGTACTTCTTTGAAATAAGGATATTATTGCAAAACATTAAATTCATTATGATTTTGATCATTTGTCAATGGATTGGATTAAGGTAAAAGAAAAGCTCTAATACATACGACAACCATATATGAATTAGGTTAATATCGCAATTCACACATATAATTTCTAAATGTATATCTCATCCAATGCCGATTGGCAACATTTTCCTAGCATCGTAGTAAAATGCATCAATGGTGGGGTGGTTTGGATATTTTTCCATAAAATTTAACGTAAAACATATTTGTTCAATGACGTCGCATGTCTTTTTGAATTTTTCCTCCTGTTTAACAGGGGCTACAAGTCTTCGTCCCCATCCCAAAATGTCCAATGCTATAACCTGTCATAAGACAAAAGGGATGACCGGCTAGGAACTATTGGCGACTAAGACTAAGTTCTGGTCCGGGTCACAGATCATGAACTATGAAGCAATTAAAGGAGAGTAATAGCCTGAAAAAGGGACCACATGAAAAAGCTATTTGGTTCCATTAGCTACTCAATTGTTTGATGGAGCCAGGGGCTGGCAGGTGCCACAGACCCACAAAATTTGTTGGTAATTGATATTTGTATAAAGAATATATTATAAAATCCACTGTTAAAGAATTTCCACCTCTAAAACTAGTAAAAACCATAATCAAATTATACATTTCGCACCAACTGCATAGATTTCTAGCTACACTATAAACTGTGAGTATTCGCGGGTGAGTACAATTTTCTAATGTCACCAGCTCTTCCCACATCAAAGAAAACGCTTGTTACAAAATACTTGCAAATTATTTTTAAAAAATAGACAAAGATAACAAGATTTCACATAAAGCAAATTGTCGCCAGGAAATAACAATATAACAAATCTCATATAGAATCCAATAGTACAACCCTGTGTGAGGTTTTATAACAAAATGAAAAGAAAAATACTCATAACTGTAGAACAAACTAACTCTGGTCGAGACAGAAGAGAATGGATATAAAATACCTAGAGATATAGCTTCCCTATAATCTCCGTGTGATCATGCTACGAAACAGACACTAGAGTAAATGTTGACTTAAACATTACAGACGTATAACCCAAAACCATACACAAACTAACAAGTAATGAAAAACAAAAGTGAATCTGGAGTTTACAAAATTCTAAAAAGAATCATTCTTACTGTTTTTTGTTGGGTTCGAATACGTACTTGATCAATGACTCCTTGATTGACAGTAATTCTGGGAACTCTTTCTTCAACTTTGATGCATCCAACTCGTTATTGCTTCGTGGGGCCACTATTACTAGGGCTTGTTCTTCCAGTGTGAAGTTGACCCACTTAAACTGTGGGTTTATGTACTTTTTGTACAGTTCAAGAATCTCATTGTGGCTTACCACCCCAGGATTTGTGAAGTTCCAGATTCCCCTCAAGTTTCTCTTGGCCATCTCAATAGAAATTGGCAAAACTTCATCCAAAATAGTCATGCTGTTGGGTATGTTCACAACCTTATCATAACGAGCAATTTTAGTGATGAAGTTGCGTGGGTTGTTGAGGTCTGATGATATCGGCATTCGGACTCTGAGGGTGCAAACATTGTCATATTCTTTCAGTAGCTCCTCAACCTGTGAACGGGTGAACAATGCTATATTCATATCATAGAGTTTCTGATTTAGCACTGCCCTACTTACTGTTTACTCTAACATGAAGAAATACTGGGAAAACAAAAAGAAGAAAAAGATGGAGGAATAGTAATTACCATAGCCTTTGTCTTAGAATAAAAGGACCCGATGAAATTGGGTGTATCTTCTTCCTTAAAACCAATGCCAGAACCTTCTGGGTGTTTAGCATCATATTCAAAGATGCATCCAGTAGCAAAATTGATCATCAAGAGCCCATTTTCTTTGCACACATCTGCTAGGTTGAGTGTGCCAGAGACATTAGTACGAATAGTTTCAGTCTTGTGAGATTCACACCAATCAACATTAGGTCTGCCAGTGACACCAGCAGCATTAAAAACATGAGTAGGTTTGATAGTTTGAAGATCAGCTAAAAGTTGTGAGCGGTCCTCCAAACGACCTCTTCCATACTCGTATTGAATTCCTTGTTTCTCACATAATTTCCCAAGTAAACCACCAATCCACCCTGTTTTACCGTAGATGAGGAACTTCAAGGCTGGTTTCCGAGGAGAGTTGATACTGGTTTTTGAAGGAACCTGCACTCCGATCTGAGAAGTATTAATCGCCACATCTGCTGAATCAAATTCACCATTGTCAGGCCCATCAACAAGTCTATCAACTCCACCAGGCATCATCAACATTCTTGGATGAGGAAGAAGTGCTCCAGAGACATCTCCCCACCAATTAGGATTGCTGGTATACCACTCGATGGTCTTTCTGAGACCCTCTTCCCATAAGGTCCTTTCGGACCAACCCAAGCACTTCAATTTCTCATCATCCAAGAAATACCTCTGATCATTAAATGGTCTGTTCTCCACAAACTTGATGCTTGCATCAGCATCCAAACTGAAAAGTTTGCACATGTCTTTTGCAACATCAATGACTCTCCTCTCCTTCTTGGTCCCTATGTTGTAAACATGACCGACTTCTCCCTTGTGAAGAATTACTTCAAAAGCCTCAGCAACATCTTCACAGTAGAGATAACTCCTTACATTAGAACCATCACCGTGAATTGGAAGTGGCTTTCCTCTCATAGCCAAGAGAATGAACTTGGGGATTAGTTTTTCTGGGAATTGGTTTGGGCCATAAACATTGTTTCCTCTAGTGGTAATCACAGGCAACCCATATGACCTACCATAAGCCATAACAAGCATTTCTGCCCCAGCTTTTGTGGCTGAATATGGGTTTGTAGGAAGAAGTTGTGAAGCTTCATGGTTACCTACAACAGCATCCTCCTCTGTTTCACCATAGACCTCATCCGTGCTCACATGGATGAACCTTCTAATCTGGCCAGTGACTTTGCAAGCCTCTAGAAGCACATGGGTGCCATAGATGTTATTCTTTGTGAACTCAAAACTGTTGCCAAATGAGTTATCAACGTGAGTCTGTGCAGCAAAGTGCATTATTGTATCTATAGATTCAGTGATCAGGAGGTAGTTGACTAGATCAGCACTGCCAATATCTCCCTTAACAAACTTAAAATTGGGAGACGATCTAGAAGGATTGAGGTTCTTAAGATTTGAACAATAATCAAGCTTGTCAAGCACCACAATCTTGTAATCAGGGTAGCTTCTGACTAGCCGATTAGCAACATGAGAGGCAATGAAGCCAGCAGCCCCAGTGATGAGAATGTTCTTTGGCGTGTACGTAGCCATGCTAGATCTGTCTAACAGTAAACAAATAACAAGTCTAACTCAAATCCACATGCTAAAAACCTCTACAAATTTCAAACACACACTACAGAGAGCAAATAGCATTAGCATATTTACCAAATCAAAACAGTGTTCTACACAAATATAAGCTCAATAGTAACATACAAAAAGCTAGCTGATCACTAATCAGCAAGTTATTTCATTTGCCACATAAAAGGAGCTTGCAATCAGCATAATCCGTATCTAAAACCAACTACTGAGCTCAAACAAAATGACAATTAACCGAGACATGAGATCCTCACATCAAAACCTAAAACATGAATAAAAATTAACCAGATCTAGATCAAATTTTACATCTCCTTGCATCAAACTGACGTTTAATGTTCAAATTCAGCACAAACACTTAATTAGATCCAAGCATAATAAAATCAAATGTTGAACTCAACAACACATAACCTATACATGAAATCGCACAATAAAAACCTAAACGCACGGATTATCATTAACCAGATCCAGATGAAATTATGCATTTCCGTAATCCAATTGAGGTTTATACAAGTGCGATCCAGCACATCAAACACTAAATCAGATCTAATTATAATAAAATCAAATGTTATAATCATCATTAAATAAGCAGAAACTCGAAATCGTTCAATAAACAATAAGATCAAAGTATATTGATTTATATTGTGTGTGTGTATATATATATATGAGCAATAATGTGGTGTAGTTTAGCTAGAAATGGAAATAAATAAGCATAGAGAAATGTGAACTTACATGAGTTTTTATTAATTTGGATCGAGAGAGAGAGAGAGAGAGAGACCAGAAAGGTGATGGAAGAAGAAAACTTTACGAAATTTTACGCGAGACTCAAGGAATGGCAACTGACGCCTGGATCGATATATACTCGCTCATATATATATACATGTGTGTGTATGTGTATGGTACATCACACAACATGGTTGATATTTGATGATTTTGTATATTTGCATGTTTTCACCTTTCTATTTATTTTTAGTTTCAAGCTTCAACTTCCCCATGGCACCAACATAATTAGCATTAATATTTAAAATTATATCTCACACAACATAATTAGCATTAACATGTATTTGACGTATGATAAAAAGATTAAACGGATGATCTTTTTTCTTCGCTTTTTTAACTGTTTTCTTGATCACTCTTAATAGATCATCTTAAGGGGTTTGAGTCTGATATCTCCTGTGAAAATACTTCGACGTTTATATTATAAATGCATAAAATATATGTCTAACAAATAATTTAAGGATTTTGATATTTGTAGTTATAAAGGTTATGTTTATAAGTTGGTGATATATTAAGTTAGTTGAGAGCTATTATATTTAAGAGGTGAGTAATTATTATCAAGAGTACAAACACTTTGTGTATGTTATAAAATTCTTAAACACAATCTTTAAGGCTATATTTAGCAATTTTTCATAATTTAATTATTACATATATAAAAGTAAATTGGTAAATAAATAGAAAGGACATGAAATTTTTGTGTGAAACAATATAGGAACTAGAATATCTTTATGTCCTATATTTTAAGCATGTATTTCAATGCACATTATCTATGTTTTCTTTTAGGTAAAGTCTATATTTTTATTTAATGTTGTGTTTTTATGGGAGAAATTGGAACATGTAGATTGTTTGAATGTACACTTGTATTGAATTGAGAAAAAAAATATAAATTAGCATATATATGTTTTATTGTAATTTTTTTCAAACGTCACTAAATATATTAAAGAACTAGTAAAATGCTAATAACTACAAGAATTATATATTAAAGAACTAGTAAAACGCTAATAACTACAAGAATGAGAACTACCAAACAATCTAAGAAAATTCACAAACCATCTTAACAAACGCTTGAATAAAACATGAAACCTAATTAACTAGATCCAGCGAAACGTTTTCAAATAAATTTCAAGTAGACTACGACTTAAAGAACACCATTAACCACAACTTTATAAACAATACAAATAACACTGCCCTTTTAACGAAGTAATTTAAGCGCTACTTTGGATGACCTTAGTATTAGAGAGGCTTTTTTCCATCCATTTGAATAATTAACACGTTACTTACATCAAAGCATATTTAGTTAGAGTGCATTATTAATTATTAAATTAAATAACTTATAAAGTTACACGTATTATGAGTATCAAGTGCATCAATTGTTAGAAACAATAATTCATGTGTTGGATCCTCCCACCATGTCTCCACCATTCTACCAAATTAATGCTTTCTCAAATACATGGAACTACCCACCTCTTTTATTTGTATACCATAAATATATATGTATATTATGAATTAAGTTAAAATGAAATGGATATTTTTTGTGAGAATGGAGGAATCAATTTCAACCATTCATTTCATCAAAATAATAATACCCTTAATATTTTTAAAAATTGAATATCTCATAAACGGCTAGTCAAAAAAATATAAAAATTGCACCATAAAAATCAACATTTTTTCTCTTCGATTAGACATCTCACAAGGTATACTTTCAACGAATTTTTTTTTTCATTTTTTGATGGGTTTCGAAACTGGTAACACATGTGTTAGTTTCGGTAACACATGTGTTAATTGCGGTAACACATGTGTTAGTGGTTGGTAACACATGTGTTACTGGTTTTCAACCCAAAAAAAAAAAAAAAAAATTTTTTACCGAAAATATGTCATGAGTGATCTCTAATCGTAGAGAAAAGAACGCTGATTTCTATGGTGCAATTTTTATAATTTTTTGATTATCCGTTTGTGAGATATTTAACTTTAGGGGAAAATTGGATATTGCAAAATAAATGACCATGATTCATTCCTTCATTCTCACTAAAATTTCCATTGTGATTTGAACTCAACTCTATGTATTATATAAAATAATAATACAACTTCTTTTAAGGTTAAAGAACAGTACACATTCTATATTCAGTTAAAATGTCTTAAAAATGGAGTTATAAAGAGACTTAATTGGTACACATCTTTTTCTATTTGAGGTACACAATCATAAAGATTGAATAACAAATTAATACTTATATTTAAAATGGACTTGCTTTTGGGTTTTGGTCATCAAATAGTTTTGCTTTTTACATGTGAGCATGTAGCTATATGTTAAGTCACCACGTCAACGTCATGATTATAAGTTTTTTACCTATACATAACATACACGTACGACTTTTGCTTGAAAGGAAATCTATTATATTTATATTTTGTAATTAATATATTCTTGAAATATTATGAATAAAAAATGAACTTTTAATAACTTGCATTTATAGTTTTTGTAAATTATGCAATGTGTAGTTAAATATTTATATTGCATTATAAATTGTGTACGTATTTCCTTTAAAACCTTATAAGTTTAAAGATTAGAAACAACTAAATTACCTCTAATAAATTACATAACAAATCTAACTGTTAATAAAAAAAAACTCTTATTTAACTATCAAATCATATTTTATTCAAAACAACATATTATCTAGCTTTTATTGCAATTTAACCATATAAATGTTTTTCAAATATGAAAATGAATAGGTAACTTATGTTTATATATGAAAATGAATTACTACAAAAGTCTAACACCAAAAAGTCAATAATAGTCTATACTATCTTATTAATCAAAATTGAACAATTAGATTGAACCTAAAACTAATAAAAAGAATCACACGTACGAAAATCAAATTCACACTTAACATAAGATACGTAATTATATTTGCCCAAGAAAAATACTTTACATGTGAAGTCTTCAAAGAATAATATATTTTCAATGGATATCTTATTGGAATATTAGAAAATTCAAAAGTAAATTTTTATAAAACTACTTTGACATATAGAAAAAAAAGTTAATTAGCAATTATCAAGATACAATTCGATATATTAGCATCAAACAACAAGTATGACTGATATTCTCGACCCTTATTTTGTTCAAATAGTTCAATAGCGACATAAATCTTATTTTTGATTTTTATTAAGACATAGTTGTCGATATGATCAAATTAACAATAGGATATAATACTCACGTCAACTATTCAACGGTTAATCACATTATTTCTTTATTGATCTTAAAAATCTTATCAACTGTACAGTGCGGGTTTTTGCTAGTAAGGATATAAATGTAATTCTAAATGCTTAAAATTAAATGATTAACTAATGATGTCAACTGCTAATTACTCTTAATGTAGTACAGAATATAATTGTAGATTTATACTAAGTTGATATCTTGCCTGATTTGAAACTTCGAATATGAGAAAACTAACGTCTATTAATGGGTTGGTCACTTGTTTTCCATAAAAACATACATTAATTAGGCAAGAAAATGAAACCATTCGAATTAAAAATCTGACTAGTCTGTACTTTGTATGTTGACGTTTATCTTATTGGATCACCTTTTTGAAAGCCCACTTAAAGATCTTCTAATGGGCTTTCTTAGCCTGATTAGGGTTTGAAAGTGGGTCAAATTATGGGCCACTTACACTTAACTCTAATATGTTTCATAAATTTTAAAAGTTAAGCATTTAGATTTAGTCATGTAATATTGTAATGTCTGTTATTGCACTAAATTTACAGGCTTACAGCATTTGTTATTACATCAAATTACAACAAATTTGATGTGAATTTTCACACTAAATTATTACTTTGGATTCATACATTGGAGATTATTTAAAATATCAACCATGCCATTTTATTCACATCTCATCTATAAACATATATAGAGATATAATGATATAGGCGATGAGACACAATATTATTAATTATTGTCGTTCTTAATGTCATAGTTAACGACAATTTGGGTTTGGAGGTAAGGTTACACAAGTGTTGTAACATTCATCTTGAGTACCATAACAATTTATACGATCAGCACAACAACACCACATTAATCCTCCGAAACCGTTAGGGTATGAGTTGCAAATGGGCCAACCAATTTTGCTTGACGACAACTTTGAAACGTCAATTTCATGTTTTGAATTGCCCCCAATTCTTGTGCCTGCATGCAAGAGTTAACGAATATTGATTTAACCATGACCATAATGTGATTTTGTTCCCATGTTTGTTGATGAAACGATTTAAACGATCAAGAACAAAAAAAATAGTAAACTTACAGTCGAGAACCGAGACAAAAACTGCACTGAAAATAACAAAATATGTGACGACTAGCTTCAACATCCTTATGGCTACGTCTTCTTTCTTTCGGGTTAAGAAAATTATGTTAAGTTGATCGAACTACAGATGAAATGAGGAGATTTATATAGGTTGTAAACAGCATGTGTAATTTATTATTTAAAATTAACTATAGCAATTGATAAATTAACTAGTTTTCTTGTAACGTTTATTAATTAATTAAATTATATTCTACATAATTTAATGTAGTAGCATTTATGGTTAATTAACTCATACAATGTATGTAGCGAGTGACTGAAGCCAATTTTTTGTGCATAGGTGATTTGAAATTGGCATTCTAACGATATTATTGATAGAAAATATAAATAATATTCGTTATTACATAACTTATTATATCTAAACTAAATCTGAATCTAATTAATGGGCCTGTTATTTTGTTATTTTCTATCATCCCAATCATTCACACATAAGGGCAACCTCCATAACCTGCAAATTAGTGAAAACTTCAATTTAATTACTTTGAATCCTTAAAAGATTTGAAGGGGTTGGTTAAGTTAACCTTTTTTTTACCTTATCTTTAGTAAGTTTGTTCAACTTCTAATAAAAAACTAAACTTTATCATCAAATCTTTCAAGGGTTGATTAAAGATATCAATAAAAACCAAACTGTGGTTTAAATCTTTAACAGGTTAATATTTTCAAGATTTCTAGAAATTTTGTCACTTACTTGGGTCAGTTAGAGTAATAAGACCAGAGTTACCAAAATGACAATTCCATGGGTTTCTTCCTTTGCACTGATAGTAAACATTCATGGCTATTGAGGCATGGTTTATCAAATTATCAGGCAAATTACATGCACCACCTTTCTCCAAGATCCCACAATCGACTTGGGAGCACGAAAAATTCACATTTTCTAAGAACATCGACGGGTTGATGACGGCTTCGCCACACACCATGTTTTCTACAACAACAACAACAAAAAAAACCTAAACTTTTGGAACAAAAAAAATAATTAATCGGTCTTTTCACGAAGAAATTATATGAAACATTGTGCTATATATATCTGATCACCCTCAACTGCCATCAAAGTCCCAACTGTAAAGGATAACGATTGACTATTAGTCATCCTTATCAAGTAGTTACATATATTTGTTATATATCTCCTAGTCTTTAGGATTCCTTTTACGTTAGTTGTGGATGTACCATTATATATTGTAAACTCTCATAAATGTAAACATGATCAATTTCATTCTTAATCTCTTTACCAACTGCAAAGAACCAAAAAAGATAATACTCCGTAGAAGTTTAATTTATATTCATTGAAGTGTTCATTTTCAAAATAATGATGCATTTTCAATTCGATATAGATTAATGTAGTATATATTACCTGAAAGAAGTAGAAAAAGGTACGTAAACACTTTAGTAGCCATATTATGAGATGATGATTATGATTTAGTTTTATTTTGTGTTAAGTTGTGGGTGGTTTTTAAAGAGGAATGGTGAAGGGAAGATATAACGGCTCTATCGAAACTGGAAGATCAAGACGTTAATTACGTTATTTGCAAAGTGATTATAGAAAGGAACCCGTAAAGTTTATTTGGTAAAAGTTTATTTGGTAAAAGACTTCAAGGAACCCTTTACTACTTCTTTATATTAAATATGTTTGTTTTGTTATACTTTTTTTTTTTTCATTTTTTTTGTTGGTAAACCAATCGGTTATGTTGAATACTCTTGATATATACGTACACTATTTCAAAGTTCAGTGGATGTAAAATAAACATTAGTTGTATGTGTGTGATGTAGTAAATCATAACGGACTTACTTAATTGAAGTCTCAAATCTTCATCTATAAATTAAGATACAATTTAGATGACATTCTTTTTGGATGACTTTAATTGTTGAATGTAAATCTGACTTTCATTGCGTATCAAAAATCAAGGTTAATTGAGAGCTACAAATTAAGAAAAAGAAGTGGTGACTTCCACTCAACTCCATGTTAAATTGTCAATTAGAGCATAGGAAGTAGTAATATCTGATTTACAATTTTTTGGGTAGCGTTATAAAAAAATGTTGTTGTTGAAAAGTTTGAGAGTGAGATAGTGTTCTAGACAGTATTCTATATAATATTATGGACTGTATGTTTTATTTATTTTTTCTCAGAAAATTCAAATAATTTAACAAAATTAAAATCAATAACAAAATAAATTAAATTAAATTAATAAATTCATTAAAAATAAAAATAATTATTACATGTCTTATAAAAATAATAAAATATAATCAAGCGTTTCTCGAACCATCATTGGGTGGAAGGTTGTTAGGTGAAAGGTTGTTGGGTGTTTTGTGATCCTTGCCCCATTAAGAAAGCATTATATTGATCGTGTGAGAAGTTGGGTGTCTGATAGAATGGTGTTTGTGGTATTTGGTATGGAGTACTAAAATCGGGCATGTATTCATGTTTGGAGATGATGATTGTTGTTGAAGTGGATTCTATTGGGAGTGTAGGTTGTACATGTTGTTTGAGTTGTTTTGGTTGTTCAACATTGTGAATTATGGTGAATTATAGAGTTTTTTAGTTTTTGAATCGTGTTTGTAGATGAGAATGATTGTTCTTATGTGTTTAAAAGTTGTATTTGAAGTGTGGTATATATAGATCGAAAACAAGGTTAAATTATTTTTTTTTATTTTTTTTAAAAGACAATGTAACCGTTTTTTTTAAAGAATTTTAATTTTAAACGGTAATATAACCCTAGAAAAAAAAAATATGGCCAAACAACGTCTCAGACTAGACGCTGTTCCGGAATGTCATCCGAAACGCCGTTCCAGAGTAGAGTAATGCCATCCGACGATATTTCCGACGAAAAACGCAGACGAAAACTCATCAATTCTGTATACTCTTAGAGCCCTAAATGTAACACGCTACTTATCAATCCAAGACCATTAAAAGCTTCTAAAAGTTTTAACAAAGTTTTACACTGGAAGATACGGGATACAAATATATAAACCATCAAAAGACATGTTCTTGTACCCACTTTTTACATATTAAACTTAACATAAGAGTTTCGGGGAACCATCAACCCGGATGTGATAAACTAAGCAAGTTAACAACCCAAAAGCTTAAACTACTATATACCAAAAGATGACAATCCTTGCTTCCGAACCGAACAATCAACGATCAACTACTTGCTCTTTACCCTTATCCGCTTTTCCTGAAATGTTTGCCACTAAAATGATAAGCTACGAAGATTAGTGAGTTTAAATGGATATCATGTTCCCCATGTCTTATATAAGTACATATACAAGGTATTCAAGGAATACAAGGAAGAATTCTCAACGAATTTACTATTGGGATATAAGATCACTAGGACGAAACAAAGACAAATAACTTTCAATGGTTTATCAATCACATATCACATCAAACAAGCACAAAAGATTACTCAATATCATAATATGCATAACTTGTATAATATTCAAAGATCAATGTATAACACGCGAGACAGAAACATAAGGTTTGGCACCACAATCCGTGATCCTCCTCCCCGGATGTATCCCAAACCCTCTACTCACCCCCTGCCTAACCACCCTCCTTCCCCGGGTCTGATGAGTAGGGAACAGCCCCTCCGGTTGTCTCACCCGGACCTCCATGGGTTATTAACCAACCGGCGCCCGACTCAATCCACAATATACAAACATATCATTTCATGTAATGAGCATTATACAACAAGGATCATAGCACAAAGGATAGTACATATACGCATATAACACATAATTAACATATATCCAAGTAAACTCACAGTCTAATTCGATTAAGTCAAACCGAATGCCAAAATGAAGAATTTGCTTCCACACCAACCAATGACCAGATAACACTCCCAAGGCTTTCAAGAAAGTCTTAAACAACACCTGGAGTTCACATAAGAAGTTCCATAAGCATTGCACAACATCAATCTAACTAATCCTTTTTGTTTCTATCAAATCGACTTTAATTTCTCATTGTACAGCTTTGACTTGCAGGCCTATTTTACCCATCTTAGACTCAAAATAATCATTTCATTTCTAAAAATGAATCATAGATCTTTCTCTTACCTTTCCAGGGCCTATTTATACATATTTTTAGGATTTTTCCTCAATTTTCTATGACCATTACAAGACAGCAACATCCTGCTGTCATAATTAAATTCAGCAGCAGGTTCCTGTAGAAAGTTCGACTTTTACCCATCCTAAGGCTAAAATTAGTTTACAAGCTTCAAATACAAAACACAATAGGCTTTAATACCTTTCAAATGCCATTGGATTCACCCCTAAATGATTTGTTTTTTATTTTATACAATTATTCTAAAACAGGGCAGAAAACATGTTAATAAAAGCATACATTCATCAATGTTTCTACCTATCTTGCAATCCACTTATGTATCTAGCTAACTAACAAGATACCTATCATAATCTACTCACTATCATACATAATCTCAAGATTTCAGCTCATCATCTTCAACATGCACCCTAATTTTATGTTTTCTTGAACTAAAATTGAATGCATTTTAGGAGAAAAAAGGGAGTATACCTTTGAATCTTCAATGATCTTGCAAGAATTCGTCCAATTTCTTGTTGAAACACCTAAGTGTGTGACATAGAGTTCTCTAGAGGTTTAGAGATGAAAGGGAAAGAAAAATGGAGTCAAAATTCGTGCATTTGGGGGGCTTAAAATAGCTCAAATCCAGGTTAGGTCTGGTTTGACCCGGTTTGTACCCATTTTGACCACTAAATACTAAAATTTGCATAACTTTTCGCTCGGGACTCCATTTTTGATAAGGTTTTCACCTACGTGTTCGTAACGAAATTATCTACAATCCTCAATATTAATATTCCAGAAAATATTTCCTCCTAATTAAGTTTCAAATAGGCATATAAGCCATACTTAAACATTTTAATCCTATATTAAGCATTTAAAGTAATTATTTAGGTAGATTGGATGTTACACTAAAAGATGGATTTACTCATGTGCCTAACATGTGATTATTGAAATGATTGAAACAAATGTCTAACGTTTCTCGAAAAACGCACATACGCCTACCAATATGTGCCTAACGTGTGATCAATGAAATGATTGAAACAAATGTCTAACGTTAACATGTGATTAATGAAATGATTGAAACAAATGTCTAACGTTTCCCCAAAAACACACATATGCCTACCAATATGTGCCTAACATGTGATTAATGAAATGATTGAAACAAATGTCAAAATGATTGGTAACACAAAGAGAGATAATAAGTGAAATTTATGTTAAAAATTGAAGGGATTAAACACGCGTTAGACATACATCATTAGACATGTACAACAATCCTCTAAAAAAATGCAATAAAAAATCCGAGTAATGATAAATGTACATAAAATGGACATAATTTTATGTTTAATCCATGCAATACATAACACGTGGATCTCATTTATTCTCTATTTTTTTTTTTTTTACTAATAATTCTATTACACCCACTAATCAAATTTTTAAATACACTTTACACGTTAAGCCTTTCTCAAGAAATTGTGTTACTTCTATCAGTTTTAAGTTTAAATTTGTTAACATCTTTTCTCAAAAAAAATGTCATAATGTAACATGTTTTTTCGGAATTGAAGTTAAATATGTGCTGTGGCCGGATACCCTCTTCAAAGTATTATGATTATTTACGACCTCCTCAACAAGTCATACATTATTTTAATTTTAATGAAACATAAAAATCAAAGGAAACATAGACGATGACAAAAGAAAATAAAAATGAGAATGACTAAAAGCCGATATGTTTTGTCACACAAAGTATGATCTTAGAGATCTTCTGTTTATGCCGTAGAGGAGAATAATGAAAGGGCACCACCGGTGCGTGCTTGCACAGTACGTATAGAAGTTCGAACTCGCCTGTATTCCTCGGGATCAATGGGTGCGTAAAGCCGAGGGTGTTCTGAGTCAACAAATTTTGATGGCGCTTCGACTATGTTTTCAGTTGATCCCAAAACGAAAAAGGCAATGGAATAACGTGTTTTGGGTTCGAAACACCATACTCTGTGATTCACGTTGCAATATCTCCCGTTGCTCCAAACCTGCTTGTGCAAATTTTTAAACAAACCAATATAACCAGAATACTTGAAACTATTAATCAAATGATTAATCAACAGAAAAAACAATATATGAGTCTCAATCTCTCAACAAACTCAAACAAGAAACAATTACCAAGGAGATGATTAAAATATAAAGAACTAATTATCTGAACAAGAATGAAAAACATATGAACAAGATGATAAAATCGCCAAGAGAGGTGGAGATTATATGAGAGACTTAATGAATCTGCCTCTCTCAACCCTAATTAAGGTGTATATATCTCATATTTTTGGAAATGACACTTTGCACTCTATCTTTTTTCAAACTGCTACTCAGGTACTACTCAGGTACAAGACTTGATAACAACTACATTAACATGTCTCAGAAATGACTTTAACCCTCAAACTAAAACATTTCAAGTTAAATAACATCAACTTAAGAATGAAGGATAACATTGAAGCATAAAATCCTAATTTTAACACTGCTTCACAAATCAACTAAATTACTAGTACAATCACCAAAGGGTCATTGGTCTTGCGGTACACCTAACAACTTTGAGGTTGTGGATTCAAGTTTTAAGGTTGGACTACCGTAGATATTTATGAAAAATGTATATGTTCGTGATAGAAATGTATAAGTAATTTTCTCTTTCTAAAAACAAAAACAGAAGTAAATAAGTTAGTACTAGTTATCGTACATAATACCAAAGACATTGGCCTAACTCACCTAACAATAAAAATCAAAGGAAAAATATTGATAGAATTGACTTGATAACTATTGAAATGACATTGGCCTAACTCACGTAACACCGAAGTTTTAATAAACATTTCATGAGTTTTACTTTTGTTTTTTTAACTATTTCAATCAAACTTGATCCTCTAAAGAGCTTGTATTTATTTTGAGACCAGAAGTTGTTCTATCAACACGATTGAATTGGTGTTACCTTGCCAAGATCGCCAATATTGACAGCCAGTGTGTTAGGAACAGGATCAACATTAACAAACTCACCGGAGACCTTATCAAACACTTGTAGACCATTCACATCTTCATCGTCTTGTAAAATAGTTAAAAACGACGGGTCACTGTGCTCAACGGACCCTTTCAACCCTACGCTTTCATGACTATAGTTATATTTGTTCATTCTCAGCTGGCACTGCCATCCGTCGAACAAATCCCCGTCCAAACCACTGCTTTCCATCAACTTCCTACCTAGATGTCCAGCGAGATCACGAATAGCTTTTATATAC
Source organism: Logfia minima (assembly GCA_963921325.1). Lineage (NCBI taxonomy): Eukaryota > Viridiplantae > Streptophyta > Magnoliopsida > Asterales > Asteraceae > Logfia > Logfia minima. Next base: position 31,894,826 of record OY992767.1, read on the forward strand.
TTGTATATAATCTCCCTAATAGATAAAAAAATATCGATTATTATATAGGTTTCGTTAATGACAACTCTTATAACTGTCAATAATAATTGCGACATCTAACTGTAAAGTACAAACAATTTACGCATATGATTCATGTTTATTGACATCTCTTACGGGTGTAATTCTCATTTATCTTATTATATATCTAAAGTATTTTGAGAGATTAATTATCGAGACCAACGGGATTTCCCGATCTCACTTGTTACAACGTTATATAATATAAAGTTAGTGTCCATAATATGTGAGATAGAATCTACAGTTTCTGAAAAAATATCAATCTGAGCCACTACCTTTGGTGAGGGGACACTTCAAGTAGAGCACAAAATTCGCCAGGAGAAGAAACGTCGTTAATAGCTAAACCCTCATAAAACGGATTGACTATATCACGTGGAATGTAACCCATACCAAGTGGAATTGCTCGCATTTTGATATCCACCGGGAGATCAAAGAGTGACGCAACCACAACTTTCATCTCATTTAGGAGCTCAACCGGGACACCGTGGTTAGCCATCCTAAAACAACCCCATTCCTCGTACGCCTTCTCTAATTCATCCTTAAGTCCCTCGACGTTTTGCGTATCTATCGTTGGCACTCCCTGATCCCTACCCATCACTCGCGTGCAGATTATATATATGTTTATCTCTTTAATGAACAATTTTCGTTTGTTAAACGTTATGTGACTTATATATAGGCATCAAGTATTGGTTGGTTAGTGTATTTTTCTTGGTATGTTAAATTGCCACTTGTGCTTGCTAAAACCTTAGACATTGTGACCAACGTGTTTACTTAATTGACCTTATAAGTAGTATAAAATATAAATTGCCACGCAACGTTCATTTTCAATCAATCAATCAATCTACTCTACTAATTAACGAGTGACCACAAACTATAGCGTGTCAAACTATCTTGAAGGAGTTTTAAAAAAAAAAAAGAAATACATTATTGTGTTCGATTTATTTTATTACGTTGCAATATAAATAAATTTTATTAAATAAAACTCATACTGAAATTTATTCACATTTTTAAAAATATTCATGTATTGCAAGTTATTAAGGAAAAACTAGATGTATAATCATAGAATAAAAAATATATATAAAATGAAATGCTGGTTGTGCATAACCATTTCTTGAGAATTTGATATAAACGTGGTTTTATTTTATTTCCTAGTTAAATAGACTTAGAGCTGATAATGTTTCAACTTAAATTAATGAAATTTAAAGAGAAAAACTGTATCGATCGATAAGTATATTAAATTTAATTTAAATTTATTCAAGTAGATATATACAGGAGTGGGTTTAAAGGAAAAAGAAAACTCGGTGGAGAAAGTGGGAAAAGGTTTCTTTAACCTTTTGATTCAGCAAATTAACTCTTTGATTCAAGAAAAATGTTTATTAATGAAAATGTTTTTTGAATCATAGATAAGTATTTATTGAATAACATAAAACATTTTTATTTATCTTTTTGCTGAATCATACTTGTTTTTTATTCAAAAAAATTCTTTTTCCCTTTTCTCCCCCAAAATTTTCTTCTTTTTAGATCATGTTACGATATATATATATATATATATGTGTGTGTGTGTATAGGGTAATGAGAACCAAATAAAAGGTGAGAACCGCGAGAATTACAAAATTACACATTTTTTCACTTGTGATTGACTTCATTTATATGTGAACATTCATATACATTTAATTTATAAAAAAGAAGCTAAAAAACTCTAAAATTATATCTCAAAACACAAATAAGAAATACATGTTTACAAGTGAACCATAATAGGAACAAATCGGTAAAATGTGTTTTAATACGTAATTTTTGGGTTTTTAGCTTCTTTTTCTCTATCAATCAAATGTACATGAATGTTAACATATGAATGAAGTCAATCACATGTAAAAAAATATGTAATTTAGTAGTTCTCGCGGTTCTCACATTTTATTTGATTCTCATTTAAACCTTAATCTTTGTGGGTGTATATATATATATATATATATCATTATTTAACATGGTGTTATCTTATTTGCAAGGGGATGATTCTAATTTGATCTCGAGATTTATGGGCAATCTGATTAATTATATAAGACCATGTTACCTCTTCAGGTAATAAAAAAAAAACTCGCAGCATCTCTGGCTTGTAATGCAATTATTTATGGTGTAATAGAATTCGTACTATCGAGTTGGTGGGAGACATGACATGAATGGTGATATTTTTGTCATATTTTTAATAATTAAAATTATTAGAAATTTGTACTACCGTGTACATAAAACTATAAAAGCAACACAAAATTTTATAGGTTTAGTATCAAAAAATACATGTGTACCCCTTTTGACATAGTGGTCGAATGAATTGGGTAGCATTTATGTTGAATATATGATTCGGAAAGAATGGGCTTAAAAGAGATACGTAAGCGAATCAAAATTTCAACAAATAATTTATAAAGCGTGTGATGAAAAGCTCGTTTATATTTTTTTTATTTTATTATATAAATGAATAAGAATACAAATTATATTAGTTTAATTATATGAATGAACATAACATATGTCTCATTCGTGAACATTTGATAACATATTCATTAACGTTCATTTATTTATGTTTGCTTACTAACAGTTTGTTTAAATTTATACACACACATATATATATATATTATCTTTATTTAATCTAAATTTAAACATAATTAAATTAAATACCGCATTAGTGATTTATCGAAGCATTCAATGATTTTCATTCAATTGGTGATTGAAATATTGGATGGACAATGATATTTTCATTATCAATTTTGATAAATTCACTACAACTGTATATTAGCAAGTAGTACTGTACACACAAATAATACATATTTTTGCTTCAAAAGCGATGGTGGTTTATCATTGCCCTTATTAGATGCTATCATTTTATAGGTGGTTAGTACGATAGTAACTAGTTAAGGGAAAAAAATATTAAAACCTTAAGATATTCATATCTTATAAAACTTTTTAATATATTAGAATTAAGCATCATATTTCAATTATTTTGTGACGTTAAATAAATATCACAATCTTCAAGTTATTTATATATATGTGCGTTAGCTTTTTGTGTTAGCTTCGTTTAACATATTAACAAATAAATGCAAGAATTTATACATTCGTTTTTTTGTGTTTGTTTATGTTCGTGAACAAGAAAATTAGTTCTTTTATCCATTCAAGTTCGTTTGTTTGTTCAATAAAACCTTGATAAACAAACACAAACATACTTCATTTAAGTCTACTTAAAAGATATTAATGAGGTTTAAAAATAATGATAAGAGATAGTGTATTTATAATTTGATAAAAAAAATATAAAACTTAAACATTTGTTGTAACTTGTAACTTAACATGTTTATTTAAGGCACAAAATGAGGACATTCTCCAATATAGTTGTGCATGTGAGAAGAAGAAGTTGCTTGAATTGATTCCCTTACTTAATTGACTTTATAAGAAATAGTAAAAAATATAAATGAGTTGCCGCGTAACGTAACGAATCCACTTAATCAATCAATCAATTAATCTACTCTTACTAATTAATGGATGACCAAAAACTATAGCGTTTGACACGTTGTCAGCACGGATTTTTTAAAAGATCGTCATTTGAATTTTAATGTTTATGTTTATATTTATAATTTGATGGAATTTATAGAGAAAAAAAAAGAAATAAATTATTGTGTTCGATTTATTTTATTTCCATTTTATTTATAGATTTTATTAAATGAAACATATATTAATATGCTTGTTCGATAAAACTTTAACGAACTAACATAAATATGCTTCGTTTGTTTTATAATGAAGCCCACTTAAAAGATATTAATGAAGTCTAAAAAATAGTCATCATAAGAGATTACGTGTTTTCTAATCTGATAAAATGAAATGTGTATTTAGAATTAGAAACTGAGTTTTAATTATTAAAGATAAAGACTGAAAAAAGAGATAATGAAATGGAAATTTTGGAAAGAGAAAGACAGGTGGATTACTTATGTGAGTTTTGTGTCATAAAGCTTGTACGAAACCCATCAATTTTGTGAGACTTTTAATCCGAACCCTTCAAACCAAGCAATACTTGTCATTACTAAACCCGAATTGTATTCCTATAAACACTCAAACAAAACACCACCTTAGTAGGTGGTTGGTATGGTACTAAGTAATTGGGAGGAACAAAAATTAATTTAAGGTCTTGAATTTTTTATGGAGGTTACTCAAATCGTCTTTTTTAGAGTTTCTGTTTCTAATAATCTCTCGTATCTTTTCCCTAATACAAAATTTAAGCTCAATCTTTAAAAGACATAACTTTAACATAATGTAAAATTCCATAAGCTAGTTGTTAATTATATCTCTAAATTTTTCGCCAAATATACAATTATACGTCATTTCAAGAAGTTACCCTTTATCCTCGATATGAACACTTTTTACATTTTGATCATGGGGATAACGGATAAGGTTTTTTCCCGTTCAGATTACTTCCAAGGAAAATGAGACTTTTTTCTACTAAGATGTACGCGACCTAACCGGGATATTCCCGATTGCCCGTAACCATTTTCGAACCTTTTATGTGACCACCCTCAATATGTTTACTCCCATGAGGTTCAAACCTAAAATCTCTGGTGAAAATTTTAGAAAGTTTTACCACTAGGCCTTTTTAATGATGAGTTAATTGTTTCGTTATGTATCTAATTTTACATTTTTTACTATTGTATGTAACCACTTTTTAAAAGTGTTATTGTATGTATTGAACTTTACAAATTCGTATATTATATGTAATGGGTGACCAGTTGAGCGAAACCGGTGTATCGAAATATCTATTGTCTATTGTATGTTAGATAGTAAAAAATGTAATTGTAAAATTCGATACATACAATAACAAGTTTTAAAGATGATCACATACAATAGTAAAAGACGTAAAATTAAATACATAAAGAAACAATTAACTATTTAATGATAGAGTTTAACTCTATCTCTCTTTGCCTCAACATTTTGATATTCTTCGACACTTCCTTATTTTCGAATGTAACGGTTCACGTCGATCAATGTACACATAAAACCTTAACCTTTTCAACGAACTTAATTTATCAATTTCAAAAGGAATCCTCCACACTTTTGAGGCATTGCAACAATCCAAGAGTAAATACAAGGACTAAAGGCACCATATCCATCAGGACCACAATTTGCCTTTTTAACCCAGGGACATAGGCGCACATCTAGCCTATAAATAGAATGTAAAAACGTAACTAGTAAAAGAAGTTTGAATCTGTACACAAATTTATGCATTTCTTCAGACATTTTACAACATCACATTTTCATCGATGAAAATCGTGAATCGTCAGACCTTAACAATGATTCCCAAATATGGGAAGAAATAAGAATGAAACACAAAGAGCACATGAGATCTCCAACAAACGCCCTTTCATTTTTCCTTTTCAACAGCCTTAAAACAGGGCTACTCTTAGGGTCGGTAACTTAGCCACTTTTAGGGTGGGTAACGTAGTCGAGCATTTAGGACCCCTTTCATTTTTCATTTCAACAACCTTAAAACGGGGCCGCTTTCAGGGTGGGTAACATAGTCGACCGCCCAGGACATGTTTCTAGGGTGGGTGACGAGGCCGACCATCCAGTACCTCCTGACATATAAAGGCCTCAAAATGTGTGAATTTGTGTATATGTATGTGTGTACGTGTACATACAATTTGATTGTCAATTACAAGAATAAGAAAGAATGAGTTAGAAATCATTTAAAATTGATTGAGCCGAACACAAAAAGTAAAATAACACCACTTATAGCTATATAGATGACCTTTCAACAATTAATCAGTTTTTGCAGGGCCTTTCTTTCAAAACTCATAGACCTTTCAAAACTCGTAGACGACCCTGCCCTAAAACAGAATTCGTACTTTACAACACAAGAACTAGCAACTATACACCACTTTTTCCCACATCATAAAAACATTATGGGCCAGTATAACACACTTTTAAGATAGTCCAATTTGAACAACTGTATGAGCTGCACTAGCTACATGACCAAACTGAGTTCGTGCCTGCATAAGCTTCGCATAGATTGCTATCCGCTCATTAGGCTGTTGGCTCGACATACCGTGTGGATGAACATGTCCACGTGGTTGCATTTGGTTGCATGTAATATGGGTTGCTATTAAGGTCAATCACTACTCCCCCAACCAATTTAGGCGCACCCATTTGCTGGTGCGGGTGCAGTTGTTTAACTATCAAACCTGAATCCCTGACCGCCACCTGATCTCCACCGTTGGTTGTCATTTATACATATTGTGGAGGAAGAGCTACTGGCGGTGCTACTGTATTTCTCACCACTACCCGTTGATCATACGCCTCGTCATAGGGAATAACCGGCCCTATACCTCTTACTTGTTTAGCTTCACATGCACAAAAAAAGTTGTTGGTGTTTGCACGAATTGTCAGTATGATGGGCTAATTTGTAAACAAAGAAAGATCATGTACCTGTAGGCATCCTAGGGGGTGGCCGAGTAGCAGTAGCAGCAGCAGCATTGAAGACGTTTCCAGATGTACTAACTGCATAATCCATCACTCGCCTATTGTCATATGCAACGACGGTTGGCTGTGGTATAGAAGATGTCATACTTGAATTGACCGAGGACCTAACAAGAAACAGCATAATCAATACCGGGGCAAACTGAAGCACTGATTTACAAACAAACCGGATATCGATTCATGAACCAAAATGATCTTACCTTGGGAGGGAAACGTGCTTCCGTTCTGGAGGTACTACATGCTCACTTTTCCCAGTGTTTTCTTCTAGATATGCAAACTGCCTACGGAATTGACCGATAGCACTGCAAAAAAAACATATGTTAGGTTTTATTATAAAAAAATGACAAGATAAAGAGCAAAGATAGTGGTAATACGAACCTAGGATAGAGAAAGTTGGTGTTTTCGTTCCCCGCCATATAATCTTTTAACAGTTGTGGATGGTATTCTAAAATTTCCCGAAATATTAGTTCCCGAATGTCCTCTTTTGTCACCCTTCGCCTCTCAAACTCGAATTCCATCTTTGATATCGATTGACAAGAAGGCTCCCTCTCAAGTTTAGCCAACCCCTTAAAGTAAGGATCAGCTAAAGCCTAATCAAAGAAAACAATTATAACCAAAGGTTAAGGGAGTCTTTAACAGAAACTCAAAGCAGATAATATATGAAATAAATTAGAATCACACCTCTTCGGCAGTTGGTCGATCCTTTGGATCAAATGCTAACATCCTCTGCAATAACCTTAGTGCTAACAGGTCAACGTTGACAAATTTCTGTGACATTGGCACGGGTTGCTTTTTACGCATATCCATTAAGTATTTTCTTGCCTTATCATTACGAACCTGCATTGGGTAGCACTAACTTTGATGAGTCGTGATCATCTTAAATCAAGCACATATGCAAATAAAAATAATAAGTGGTGAAACGTACTCCAGAAATGGTGTCTGGTGATGGTGTCCCAAGAAGGTCCGTGATAAGTTCCAGCTGATGAACGACACTTTTACCAGGGAAAAGCGGTTTTCCAGTCAATACTTCAGCAAAGATACAACCGATACTCCATATATCAATAGCAGGAGTATACTGCAAGTGAAAAGCTCCAACTACTTAATAAACGGAACAAACGAACATCTTGGACTAGAAGAAAGACAAAACTAAAATAAGTAAACATGGCAGCATCTAAAGATTCTTATATGGGATGTATTAACAATAAGTGTTTAAAAATCAACTCAAAGAACACAAAATATAAATATCATATAGAATATGTCGTCACAGATAATCATACTCAATTCTCAAGAATCATTCTTTGGCCATGCAGCTGCATACATCTCTGAAAAAAACAAATATGTTCGACATAAGGATCTATGTGCTAACTATTATCAGCTTCATGTACCACACAAGCATCCTACTTTTACATCCAATGCGGATTAGGAGATATTTACCTTCGAACTAAAAGATCCGCATAGTTCTGGAGCCCTGTACCATCTTGTTGCTACATAATCCTGCAATACAATATAAGAAGAAATATCATGTTTCAATCTACATCTTTGGCAAAATCTTTTGTACAAATGATGCGTAGTAATGATGATGTACATAAATGACTTACTGTCCAAAGAACTGCTGTTGGGGCATCATTAAATGCAACTCTTGCTAGTCCAAAATCACATATCTTAAGCTTGCAGTTTGCATTTGCTAATATATTCTTTGGTTTGAGATCTCGATGGTATACACTGGCTGTATGCATATACTTCAAAGCTCGTAGCATTTGATAGAGGAAGAAGCGGTGGTGTTCATGCGTCAAATCATCATTGGCTTTTATAACTTGATGAAGATCGGATTCCATAAGTTCAAATACTACATATATATCTTTAAACTCCCGTCTAGAGGGCGGCAACATGATCCGTTTGATTTCAACAATATCAGGATGCCTTAAAAGTCTTAACAACTTGATTTCACGCAGTATACGAATAGCATCAGACGCATGTTCAAAAATGTCTGTTATTTTCTTAATTGCAACCCTTTCACCGGTGTGTGTATCAACCGCTGAACAAACCACTCCATAACTTCCCTTCCCTATTATCTCCAAGATTTTATAACGGTTTGTTTCACCATATTCAGTGAAAAATTCAACCTCTTTTGGATTCTGTAATAAAATTATTGCAACATCAATATACATGCTAATCAGAAACTTCACTGCCTCTTATCTCAATCATTATGAACAACATATGGCAATTAAATTAAAAAACAGAAACAAGCTTTATGACTATTAAATAACTAGTAAAACATCCAATGAATTAATGGTAATATAAAGGAAACACCTTTATACTGTATTCAAATACAATTCTTTTCACATAAATTTTCTAAATGCACGAAAACGATACTATTAACAGAACCCGTTTCATGAAATCAATCACTTTACAAATCATAACATGGAGATTAACTATAGTTTTTCTCATCCAAACATTTAAGCTCTAAAAGCGTTCACTCAACTGTTTAAGGAAGCATTTTGATCCACAATTGAAGCATTCACACATTCAAAGTTCAAACAATAACAAAAAAACTTACAACCTAATCATAACCACCCAGCTCAACATTTTCAATAAACGAACAATCCAAGTATCATACAAAGTAAATATTTAATGTTCAAAAATACAAAATTGACAGTAGAATAAAATAAAGTCAGTACCTTTCTGCGCGGATCTTGTTGCATAATGAATTAATCTTGACACAATTTAGAACTGAAATCAGATCAAGAAACACAAAAAGGGAAAAGAAATTGGGAATTTTTTATAATTGAATTAAATCAACCACATTTATCCCACCTACTCCCACGACTAAAAATCACAAAACCGAAATCTCTCCTAACACAATCAGAAATCTCTCTTAATAAAACGCCACCACCACCTTACTCATTCAAACCCTAGAATTGGAATAACGTCACCGGCCCACCGTGAAACTGGAAAAATATATATACATATATATAAATAAATGTGTATTTATGTATGTATGTATGAGCAACACCTCACACACGACTGGAATTTGAAGATTGTTGTAAGTAGAACTGAGAAATGGGTGGATGAGATGCGTTTAAAATTGAAGATCTGGCGGTGGGTCGGTTGTGGTTGTGGTGGCTGACGTTAGAGAGAGAAAGTAAGAAAAGAAGTAGAGACAGAAAGAAAGAGAAAGAAAGGGAAAGAAAGGACGAGTGAAGGGAGTTTGTTTAAATAGATGGACAAATATCGGTGTGTCAGTAGTGGATGTGGATTGGATACTCTTGTTTCTTTCTTCTTTTAAGGGCTAAAATAGTTTACAGTTTATGATTTAAAGTAAAGTAGCTTGTAAATTTATTAGTTTTATGACTCTGTCGATACGGATTTTTATGAAAAGTCAAATTATAAAATTATTTAAAATACTTTTTAGCCAATTAAATGTTAATATAAGCTTTACTAAATATAGATTTTATATTATTTTATTTTGCAGTCATTTTAGTTATTGTATCATGTCTCTATAATAACTTCATGAATAAATCTATGTGATGTATTTTTTTGGTCATATTTTGTATGTTATTTAATTATAGCACCAAGTTAAGTATGAATATTAACATGTACAATGAAGAATTACATATGCATATGTAACGATTTAATTTTACTGATAATGAAAAAGACGTTTATAAAAAAAATATACTTCTGCCTACACTTACACATATAATTTCATCTTAATGGCATAGAGTATTTATCATTTAGAACTATTAAGTGATTCACATAACTATAAGTTATTTTTGATGATATTGTTCGATTGTCTTTTTTATGGATATTTAGTCGATGTAAATTCAAGATTTGTTGGGCTACTTGGGTTCAAAATCTTAATTTCCTTAATTTGTAATCGTTTATAGCTTCTTGTTAGTTTCTAATAAAATCGTTGTTAAAAAAAATATATATGTGTGTGTGTCACATATATGTCATTGTTTTAAGATAAGTTAATAAAGACAAACAAACAAAGTTCATGAATGAACTTATATAATATACGGGATGAAAGATTGTAATTGAAAGATATATATGTTGAAGGAAGAACATAATAAAAAATAGAGAAAACTACGTGTGTGGTAATATTAACATGAAAAACGTATATTATTCTTTGCTTTGTTCAAATGAAGATAACAATCAAGAAATATGTATAAAATACTTTTAACTAAAACTTTTTAGATAGTGTAATAAATAATAAATCTCTCTCGAAATTAGGTGTAACTCATTGTTAACATCAAACTAAAGACCATTACGTAATAAAGATTATATAATCATACACACTCACCAAAGATAAGCTGTATAGTTAAAAATGATACAAATTTTGAATCAGATCGGTATTGTAAGTGTAGAAGAAAACGAAAATTCAAAATACCAAATAATCTAATAACATTTTATGAATATAAATTTTAATTTGATAACGTATTTAGTTTTAATTAATTTATTATTGTGTTATTTGTTTTGAAATTTATTATGATAATTGAATGTGTAAATTAAAAATAATATGAAATATGAAACTGATAAATCAATGTTCAAAATTTCAGCCTTAGTTAAACTTAGTGAATTAAAAATCAAACTTAACACTGACATAAATGTTAACCACTCTTCGTGTTCTAATAGACTTAGAAGCTAATCGTCAAATTCACTAACCCATTAAATTAAAATTATTAAAAAAATTCAATTACTATTTCTTATACACATACATGTTTATAGGATTTGACATGTGCTTTTTTTTTTCTTTTTTTCTTTCCGGCTGAAGGATGCAAAGAAATGTAGAAAGAAGGTTAGACATTCATTCCAAGCATTGAATAGTAGTCACAGAGAGCATGAAGTTAAGAATGTGTAGATCAAGATGCAATGAGACAAAACCAAACTAATCGATCTTAGACCATTTTCAATAATGCAATTAAGAATTGAAGAATTAACTATCATATTGACGTCACATCAGCACAAAAACTGAAGAATTAAATTATGTTTATAATGATTGAAAAATTAAACTTTTTAGCACTACATCATTTGTTAACAATTAATACACATACATTTAAAAATTTTAAAACACAATAATAATAAAAAAATACGTTACAGTAATAATAAAATTTATATTATTTAAAAATAATAAAAAATACGTTACATTAATAATAATAAACAACGATATAATTATTTCTCGTTCGTGTCATCGTTCATGGGTTCGTTATGCGTTACATTATTTCGAACACGAAAATTTGACGGGAGACTCTAAATGTGTTCGGCAAATTATTTCGAAATGGATGATGCACTCCCCTATCGCGTAAATTATCTGTCCATACGATCATGGATTGCTACTCTCTCCGACCAAGAACGTCGTGAAAAATTATTTGAGTTTCAGAGGTAGTCTTCATCAAATTGACATATATTGCGTATGTTGTCTTCGGTTATTATGTTGTGTAAAATCACACAAGTGTAAACGATTTTTCTTATCTTGTTGATGTTATATTGTCTTGCCGAAACACACTGAATGCTTGTTCTACGTCATTTCTTTTTTTGCAGCTTCTTGAAATCTCTTGTATTTGATATTATTTTTCTCGATTGGACATTTAAACGATTTCACAAGAGCCGTCTATTCCAGATAAATTCCGTCAGCAATATAATATCAATTTCTTATAATCGTTAAAAAATCAAATTTTAATAAACTTTATTGTCAAAGTATAACTATTAAATTATATTTTTTAAAAATCTTTTAACGGTCATTATCATATTTCAAAATAAATCTTTCAAAATAAATTAAAATATATGAATGTGTTTTTAAAATAACTTAGAAGTCATAGATAATATATTACATAAATGATTACATGTATCAAAATAAAATATTATTTATACCATATAATTCATTTATTTTATATATAATAAATTAATGTAAATATAAAGAAATTATAAATGTACGGGGCCAAACAACCGTTTTAATTCTATGAATGACACGTACGGTTTCTGAACATTTGCCGACTCAGCAAATGAACAAGGAAGAAGATCTTTACTATATTAATATAAGATTAAAGCATACAAAAGTGGCAGTTAAATTAATCATCTGTGATCTTTAATTTCATGATATCGTCAATCTTTCATTCTACGAAACACTTTCACTTCCTTCGATAAAAATTCCACAAATCAACTGACAATACTCACATTCTCAATTTTATAATTGCAAAATAATGCATAGCGATACGATACTCCGTCTCTATGTGTGCGCAACTTTGGCATTTTCCGAGTTCTAGTGTTATTTTTTCTGTAATAGAATTGGGTTTCAAAAAAGATTGCAGATTTATTGTTAATTTAGCTTTTCATTAATTGGGTTTGAAGAAAGATTGCAGATTTAGTGTTAGTTTCTCTTCTTATGAATTGGGTTTCAAGAAAGATTGAATCTTTATGAAAAGTGGTTTGCTTTGAGTCTTTATTTTGTTGTTGAATCTCTTGAAGAATAGATGGGTGGTTCAATGATTTATCATGTGGGCATTGTGTTGTTGCTAATTTGGGTACTATCTTCATTCAATTACTGTCACCCACTGGTTTACTTTCTGTCATTCATCTATCTATATATGGTAAGGTTGATTTTAGTATAGTTATGTTTTTTATTAACTTGTTCTTGTTTTATAATTATTATGGTTTTTATATTGTTCTCTTTGATCTATTCTTTTGAAGGTTCATGATCTTTATGCAATGAGATTGAGAAAAAAGGTACACTTTGAAGAGAGAAAGCAAGCCAACCAAAAGAGGGTATTTCTCTTTCACTTTACTCATTTTACACAAAGATTAAATCAATTTTGCAACTAAGAGTAGGGCAGGCTTCTTTTATTGTGAATTACTATAACTATACCATCAGATATAATTGAGTTAAGTAGTAGTATATTCTATTCATCCAATTAGATTAAGATTGTTTCATCCACTTTGGTTATAGGTACTTTCTGATTCTGAATCGGTACGATGGTTGAACCATATGATTGAAAGGATTTGGCCTATATGTATGGAAGAGATTGTATCACAGAAAATTCTACTCCCAATACTACCTTGGTTCTTGCAGAAGTACAAACCATGGACTGTTGTATGAATGTGTTTTCTTTAATATTTTGAATATATATATATGTACACATATATATTCTTTATGTATGTGTTTGAAGTTGAAAACATAAAAAAGTGTATGTAAATTTATAATGCAGAGAGAAGCTGTAATTCAGAATCTATACTTAGGAAGATCTCCACCAATGTTTACAGAAATGAGAGTTTGTCGTCAATCTACAGGCGATGACCATTTGGTACATTATCATGTCTCAAACATCGGATTGGTGTTGTTTTAATATTGATACTTTCTGATATCATAGTAATTTTGTTTTAAGGTTCTTGAATTGGGGATGAACTTTCGGACGGCTGATGATATGAATGCGATACTTGAGGTTAAATTGACGAAAAGATTGGGATTTGGAATGTGGACAAAGATGCATTTGACAGGAATGCATGTTGAAGGAAAGGTGAGTCGTAATCTCATTACGGATAAGCTCGTACGTTGGTATGTATTGTACTCATTTTTTATTGCGATTTGTTATATTATTTAAGGTGTTAGTTGGGGTGAAGTTCCTTTCAAAATGGCCTTTTATTGGACGATTGAGGGTCTGCTTTCTTGAACCACCATACTTTCAAGTGACCGTGAAACCTATTTTTGCTCATGGATTAGATGTTACTGAGATACCTGGGATTGCAGGATGGCTGGTTAGTATTCTAAGTTGATCGTAAATGTCTCTGTCTGTTCCCAATCTGAGTTTACTATGCTTTTTAACTTGATTAGGATAAGCTTCTCACACTTGCATTTGAGGAGACACTTATTGAGGTTATTTCTTAAGACTTTTCTCATGACTTATGTTGAATACAAGTATGTATGTATAAACTTGCCTAAATGTGTTCATGTGTTGAAATGTTAATTGTTTTCGCAGCCTAACATGTTGGTGGTGGATGTTGAGAAACTTGTGTCACCTCAGCCAGGTAACTTAACTCATCTCATATATATTATATCCCGGTAACATGTGGATGATGAAATGAGCAATCCTGTAAGTTGTTGCATTAATTAATTTTGTATTCTAGAATCTTGGTTTTCTATTGATGCGAAAGAGCCTGTTGCTTACACCTTAGTGGAGATTGTTGAAGCATCGGACATCAAACCATCAGACATGAATGGTAAGTTTGCAATGCAGACTGTCGAGCTCATTTCTTTGAACTAATAATTCACTTGAACTCAACTTTTTACAGGGCTGGCTGATCCTTATTTAAAGGGCCAACTTGGCGCTTATAGGTTTAGAACCAAAACACTAAAGAAAACGTTATCTCCAAAATGGCAAGAGGAATTTAAGATCCCTATCACTACATGGGAATCACCCAATCTTCTCATGATACAAGTTCGTGACAAAGATCACTTTGTTGACGATCTCCTTGGGTTTGTTACCTTGTCAATCAACTGTCATTTCTATAATTAGATTACTTATATATTGATTTTCCTTTTTGTTTTTTTGTTTTGTTTTGTTTTGTTTCAGTGACTGTTCTATTAAGATCAATGATCTTAGAGGTGGCCAAAGACACGACATGTGGTTACCTCTTCAAAACATCAAAACGGGAAGACTGCATATCGCAATACAAGTTAATGAAGTTGACACGAAGGTAATCTCAGTAGAATTTATGAGGTCATTTGTAGAGGTTTCCATTTCGACTCACCTACTTAAGAAAGCTTAACACTTGATAATTTGATCTACCTCATTTAAATGAAAATGGGTCTAACGGGAAGTGTATTTCAATTTTAATGCATTAAACCTCCCACATCACTTCATTCATATCATAAAGTTGTATTATTGTTGAAATTACATAAATTTTGACATCAGATTTGATACTATACTTATCTACCAAAATGTTAGAAATTTGACAAAAAAAGGAAAGTGTACTGGGCCATGCAACCCATTCTCACTGGTACCAAAAAAGTACCACGCATTTTGACCCGTTACCCAACAAGACCAACCCACCCATTTTTCCACCTCTATACAGGCAACTGAAGCACCGTGTGATGGTGATGCATCAAGCAACGAGTCAAAGGAAGATTCTTTCCCACCCGATCCGGTCCAGAAAGAAGTCCAGCCCAGTCCATTGGTGGATGACTTTGAACCCATTGATGTTGAAGGACAACGACAGACTGGCATATGGGTTCACCACCCGGGTACTGAAGTCCCACAAGTTTGGGAACCAAGAAAAGGGAAAAACAGGGTCGAGAAAGCTAGCGAGTCGGTGGGCAGTAGCACAAAGTCTAGATCATTTATAGATGATGCCAGTAGTTTCTCCGATGATAGCTTTGAAGGTAGCAAATTAAGTGCAAGAAATCGAGTTAAGAGAGGCTTAAGTAAAATTGGTTTAGTTCTCAACAGAACTCTTAAAACAGATAATGATAAATCAAAAAGCTTCAAGAACGATAGCAATTGGGAGTCACAAACTCCATCTCCACGCCAAAACCTTAGAGAAGTGAATACAAATGGGGTCACGGTCAACTTGGTCATGGAGGAAAATATGACTTTGCCTGGTCAGGACTTGAGAAATGCGGAGGAAAGTGGTCCCGAAAGTCCGAATAAGAGAAAAGTGAAAGATGTGGCTAAAAGTATTCTGAAACATGCTGGAAACTCTGCTAGAAGTATGAAGCATGTGCTTTCTGGTAAAGGGTCTAAAATGAGGAGAGATGCAGAATTTGCTGTGGAATCGGATTCTTCCTTTGAGGGTTCAATTCCTTCCCCTGTTTGTGGAGTTGAAGGAGAAGCAAGTCCACGTGTTATTGATGACGCAGTTGATGAAGTCGAAGCTGGTGATTTTCAAGAGACTGTGGATCCAACTCAAGTTGACGATGTTGGTGAACTGACAAACACTTCTCAAGGAGATGATGACGATGATGAAAAGTCTCTTGAGAGCCCACAACTTGTACCTTGATTATGAAACAGGTATCGTTTGTTATGCACAGGACCAGTTAATTGTTGTACTTTTTTCTTAAAAATATGTAAATGGAAAGTTTTGTTAATAGCTTGTTTGATTCTCATTGCATACCTATTGTGTGTTTAAATTTTTCTTTTTCCTTTCAACAACACATCCTTCACAATTGTCATAGTTAGGGATTTGAAGTCACAACCATTTGGTTGGTGCCACCTTAAATACACCTTGAGTGAAGTACGCAGTGGTCCTTTTGTGTGTTAATTAACCAATATTTTTAGATATTACATGCTAGTTCTCATATCATTTCCATAAAGAGTGTCAATAATGATCTACTTTAGATCAACAGTTATGGTACAAAAACATCTATCATCTGCTCATATAAAAATTTGAATAGAAAATAAATTCGTCGAATTTAGCATAAACATATTGTTCCAATTTTATTCGACGTCCCGGAGGGGATTCAAGATAGTTAATCGAATGTGTAAGTACATCGAAATTGAAATCAAAACTTACAATATAATCTACCAATATAATTGACACTGTTACACAATAATGTAGCAAGATTACAATATACTATTTGACAAAGACAGAGACACAGACTTCCTTCCACACAAATTATTTAACATAACTAATTATTTAATAAAAAAAACCAACATTATTCATTTCACTAGCATATCAACCACCACCACCACCAACAATGACAGTTGAAGCCACTGCTGCAGCCGCTACATACTTCCCTTTATCGGCTTCCACGACACTTCCAGTTTCTACGTCATGATTACAACACAATACGACAGTTTTCTTGTGGTGCATATAATGACTGCTGTCGTTGCCGCCTTTATAACATAGGGTGATCAATACTGTAAAAAGTGAGGCAACAAAGATGAACGAAATTGTTAAAATGGCAGTATCTTCCATCTTTCACAACTTGACAAGATTTTTAGTATATATATGATCATAAACACTCAACTTGTTGTTGACTTTTTTTTAATCAAGTAAAACAAATAAACTATAAATTATGACTATTTTGCAGCCTGCTGAATGCTCAATCGACCAACCATATAAAAAAATTGTGTAAACCGCCCTTATTTTATATATAAATCAATTTAATCGATCAATAGTTTTAATAAAAACTCGAGCTATTTGTCTCTTTGCTATCTTCCAAAGTAAAATAAAAACATGATGATTAAATAATATGGACGGGGTTTTGGTATTTTTTTATTACTCGTATAAATAAAACATCATATCATATCATATTTAATATTTATCGATGTCACAAAAGAGAAGGCTATATAGTTTCTTCTTCAATTACACATGAAACGATTCACGATGTGAGCATTAATTAGGGTACTTATTTATATTTTCTCGATTGTACTTTTCTTTTCATTAAGTTCTGATTAACGTCAAACCAACTAGAAAATAAAATTAGTCTTTATAATTGATTGATGATTGATATATATGGGCTCTAATCTTGGGCTGATGAAATTTCTATTCTTTTGGGTTTATTTTATACAAAGCCCATTAACAAATATAATTTGTAAAATGAAACTAACCACGAATGACTTAAGGGGAATGGTCAATGTCCGGAGTATTATAACGTGTGTTTGTAATTCATAAGGAGTAAAATGCAAATACGCCGAATAAATGTAAATTAATGTTAGAAAAATTGATATATGAGACGAATGGAAGGGATCAAGAGGGAAGTAGAAAAATTAAGGAAGGAGGGAAGCAAATCTCAACCCTTGATTTCATCATAAATGAATATTAATCAAAATTTAACATAATCACAAATGAATGTTAAAAAAAAAAAATTATAAAAAAATCAAGGGTTAAGATTTGCTTCCCTCCTTCCCCAAAATTTGAAGCTTCCCTATAGATCCTTCCCCAAGAGACTAATTAGTCATATGTTTAAGAATGTGATTGGTAGATGAAAAAAATTGATTGGATGAAATTAGGAATGAGAATAAATAAAGTACACATGTCAAAAACTGTATGGTTATATATAAATTAGTTATATGACTAATTGAGCATGTATAACATTACTCCTAATATTATACTCGGGTGGTGTCCGGGGTAACTTCTTCTCACTTCATAAATTTAGGTTTTTTTTTTGTTTTTAATTTATAAATTTGTTTTAAAAATTAAATAAATATAGTACCGTTTTCTTATTACATAGTCTATATCAAGATCAGGACAAAACATTTAATTATGTAATTTAATACTTCATTAAAAAATAAGGAAGGTAGAAATGAAGGATTATCACAAGAAATTAAAATGCAAACAATATAATAAGAACTTTTGGTGTATTAGAAGATGTAACCAATTTAATTGATTTTTGCATTCGATAGTTTAATATTTTGTCATCCTCGAAGAAATTTCATTGTGTCTGCCACTCTTTCTTCTTCTGTTAGATCAATATCAATGGTTTGTTTTTAGAGCGTCTTTCATGTATTTTAGAAAGACATCATTGTATTTTTAAAGCGTTTTTTGTGTAGTTTCTTCTTAAAAGGACGATAGACAACTAAATTTTGTGAGCCTAACCTTTTTTTCTTTCTATTTTTTGTTTTAGGTATATAAATGAGTTATTATTGGTAAACATGGAGTCTAGAAGTTTAGTTCTTCAATTCATCATTAATAATATATTCATTTATTTTACAAAAGCCCTAACATGACATCGAACTAATAATTTAATTTCTCAATTCTTTGGTGACCTATTAAAAGTAATCTTATAACATTATAATTATAATTACTTTTATTTATATCACGATCTTGTCACTTATTAGTGTTGTAAGAAATTAAATATTGTGCAATTTGTGAGAAAAATATTACATAAAATATCAACTTGCCACCTTGGTCCATGGCCCAGTAGTTGGCTGGTCAATAACGAATCAGAATAAACTACATAAATAGTCCCCGTATTATATCACTTAATTCACTCACCGTCCATGGATAGAGTATTTCACATGTATTTGATCAGGATTTCTAATATATTGTCGGTCTCTCACCCTTCATTATTTCCATGAACTGACATTTTAAAGTTTTATTAATTGATAATACATTTAATTTTCACATTTTTATATTGTATGGAGTAAACTTTAAAATTTTCTATTATATGAAGTAAACTTTCAAAAACTCTCTATTGTATGGCGACTTGCCTTTTTTGGTCTTTTTTGGAATGACAAAAAAAGGAAATATTACATACAATATATAAGTTTAGAAGGTTTACCTCATACAATAGAAAATTTCAAAGTTAACCCCATACAATATAAAAACGTGAAAGTTAAACGCATCACGAATCAATAAACCTAATTCTAATAAAGAGAAGGGATAATTGATTCGTGATGCGCTAAACTTTAACTTTTTTCAATTGTATGGGGTAAAAAATTTTAAAAGTTTTATTGTATGATATAAACTTACTAAAACTCCTATTGTATGTTGTGTGTCACTTGAACAGCAAGTAGCCGGTAATACTCATTTATATACCCGGTTAACCCATTTTGTACCCGTTTATATACCTATTTTCGTAATATATGGCATGACACGTAGATTTTTCATATATCCATTTAAATTGGATTTGGACCCGAAAAAAACCCGACCCATATTGTAAAAACATAACCTAATCTCAAATTAACATGAAATCATCATTAGATTCATTCATATGAAGTATGAATGACACCATTATTCAAACCATCAAGATGATTGAATGACCCGTGGCTCCATTTTCCTGTTGTGCAGCATTCCAAAACAAATAGTTACTGCTATAAACTAACAAATACAAACAAATTCAATTATACTTGATCAAACAGATCAACAACTTACAAGAACAATTTGGGTATCTGTTCATTCATTCCATTAAAAAGAGAATCAATTGATTCCTAGTGTTTGAAATCAAAGGACTCTTCTAATGATATCTAAGTCGAAATCGATTTTGGTTTCCGGGTTTTGATTTACATATCTTAATCGAACTCATTTCAAGATTCATTTTAAAGATTTCAATTTAAAAAATTTTGTTTTAAGATCCGGATTTAATTAATTCGATTTCCGGATGAAAAATCATTATCATCGGCTTTCGATCTATGTTCAGCCGGAAAATCTTGATTTGGTACACACATGACTGCCGTGATCGGAGCTCCGTCTCTTTAACTTGCTGGAAAATCTTGATTTGTTAGGTTTATCTATGATTTCATCGGTTTCAATTGTGATTTGCAACAAGGCATTGATAAGCACTCTTGGTTTTACTTTTGGTAAGTAATTGATTGTTCAAATAAAGTTTATAGTTTTTATCTTCACATATTATGATGATGATGATGATTCCAGTAGATGAATGTTTGATGGATTGCTATAAGGAAACCGAGCTTAGGTCCTTTAAATGTGAATTGTTACTTGTAAATTGGCAACTGATGAAGAAGAAGTTGGGAAATGGAAAACATTGAAAATGGGTAAACTTTAGGGTTTCAAAAATAGGTTTGGTATATAAAATGGACCTTTTTATTTCGGGTCAAATTTTCGATGTGGCAGTATACGTGGATCTGAGTAAGCTGCCAACTAGGCTTAACCAGTTACACGTAATTCAATTCTCAGTTTCAAATGACACACAACATACAATAGATATTTTAGCAGGTTCACATCATACAATAGAACTTTTAAAAATTAACATCATACAATAGAAATAAGTTAAAATTTAGCGTATTATGAATTAATTATCTATAAAGAAAAAGAACTCGACCTACTTCTTTCCTAACTTCTTCTTTCCTAAATTCACATCAAACCCGAGTTTCTTTTTGATCTTCAAAATAAAATTTGAAGATAAAGAGAACAATGAAATATAAAAAAAAGATAATTTTATCTTAATTTTAATTGGAGCAGGGACTGATAATAAAATAATAAGTCCAATCAAGGGGCTAAATTCATGAAATAGCTTACTCAAAGACTGTGAGGTAATGAATAATATACGACGAGGACGATTTATGTAATTTTATTCCGTGAATTAAAAATAAAGAGATCATGAAAAACGAGCGGCACCCAATTTGCGGGCTACACGTGGTAACAAGTCTAATTGTCCTCGATCCGCTTCATATCTTAATTTTCTAATAATAGTATCACATGCATAATTCATAAAATATTTTAAATTAAAATTTAAAAATTTCCCTAAGTTCATAGACAAATATAAATCATGTGTCACCTACCTCTTAATAGTATTTCTTTTAAACAAGGTTATCGAAATCGAGATCCTTTGTAGGATCATTTTCGTCTTTATAAAGTGGGAATTATAAGATCGGATTGAAATAGTAAACAAAATAGTATTAGTTGTTTAACATATATCTAAATTTGTGTAGAAAACTTACTATTAAAAACATGAATGTAATATCCAAATTTTTATATTATATAAAAAATGTAATTTGTCAACAGATCATAGTTTTTGTTAGGATAAACATACTAAATCAAAACATAATAGTACATTTGTACGTCATAATAAGTTTAAGAGCATAAGAGCCTACAAACAAAAATTACTAATCTAAGATATCAATACTATGTGATAATTTTTGAGCGATCCTACTTTAATTCTACACGTTTTCAATTGATAGGATTGTATGATTCTATGATAAAACATCGCTATCTTAACGATCTTGATCTTAAAAGATTATTGTCACTTGTATAGTAAAATAGCATTATATTCATAGTCAAACAATGTTTGAAGTAAGAAGTGCATGTGCTTAATAAACCAAATGTTAATTTTCATAACATAAACTACTATAAGTGTCATGAATCACATGGTATTCATATATATGCAACAACATTTAAATTAGATTTTCCGATTATTTTTATTAAATTATAACTCGCAAAGTAAATATATATCGTTCAAACATAAAAGTGATTAAAAAATAATCTGATTATTTAATTTTGTAAAATACGAGGGTTCTAGTCCTTCGCAACGAGAATGGTCTCATCCGTAATAATTTCATATGGTATTGATCTGCAAATTAATGTAACTAGAAAGTTATTATTATTAAATAACATAAGAAAGGTAAAACGATTATGTGTTTGAACCATGCAAACAATATCTTAGAATATTTAACATAATAGATACTAACATTCCTAAAATAACAATAAACATTTAAATAATAAAGTTATAGGCCCGGTTGATATAATTTAGATATTAGCTAGAAAATTTTAAAATGCTTTTAATCAATGAAAAATACATATGCATTTTTCATAGATGTACATTGAAATAAAATTAGGTAACTAGAAAATGTCCTAAAAAGTTATTCTTTTAAAACTTACTCTCCTTCCGTTCCAAAAAGAATTTCTCATAGGAAAAAACTGTTAGATTTATAAAATAAAATGTCCATTTTACTTTTATATTTAAGATGAATTCGACTTATAAATATTTAAGAAATAAGTCATTGATGATAATAAATAAAAGTAAGTTTGAAAATTAAATAATTTTATATAATTATCTTTTGTAAGTGAATCTTTATAAATTATAAATTTCTATATATATAATTAAAAGAGGATACGATGGAAAAATTTGAGCCCTTCATTATTTTTTTATCATTTTTGATCCAACGATCTTAATTTCTTTCGTATAATTACACTTTTGGTCCCTTAAATATTTGATGTATTAATTTAAATTAAAAATATATTAATTTAAATTTAAAAAAATAATAATAATTTCATTCGTATAATTACATTTTTGATCCCTTAAATATTTGATGTATTTATTTAAGTTAAAAAATAGACCACATAATTTATTATAAAAAATAAAGAGTCTATAAATTATATAAAAAAATCGGTTAAGATATTCTTCATTTTATTAAAATTAAATTCGTCTGGCATTTTAGTGGGTCTGTAAATTATATTAAAAATTTTTAAAAATTCGGTCACGATATTTTACTCATTTAAAAAAATTAATTCCGTCTCACGTTATCGCATGTCTATAGACTATATAAAACAATCAACCAAATATTTTATACATATATAAAAATTAAATTAGTCACGCTTTATCGCGGGTCAATAAATTATATTATAAATTGGTTACAAGTCGATCACAACACTCTGTCTATTTAAAAAATTAATTTCATCTCGAATTATCGTGGGTGATAAAGTAGTATATTTTTCGAAACAAATAAAAATAAGAATAAGATGAACGTTTAGATAGGGACGGTGTAAGTATACAATTATTTTAATACTCAGTGCGGAGTGTATGCATTATAATTAAAGAAAACAAGTTATACAAGAATCACCACCCTATATAGTAAGTAACATTTAATAAGGCATTTATGAGTATTCAGTTTTAGTTAAAACAATGGATCGGATGATATGATTCGATTTTCATCTGTTTTTAATATACTGTAGTAATTAAGTAATCGACCATCTTCTTATCTGTAAATCGCCGTGCTCCATTAATTAATTAATTATATATATTTCTTTCCCCATTTTTCTATTACATATAGTACTCATTTTAAAAATAGCAGATCCATTAAGTTCTTCACTATATAAGTGGATGCCCGGGTAGCAATTAGAGCACACCAGCAAAACATAATGTCTTCTTTCAGCTTATTATCATCCACTCTTCCTACTTCTACTACCAAAACTTCATTTTCACGTTCGCCCTTGTTTTCCAAAACTTCATCCCAAAATCACTTCAAAGTCTCTTGCAATGCTACTTCTTCTGCTGATAATGACAAACAAAGAACCTCACAATCACTTGAAATGAATCAGCAGAACAATGTGGACCGAAGAAACGTGCTCGTGGGACTCGGAGGCTTGTACGGTGCTGCCAACTTGACCTCCATCCCATCGGCCTTCGCCGTACCCATTGAAGCCCCAGATAACATTTCACTTTGTGTTAATGCGTTTGATGGCATCGGTGACATGGCCAACGCTGTAAAAGGGGTCACTTGCTGCCCTCCTGTCCCTGCAAGAGCTGCGTCCGGAGATGCGATTGAGCCTGAGGATTACAAGTTGCCTGTTCACGGGGGTAACCTCCGTGTTCGACCAGCCGCACACGTAGCAGCTAACGATCCTGATTACGTGGCCAAGTTTCAGTTAGCCGTTTCGAGAATGAAGGCTCTACCGGATGATGATCCGCGTAGTTGGAAGAATCAAGGTAAGATCCATTGCGCTTACTGTAACGCCGCTTTCACTCAAGAAAAGAGCGGTTTCGATACCGTGAACTTACAAATTCACAACTCGTGGCTCTTCTTTCCGTTTCATCGGTGGTACGTGTATTTCTTGGAGAGAATAATGGGAAATTTGATCGATGACGATACTTTCGCTTTGCCGTACTGGAACTGGGACAATACAGATGCTATGACAGGGTTCCCGTCCATGTACGAAGTCAACAAAACCAACCCTTTGTTCGACGCGTTCAGGGACGCCACACACTTGGCGAGTGTCATTAATTTCCAAAGGAATTTTGTTGGTTCTGACGAAGAAACGAAGAACAATAATCTTTCGGTCATACATGGCCAGATGAACGCAGTTGGTATACAACCATTTTTCGGAGGGTTGTTGTCAGCTGGGCCCCGTCCGTCGGTTAGAGGTGGATCCATAGAGGCTGGGGTCCACACGACCGTCCACATATGGACCGGTAACCCACGGATGCCTAACAATGAGGACATGGGGAACTTTTATTCTGCTGGGTACGATCCTCTCTTTTACTGCCATCATGCCAACGTCGATCGTATGTGGTATCTCTGGAATACACAGCTTAACGATGGTAACAACATAAATCCGACGACCGCAGAGTGCAGCGTCGCCGGTAACCCAGACGGCTGCGAACTCGCCACTGACTGGGAAGATTCATCGTACGTGTTCTACGATGAGAACAGCAAGCTGGTACGTGTGTATAACAAAGACTGTGTTGACATTGAAGCGATGGGATACACATACGCATATTCCGATATTGATCCGTGGCTGAATTACACGTCAACTCCACATGCGGCAGAGTCAAACATTGTGGCTCAGTCAATCGGAACCGTGAAGAAGGTGGAAGAGTTGCAGTTCCCGCTTAAAATCGCCGAGACAGTGAAGTTCCTTGTGAAGAGACCCGCTGTAAACAGGACCAAAGAGGAAAAGAGAAAAACGAGAGAGATTTTGTACCTGAATGGAATCGAATACGACGGAAGCACGAGTTTCCAGTTCAATGTGCTTATCAATGACGTGGACGATGGAATTCCAATCAACGCTTCTGACAGTGAGTTTGCTGGTAGTTTTGAGCAGGTGCAGCATGGTGTTGGTGGTGAGATGAGGATGAGGACCGGGGCAATGTTCGGGATCACGGGGATACTGGAAGAGCTTAAAGCTGAAGATGATGAATATGTTTTGGTCACTGTGGAACCAACCTATGGTTGTGAAAACGTGACCTTCGATGAGGTCAAGATTGATCTGCTCAACGTTCTTACATGATTGATCGTTTAAGGGATTCGCTAATAAAGTTTGTTTACGTTTTCATTTGAATGCTAGCTTGTTTTCTGTATCTGGTTTCATGAGGTTTTTGCAATTCTCGTAACCTAAGAATAATAATTAAGTTTCATGCATATGTGTGATATGCATGATCCACTCGATCTGTATTGACGGTTCAATAAAGTTTTCAAGTAATTTACGTTGCTTTTTAGGAATATTTGAATAACTTTTCCATTTTTCTTAAATTAAAATCTCAAATAACTTTCTTTTTTTACTCTTGAATTTCTTTCTCAATATATAGTACTCTAAACCAAATACAACAATAATACCCTCAAACTATCATTTTAGATGAAAAAATATATTAAAAGATCTTTGTCAATATTTCTAACTAAATAAAAAGTTAGAAATTGCATCGAGTGTCGGTGCATCCAAACTTTAAGTGTAAGACCAAATATAGAAGAATTACATAGGGGAGTATATAATTAGTTCTATGTGATAACCTTATGTATTATACTGAAACTAGAATTGGATCACTAATGTAAACTGTTTTATGTAAGTACAGAACTCCATAATTAACATAAATAAAAGAATGTTTAATAGCCATATGTATATATAAAAAACCACAATAGTCGGTGGTAATACATGAGACGTTTAGCTCAAACTCAATTGCAACTTTTGTAGTTGATAATGTGGCTAACTTGACAACCCTAAAAGACTATACTATTTAATAATAGTTGATTTGAAATTTAAGATAATCAAATGAACAAAATTGAATGTTACTATTTAATGTGTGATTTATGAATCTTATATTATATTAAAAAATATTGAATGTAGTCATCAATTATGAAAAGTAAGTTAATTAATATACGGTATATTTACAAGTTTTGTTTACACGAGTGTCATGTTTATCATAAAGAATTAAATAACACGTGTGTATATACGACTTTAAAAGTTAATTCATCCGTTCTGTATAATACAGGTAGCAAATTAAAATCTCGTGCCATCGATGATTTGATTCGTATAACAACAACCGCTAAAAAAATGGGATTAATATATTACTCCGTGTCTTAGTCATCAATTTATTAATATATTCCTCCGTATCTTAGTTATCAATTCGTGTAGTATAATATTACTCTGTATCTTAGTTGTTAGTATATTATAATTATACCGATTCATGTAAAAAAATGGGATTAATATATTACTCCGTATCTTATTTATTAATATATTATTATATTATAATTAACAAAATATAATATTAAACATCTGCATCTTTATTTGAGGGTTATCGATCTGGTGCTACAGCCGAGAGGGGTAGGTAGACTTAGTATAATCGGTCATGGGTCTATGTCTATCGGTCCCAAAACATGCAAGAGAACTTGTAGTGGAGAACAATAAAATTTTCTTTTTTAATTTAACTTAATTGTTAATCGGTTGAATAATAAGTAATAAGTTAGAACATATAATATTTTATTAATATAATTTTTTTATTTGAATAAATCAAAAATTATAAGTTAGTTATATAATGACAAACTTAATTGAATACAAATTTAGACACTTCTTATCATCTGAGAACAAACTCAAAGCTGGTTACAAATGAATATTATTTTTGTTAATACTATGCTCTTCTACTTCTCTCTTCATACACACTTTGACTTTATTGTTGAAGTTCATTATTTATATGTGAGCATGTATTTTCTTTGTAGCATCTTCAACTAATCAAGATCATCCAAATGTCGTCATTTTCATTGGTGCATACTTGACATGCTAATTTGTGTGTTCTGACATGTACTACACGACCATGTCTGCTGTCTGCACAGATGTCAAAAAGTACACTGCCTATCTTTGTTTTATTAGTTGACATTGTTAAGGGAACATCATATGCACGAACGGTCATGTTTAACATGTGTATACATTTGTAGAACCTCTTAATGCCATTTGGATACCGATGTTAGTTCGATGGTGTTGGTGAATCATTGATGTGTTAGATCTAGCTATATAATTTATACTAAGAAATAACGCAAATAGACTATCACACAACCGGACATTATACCCTATCGAGTGATAGTATAGCTTGGGTAAGTCCGAGTCGAACTAAAAGTACATATTTGAACACGACAAGTTGTTTGGTCATAATTCTGTCCCGATCATAAGACTGCTTTGATTAGTCAGTTAGGTTATTTAGATAAACAGTATTGATAATTACATCTAATATAATTATTGGTGTGATTAATATAGATGAAGCGAATAAGAATTCTATGTGTGCTAAACGTTAGTTAGATCAATATTAATTATTTATTATATGACTGTTTATGCATTAATTTCATTCACTATTGATTAAAACATAGATGGTTACCAAGTTAAAGAACTAGACTTAGTGATTAAACTTGTAGGATAAATAATCAATTATAATCATGTTATTTGCTTTATGATCATCCGAAATTATGGAACTCAAAATGCAAGTGAATGCCTATTGCTTACTCTTATTCCAAAAGAAGTGTCAACCCTAGAGTAGGTTATTTAGTTAATGCTTTTAGTAGTTTAATAGTAATCTTTCTTTTCGATTAATTAATTAATTAATATAAGTTTGTTTATTAAAATTGTAACTACCGTTCTTTGGAAGATTGACTTCGGTATAACTTGTCACGACTATACTATATCATGATAGGTTCATTGCCTTAATTGTGTGATAGTCTCTAGTTGTTGTTGAGTTAGTCGTTGTTATAAATTTAAGACTAGATTTAACACATCAAATTTTTGACGCCGTTGCCCGAGAACGGTCATAATTTTAGTAAATAAAACTCTTATTATCAGTTTGTCGATCCTTTTGTTAAGAGTAATCTTTGCAAAGGTTATTGTTTTCTGTTAATATATATCACTCGACTAGCACCATACCAATGCTCAGTGAGTATATATGTTTTTCTTATTTATTTTTATTTTATTAGTTTCCTATTCCCGTACGTCTACACCTGTTTTGTTTTGCTAGTAATTGCATATATGTATTACATGTGAGAAGAATTCAAGACCATGCTACCAGTAGCTATCGAAAGCCTTTAACAGTTTTATGGGGACCTTGAAGAGGATGCTAACTATCGTATTCAAAATTTTGTCGAATTGACATAATATTTTGAATTGGATGACTTGATGTTAGATCGGTGTAGAGTGCACTATTTCCATTTTCTCTATGTGAAATTGCAAGTGGTTGGATTCAACTCCAACTACCTTGTATTACATGGGACAAGTCGTAGCAAAAGTTCTTGGAAATTAAGATTCTCTCGGCCCATGCATTAAATGAACAACCATCATCAAATGCATCACACGACGAGGATATTCTCGAGAATTCTGATTCAGACTTTCAAGAACACGAAGAAGAATCTTTTGATGACAACTATTTGGATGAACTTGAATTCAGTGATCAACAAGCACTGGGTGTAATTTAATTCCGTATAGCTAAATGAAGATTTGAGTTCCGGAGACTTTGATAAACAAAAACCCGATCATGATGCAGAATCTTTGACCGACTCTACATCATTTGATATGGAAGTTTCGACTGAATTAACTACATAAAATGACGAGAAGGTTACTTGGGATCTCGAATTGGTAGAAAAAGAAGATGGCTAGAACTTCCATGAAGACACTTATACACACTCGATGTTTTCAACAAACGAGTCATCTTCATACTCAAAGGCGATTTATAGCATGGGAAATGAAGTCGTGCAAATTCATCAACCACTAATTATCCAATTACTGAAAAGTGACTTGGAACATAAGAGAGGCTTTCATTATTTCATTGAGCAGAAAAAGGGGGGATACTAAAGGATAAGTACCTCGATACTTTTCTTTTTAATAGATTCACATTCGCAAGTTATATATCACTATTACCAACCACACTTCATTAAGTGGAGAAAAGACACCCTAATTTCAAGTAAATAAGGGTAGAGTCTAGCTAATGACTCGAAAAAGACAAGCGCTTCGAGAGGCAATTCCCGTGTTAAAATTTTAGTAAGTGCTTTTATTTTAATAGGATTACAGTAGTTATATTATTTAAAGCTAGAACATCACTAAATAGTGAAATACGAAATTTACTATATTCACTATATATTACAGTTATTATGGCTACAGCTATTGTAGGATTTTGATCAAGTATTAACTAAAATGAGATGAAACCTGAATTGATAGAACTCATGGAAGTTTGTTAATCACGAATCAGTTACTCACAAGTTTTATAACCGTAACGTGGTTTATAACTACTTAAATTTATACGGTATCAAAAACGGTTTGATACAAAATTGTGTAACTATGGTAAAAACAGTCCATGCATGCATCTCTATAAGTACGTCTTTCATATCATAAATGTAGACATATAATATATATATATATGTAATTATGTATGTATATATTACACATAAAGCATACATGATTCGTATTTGTAAGGACAGTACGTCTCCAAATTGATGTTCCTAGATTGATTGTTACGAAAACTTGAAAACTCATTCATGCATGGTAATGAAATTTTTGTTATCTATCCATTGTCAAACTTATAGTAACATTAATTATACGTATATATTCTATATTCAAACTCATGATACAAATCCATATTAACACAGTATATCACTGATTGAATTCTAATTACACCAACTACTATTGAGCTCAATTTTCTAATTACAATCTCTATAGTACATACAATCCGTTCTCCTTAAAATACTATATGTCCTCTGTCAAGCTAGCTTGTGTTGCCAAGTCATCCGCACTAACGAACATTCCATGAAAACCGTACAGAACTCTCGCTGGAAACCGTTGCCTCTAATTCCATTATCCTTGCATTCACGATTTGTAGCTCCGATTTCCATGTCTTTTCGTCATGAAAAAACGCTAGAATGTGACCTCCCTCTTCATACTTATCAGAGCTGGGAATAAACATAGGCTCAATGTTATGAATTTAGGACTCAAACAATAATTACAATTGAATACAATTGTACTCACAAATTAATAAACAAATAAAGTAAACTAGTAAATGTAAATCGACACGAGAAATTGACGTGGTTATATCCAATCGGGGTGATTGGTTTAGTCCACATCTAACTAGAGAGTTTTTCTGTATTATTTCGTAACTTAGGATTTATACAATATAAAGATTACATTTATAGTGTAACAAATAAAAGGAAACTGGATATGTTGAAACCGCCATACTATCCACCGGATATCTTGTGTCTCAACCGGGTACATGTCCAACCCACCAGGTACTTTACCAAAGAGAATTTCCAACCCATTTATACCTACCAGGTAAAAGTTGTAGCAGCCGGGTACTCCACCAGACTTAGGGCTATCCGTCGGATATACCACATACTAAGATTTCAGACTTAGATTTCATATTCTGATTTTAAACTATGATTCTTCAGACTCAGATTTTTCCAAACTTAAATCTCCTTGTTCGTTCTTCGGAATTCAACAGTCACCACCGTATTGAATCACCATAGATGAAATTAAAATGCAAACAATATAATAAGAACTTGTGGTGTATTAGAAAATGTAACCAATATAATTGATTTTTGTTCATTTAATATTTTAATATTTTGTCATCGGCAAGGAAATCTTATTGTATCTACCACTCTTTCTTGTTCTATTATAACATTATAATTTATATTATATTTATAATGATCATATTCGAACCTTATCTTGATTTTTATTTATATCACGGTCTTGTCGCTTATTAGTGTGCTGTAAGCAATTAAATATTGTGCAATTTTTGAGGAAAATATCGCATAAAATATCAACTTGCCACCTTGGTCCATGGCCTCCTCAGTAATGAATCAGAAATGAATCAGAGTAATTTTCAGAAATGGTTAGTGTAAATTTTGTAAATGGTTTGTGTAGTACATTACTTCTTTCACTCACAGTTAGAGGTAGTGAGATGAGTGAGTGAGTTAGTTTGGATAATTAAATTAAAATAGATTTGAGTCACAATGGGGATATGTCACAACGTGTTCGGATTAAAATGGGTTCAGGTCAAAACAGGTTTATATAAATAAAAAATTTTGCAACTTAATTTTTAGTTACTCTTTGAATTTATTAAGTTATGTATCTCAATTAACTTAAAAAAAAATTAAAAATAAAGTATAAAAATATGATTACTACATATTAAAAATATTTGAATTTGCAAAGAATATATAAAATTTATAAAACATCAATTATTGTTAATTACTTACGTTTGTTATTGTTTAAATATTTTATTATTATTATTATTGAAAAAACATGGTAGTAATGTAATTTATGGTGTATTATTTGAATATAATGAAATTTTAGTTTCATTTACCCATTCGCCTATTGTACCCGATGGGGGGAAGATAAATGCCCAAAATTACCCATTAAAAAAAGGAGTCCAATACAACTTAATATTCATAAAAAATAGTTCATTAAGGCTCATTTTTAAAATTTGGGCTAAAATTATCAGCTCTACTCACAATCTATGAATTTGGTATTTACAAATATTTGATCCGGATTTTCATTTCAATGTTGGTCCTTTATCCTCTATTACTTACATGAACTGACGAAAATACTTTTAAAATTTTATTTTTAAATTTTTTAATAAAGATAAAAAGCTCAACTACTTTTAAAATTTTAGTTGTCCTTTCTCCTTCAAAATAAAATTAAAATTTAAAAATAAAAAGAAGCTCATTTGGCCGTTCCGTAAAATTCAAGTGTATCGTATATAATTATACCCTAATTTTAGTTGGAGGACGGACCCGTAATTTTGTAGAATTAAACTCGTAAGATAGCTTGCTCAAATACTGAAAGTGTAATTAATAATATACCACTGGATGATTTATGTAAGGGTTATGGGGTTTATACACTCTTGATGGGATATATGTGTGTATGAATGTAATGATTGAGTGTGATAGGGATGTGACTAATGTGTGTGTGAATGCAATTATTGGGGGTTATAAATCCTAGATTGAGGGTGTACAAACCCACAACCCTTTTATGTAATTGTATTCCGTGAATTAAATAAAGATTCCATGAAAACCGAGCGGCACCCAATTTGCGGGCTACACGGGGAACTATTCCAATTGTCCTCGATCCGCTTCATTTTTTAATTTTTTAATAATAATAGTATCACATGTATAATTCATAATTCATAAAATCATTTAAATTGAAATTTGAAGCTTTGCCTAAGTTCATACAAAAATATAAATCAGGTGGCGCTTTCCTCCTTGTAGTATTTGTTCTAAATAAAGTTGTCAAAATTGAAATTTTATATATAATCATTTTCATCTTTATAAAATTGCAATCATAAAATAAGATTGGAATCGTGAGATCCTACTAAAATATTATTATTTATTTAAACGAATATTTAAATTGGTGTAAAAAACTAACTATTAGATAAAAATTAATTTAACATTCACACTTTTATACTATAAAAAAGATGTTTATCAGCAAATCATACTTTTTACTAGGATAAACATATTAAAACGAAACACAATTTACTCAATTGATGCTAGTGATGATATCTTTGATATGGAGCTGGAACTGCTAACTAGCATGAATGCGCTAACTATGAATATGATGCTTGAAAATAAAGACCGACTTTATATCACTCTTTAATTCGAATTAGCAATATCTTCTTGCATAATACGGATTCTAAACATTCATGATTTGGACATAAATGAGTCGAAGTTATTTCTCCCTAGTTCTATTAGTAAATCTTCACTCCATAAATTATGAAAATTTGAAATATTCTTGTTATCGCTTTGATTCATACTTTTTAAAAAGTGAATCCCACCCTAATAACTCCGAATAACTTACGTACGTGTATTTAGATACAAAGGCTCACCGATAATAAAATAAAAAGTCCGATGAAGGGACTAATTCATAAAATAGCTTACTCAAAGACTGAGAGGGTAATGGATAATGGATAATATACCACGGGACGATTTATGTAATTTTATTTTGTGAATTAAAATAAAGAGATCATGAAAAACGAGGGACACCCAATTTTGCGGGTTACACGTGGGAACTATTCCAATTGTCCTCGATCCGCTTCATATCTTAATTTTTCAATAATAGTATCACATGTATAATTCAAACAATATTTTAAATTAAAATTTAAAGATTTGCCCAGAGTTCATAATGTTTCGGAGTATTATAACGTGTCCTTGTAATTCATAAGGAGTAAAATACAAATACGCCGAATAAATGTAAACTAATGTTATACTCGGCAGTGTTCGGGTTAACTTCTTTTCACTTTATAAATCTGTGTTTTTCTTCTTTTCTGTAGGTTCCTGTACGGATCTGATTAGAATTTAACAATCTAATCGTGTGGAATCTGAATTAGATTGTTTATGTGATTCAAATGATTTCTATATATTGATATGCACAACGTATATAGAAATATAATTACAATTTCGCTCAACTCTCTCTTACTCAAATATGTTCTGAAAAACTTCTCTGTCAAAACTTACAAAAACATTCACTAATTACCTCTATATATGTATTCATTCAGCTCATTGCGACACTATTAGTGTAATAGTGTCACTTGACACTAACTTGCGACACTAATAATGTCGCTAATACCCTTCAAGCTACACTAACAAGTCTCTAATAGTATTACTAAAATACAAAGTGTCATTTTTACACAATCAAGCTAAGGCCTTGTTTAGCACGGAGTTTTTCGGAGCTTTTAGGAGCTTTAGCTTTTAGTTTTTGAACAAAAAGTTCATGTGAAAATAAAAGTCTTGTTTGACATGTACAAGCTTTAGCTTTAAAATCAAATGAAAAGTTCAAAATTCCAAAGCTACTAGAACTAGCTTTTCGTGAAAAGCTTTAAACGTAAAGCTACAGCTACAGTCTACAACTATTTCACCAAATATACCCTAAGTATTCTAAACAAGCTGATTATCACACGAATATGTATCAACGTATTTAATTTATAAATTTTTGTTTTAAGAATTAAATAAATATAGTACCGTTTTTTTATTATACAGTCTATATCAAGATCAGGACAAAACATTTAATTATATACTTTAATACTTAATTTAAAAATGAGGAAGGTAGAAATGAAAGGATTATCACAACAAATTAAAATGCAAACAATATAAAGGACTTGTGGTGTATTAGAAGATGTAACCAATTTAATTGATTTTTGTTTATTTGATATTTTAATATTTTGTCGTACGCAAAGAAATTTCCTTGTGACTGCCACTCTTTCTTGTTCTGTTAGATCAGTGTTAATGATTAGTTTTTGGGCCGTTTTTCATGTGTCTTACAAAGATACCATTGTGTTTTTAGGACATATTTCATGGAGCCGATTCTAAAAGAGACGATAGACGATCGAATGTTGTGGGTTAACTTCTTTTTTTTTTTCTATCTTTTATTTTAGGTATTTAAATGAGATATTATTGGTAAATGTAAAGTTTAGAAGTTCAGTTTTTCAGTGTATCATCAAAAATATCCGATCTTTCAAAAAAATACTATTATGTCACTGAGTTAATATTTTAACTTTTTAATTCGTTAGTAATCTATTAAAAGTGATCTTATAACATCATTATTATAGTTATAATGATCATATTTGAACCTTATCTTGATTTATATATATATGACGATCTTGTTCGTTATTAGTGTTGTAAGCATTAAATATTGTGCAATTTGTGAGAAAAATATTACATAAAATATCAACTTGCCACCTTGGTCCATGGCCCAGTAGTTGGCTGGTCAATAACGAATCAGAGTAAATTACATAAATAGTCCCTATACTATATCACTTGTTTTACTCATAATCTATGGATCGAGAATCTCACAAATACTTGATCGGGATTTCTATTTTATTGTCATCCTCACTAAAATATCTTTAAAATTATGAATTTTCTAATATAGTGAAAGAACTCTAACAACATCTTTCGTAACTTCTTCTTCCATAAATCCACCTCAAACCCTACTTTTTTTTCTGTCTTCAAAATAAAATCTGAAAATAAAGAGAAAAAAGAAAATAAGAAAAGATAACTCTATCTTAATTTTAATTGGAGCAAGGACTGATGATAAAATAGAAAGTCAAATCAAGGGACTAAATTTATAAAATAGTTTACTCAAAGATTGAGAGGGTAATGAATAATATACCACGAGGACGATTTATGTAATTTTTATTCCGTGAATTAAAATAAAGAGATCATGAAGAACGAGCGGCACCCAATTTGCGGGCTTATATATGGGAACTACTCCCAATCGTCCTCGATCCGCTTCATGTCTTAATTTTTTAATAATAGTATCACATGCATAATTCATAAAATATTTTAAATTAAAATTAAAAGATTTGACTAAGTTCATAAAAAAATATAAATCATTTGGCACCTACCTCCTAATAGTATTTGTTTTTAGGCGACGTTGTAAAGATCGGGATTGTTCGTAGAATTATTTTCATCTTTATAAGGTCAGGATTGTAAAATTGGATTGGAATGGTAAATAAAACATTATTAGCTGTTTAATTTTTATATTATAAAAAATGTAATTTATCAACGAATCATATTTTTTACTAAGATAAATATACTTAATTAAAACATAGTTGTACACTTGGACGTCATAATAAATTTAATAAGAGCATATGAGCCTACAAACAAAGATTACTAATTTAAGATAGCAATAAGAACTTTAAAGGGATTAATTCAGAATATTGATTGTTTAAACTTTTAATTTAATTTGATAAATTTGATTTTGAAATAAATACTATGTGGTAATTTTTGAGTAAAAGTTGAGCTACGGGGCTATGTGATATATATAGCCCTTGTAAGCATTTAAAATAAATTACAATTTATCTTATACGAGTAGGATTGGATCATACAGTAATCTTACGAGTGATTCTATAATTCTAATATAATCGTATTTTCTGAACAGTTCTACTTCAGTTCTGCACGTTTCAATTAATAAGATTATACAATTCTACAATAAAGATCGTTACTTAACGATCTTGATTTTAAAAGATTATTGCCAAAAGATTATTGCCACTTGTATACTAAAATAACATTTTTTCCTAGTCAAACAATGTTTGAAATAAGAAGTGCACGTGCTCAAGTAAACGAAAAGTTGATATTCATAACGTAAACTACTATGTGTCATCAATCACGTGGCATTCATATATATGCAACAATATTTAAACTACATTTTTCGATTATTTTTATTAAATTATAATAAAGTTGTAATATTTAGAGGAGTATAATTTAAAAAGGCAATCATTTTAAAGAGGGAATAATGGATATCCTCTTCACTAATTAAAAGATGATACATGTCATCAAATGAATTTTCATTTTAATTTTTTTTATTTTTAATATATTTTATATTCTACTTTTCACTTATTCTTCAATTACACACTCACCTTCACCATCACCTGTCCACCGCCTATCAGCATTCGCCGAAAAAAAAAAATTTATTTTTCTTTTAAAAAAAAACTTTCTAAACTTTTTACCCCTTATTTTTCAAACTTTTTATTTTACCTTTTTTCATTTTTCTTTTCGTTTTTACGTTTTATTAACGTTCTTTTTTTACATTTTTACGTTTTATTTTCGTTTTTTAGATTTCTTTTTCGTTTTTTTTACGTTTTTGACGTTTTATTAATGCAACTAGTGTGTGGGCATAGTGTCGCAGGTAGCGACTTTACGAGCCCTGTGACACTAATCGCAGAACAACGGGGCTGAGTGATAAATTTGAGGAGCTAAAGTGTAATTAATGATTTATATATATATTTCGTCTAAACACTTCAATAAACATAAAAACGAGTCCATGTGCGTGTTTTAGAGAGAGAAAGTGAAGGAAGAGAGAGAGAAAGTGAAAATCAAGTGTAAAATTCAAGAATTAAGGTATTTGAGTCGTAAATTCGAGGTAAGACTTCGATTATTATGTGTTATAAACATTATTACGTGAATTACACGGATTAGAATGATTTAATCGAGCTTAATACATGAAAATCGAAATCTAGGGTCTGATCTGTTCGTCATGCGACACTAAGGGGTATTGTCGCACTATACCAACTCCGGAGTGCGACACTAATGATAGTGTCGCAGGATCTTTTTTTGCGACATTAATGATAGTGTCGCATGATTTGTTGTGACGACTTTAAGGAAGTTATGAAAGGGTTAAATATTTTAGACATTGACACGTTTAAGTTATTAAGGGACGAAAAGAGTTTCATATTATGTCTATTGTGTACAGACAGACGTTCCGTACGTGAAAGATCGAGGATACACAATCACATAATTTCGAGGTAAGTAATAGGAGTATATGAATTGAATGATAATGTCCAAATTGCAGGAGTACTTGAGTGTGCCGTATTAATTCAGCGATTAAAGTGTTATTATTGGGCCTCTTTATGTTGAGTGATCATAAATGACTTAGCAGTGTTATTATTGGCCCTCTTTATACTGAGTGATCATAAATGGCTTAGTAGTGTTATTATTGGCCCTCTTTATGTTGAGTGATCATAAATGGCTTAGCATTGTTATTATTGGCCCTCTTTATGCTGAGTGATCATAAATGGCTTAACAGTGTTATTATTGACCCTCTTTATGCTGAGTGAGCATAAATGGCTTAGCAGTGTAATTGTGGGCCCTATTTGGGCAAAGTGATTACAAGTGATTATAGTGTTTTATGAGATTTTTATCTTAATTTTTGATGTGATTTTGTTACTTACTAAGTTGGTGTGCTTACCATTTCTGTTGTTGCTGTTTAATACAGGTGGGTCAAGAAAAGGGAATGAGGGTCTTGGGAAAGAGTCGCAGCGCGATTAGTGGTGTGCTTACTATTGCTGGTAGTAAGTGTTTACTCCCATTAAATCATGCTCGGATATTGAGGGAGTCTTTTTTAAAAGGAAAAGTCACGCTTGTAATATTTGTAAACATTGTGTTGTTTAAATGTATATAAAAAGTGTTATTTACATTATTTAATGAAGTGTTGAGTATAAAAAAAATAAAAAAATGGGTGTTACAAGTTGGTATCAGAGCATTGGTTTAAGGGATTCGAGTATTCACTGCTAGTGCGTACTCGGACTTAGACCACCATTGTGTATGTGCATGTTGGCATTATTAAGAGTTGTATGTATGAATATACATGTGTTATGTGTTATGTAAGCTGAAAATTGGGAACCGAGATGTTAGGTGATGATGGTAGAGATGTATAATTGTATGTATGAAAATTGGGTGACGGTGGTAGTAGGGATAATAGGTTAGGTGATTAAAGGTTTTTCTGGTAGTAATTTAGTTTGTGGTGGATTTAAGTTAGAAGATGAAGTGTGAAAGATTAATGGAATTAGAAAAGGAAAGATGATGATTCAGTGAAGAAAAGGTAAGATGTGTAACACTCTTAGGGTTTTTATTTGAATTGAGTTTGGGTTAAATTTTGGGCCATCTAAGAAATAAACATGTGTTTAACCCAAGTCACAAATAATATTTTTAATAAGCCAAAAATAAACATGAGTCTTAGCCCAATAAATATGTTAGGTCGTTAACTTGGTAATTTGGTTTATGTTCACGGCAGTTGCATGTAACATGATTAACTCGGTTGAACCGGCTGGTTCGATCGGAATTGAAAGTTTTATCGGTTTAACTAGAAAATCAGATTTTAAAACATTACTTTTTTCTTCATTTGACCTCTTCTCTTTTGATCTTGATTTATATTTTAAATATAAAAAGTGATTAAAAATAATAATCTAATTATTTAATTTTGTAAAATATGAGGGTTATAGTACTTCGCAATGAGGATGGTCTCATTTATTAATAATTTCATATAATATTGATATATAATAAATGTAATTAAAAAGTTATTATTAAATAACATAAAAAAGATAAAATGGTTATGTATTTGAACAATATCATAGGTACTAACATTCCTAAAATAATAAAAACGTATAAAAGATAAAGTTATAGGCTGGGTTGATATAATTTAGGTATTAGAAAATCCAAAATACTTTTAATCAATGAAAAACACATAAGCATTTTTCTAAGATGTACATTTAAATAAAATCAGGTAAATAGAAAATATCTTAAAAATTTATTCTCTTAAAGCTTACATTCATTCCGTCTCAAAAGGAACGTTTCATAAAAGAAAATATTAGATTTATTAGATAAAATTTCAGTTCACTTCTATATTCAAGACAAATTTAATTTGAAAATATTTGAAAAATGACTTATTGATAGTAATAATAATGGTAAATTTTGAAAATTGAATACTTTTTTATAAGTAGATAAATTTTTTAAAACAAATAAAAACAAAAAGGTAGACATTTAATTGAAACGGAATAAGTGACTTAATTATTTAATACTCATTGCGCAGCGTCTGTATGATAATTAAAACAAGTTATACAAGAATCACCACCCTACTATCTATATAGTAAGTAACTTTTAATAAGGCATTTATGAGTATTCAGTTTTAGTGCTCCATTAATTAATTATATATATTTCTTTCCCCATTTATCTATTACATATAGTACTCCTTTTAAAAATAGCAGATCCATTAAGTACTTCACTATATAAGTGGATGCCCGGGTAGCAATTAGAGCACACCAGCAAAACATAATGTCTTCTTTCAGCTTATTATCATCCACTCTTCCTACTTCTACTACCAAAACTTCATTTTCACGTTCGCCCTTGTTTTCCAAAACTTCATCCCAAAATCACTTCAAAGTCTCTTGCAATGCTACTTCTTCTGCTGATAATGACAAACAAAGAACCTCACAATCACTTGAAATGAATCAGCAGAACAATGTGGACCGAAGAAACGTGCTCGTGGGACTCGGAGGCTTGTACGGTGCTGCCAACTTGACCTCCATCCCATCGGCCTTCGCCGTACCCATTGAAGCCCCAGATAACATTTCACTTTGTGTTAATGCGTTTGATGGCATCGGTGACATGGCCAACGCTGTAAAAGGGGTCACTTGCTGCCCTCCTGTCCCTGCAAGAGCTGCGTCCGGAGATGCGATTGAGCCTGAGGATTACAAGTTGCCTGTTCACGGGGGTAACCTCCGTGTTCGACCAGCCGCACACGTAGCAGCTAACGATCCTGATTACGTGGCCAAGTTTCAGTTAGCCGTTTCGAGAATGAAGGCTCTACCGGATGATGATCCGCGTAGTTGGAAGAATCAAGGTAAGATCCATTGCGCTTACTGTAACGCCGCTTTCACTCAAGAAAAGAGCGGTTTCGATACCGTGAACTTACAAATTCACAACTCGTGGCTCTTCTTTCCGTTTCATCGGTGGTACGTGTATTTCTTGGAGAGAATAATGGGAAATTTGATCGATGACGATACTTTCGCTTTGCCGTACTGGAACTGGGACAATACAGATGCTATGACAGGGTTCCCGTCCATGTACGAAGTCAACAAAACCAACCCTTTGTTCGACGCGTTCAGGGACGCCACACACTTGGCGAGTGTCATTAATTTCCAAAGGAATTTTGTTGGTTCTGACGAAGAAACGAAGAACAATAATCTTTCGGTCATACATGGCCAGATGAACGCAGTTGGTATACAACCATTTTTCGGAGGGTTGTTGTCAGCTGGGCCCCGTCCGTCGGTTAGAGGTGGATCCATAGAGGCTGGGGTCCACACGACCGTCCACATATGGACCGGTAACCCACGGATGCCTAACAATGAGGACATGGGGAACTTTTATTCTGCTGGGTACGATCCTCTCTTTTACTGCCATCATGCCAACGTCGATCGTATGTGGTATCTCTGGAATACACAGCTTAACGATGGTAACAACATAAATCCGACGACCGCAGAGTGCAGCGTCGCCGGTAACCCAGACGGCTGCGAACTCGCCACTGACTGGGAAGATTCATCGTACGTGTTCTACGATGAGAACAGCAAGCTGGTACGTGTGTATAACAAAGACTGTGTTGACATTGAAGCGATGGGATACACATACGCATATTCCGATATTGATCCGTGGCTGAATTACACGTCAACTCCACATGCGGCAGAGTCAAACATTGTGGCTCAGTCAATCGGAACCGTGAAGAAGGTGGAAGAGTTGCAGTTCCCGCTTAAAATCGCCGAGACAGTGAAGTTCCTTGTGAAGAGACCCGCTGTAAACAGGACCAAAGAGGAAAAGAGAAAAACGAGAGAGATTTTGTACCTGAATGGAATCGAATACGACGGAAGCACGAGTTTCCAGTTCAATGTGCTTATCAATGACGTGGACGATGGAATTCCAATCAACGCTTCTGACAGTGAGTTTGCTGGTAGTTTTGAGCAGGTGCAGCATGGTGTTGGTGGTGAGATGAGGATGAGGACCGGGGCAATGTTCGGGATCACGGGGATACTGGAAGAGCTTAAAGCTGAAGATGATGAATATGTTTTGGTCACTGTGGAACCAACCTATGGTTGTGAAAACGTGACCTTCGATGAGGTCAAGATTGATCTGCTCAACGTTCTTACATGATTGATCGTTTAAGGGATTCGCTAATAAAGTTTGTTTACGTTTTCATTTGAATGCTAGCTTGTTTTCTGTATCTGGTTTCATGAGGTTTTTGCAATTCTCGTAACCTAAGAATAATAATTAAGTTTCATGCATATGTGTGATATGCATGATCCACTCGATCTGTATTGACAAGTAATTTACGTTGTTTTTTAGTAATTAATATTTCTATAACTTTTCCATTTTTCATAAATCAAAATCTCATATAACTTTGTTTTTTTACTCTTGATTTTCTTTCTCAATAGTCTAAACCAAATACAAACATAATACCCTCAAACCATCATTTTAGATGAAAAACTATATTAGAAAATAAAAACTTTAATTCGTCCAAACTTATATATCGAATTAAAAGATCTTTGTCAATTTCGGTAACTAAATAAGAAGTTAGAAATTGCATCTCTTACTTTCGAGTATTGGTGCATTCAAATGAAGTTCGAAAGGATTACATAGGATAGTATATAATTTGTTCTATGTGATAACATCATGTAGTATAGTGAAACTAGAATCGGATCACTAATGTAAATTGTTTTATGTAAAATCGAAACTCTTTAATTAACATAAATAGAAAAAAAAAAACTAATAACAATTTAACCCTGTCGCGAAACGCTCACATTTGATTTTATACTTTTGAATCAAATATGTTTGCTCACGACCGAGTTTGATATAATTCGTTGGTAATCCGTAATGCTAATTAAGTCCATTATTATGGATAGAATCGCATTTGGGATATTACTAAATTGATCAAGTACGTGGTAATTAATATTAATAAAACCATATATCGAAAGCAATGTAATAATTTTTTATTTATTGGCGCTTTAGTTAGTCTAGATCTATAAAAAAAACTATTCATTTGATAATTTTTTATGATACATCTTTCTAGCTAGCTCATATTATTATTGTGGAGATTAATTATATATATAGCGATCAATTGAAAAAGATCTAAGTTGAACATAGTTACAATAAGAGTTTATTGATTCGTGATGCATTTAATTTTTACGTTTCTATATTGTATGGGGTAAATTTTGAAATTTTCTATCGTACGAAGCAAACTTTCAGAAACTCTCTATTGTATGTTGATTTGCCTTTTTTGGCCTAGACAAAAAGGAAACTTTCTTTTTCTGGAATAGTCAAAAAATGACATATTACATACAATAGAGAAGTTTAGAAGGTTTCTCTTGTACAATAGAAAATTTCAAAGTTAACCTCATACAATATAAAAACATGAAAGTTAAACGCATCACGAATTAATAAACTCGTTACACAATAATACTCGATCGAGGAACCATAATTATAGTTGGTGGGATGGTATATGAGACGTTTGGGGATCAAACCATAATTAAGAAGATATTTTTTTCTTATTTATTTGTTTTTAGATGATTTATCTATAAGATAATGATTAAAATAGCTCATATATATTTTATTATTATAATGATTAAAAATATGCTAACAAACTTTAACGAATATATAAAGAATGTTTGATAGCCATACGTCTATATGAAAAT
The DNA here is from genome assembly GCA_963921325.1 of Logfia minima. Classification (NCBI taxonomy): domain Eukaryota; kingdom Viridiplantae; phylum Streptophyta; class Magnoliopsida; order Asterales; family Asteraceae; genus Logfia; species Logfia minima. The sequence continues at coordinate 31,938,729 of OY992767.1, forward strand.
CACAATAGTCGGTGTTATTACATGAGACGTTTAACCCAAACTCAATTGCAATTTTTGTAGTTGATAATTTGACTAACCTGATAACCCTACAACTAATGGTGCTAAGACGAATATACTATTTAATAATACTTGATTTGAAATATGAGATAATCAAATGAATAAAATAGTATGTTACTACTCAATGTGTGATTTGTGAGTCTTATATCATAATAAAAGAATATCAAGCGTAATCATTCATTAAGAAAATTAAGTTAATGCACGATATATTTAAGTGTTTCGTGTCAAAAAATCTAGTTTATTAATGTCATGTTTATAATTAAAGCTTAAATAACATATGTGTATACATGGGTTTAAAAGCTATTCTATCTATAATAGTAGCATGGTGTCCGCGCATTGCAGCGGGTAAATATATTGTTTCGTTTTCAAATATAAAATGATTATTTAGATTAAAGATGTAAATTTCTATGGCTTAAAGTTATAATTGTTTAATTATAAATAGTTTATTTACCCACAATTACACGGGATTATACATATATTTTTTAATTATTGAGTCATTTATGTAAATACATCTAAATTTCTATTATAACCACAGATCTTTATGGTGTGATTTTTATAATTTTTTGACTAATCATTTTTGAGATATTTAATTTTAAAGAACGTGAGTAGAAATTGTGTAGGTGATTTAAATTTTGAAAATTTAAGATATACAATGTTTGAATTAGTGTATGAATAATTTATATATTTTTGATATTCTATTAAGTAAAAGATGATAGAGGAAGTTCTAAAAGGAATGCTAAAAAACTAGAGAATGAGAGAACCAATATGATTGTTCCATTTCAAATACTTATTTCCACTTTTTTCTTTAAAATTAAATATATCACAAATCGTACATCAATTAATTATAAAAATTACATCATTAGAATCAACGTCATTTTATCTTTAATTAGAGATATCACATGATCTACTTTTGACGAAATTTTTTTTCATATTTTTAATGGGTTTTAAAAGTTCGTAATGTTAAATCACATGTGATTATATCTCCAATCACATGTGATTTTAAATAATAATCATATATGAATTATCATATATCGGTAAGTTAATTATCAAATATCAATTTTTAACTGAAAATCACATGTGATTATATATCAAATCATATGTGATTATATGTCAAATCATATATGATTGAATATCAAACTAGCAATCACATGTAATTTTTGCTTAAAATAAATGTAATTTTTAAAATTTTGTTTATAATATTCATGTGAGTAAATATCAAGTTGTAATCATGTGTTAATAAAAGTATACCATGAATAAATAATCGTGTACCAATTTAAGTTTTTATCATAAATCACATGTAATTATATTTTTAATACCCGGCAAAAATGGGATCTCTAATTAAAGATACAAAAACGCTGATTCCGAATATGTAATTTTTATAATTTATTGACTTACGGTTTGTGAGATATTTAATTTTAAAGTTAAAGTGAAAATAAGTTTCGTAATAAAATGAAACGATCTTATTGGTTCTTCCATTCTCTATTTTATTGTCATTTTTATTTGAATTTGAAAATATAGATAGATAACAAATTAAAGTCTCGTGCCATCGGTAATTTGATTCGTATCACAACAACCGCTAAAAAAATGGATTAATATATTATCCGTATCTTAGTTATCAATTCGTGTAATACAATATTACTCTGTATCTTATCTTAGTTATTAATATATTATAATTAAACCGATTCATGGAAAAAAATGGGATTAATATATTACTTCGTATCTTAATTATTAATATATTATAATTAATAAAATATAATATTAACACCTGCATCTTGATTTGAGGGTTATCGATCTGTTGTTACAACCAAGAGGGGTAGGTAGAGTTCGTATAATCAGTCATGGGTATATGTTTACTTTACTATTCGCAAAACATGCAACGGAAGTTGTAGAGGGAATAGTACAATCTTTTTGAATCTAATTTAATTGTTAATGGATTGAATAATGAGTAATAAGTTATGACAAATAGTATTTTTTAATAAAAAAATTTTATTTGAATAAAAAGACAATTATAAGTTAATTGCATAATGAATAATTTAATTGTTTACAGATTTAGATACTTCTTATCAATTGAAAACAAACTCAAATCTAGTTACAAATGAATGATATTTATGTTAATACTATCCTCTCCTATCTCTCTCTTAATTTACACTTTGACTTCCTTGTTGAAGTACATTATTTATAGGTGAACATGTATCTTCTGTGTAGTCTCTTCAACCAATCAAGATCATCCAAGTGTCTTCATCTTAATTGGCGCATTGTGTTCTGACATGTATTACATGACCATGTCTGCTGTCTGCATAGATGTCAGAAAGTAGACTGCATATCTTTGTTTTATTGGTTGACATTGATAAGGGAACATCATATTCACAAACAATCATGTTTAGCAGGTATATACATTTGTACAACCACTAAATGCCATTTGGATACCGATGTTAGTTTCATAGTATTGGTGAATTATCAACTTGAATCTGTAACAAGAATGATGATCTACATTTTCTGTGCTAACTTCAAGTAAACTTCGTTCCACTGTTGGATATTCAATCTTCACTTACAACTTTATCTTGACTTAGTTGAGTAAGGTGAAGCATAGATATCACATGAAGTAGCTTTCATTTAGATGAATAATGAAAGTTTTTCAAGGGTTAACTTCCTTGTGCTGGTTGGACATCACAGATCTCTGTGATTGGTGAACGTAAATCAAAACCCTTTGTACCCAACTCACACACCACACTTATGAGCTGGTTGCACTAAACTTCCCTGTATTTGGTTGCTATTGTTTTCTTAACAGTGTGGTTAGTTTATAGAGGCGTGCACTAACAAAATAAAAATCTACAAATCACTGTACATGGACATAATTAAATTGTAAAACTGTAGAAAGGATCACTTTTTGGGTTTATGGGTCTAGTTTTTTGACTCACCGGGTTCAATAAATAGGTTAGATTGTTAAGATTGTGAAGCTTAACGAATCGAAAAGGAGAAAAGGTGAACAAGTCATCGTCGCATGGTGAAAATCTGGATCCCATAGTGAGATTTTTGGGTAGGTGCTTTTCGCCAGGCGGGAGCACTGTTCACTAGGCGAGAGCATTTTTCGCACGTCGAAATTAGGTCGGCCAGATTGTTATTTCTTGTTCCCTAAGTTAGATTTATCCTATAAATATAACCATAATGTATTTGTAACCTTGAGCCACAAAAATTATAATGAAATCTCTCTTATTTGAACCCATGGACTAAACCGATCTTCAAGTTCGCACATAACAATGTAATATCCGTGTGTCCTATTGGTCATTATTTATCTTGTTGTTTTTTGTATAATTTATCAGTTAGCGATTTATTTATCCATTCATTGGGTGTGTGTTTGTGATAACACATGTTGTTTGCAGTTGTAGCTCGGATGTGGATGACGCATCAAGCAGCAACGCAAACCCCTTGGTTTTACCTCAATGAAAGATGAGTTGATCTTGGAACCTTGTACCGAAAGTCTCCTTGATGTGATACTAGTCAAGTTGAGAGTACTGAGTTTGGGGCGGTAGAGTACCGAGTTTGGGGCGGTAATGAATAAGGTTGGATCGGGGCTATCGTTGGAAGGGAGGTTCAATGGACTTGGGTTTGAGGGGAGGATTGTTGGGGGAAAATCCATGTAGAAGATAATCATCGGGGGAACGATTGGAAAGACATAGTTTTTTGGGTATGTGTGCAACAGGTAAATCAAGTTCGACACGGTGATATAATCGCAACGTGATTATGGTGTACGTCTTCTGATCCAGTTATAGAGTGTAAATCACGACGTGATTTATGTGTTTCGAGACGTGATTCCGATGTTTAGATCGTGACGCGATGGTGTCTGATTGCGGTAGGACGGATTCGTTAATTATAGTCGATAGTGACGTTTCAAAACATTATGTTGCAGTTTTGTAGGATTTTAGTAGAAAGAGAAAATGAGAAACTAAAAATGTTAGAGAAGAAAGAATTAGGCCCTAAGTCAAAAAATAGCCTTAAGCCCTGTTTGGTTCATGGATTTGGAAGGAATTCTAATGAAATTGGAATTCAATTCCTTCATGAATTGTCTTTGGTTGTTACTTTTTGCAAAAATCATATTTCATGAAATGTTCACATTTCATTAACTATAGAATGCTCATTCCTAAAAAATGAGTATGATGACTAATCAAAAATGGAAAAAGAATGCTCATTATGACCGGTTCATTTTGCCAGTAGACAGTTTAATCATGTAAAGCAATGGACATTTAGGAATTATACATCCATACATCTTATCATTCCGAAACAAGCATTATACAACGAAACAATACGAGTTTTGAAACCATAACACAAGCTATACCTTATATTTTTCGTTAGAAACCGGGTGGCTCGCATTTGTATCATGTTTTTGTTTATAACCTTGGTGCAGGACGAGCCCGAGGTGCATCCCACTCGGTAACAATGTGGTCACGAGTAATCTCTTTAAGCGAGGTACAACCACTTAACGCCATTGTTAGCTCAAATTCATCGCGTAACATTTGAAGTACTTTCTTCACTCCTGCTTCTCCTTCAGCAGCCAATGAAAACACTACAGGTCGCCCAATCTAAAATTTACACCATATCGAAAAATAACAGATTGTAAGATTTTCAGTCTAAAATGATCATATTTACAAACCGTGAAGTTTTTTTGGACTTCTCACTGGAAAGATAGTTTATTGGTTTTACAAGTTGGATAGCAGGTCAAGACGAGTTTTGAGAGAAATAAGTCATTTTGCTGCTTGTGAATACAGGTCAGGTGGGATTGGGTCGTCTAGACTTTTTGGTCTGATTTTTATTTATTTATTTATTTTGCAACCGGTTAATGTCTTAATATGATTTAGAAACCATATTAACAAAAATAAGCTGTATAATTTCTGTAAAGAAAACAATCTAAAATTTGAATATACGCACATTTGACCTGTCCGGCCCATTTGACCCGGTTTAGCTACTTTTCATTTTTATATGTTTGACCCATTCGCAAACAAATACAATTTTTTGTAGCCTGTTTTAGTAAACTAGCTAGAACTGCCAGTTCTTGACATCTAGTTTATTTTTACAATAAAACTAGTAGTTGATGTATTTACTTACAAATATGCCAGAAGCACCAAGAGCAAGTGCCTTGAAAACATCGGTTCCACGACGCACACCTCCATCCAGGAACACAGGTACACGACCTTGTGCGGCTTTCACCACCTCTTCCAAAGCCATGATAGTAGCAGGGACGTAATCCAGTTGACGTGCTCCATGATTGGAGACGATAATACCAGCTGCTCCAGCTTGAATAGCTAACCTTGCTGTATGGTTAGCAAGCGAAATAACAGTTTAAGCATTAGTCTAATGAGAATCCGGATCAAGGCAGGTTTTAGTAATGGTTTAGGTTGTACTTACTGTCCTCAGCAGTGATCACACCCTTCACTAGGATCGGCATCTTGGTGATCGTTTGGAGCCACTTCACATCCTGAAAAAAATCAAGAAAAACAAAAGTTACTTAAATATTGGAGTGTCTCATATTCATAATACACCGTGTTTTCCTTCTGTTGTGTGTCAAAACAGATTATTTGTGAAAATGCTAGGAAAAAAGGTGCTATGGCTCATCTGCAAAGGCTTTTAGGTATAACGAAACATACCTTCCAGCTCAGGGTACGGTCAATCTGACCAGCAACATAAGATGCTAATCCAGAATCAGCAGCCTGCATTAGAAAGTTACTAATTAACGAAGTAGACGAGAAGAGAAAAATAGACATGACCGTATAGGAATAAAGTATATAGATCCACAAAAAAAAAAGAAAGAAAAAAGCAAATTAACTGGCGTATTTTTGATAGTTGTAAGATGGACTTACTTCATCCATCTTGCCAAGGTCCAAACCCTCGAAGTTCTTCAATGTCAAAAATGGTGGTAAGGTAAATCTATTTTTAATGTCAGCTTCTCGACGTCCAAGCCTTGGTGTATCGACAGTAAGAGCAATAGCTTTGAAACCAGCTCTTTCGGCTCTTCTCACAAGCTGAGCAACCACGTTTCTGTCCTTGTACACCTGATAACACAATCAAGAACATAAACTTGTGATAAAAAAAACAACAGAACAATAGAAAGAAAGGGTGAAAAGTAGTAATTTACTCACATAAAGCTGGAAGAAACGGATTCCAGGTCCTGTTGAAGCAACCTCCTCGACACTAGACGTTGCCCATGACGACAAAGTCTAAAGAGTGATCAAACAAACTATCAGAACCCGATATATACTTCTACTTTGTAAATCATAGAGCACAGTATTAGTACAAACCATAATAGTATTCGCTGAAGATGCAGCTCTTGCAGTTGCATATTCACCTTTATTGAGAATAAAGAAAATATTAAATTTCAAACATAGGATATGTATATTTCCATGTTCTTTATGAGCATGATTCTATGTACCCTTTGGTTTTTAAACACAAACATATGTTTAGTTACCTTCTGGGTGAGCCATCTTCTGCATGGCTGTTGGGGCGATCATTATAGGCATCGATAACTTGAATCCCAAAATTGTGGTAGTCATATCTATCTTGCTCACATCAATGAGTATACGAGGCCTAAACCTGTTTCATTGTCAACACAAACTCTTATAGGACACACGAGAGTATATAATATCGTAAAGGTATAAAATGGTTCCTCAGAGTTATTATAAATGTATAGAAAAAGTACAAGATTCTTGCGAAAGCATTTCGGTTTTCCTCTAGAGTCCACTGATCCTCAGCACCTGAAGCATAGTAGTCATAGATCATCTTTGGCAACTTCTCCTTGGCAATAGCCTGATACTCTGTGACATTTGTGACCTCCATATCTCTTCTCTACCCGAGTAGGAAATCTTGATTCGGTACATGAGATACAAGAACAAGATTGTCATTATATGCATAATCTACATTAGCTTTTCTATACTTAATCACAAAATATACTTAAACTAACATCATTCACTACATAATACTCTGTATTGAACAAAAGGAACTTTAGGAAACTGTAACTAGAACATTTTTGTGCAAATATACTTAGAGATCAACAAACCCATTGAAAAACTAACATAATTATGAATAAATTATAGACCTTTATGATGAACACGCAAGGAATGAGAGGTTAAAGAAACTAACCTTTTGGGGACTTGGGTGTTTTTGGCCAAGTGAGATAACAAGTATAGATAAGCAACAAATTTGAAAAACAATTTTTGTAAATAGTAGACAAAGACATCTTGTAGATAAAGTGATAGAAATCAGAAGAGGAGGCTGTGTACCAAAAAAATAAAAAATAAAAATCAAGAAAATGGATGAAGACAAATGAATCAGATGAGTATTATGAGGTGAGAAATGAAACCCAAATCCAATTGAAAAGAAATGAGAGGGTGCAAATGGGTGGTTATCCTCCACTCAATATACTTTGCGTTTGACAAAATTTCTTTATTATCATCACTCTATTTCAAATTACTCCACCAAAACAGAACTTATTTTTCACCATGTGATAGTGTGATACCATTTGTGTACTTATGAAGATAGGAATACAATTACCACAATAAAACTCACCATCTTTATCTTTTTTCCTTTCTTAATTTGTTCAGCTAAAATCTGAAGTCAAAAGTCAAAACACCAAACATACAATTATCATAACATCAAAACTAGTCTGCAGACTAACTAATGTGCTAAACAACTGTTTTCTTCTTCCCCACTTTATTCATCCCCTTTGCATGGTCATGAAGTCCATTTGAGTAACTGTAGAATGTTTCTGGACCAAGATGCCCAATCTTAAACATATGGATGCTTTAACAATTGACAAGGTGCGAAATAATTTAGCCTGCAAATGGGCTACTTAGTAATGGATATTACTTTAAATAGTAAATTACACTGATTTAAGAAAAGTTTGTTGCTTATCTATACTAGTTATCTCACGAGTTCTTGTTAGAATAATAATTGTGGGTCAGTATCGTCTGTAGGAAATGACAGAAGAAGAAAAAGGTTTCAAGTGATGTGGGTGAATCACATCAACTTTTCTTTTATCTCTCATGATTAATAATTATATCTCTTGGTTTAATTGGTACGAGTCATTCTCTAAACAAAATTATGTAAAATTTCGAGTTCTCGGACTATTTTGTATTGGGCCTATGTTTATGCTTGTGTCTAAAAAGAAGAGAAAGAATGAGCTAAAACTTGTGGGTTGAACTATTTGGATTACAGGCTTTGTGTATATAAGATTAAGACCCAAGTCTATTAACAGCTTTTTCTCAAACTTAATGTTTACTTAATCATGAAGATTGAAGTTTTGCGTTTCATGTTAAAATTAATAAGTTGAGCCTTATATATAAAAATACGTTCCTAGTGATGGCTAATAAAGTTATCAAAAGCCATGTTTTTTATTTAAAACGAAAACCCTACAATACAATCTAGTATAACACATATATAATCACCACGTGAACATGTTGTGTTAGTTGGTAGGTTACTATCACTATGCTAAAACCATGCTTTAAGTTAGTAACATATTTGTCGCATGCTATTATTTATAAGAAAATGTTTTGTAGAAGAATGCACAAAGCCGTGGATTTGTCTTCGTGGGCCGCTAGTCATTTTTTGTAAGCGATTAGGTCATACCAAAATACTACTACCTACTTTCAAAGTTTCAAAGCAATGGGTATTTCATTTTGATCCTCCGTCTTATGACATAATACTAGCGGATTCCAATTGTTATCAAATGTTCATTTTGGCCCTTATACTTCAACTTCAGCCTCAATTTCCGGTATTTCTTTGCTTTCGAGTAAATCTTTCACTTCTATAAAGTCAATTTCAATATAAGTTTTTGCTTTAATGTTTAAATTTTACACATCCAGTGAACCATGAATAATTGTCATAACTGACGACTAAGTTATCTTTAAGTCACGGTGAAAGTCAGAAATAAAACAGTTTTAGATTAAGGTAATTTTGACTCAAATCACTTAATAATTTCTTATTTTCTTCTTTAGAAAAATAACTTTCACGTCTCATGATATTTTGCAAATGTTATAGGAGAGCATTATACAAGTCATATATAACATTGATATCTTATTTATTTGATTATACTATGTCCAAATTAATTACTTATACCATGTTCAAAAGGATTACCTTAAATTACTGTATTATATGTGTCTATTACACAATTGATTATTATAACTACAACACATTAAGACGATAAAAACAAAGTGAGTTCATTCATTAATATCGATAAAGCTTTTGATTAACGTTATGACTACTTTGATACATGTACAATTAACCTCAACAGTAGGCGTTATGCCATCCTTGTAATAGATATTTTAACGAATTTGATTATAATAAGTTAAGATACTTAATTCAAATCGATTTTGTCAAATGGTACCAAATTAATTCACAGTAACTATAATCAATCATGACAAACATCGTGTCGTACATTTAAACAAGACTTTTCGTACAAAATGAATATAAACCATAATGTGAGGGTCTAAGTGAAACATTACCATCTTATTAATCAAATCACTCCATGTAATTTGTCAACATCTTGGAACTCATAAATGGTGAAGGAGGAGGAAGTGATTTTGGTCAACTTCTGGACGAGTCCCTTTGGATGCAGAGTCAAAATAGCGTTGGAAGAAAAGGGAATACCTTTTGAGTATAGAGAAGAAGATCTGTTCAACAAAAGCTCATATCTGTCTACAATAAATCCTGTTCATAACAAAGTTCCAGTACTTATTCATAACCAAAAATCCATATGTGAATCTCTAAATATAATTGAGTACATAGATGAGGCTTGGCGTGATCGATCACCTTCTTTCCTTCCTTCTGATCCTCATCAAAGAGCACAAGCTCGATTTTGGGCTGATTTCATCGACAAACAGGTACTTGCTTGTTTTCGATTTGGTACTCATTAGATTTTTATTATTATTTATATTTCATAACTTTTTTTTTTTTTTTTTTAATTGGAAGAATTTCATTAGATATGGGAGAGTTAAAGATTCTGTTTTTAGCAAAGTAGAAGGGTAATTATATGTGGTGAATTAGATGATGTGATACACTTATATTATTTTCCTAATTTTAGTTGAGTTGCTTAATATAGATATAAAAATACATAATTAAGTACACACGTTTTATAAATATCTAAAGCTTTAAGGGTATAAAGAAAACTTTTCCTTTAATCTTTTAATTTAATTTAATTAGATATAGATATAAGCTTATCTTAAATACATAATTAAAGGAGTTTTATCATATTTTTATCTCAATTAACTAAGTGCTCTGAAAATAAAATAAATAAATAAAAAAGAAAATTAAATAACCACCATATTACATATCCTCTTATTCTTGTTTCATATTTCACATAAGTTGGACTTGTTACTTTCTTAGAAAACCAATGTTATTAAAACTGTTCAATTATACATATATGAATTGATCTTGCTCCTAAATAGTTTGATTGGTTCTTTGTAGCTATATGAAGCAAGCAGGAAGATTTATAGATGCATAGGGGAAGAACAAGAAAGTGGCAAGAAAGAAGTACTAAGAATCTTGAAATTGGTTGAAGGAGAGCTAGGAGACAAGCCCTTTTTTGGGGGAGACAATTTTGGGTTTGTTGATATAACACTTGTACCATTTTATAGTAGATTTTATGCATGGGAAACTTTTGGCAAATTTAGCATTGAAGAGGAGTGTCCCAATATAGTGGCATGGGGCAAAAGGTGCATGCAAAAGGAAAGTGTTGCTAAGTGTCTTCCTGATCCAATCAAGATCTATGACTTCCTTTTGTTTCTCAATGAGTATTTGGCAAAGTAAATGTTTTGTGGTTTTTGTACAATTTTAGAAATACTTGACCAAAATTGAACAAGTTTCTAAAGTTGCCCGATCCATGTCTTACAATCATCAAATGCTAAGACAATTAATGCATTTAGTTATGTGGTCATTCATTTATGTGTTGATATATACGTGTTAACTTATAGAGTTGTTAATAATGATGTTTTTAATGCTTAATAAAGCGAATCTTTAAGGTTACACTTTCGATTATGCATGTAAATCGTTCTTAAAGGCAACCATCAGAATCCTCGTTAATTAAATTGTAATTTTTGTTACTAAAACATGTCATACTCATGTCCATAACACATGGATCATTAATTATTTATTATTTTGTATTTAGAGATAAAAGTTCCTCAGTTATTAATATTATTAGTATTAATTAATATTGAGGCTGATGATGATTAAGATTAACCCATCTACATGAAACCCTTTATTAAATCCCATTCTTCATCTTATCTCTCATAATTAACTTCTTCACATATGATTAAAACTTAAAAACTCGCATTTTCTTTCCTACTGTAAATTTAAACTTACCGTTTACAATTATACAATCGATGTTGTTGTGACTCACTTAATTTTACTTCTCTTTTATCTCTTTCGCTCTCAAAATATAACCATCCTGTAAGCTAGTCTTGTGATGTGTCGTAGTTGCTTTACTCACACACTACTACAAATATATACCTATGAATATGTATATTCGATCATTCTAGTTTTATTAGTTGACCTTACGATTTCATAATTGTAACATCATCTCGAGTTATCGTCCTGGTCCGACTATAATACACGGGTACAACGTTGGATACAATGTTAATGAAATTAAGAGAGGTTTTTGCCGTTTTGGGTAAGATTCAGGTGGTGACGTGGCAACATGTTAGTTTATAGGACATTGCTTTGTTCCTATTGGTTGAGCTACGTAACACGCATTACAATGTCGTGTCTCAATAAGTGGACCAAACTTTTACCATTTGCACCGCATTTAATGTCAACTAATTACGCGCTTACATGACTATTTCAAGAGTAATACTATTGATTATCGATACTGAATATTGCTAAAGTATTTCTTTTTTAACAATTAATTATTTATAATCATGAGTTATTCTTACATGTTGTGGGTGTAATTCAATAGTATTTAATTGCGCGTATATTATAAGAAATTAAACTTATCTTAGTTTAGACCGCCATCTTGGCAACTTCGTAACTGATTCCCATATTTTCAAAATCGGTGTGTCAAAGTCTGGTTGCAACTTGCAAGTTTACTTAGTCGGCGTTTCAATTCAATTCAACAAAAAGGACTTTATTTCCACAATTAGATACCAAAACAATTACATTGACTTTTGATCCGGTCTCAAATTCAATTTTCAGCCAAAAATTAGGGTTTTTGTGAAACTGTTCACTTGCGTGCAAAATTAATGGTGGAAGTAGAGATCAAACAGAAGAAACTTACTAATGGAGGTAATTTGAAGAACAATAAATGGAAATGGAAAGTTGTTGGTGCTGTGATTGCAGTTTTACTTGCTACATCTCTAACTCCGTTGCGGCATTCTCGAAAATTCAATTTCATCCGTTCTCATTGCCGTTGTTCCGAGGTTATTATAGTTCGTTATCTGTATGTCTGATTTCTATATCGGCGATTTTTGTTGAAATTCGAGCTCGAGAGTTCGAATTTTGTTTTATTTTCTGAAATTGGAAGTAGTTAGACAATGCGCGTTAGGTAAAAATATGTATTAGTGATGTATGTTAATGGTGAAGTTAGGTGATTTTCGGATATTTGGAATTCGGTTCAGTGTTAGTTTAGATGAGCATTACTAATTTCATGTTTACTGGTTGTTCATTGAGCAGGATTCTAATAAATATAGAGGAATTGTTGAGGACTGTTGTTGTGATTATGAGACAGTTGATAGTGTTAATGAAGCAGTTTTATATCCGTTACTGCAAGAGCTTGTAACAACTCCTTTCTTCAGATATTTCAAGGTATTATTTTCATTTGATGTTTTTCTCTGGTATACAAGTATCTGCTTTCAAGTTTCAACCATCTAAAAGTTCTTTTAAGTCGAATAGTTGAATGTTATTTACCTGAATTTTCTGGTTTTCTGGATTTTCTAGAAATTTGGCAACAGTCTTCAGTTACGTTCATTTCTGTAACTGCATATTAATTATGACAATATTACACTTATAAAAGCTTGATTGAATGATTTCTGGTGACTATTCTAAAACTCAAAAGTAGTCTATACTTTAAAAGTTTGTATAAGTTCACCGTAACTTTGGATTGTCTTCAGCATTTGGAGAGCTTTTCATGGTGATGATAGTTAATTTCTTCACTGTGTTAGATTTCCTGTGGTTAAACAGGAAGCAGAAGTCGCATTGGCCATAGAGCAACTACGACCCTCGCATCAGTGCCTGATGGGATAGTTCAACTAAAAATCATGCTCTTTGGCATGTGTCTTTCTCTTTCTGCACCATCAACTAGTTTTTGAATGATTATATTTTATGTGTATCTGACTTATAATGAGGTGTCTTGAAAAAGAGTAAGTTCTCATGACTTATGTAACAAGAACCAGAGATAAACACAAAAGTAGGACTACATCAGCTTGTTAAAGATCTTTCATTGGACCCCCATCTAGGGGTCTAGCTATATTTTTGTCTATAATATAAGGGCATACTGATTAATTCTCAAAAGTAGATATAAAAAATTGGTTGATGACATGACCTAGTCCCAGGATGCTTATTTAATATCTAATTGATACGGATATAGGAGGCACTAATGCCACGTATATATCAGGCCTTTGAAGTTAAAGTCTTAAAATTATTGGATAAAATATAACAATGCACATAATAAGAACTGTAACATAATGAGGTGGTTGAGTATATATTTTCAAACATATGATACTTATTTGTCGTCAATGATGATTTAAAGTGTCGTGCCAATATTTTCTTGGAGGAATATATCTGGAAGACGTTTACATAAGATAAAAGTGTGCTAGGATAGAGGAAGCGAAAGCACGAGATGGGAGGTCCATTGACTTAAATCAAGTTAAATCTTAACATTTACCAACTCATTAATGGCATGATTCTGCTCAAAGTTAAAAAAGACTTCTTTTCTGAAAGAAGGTTATTAAAGGACATCTAATAGTGTTTAAGTTTCTAGCTTATTCTAAAACTTTGACCTCGTTGCACACGGGTAATTATGACCCTGAAGTGGTTTCACCTGTGACAGGTTAAGCTTTGGTGTGATTGCCCGTTCTGGCCTGATGATGGCATGTGCTGACTCCGTGATTGCAGTGTATGTGAATGTCCAGAAAATGAGTTCCCGGAACCTTTTAAGAGGCCATCGATGAATGTTCTTGCAAAAGATGATCTTATATGCCAGGAGGGAAAGCCAGAGGCGGCCGTTGATCGTACTCTAGATGCTAAGGCATTTAGAGGCTGGGCAGTAGTAGATAACCCATGGACTAATGATGATGAAACTGATAATGGTGATTGCTTACGTTACTTTCATATTTTGTTGGAGTTAGGCCTTCTGGTGCTATTAAGAACTCTGTTAGATGTTGATTGGAATTTTGTAATCTGCAGGTGAAATGACATATGTAAATTTGAAGTTGAATCCTGAACGTTACACAGGTTACACTGGGCCATCAGCTAGAAGAATATGGGATGCTGTATATTCAGAGAATTGTCCAAAATGTAAGTGGATATTTCCCATTTGGTTTATATTACCAGTTTTAATTTAGTGCAGCATAAAAGCTATATATGGAGTGGCAGTTGGATATACAAGTTACCCTCGCATATCCAGAACACGATTCATATCGTGTATTTGGTACTTTGCGTTCTAGATTAGCTTCATTTCTTCAAGAGCTTTTGATGTCCAAACTGATTATTCTGAATATTCATTGCCTCTAGTTCACATGTGTTGGTGTTTTTCGGATAGAGAAACCCATACTAGTTCTTGGAGGCCAAGTTGTGGTCCTTCAAGTCATTCCAATGTTCTTTTAAAAAATATAAACCATCCAAATTGGAACACATGCGCTTTCACTTTCAGATGTTGTATTGAATATACAGCCCATAGTGATGTATAATTGCTTGGTGATTGCATGTTTAAATGTATAGCCAAAAAAGCACGTTCATTTATATTTTATAAGTTGATGTATTATGTGTATGTCTATTTCATAAAAAGTTGATTTGTTATAATAAACTAATGAACTCTTTGCAATCACCTTTTCGTGCAGATTCATCTGGAGAAAGCTGCCAAGAGAAAAAAGTGCTATACAAGTTAATATCTGGTCTTCATTCCTCAATTTCTGTTCACATAGCTACTGATTATCTACTTGATGAAACTACCAATCAGGTTTGTATCCTGTATTGGCTACATTTTAAAAGCAATTAATTATGATTCTCTTCTACTGGGATTTGTATATGTGTTTTATCATGACTTAGTATGGGAACTTGACCAATAAACTAATTATACATTGGGTGCAATTCAGTGGGGTGCAAATCTTCAATTGATGCATGATCGTGTCTTGCAACATCCTGAGCGTGTGCAAAACCTGTATTTCACTTTCCTCTTCGTTCTCAGAGCCGTGACAAAGGTGAGCCTTTGCCAGGAATTTTTTCTATCAATTTTTCTCTCGTAAGTATTCTCCCAAATGATGTTTTGTGTGTATCTTATGTATTACAGGCAGCTCCTTACTTAGAGCAGGCTGAGTATGACTCTGGTAACCATTTGGAGGATCTGAAAGCCCATTCATTAATTCGACAACTGGTTCACAATCCCAAACTACAAGCTGCATGTCCTCTTCCATTTGATGAGGCTAAACTGTGGCAAGGCCAAAGTGGACCTGAACTGAAGCAACAAATTCAGAAACAGTTTAGAAACATCAGGTCACTCTAAATTCTATGCTACGCCTTCTAATAAAAAAAATTCTATATTGTGCTGGCTTTTGAGCGTCAAATATTTCCGAAAATTCATCTTGTTAATATATCTCGATTTCCATCAGCTTTTCTATTTAATTCGCCGACCCCAGTTGATTTGGGTAAGTGTTTTTGGGAACCACATCATGATCTGGTACAAGTCTGGATCACAAAGGAATTTCTAATTGAAACATTGATTTTCCGATTCGGAACAGGAATCACGGGGTCTGGGGCTAATCCCATGACTATGTTTCAGTGAATACTTTTTAAAGCAATTTATCAATATGTCAAAAACACACACACATATCAAACTAAAATTATTTAGTTTTGCCCCGACCCACCTGCCCATTCGGTGACTTCTTTGTTATAATGCTCATCTTTTTTTCTTTATTATAACCAATACATGTACTTTCTGCAGTGCCCTTATGGATTGTGTAGGGTGTGAAAAGTGCCGTCTGTGGGGAAAACTTCAGGTTCTTGGCCTAGGAACTGCACTAAAAATCCTATTTTCTGTTGATGGTCAAAAACACCCTAACCAGCCTGTAAGTATCATATACTGTATCTTTTAAAGTTTGACATTGCTTCTTTAAAATTGTGTATTTTATTGGTATTCATAAATTTAAAATTTTTATTTTACTGGATCATAGCTGCAGTTGCAAAGGAATGAAGTGATAGCATTGATGAATCTGCTAAATCGGCTCTCGGAATCCCTTAAATCTGTCACAGATATGGGGTCATCCGCTGCTATGAACGGGTTGGTTCTAGAAACTCCTGTCAAAACATTCAATCTGATTCAAAGATTACAGGAATCATGGATGGCTCATTGGTAATATATCTTGCTTCTATTCTACAATATCCGATATAGGTGGCTAAATGAGCGGGTTAGTCTGATTGGGTAACTGGTAGTGTTTGGGATAGGTTAAATTGGGCCGGGCCGGATTGACCCAAAAATCTTTTTGTCCAACATTTCAAAAAAAATCTGTAAAAACTTACTGCGTCAAAAATGATTTCAAATATTATCTTATATTAAATCATTGATTTAACGTGTTTTATGCGTTAAATATACACTTTCGGCAACTTGACATATTTCCTGTTGACTTTGTTTTTTTAAACTTTACATGCTTGACCCGTTTATAAGTAAATGGATTGAAATTGTCACGTTTAATTTTTGGCGTCAGATGTTTATAGTCTACACTGCTACTTCTTTTTCAGGAGAAAGAATGTGCCAATCTCTCCGCTATCTTGAACTCACAATGCTTTCAGTTTTGAAAGCGACCCAAATCAGGAGATGAGACAGATTAGGTGAAGATACACACACATACAATGTGAATAGAGGGAAACAACCACCGCTTGTGGCTCAAATGTACTTTCATGTTCTCGTAACTAAAATGCTTTTGTTGTGTAAGGTGTTCAATAACATTTTTTCCCCTATTTGTGGGAAAAAATTAACTCTTGTATCTTGTTAGATTGTTTAAAAGTGGTGGTGTTCTGGCTTCTCTTGCAAGCAGTAAAGTCGACCAAAACCGAAGTTGATATTAGTCACTAATTCATTAACATCATGATATTTGCATAACATCGAAGGTATTGAGGTGCTTACTGGCTTAGTACATTCGTATTATACCAATTATTGAGGACATAAGAGTATAAATAAGACTACCGTATCAGGTGAACAATAATTGACAAGTAACATTCAAGTCATCATATTTTGTACACGTTATATATTTGAATCAATTAAATTAAATATTAACAGATAATTAAAACAAGTTTTCAAAAACCGAGTCACATTTTTTATGAAAGTATACTAGACTTGTTCTTTTTAGCATGTGTTTTTAGAAATTGCACATTCATCACGTGCCGGATGAACTCGCCATCTAAACTACGGAAATTATCAATTTCAGTGAGAATAATTAAAAGGAACTTCAAAAACTGCCCTTTTATGGAGCATATTATCTCTAGTATGATCTAGAGCCTTATATCGCCCTTTTAGCCATTTCAAGCTTAGTTTCTTCCTTTCTTGCTTGTAGAAGTTAATAATAACGCGTTAAGACTTGCGGAAAGATATGGAGTCATTAAGGGGACTATTGCTTTTTTGGTAAATTATTAAGGAGTGCCATGCAAAGAATTTATGATGTTGATATCAACATGTGGTTAATCACCGTGTGAGGATGAGGAGCTAGTGGGCGGTAGATCTCTTTCATTTCTTCTCTTTTTTTCTTTTTTTGTTAAAAAAAAACAAATCTGGTTCTATTTTATGTTCATAAATTGAAAAAGTATGCAATTCTTATATCGCAAAAGAACTCTAAAATGTGTGACTTTTTTATTATTATTATTATATAAAGTAAGTATATTTAGTCGTAACCAATCTTTAGTTTTCAAATAGTTTTGTACTTATAAATGTCACTCACTCGCGTATATATTGAACAAATACTATCTAATAATGTATTTATTTTTAAACATATACCGCTGCTACTCTTTTTCATGTTTGAAATCACCATCCTATTAAAATAAATAAATTCTTTCTATCAGTAGTGAGAATTAATTCTCAACTAATGTCGTTATTAGTTTATCATACTAGTCTCTCCCAAGTCCCAAGTCATTCAAAATCATTGGATGCATATTCAATGTTTTAAGAACCGGTTCGACAAACCGGGAGCTGGAACCAAGGATGGTAGACATAGTGTTTGATTGATAATTAATATAATTTTTGTGTCTTGGGGCCACTTGGTACGGCTCTTTTTCAAAATATCACAAAAGTGGAATGTGCAGTTTATGATTAAGCTTGCAAAGAAGAATGCTTAATCCTTTGTGGTTCTATTTGAAAGGATGTGGAACTATCAAAACGGTCTGCTGGTGTTAAATGTCATGATGAAAAGCCTACAGACTTCAGTATCTTGGGTACCTCAGGAAGCGACTGCTTCAAATAGCGTGTATCCAAGGGCCATATTGGTATGGTTCTGTTTGCATGGGATTGTTAAAAAAATCTTCTGGTGATAAATGTAATGATGAATACCTTTGCAAATTTTAGAAATTAAGTTCTCCTGTATGCTAATGATCCAAGTTTAAAGAATTATCGAAGTAGAATATGTGTTTGGTCTATCAATGGAAGATGGGACTACTTTGTCCTACCCATTGACTTCTAATGCAGTTAAAGGATCAAGTATTCTTTATAGCCAAAGTAGTTTCAAGCTTTATGGCTTGTGGGATGAGTCAATACTAGACGGCATAGATATCTACATAAGTGATGGCAGCCAAAGTACGTTCCTTTCAGAGTTGGATAACCGCTTCCTTAAATTTGTAGTTAAAGTACTATGAAACACCATCATACGGGGCAGCACAATCATATGTATATACATACACACACACACACACACATATACTAGCGTCAGACCCCGCACATAGCAACGGATGAAGATTTTGCATGTTGATGTTGACAGACGTATGTTTAATGGTACATGAATGCAAAAATAATTGCTATTTTTTAAATGAAAATGTTTTTTTTATAATATTTTAAATTATTGTAATTGTAAATTAAAAAACGTATTATGTGAACTATAGTATTAATTGAATTATTTATATATTAAATAAATGGAGGGATAAGTGGAGGGGTAATTTCCGATATCCCTTTTTAAGGATTTAGAAAGAGAGTGTTAAATGCTCTATAAGGGTTATAGATATATATATATATATCCACCTGTGCAGCTGTGATGACTCGCATATCCATCATTTAAGGTAAGCAACCAACCAGCCCTGTGTTGTGTATCCAAAATGCTCTGCCACCACTAGCGTAGACATTCTATTTATCACTCAAGAACACATAAATTAAGCGTATGGTACAATTTACAGATGTCAATGTTGGTCAATTTACCAAGTCCAAGTCAAATGGGTCAAAAATGACCTTAACTGCGCTTTTCATGTCATATTATCATTGAAATAAAATAATATAAGTTATGTAATTATCTATAACACACTAATTTATTTGTATGAAAAGTTTGGACAGAAAGTATTTTGGGTCCACGGGACTACACATATATTTACACATTCTGACCCAAACCCGTTACTCAACCCGTGCCCGCCCAGTTTCCACATCTAGTACAATTCACCAACTAAACCGGGTATCTCACCAGACTCACCCTAATGATAGTCGTAGACTGTGATATAATATCAGGAACCTAAAATCTATCTTTATTTTGAATTTTTTGTCTTTTTATTTGTACATAGTTTATGTAGCACCACTCATGCCTAATGAGATTTTACACCAAAACTTTGAAACCAGTTTGTTTGTTTCTTGATTCATTGCAAATTATTATTTATTTTTGCTTTACACTCATGTTTTTTGTTTGTTTATGGATGTATGTTTTCTAGTTTAAAAAAAAAAATGGTGGATGTGGATGATTTATCTCGTAGGTTGTCATAATATGTAATTTGTTTGTTAGTTGTTTTCATAAAAATTTCTGAGTCCAACTAGTTACAAGGTTTTGGATTCGACTTTTGGCAGATCTTCTATTATGTCATCACAACCACCATGTTAATTCTTCATAGTGATTGATCAGTCATACTTTTTTTATATAAAAAAAACTCATTGGATTTATTATGTTAATATTATTATGATTTTTGTGTACCTTCTGTTAACTCTGTAATCAATTACTTAATAGGTACCAAAGCTGAAGCTGTGGCTCAAATCCAAGATGGAAGATTCAATCTCAAATGCCCCCGCAAGGAGGATCATGATCAGTCTAGTGTCGACAACCCAAACCCTGCAGGAGCTACAAATTCATCGCCTTCTTCTGCTGCTGCTGGTAGCAACTAAATATCCACTTGTTGGGTTATTTAGAAGGGTTTATTGTATGAAAGTGTATTATACTTTACCTCTTTTACTATTGTATGGAGCATACTTTCAGAACTGCTATTATATTGAACTGTCAATTCCGTCTATTGTATGTACACTTTCCTTTTTTGTCCTTGATAGGTTCAATACATACAATAGATGGAATTGACAGGTTCACTACATACAATAGACCATGAAAGTGCGTCACATACAATAGTAAAAGAGGCAAAGTATAATACACTTTGAAACAATAAACCCTATTTAAAATGCTTCTTTAAGATATTTAAAATTTACACTTCATCGAATTTCAACACTTTGGGAACATTCTTTTAAACCTCATTTTGCCCCTTTGGACATAACTTAAGCCCCAGTTGACCCATTCATAAGTAAATGGGTCAAAATTGCCACCTCTACACAACAAATCAGATGCACACATCTGTATGCGCTTGGTCCTACTGGACAATGGACATACATCAGGAGTTGTGTGATTCTAACCTGTGTTGCAGCAATGACTTCCGGACATGACCACCATTCTACCACGTACCCCACGTGTGGTTACTTATTACTTAGGTAGCAGAATGGGCGGGTTGGGTAATGGTTCAAAACGGGTCAGGCTGATCCGTCAAGTCTTTTGTTTTCTTATTGGTCTTCTTTCCTGAATTTTATGAATAAGTTTACACAGTCTATTGTTACAATGATATTCCAGTTTAAGATATAAAACAATTTAGGAGGTTTTTATGGATTGTGAATACACTTTGGGTGACTTTTGACATGTTATCATGTTGGTAAATTTTTTGGTGTTCACCCAATTCACCAGTTAGAGACAAAGTATAACCCAAATTGACCCGATCTTCCATAAATGGTTCTCAGCCGCCACCTTTACTTTGACTCGTAGTTTTTTCTTTCTTTCTAAAAAAACTGTACTGATAGATGGCTGAATTGGTTATCATTTTTGATGTGGGTCCTCCTAATATAGAAAGCAACTTTGAAGAAACTGTGGAGTTTGATCCAATTAAGCATCATAATTTTTTCTGTCCTTGGGTAAATGTGAATGTTGCTGCTGGTGGTGTTAGCAAAAGTAACGGTTCCAGCTTCAGTGCTGGTGCTTTAGCCCTTTGTGGCTGGCAGCTAACCTTAGATGCCTTGGATGACTAAAAGAAAAGTGTAGGTATCATTCAGCCGCATTGTTGTTTTAGATTTCATGGCTACTTCCTAAAAATGTTTTGGGCACCATTTATGCTCGAGTATTCTGTTGACTATATGCTCCCAACCTGGATTTTCTGTTTGCATTGTTAGCAAATATGTTGGTTGTTTATAAACAGAACTCATTAGCTCAACATGATGATCGGATACATAATGTGGCATGAGTTTTTGCAGGATGATCGTCAAATTTCTGGCCGTAAGCTCATGGCACGGCACTCTCTCAGAAGAAACCATGGGCCAAACTGAGATCATCGTCTATTTGTAGTCTGAAATGTTCAAATTTATGTTCGTTTTACAACTTGATGATATAGTATGCGTATCTGCATAGCAGCCATCCTTGTTTCCTGTGATCTCCATCAAGAAGTTCAAGAACTGCCCTTTTTATGGAGTATATTATATTATGTTCTATTATGTTATGTATCTAGACCCTTATATTGCCGTTTTAGCCATTTCAAGCTTAGTTTATTCCTTTCCTGCTTATGGCAGTTAATAATGCGTTTATTGAAACGCCATAGACTTGCAGAAAGATATGGAGTCATTTTGGTTGGATTGTAAGATGCTAGAGACACATTTTTATGGTTGACCACTTCATATAGAAATTGTTTCAAATGGTTAGTTCATTACATTTCTCTTGTTCATATCTTTCGTACCAAAGAAATTTGTTGCCAGACCAATGTGACGACTAGATGAGTAAGATCCACTCTCTTATGAATCCTGCAATACGTAGAACTGAATAAAACCGGGATTTGAATCTTTTAGTGATGAGTTTATTTATGGATGCTTGCCATCTTTTCATGATCCATGCATCGAATACCAATTTCTTCAACACTGGTTGACTCTCGTGCGATTTATGTGATTTTGTTGATGCTAAAACATGCTTTGATGGTATGCTATACTTTAAGTATCGATTTATTAAAAATCGGCATAAAATTTGGAAGTAAATATTTAGGCTCGGATGTCAAACTACTTATTTTTATTTAATTTAAATTCATGAATGGAAACGTAACCAGTTACATTTATTTTAATTTCTTGATTGAATAACGTCATCTACTTAATATTTGAAGGAGTAATAAGTTTGAAAAGGTCAAACTTACACTCGTTTTTTACAGCAAACTCATATATAAAAAAAATTATATTTGCCATATTGCTATATATATATATATGGGAAGGTCCATAGGGGAGCTTCAAATTCTGGGGAAGGAGGGAAGCAAATCTTAGCCATTAATTTCATCATTTATAACATTCATTCTAGATGAATGTTAACTCATATTTTGTTATTATACATCCATGAATGTTACTTAACATCATTTCTTGATGAATTTTTAGTGATAACATTCACCCATAAATGGTATAATCAATATATAATAACATATATAAGTTAATATTTATCATAAATTAATGTTTTAAGAATATTAAGTTGAAATTTTAACTAACATTCATCACAAATGAATGATAAATGTCGATTTTAAGAGTTTTTTGTTTAAAACCTAAAATTATAACAACATTGTTTGATTAAATGATGTATATAATCGATTCATTTATATTTCAAGCTTTAATTTGATGAATCTTGCTTGAAAATCATGTTTGATCATAAATGGGTATTTGCTTCCATCCTTCCCTTTTTTTTTTTTTTGCTTCCCTCTTGATCCCCACCCTATATATATATATATATATCTAATTATATAAACCTAAATCTAAGCCTAAACATTCATTGATTGACATGTAAATTCTACACATTATTTCTCCTTACATTTACCAATCAATTTTACATGTGTCCCAATCACATTTTTAGGTCTATATTTAGACATACAAGTTTAGACTTATATTTTGTATAAAAAAAATATGCTCATTCTTTTATCCCGTTTGTATTCTTGAGTTTTTTTTTAGTGGAAAAGAAGGGGGTGGAAAAGAAGGGGATGGAAAAGAAAAGAGAAGAAAAGAATGGAAATGAATGTAATATAAGATAGGTTACATGTATTCTCGAGTTGGAAGGAAAGGAAAAGAAAAGGAAGGAAAAAATTGTTATCTCTTCTAATCCCCTCAAAATTGGACGAAAAATGTTTCTAATAAAAAACCCATTTATTTCTGTTTATTTCCTTTTCTTTCCTTTCCTTCTTAAAAAAAACTCGAGAATCACTTTTTATTTTATTTTTTATTTCCCTTCTTTTTCCTTTACACTATAAAAAAAACTTAACAATGTAGCGTAAGAACTACCGTAGTAATATAGAAAAGTATATACTTATAAAATAAGGAGATCCGAAGATGATATTGATTTATTCATTAGCAATATCTAGATCTCTCTTTCCCAAAATAAAAACAAATATAAGGGTTTAATTTGCAACCAATGGAAACTCGAGGGTTTGTTTTTAATGTTTTTCATAAGCGTGTGCTCATTGTCTGACCGTATATATTTAAAATGTCCTAAATTAGCTCCTCAAAAAATTAACAAAACCCTAGGGTTTGTCCACTATTATCGCTTTCTACCTCCAGCGATCACAGGTATGTGTATAAGCTTCGGAAATTGTTTTTGAATTCTCAATATATAACTTCGTATATAAGAATCTGTTGTTCTGTTCTAAATTTGCAGTAATAAATGGACCCACAACCTGAGCCAGTTACTTACATATGTGGAGGTCGGGTTTTGTGTGTGTGTGTGTGTAAATGCAGTGTATATTGTGCATATATTTAATGCGTATTAAAGGACCTATATGCTATTTGGACATCATTACATAGCTGATTGTGCGTGTTTATGATGTATAGATTGTGGCCAAGAGAATACTTTGAAGGTTGGCGATGTGATTCAGTGCCGAGAGTGTGGTTACCGCATTCTGTACAAGAAGCGAACTCGCAAAAGTAACAATATTTGTGCAATATGTTTTTGCTAATTTGATTATTAAAGTAAATGACACTTTGAATGATTATTAAAGTAAATGACACTTTGATCATGATACATGCTACACCTGAACAGGTATTTGACAGGCTAGTTAAGATTTTAAAGCTCCTGACTGGTTCTTATAGCTGCATAACGAATTTAGATTGACGCATTTTTGGAGCCGAACAGATATTTGATTTATGTTTATTTTATTGCAGTTGTTCAGTATGAAGCTCGTTGAAGAACACTCTACAACGGAGGCTTGCATCATTTTAAATAAGTATGTTTAGCACAATTAAATCATCTTGTAACATGAGGGAAGCTGACTGGTTACCCCATGTGTGAAATTTGAATCTAATGGTATTGTATTTATGTTTTATATTTCAAATGCAGTGTGATCTCAACCTTTTTTTTTTTGTTTGTTCGGTGGAATGTTTTGAATGATAATGTTAGCCCTTGTTATGAAGAAACTTGTAATTTTCATTTCACTTGCACAAAATGACTTGAACTGGTAAATAGTCATTTGTTGGGTCAGTATGATACTATGATTAATTCACACCACAGCCTGCATAACTTTCGCACCTTTCAAGAGTTCAACCAATATTGATTCAGGCTCATCAAGTCTCCCATTTCTACACCCTAAAGTAAATACCTCTCTATTTGACACGAGTGGGCCAACTCCTGGACAGTGGAGACCTACGTATTTCTAGTTACTAGTGCATGATCCTAACGAAGTGTGACCTGCCCGAGAGCACAATTTGAAAGCCCCCCAATGAACGCACATTAATTAGGAAGCATGCTCATGATATTGAGGACCAACAATTCTACCTTAAGAGGTAGTTTTGGAACCACCGTGATTGTATCTTCTATTGAGTTGACCATGCTTCTTTTTCCTCTATTATCGATGCAGATGCATTATACAACACCAGATGCAAAATGCAAATGGCGACCGCATGTTTGTTGAACCCTCTAATATATGTGGTCTGTTCTACGTCTTTAAGTTAAAAAGTCAACCAAAAAGTTGTGATTCAAATTGTCAAATTTGATAATAGTAATGCTTATCTTTTTGAAATGTATTTAAGGTTCTTCATTTTCACTTATTTAAAAGGCAAAATAGTAACCCAAGTCGCGCAATATTATATTGTGCACAGGTGTATTCGTTCTGCTCTTATGCTCTAATTTTCGTTTCCCAACTCGGGAGTGAATTAAATCTGTAACTTTACATAATTTAGTCATACTAATGCCGCTAAATGATGATTATTTTTTTCTTCTTTAGAAAGGTAAACCTAGAACTTTACCCTCATCTATAACCACAAATATTATACAATCATTGGGTCAAGTAAAGCTTGAACCCACCAAAACGTTTTGGTGTAAAATGATGAAATCTAACACATACAATGCGTTTTGTCATCATCAGACATAATCTTACACATGGATAATCATACAAACTTCCAGAAAAAAGAAAAAAGAAAAAATTAGAAAAAAATCCTTCCGAAAAAGGAGCAATATGTAGTGATGCCCATATTGAAATTAGCAACAAAATCAGAATAAGTCCAGATTTATTTCAGTTTGACATACTTAAGGAAATTGGAAATTGTGTTAGTTGCTCGAAACATGCCATCTTCTTTCATTAATTCTTATAAATTATTTTGTTAAAAACTTTTGATGTTAATAGGATACTCCTATTTGAAACTAATGTAATGTTGTATCACATTTGTCTTTTAATTAATATGTACTAACATCAGACCGCGCACACGACAGTGCATGAAGATTTTGCATATTGATGTTGAGAGATAAATGTTTAATGATACATGAATGCAAGAATCATTGTTAATTCTCTAATGAAAGTGATTTTTCATAATAGTTTAAATTATTGTAATTGTAAATTAAAAAAATGTAATATAAAAGAAGAAAGAATATATTTAAATGTATTATGTGAGATATGATGTACTAATTGAACTATTTATATATATTTTAAGTAGAGAGATAAAATGTAATTTCCGATCTTATTTAAGAATTAAAGAAGAGAGTATGAAATCATTTATAAGGGTTTTAGATTTAGATTAGATGGTGTGCCTAAAGTTACCATTTTCGAGCATACAAAAAATTACATAAACAGAATAGTTAAATCAACGGATCAACCATAAGCATTACAATGACAGTCTAAAACAACCAAACAAGTTTCAGGGACTACCGATAATCAATTTTTCGACAGTAACATTTAATGGTTTTGGAGGTAAGAGTGTAGGGTACAACTCATCATCATCATCATCATCCCAAAAAATTTGACCAAGCAAACATAGACTACAAATTTTCAACAAGATCTTGAGAAGCAATCTAAGTCCTCCAAGTGTCAAACAATATCCAACTAGGCAAAAGAATCTCTTATCTCAACAATACATGACACATGTACAACCCTTATTGGTACATATGAACCCAAACCCGATCTCCAATTTCAGGCAGCCACAAGTTGACTGCACCCTATCAGGCCCACACACTTGGTTTGGTGGTTCGGCCTTCCCCTTTATGTTTGAGCCCTGTGTCATTCTTTCAATGAAAGTAGCAGCTAACCATTAACAACTTGACACTTAGAAAAAAAAATGGCAACACGAGCATTAGTATCATCGTCATCTCTTACCTCATCAGTTGAGGCTGCTAGACAAACATTGGGTGGAAGATCACTACAAACTTCTTCAAAGAAGGTTTCATTTGTTGTCAAAGCTGCTGCTACTCCCCCCGTTAAGGTTCCCTTTCTCCCTTTATATGCATATGTAGGATTATAGGGTGTTTGTGTCTGTTCTGAGAA
The DNA here is from genome assembly GCA_963921325.1 of Logfia minima. Classification (NCBI taxonomy): domain Eukaryota; kingdom Viridiplantae; phylum Streptophyta; class Magnoliopsida; order Asterales; family Asteraceae; genus Logfia; species Logfia minima. The sequence continues at coordinate 31,966,206 of OY992767.1, forward strand.
ATTATCTTTTTTTTTTTTCTCAATTAATTATTAACCTTTTCTTTCGGTCTATCAGCAAGGAGCAAACAGACCTCTCTGGTTTGCATCCAAGCAATCTCTCTCATACCTAGATGGCAGGTACATTTTTTACATGCAGAGTAAATGTTGCAAAAGAAAATGCTAAATGACCAAGAACATCATTCAAATATAATTCAGTTCTATATCACCTAAAACTTTGAAATATGCAGTCTCCCAGGTGACTTTGGGTTCGACCCACTTGGTCTGTCAGACCCAGAAGGCACTGGAGGGTTCATTGAACCAAAATGGCTAGCATACGGAGAAATTATCAACGGACGGTTCGCAATGCTAGGTGCAGCCGGAGCCATTGCACCAGAAATTCTAGGAAAGCTTGGGCTCATCCCAGCCGAAACCGCACTCCCATGGTTCCAAACCGGTGTCATCCCACCAGCAGGCACATACAGCTACTGGGCCGACCCGTTCACCCTATTCGTGTTGGAAATGGCACTTATGGGTTTTGCAGAGCACAGAAGACTCCAGGACTGGTATAACCCCGGGTCAATGGGAAAGCAATACTTTTTGGGGCTCGAGAAAGGGTTTTCCGGGTCAGGCAACCCAGCGTACCCAGGTGGCCCGTTCTTTAACCCACTCGGGTTTGGGAAGGACGAGAAGTCAATGAATAATTTGAAACTAAAGGAAATTAAGAACGGAAGATTGGCTATGTTAGCTGTGTTAGGTTACTTCATTCAGGGGTTGGTCACGGGGGTCGGACCATTCCAGAATCTTTTGGACCACTTGGCTGACCCGGTCAACAACAATGTCTTGACCAGCCTTAAGTTCCACTAGACTCTTTTTCTATGTTATATCATGTGCAGAGTTTATTTGGAATATTACAAATTAATTTGAAACAAAATTTATGATGTCTTGAGGTTTATCAAAAACTTTGTTACTATTCATACATTAGAGATCTTGTGAATCCTCAAACAAAGATCCGTGCTAAATGTACATGAACATTATAATTAACTGACAAAAATAAAATAAACGAGATCACCACATCATGCTGCTTGAGCTAAAGCTTCAGGAGCATCGGCCCTGGAAGTGTCAACATGGCAAATAATTATGTAGGGTAAATGAATAACATGAGATTAATTTCTTAAATGGAAAATGAAAAACATTGTGGTTGCCAAGATATATAGGAAACAGATGATACATTAATATAATTAACGTTGTTTTCATAAATGGCATGTAGGTTAACAAGATGGACACATGTAGTTTCTAATTTTAGACCAAAACCTCAACCTTGTTTAACTATCATCCATGTTTTTATTGCTTGTGTTTACACATCTCAAAACTAAATGAAATAGGGCCCACATACAAGCAAGCTTTGTTAACAAGAATTGAGTTAATCACACAAACTTTTGCTTCTTTTACCTCTGAAGTCCTTCTCCAACTTCCACTCTAAGAAAGTTTCCGATTTTCACAGGGGAGCCCACTTCCTTGGATAGATCGCTTAATAGAGTCTGCAAGAAATTTTCAAATTCAAAATGATACTATTTAGGGGTGGGAATTTTGAACCATGCACTAGTAAACGCGTCAAATTAGCTTACATTTTTCTCTAACTGGTCAAAAAGGCCAACTCACAAACTTTAATCATAAAGGGGTGGGGTCAAATAATTATTTACTACGTTTTCAGTGCACACAACATCCTAAATAGCTCTACGCAAAAACTAGATTGATATTATAACAATATAGTATTTGCAGTCATATCTAATATTTTGATAATCAATAAAGACAAATGGTGTTTCGAGTCACTCATAATATACCTGTTTTCATCTGTTACCCAACCCACCCATTTTGCAACCTCTAATTTCAATACAAAGACGAAAGATAATAAGACATCCACATACCTTCACATTGACGGTGTCGTTCACGATAAATTTTTGCTCCATAAGAACAACTTCCTCAAAATACTTTCTTAATCGACCTTCAACCATCTTTTCTATAGCTGCCTGAGGCCTGCCTGAACTTTCAGCCTGCAAAAAAAAAAATAAATAAATAAATAATTAACATAAGCAATTATTTAGCCAGCCCATTTTCAGCGAGTACAAAAACTAGAGGTTCCTATTTTGACCATTTTACTTGTTAATGGGTTGATTCACTTTATTTTTTCTAACAGGTCCAATGTGTAAACTAAAATCTTTTCTCTAAGAAGAAAACGAGTGAAATTGGTCAAACCAGTCGAGAGTCTCCCAAAGTGTACTGTTAATGCATAGATGAAAATACCACCTACTAAAGCACTTTATTTAAGAACTGGATTAGTATTTGAAGATGCATTTCTTGTAAGCATACTTAACACACATTATTTACTCTTTTTGAGTTGCAACTGATATACCACCCCGCTCATTATTCCATCGATAAAAGAAAAAACAGTATATATCCTAGGGAAAAAAGTTCACCTGAGATTTGAGAATCTCACGTTCATTCTGGACTGCATCAGAAGAAACGAGTTCTTTTGTTAAGACTAAAGGCTTTGCTGCCACAACATGCATTGCCAACTCAGAACCAACGCGCTGAACAGCATCCAGTGAAGCATTTTCATCCTCAACTTCTAGTGACAAAATTCCAGCAATTCGTCCCAACCCTAAAGTCAATCAAGATTCATCTTTTAATCGATTTTCTTGAAAATCATTTACCTAATTCAAGATTTTCAACGAATAGATGTTACCTGGTCGTGGAGAAGTGTGAAGATATGTAGACATTACACCATGCTTTGACATTGACATCGCAAAACCCCTTCTAAGTTTTACATTTTCACCCATCATTGCAGCCACTTCTGTAATTGCATTCTGAACCGTTGTTTCTCCACTTATTTTTGGATGGTCAAAATTGATTTTCAAATCCTGCACAAATTGAGGTTATTTTAGCCTGTTTACGTACGTATACAAGTGTATTATCAGTTTATATCAGATACTCCTTCCATCCCATCCCATGAAAGTTGCAACAATTTTTACTTTGGAAGGTCTCATGTAAATAACAATTCCTTTTTAGGCAAAATTCAAAAGTATAATTACACGTACTTATTTTTCCATTATCATTATCAGATTGTTTTAAGATATTGTTGTCCCCAGGATTTATAAATTTATCATTATTTAAGGGAAATTTAAGTATTTGATGGATATTTTTATACGTCTGTAGTTCTACAAAACTATGTGCCCCTTCAGATCTCTTACCTCAAAACTTTGAAGTCCAACAGAGAAGGCACCAGATACTTGTTCTGAATTTTCAGCTGATAACGCCAACTTGGCCAAAGATAAGGCCTGCAAGGATAATCATTTACATAAACATAATAAAAAACACATGTCTAAGTTATAGCATAAATTTATAACATTGTGACGATGAATGAGTAATTCTTATTCATATAAACTTGAAACACATATTTATTTAGATACTAACCAGGTGTTGAAATATTTCATTTCTTGCAACAAAATCAGTTTCACAGTTAAGTTCAATAACAGCAGCCTTGGTGTCATTCTGAGCCAGAGCAAGCAAACCCTCGGCTGCAGTGCGAGCCGACTTTTTTGACGCAAGAACAATTCCTCTTTTCCTCAGCTCCTTTTGAGCAGCCTCTATAACACAACTTTCATATTACACTTGGCATAAAAACACAAAACATGTGAAAATAAAAAATAAAATATAAGGAGAAAAAGAAAAGATTTTGTTTTTACCCAAATCCCAGTTGCAATCAATAAGAGCAGATTTGACCTCTTTTATAGGAGCACTGGTTCTTTCCCTTAACTTCTTTATGAGACTCATATGGTCTGAAGGTGAAACCTCACTTGAATATTTTCTCACAATTGTGCAATGTGGTTCATTTCTTTTTGGTTCAGAAATGAAGTTTTCTCTATATAATTGTGTAGAGTAACCATATCTCAAATGTATAGGAGTACTAGCTCGTCTGCAGATAATCTCAATCGACTGTTTTGCACCTCTAGAAAACATCATTTTGGAAATCTGAAAATCATAATTTCCAACATTCAATGCTCCAATAATTGTATAAAGATGACTTCTTATATCATCCTAAAAACACCATTTGCAAACATAGAGCTAGAAAGCAGCATCACTGATTTTCAATTTGGCATGCTATGGTCATTCATCATATATTACAACCAATTTATAATTAAGTTTTGATTATATGATTTCTAATTGCATCATTTAGTAGTAAACATCAGGTTTTTTCATGCCTTTATAGATATATTATACATGGTAATCAACATTTAGTAACCCACATCTAAAAAACTTAAAACAGTTATAGAAATTGGATATCAAAAAAAACACAAACTTTTTTGCGATTAGAAACGAAAAGAAAAAAAAAACAATCAGCCGAATTAAACCATACCGGTATAAATCTGTAAACCTTGTAAAATTTTGTATCCTGAGCAACTATCAAATCATAAAAACCAGTAAGTATGATGTAAACATATACAAATAGACCTAAGACGGGGCACCAGCTAATTTGCACACTGACCTTATGAATCGAGTTAAATTAAAACTTCAATGAAAAAGAAAGAAAAAAAAAAAAAAACATGCCTTTTTAATAGCCGGAGCTGTGATACGAGAAATAACCAGTGCGAGGTTCAAGAGTTGCCGGTGGCCGGAAAAATATGGGTTAAAAGTTTAAAAAGGAGTTGTAATACTTTTGGGCAATTCATTTGATGGGCCTCATATGTGGATTGTGAATAGCAGGGGGGAAACCATAATGGGCTTTGGCCCTACACATTACAAGCGTCAAATGGTGGTGTTCAAGTAGGGATTGCAAAAAAATCCGAATCCAACGGGAAATTCAAAATCCAAACTTTTTGGAGTGGGACGGAGCAAGCTTAATGGGTTTCGGAGCGGGTTTCGGGGCATTAACAGGGATTTTTAATGGATTCGGAGCAGTGACTGGAGACAAGCGTCCCCACCCCGATATAATATATACATGTTACAAATTATATATTACGTATAGATATATATTGATTTTCAATATATGAGATGGTTTATTATATTTATTTTTTTTAAGTTGACTAGGGACTTCGAAACCGTATAGCTAATTGTGTAAAAGTAATAAAAATAGATAGGATACGGTGCGACTATGGTGAACCATCACGTCAAAAAGGACACTCATTAAGAACCCCAATGGAGAACGGGGCAGGTTTAGGGCATGTTTTCATAATCGGATTCGGGGATGGAGGATGACTGCCCCGCCCCAAACTCGCCCCATTGCCATTCCTATGTTCAAGTGGAGGACTGGTCGATTGGAGGCTTGGAGGGGATGTTCACATTTATTTACTGAAAATTTCTTTTGTGTTTAGAAGAATTACTTTTTTAAAAATCGAAAACTAGAAAATGAGTGTGTTTAAATTTTTGTTACTTTTTCCCGTTTTTATAAACTTTGAAAACTATGATTTATCGTTTTCTACATTTAGATGCGTTTTTTTTTTTAATTTCTATTAATTTTCAAAAGGCACGTAATACACACGTCAATCTCTAAAAAGGTATACTCAAAAGAAATTGAGAATTTTTTTGATAACTAATCAATTTAATTGACGAAGAATTGAAATTTTTGAGAAATTCACTCAATTAAAAGTGCTATGAGTTCTTTCGAGAGTGCAACTCCTTAATTCTAACTAAAATCATTGGCCGAGATCGCAAGAAACTGTCCGACTACCACCAACGCCTGTTGTTGGAACCTACCTTGAAGCCATCAAAGGCTGACAGATCACAGTTCTCTAGTAACATTATGAATTCGCCTGCCGTGAACCATATTTCATGAATTTGGAAAACATTTGTACGAGTTTTCTACACATAAGAGGGTTGCGTTCTGTTGTTAAAAAGATGGTCTCATTTTCGTTTAAGATCACTAAGCTCCAAAGAACAACGATGATCAAATGGAAGCATAAGATAGCAACAAAACAGATACGGAACAGCTAAACCAACAGTTAAAAACCAATCATCAACATACTAAAGACAATATCCATGAAAACAAGAATTTACGCTTCAGAGCAATCCTCTAGCTAAAAGAATTTCATGATATGGTATCTAAAGCCATTAAACATACAAATAAAAAAAAATAAAAATAAAAAGACATTCTGAAATCTTCACATCCAGAAGGCTATGTGGTTACACCTAATGAACTCAATTTAAGATTTCCCTTGTTGAATTTGCTTGAGAAGAGTTGCAGCCAATTCTAATGTCGCCTGTAATCGTTTCTGTGGATCTGCATCACCTGCTTCCTGTACATTTCCTTGACCACTTTGTCCCACTGGTGCCATGTTTGATACTTGTTGCTGCTGAAATGGCTGCATTTGATGGTATTGTGATGATGGATGATGCTCAGAAGCAACATGCATACTAGGTGAAGGAATTGTTTGTGGCATTCTATAGCCATTATCAGGAATCAATGTATTGTTTGACTGTCTGAAATCTTCTCCGACTGAAACACCACCTGCTGTTTGCCTTGAGTTCCCAAGAAAAGACGCCAATTGTGCAAGTTGATCTGGTTGTATGCCACTTGCTTCTTGATGACCATATTGGTGCATCGTAGGACTTTCACGACGGTAATTACTTGAACTTACAGAATCATTAGGTGGTGGAATCATGGCCAAATTTCTTCCACCTGAGATTAGATTCTGGAGATGTTGAGGATGGGTGGTTCCTTGGTGGTGAACCATATGGTCCTGTGGCTGAATGTTTTCAACAATGGGAGGCTCAACCATGTTCCTGTTGACATGAAACAGTACTGGACCAGGAGGTAGAGCTGGTAAAGATGAACTACTTCTAGGTTTTCCAAACAGTTGAGCGGGTGGGTAGGTTCCTGAAGGTGATGCAAATGATGTTCTAGAAGCTTCTCCATGAGAAGACACAAGATATGGATCTGGTTGGGTTTGAGGTGGTGGTGGAAGAGGCGGCTCTACAGTAGATGATGGTTGCTCTAACCTTAAAATGACACCCGAGATGCTAAGTTTGCCAGGTACTTTAAGTATTTTCTCTGAGAAATCTGAGGGTGGTACAAGAAACAAAGTGGTCTTGTCATCAAGTTTAGCGACTGCAGCACGTTGCTTTTCTCCCAAATAGTTCATGAATTCGTTGTAAAAACCCATATCAGCATCACTTTCAGGAACAAAGAATACAACCCATGAACTAGCTGCTTGATAGTAATGTTTTGATAACATTTCTAAACTAGTTCTGGCGGTGCAGTCCAAGAACTCCGGCCTGCATATCAACATGGTCAATGAAAATCAATCATTTCTGCAATTTGAAGCTAGCTAGTGATTTGTTTGTGCATATTAAAGGTGGAAATTTCAACCATTTAATTGTGAATGTATCAATTTTGGTTGTGTAATGTCTAAAACAAGTCAAATCAAAATATTTAGCTAACAAAAAGACTAATATCCTTCCAAAGTCTACTTTTATGCATATAATATCCTTAAAACAAATTATTCAAACATTTAGACTATCAATTCAAGTACATTGTCTTATTATAAAATTAACGTATTACCTACTTTGAATATTTTTCCAAAGAGGTCTTAATAATCAAAATATGCATAGATCTTTCATAGTGATTTGCATATTTGAATAAGAGACGTTAAGAACTTACAATATCATGTCTAGTACTTTCCCAACAGGAAAGCAACGAGCACGGCAGATGGATGTCCCTCCCTTTGCTATAATCCCTTCCCATTTCCACTCGCCACTTGCAGGCACATGTTGCTGTTCAGGAGTTGATCTTTTCCATTCAACAGGGTTTTGAGGCAATGGAACTGAGCCCGTCTGGAAATTATCATATGCTGCATTACGAGAGTTGCCATAAGGTTGAGGGATGTTCACAGGTGGATCAGGGATTTGTTTATGATACCCAAAATGCCCTGAATTATTATCAATCATGCCATGATGTGAAAGCTCAGGTGGTCTCGGGAGAACATGTTTGACTTGTTCAGATTCAGCGAAAGGATACTCGGGAAGCTCGGGTTCAGGAGGAATCATGCTGCTCTTAAGTTTCTTTGCACCATGATAAACCAATGCATCTTCTGGTAGGTCCCATTCGTCATCATATAACGGGCCTTGATGAGGGATATTTCGAGGAGGAAAATCATGAAAACTGCCCCCTCTATCCCTTGAAGGACTGTGACGTCCATAGATATTCCCCAACTCGGGACCCATTTCTTGAAACCTCGGTTGTTCAAATGGAGCATTCCTACCCATCAATCTGTTACCTTTTCTGGCACCATCAAGACCGTCAGACTCCAAATCAGGGACAAATCTAGGGGATCGTCGGCCGTGCTCAGTCTCATGGTACCTATCATGTCTAAAGTTCTCAGATGAACCCTGGCGACCATATGGTCTAACCGGGGAGGGGGGGTCATTCATTAAGTTTCTTGAACTGTTTGATGGTCCGGAATCATTTCTTGCAAAAGTTATATGTACTCTGGGGTTGTTAAACAACTTCCCCTGTAAATTATCTTTGGCCCTGCAGGCTGAATTAAGATGTTTGTATCTAATAAAAGCATAAGTTCGACCTGGAAATGCAGATATTTTTTCAATCTCGCCAAATGGGGAGAAGGCGTCCCATAAGCTGTCTTCGTCTACTTTTAATGATTGTGGAAACCCAACCCATAAGACTTCGCTGGGTGGTTGTTCAGGATTTTTACTGTCCGGTTTAGGATTTTCGTGGTGATAAATTGGTTCAGAGATGACATGGCGGGGTCTTGAGTCCCTTTGAGGGAACATAGGTCCTCTTACTGACGAACGCGGTTCATCTCGGGGTCGCACGTAGTCTTCATTATGTGATGGTGCTGATGATTTATCCTGATACGTTAGATGCAAGAGATTCAATTCTAGAAATATGGAAAATACCTTCTGTTGGGGCTATTTTAGATGTTTTAGACTTGTAGGAAAAAAATGACAATGTTTAAAAATGCAGCTATAATAACCATGGAGTTGTGATTCATATCGTGTTCATACATAGATTTGGCTTGTATCATATATTGCTTTAATTGAAATAATAAAATTTTAGATTGATATGTAACTGAAAGTACAGATTACATCTGAGTGGTAAGGATAAAACTGCAACCAAAGGCACAATTTATGCTGTCACAGATTACTTTAGTTTTAGTTTGGTCAGTCTGACTGGCCACTAACAGCTTCAACCAACAATGAATTTTATCTCAGTATCACTCTGCCATTATACAAAAATATGCAAGATAAAAAGTTAGCATTATGAGATGTTCCTATCATGGAAAAAGTAGTGTATCTTATGCTTCATTCAATTTTATGAGAATAAGCCTGATGATTCTGGTAGGACCTAAAAATGCACCTTTATGTTATCCATCATATTCACTCACTAACCAACTATTATCTCCTCTACTGATGTTTGTTTCTTCCAAAAATACTACCATCTATAAGATCAACAAGAATGTGACTGTCAATTCTGAAAGGGAAGGTACACGAGTTATGTATAAGCACAATAAGGCAGCAGTAAATTGGTCGCATATGCTTCAATCAACATATACGATAACTTACAAAATTTTCAGCCTCATCATTGGTATGGAAGCATATAAAATATGGAAGGAATTGTATTGGTTTCAAGTCAGGAATTCAAAATTCATGAGTGCGAAGTGCTATGCATCTAAAAACCTAAATGCTTTTACCAAGTTCTTAAAAACATTTTACACTCAAGTGATCGGGTAGGTACTGGTTTTCAATGTCTAGTTCCGCTCTTCTTTTTTCTGCCTCCTTATAAACCGCGTGTATATTAGACACACCTTTACAGGCTATAAGTATTAATTCATTCTCCATCAATAAAATAAAAGTTAACCAGCATCATCATTAATAAAATTGCAATCTCCGTATGCGTGTCTGCAGAAATATGGGGCTCCAACATAACTTGGTGTTATGAGTAACCTTGTGTGCACAACTGCACATGAATTTGTACCAAAAGTCCAAAACACATCAACCGATCAAGTTATCCTACACATTATTTTATCTGTACTGTACTCATGAAAGAATTGTATCTTCATAACAGAACTGCCTTCGAGCAGATATCTTAATAACCAGCTTAACCATGTACGATGTGCTTATTGGAAGCAAGTAATAGATTTTACATATTACTTATCTCCGTGAACAACCTATTACCACAGTTAACAGAACAAGGTAATTTCACCGTTCAATCAATCTTATGTAGAGTGGGTATCATCTCAGTTTATGAAACAAGTAAGCAACACTGTCAAATATGTGATATGCTTCTGTATGCCTCATCTTGAACCTAAAGTCGAGAAATGTGAGGCTCAGTAATCCATAATTGAATTGGTATAATGATAAGTTCTTATCGATGGCGTATAACTGAAACGCTTGAAATCTTGAATTGTTAAATTTAGTGGTCCATGATGGAGGTGCACTACATTCTTGGAACATTAAACTCGCTATGTCAACTGTATTTTGGGATTAAACACAACCAACTGATGCAAAAAACACTGCTCAGATCACACCTAGTAGCTGCAACGACCATCAAGAGAAACACATTACCTAACGGTTGGGCAACAATCGAGGTACCTCACAAAATACAGGTCAAATGCTTATTCTGTGGGGAAGTCCTTGCATTTAAATGCCTTGGCTCGAGGGTCCAATTGATCCAAGTAGGAAAGTGAAAATTTTGTGGATTAAATGTTATCAAAAGAGTTAGTTTTCCTTTTAGGATCTAGTTCTGTCATTCTGCCCAATTAGAAGCCAGGGGTTTGCCTTGTGCTAACGAAGTTCTAGTATCTGTGATAAAATTTGATCTCAATGAGAAAGTTAATGCCCAGAAGACTGATGAGTTTACTTTGTTTAAGATGTTTAGTTCTTTTATTCTGGTACCTTAAAAGCCAATAGTTCCCTTGTGATAAATTCTTCTTGATATTTAGTTTTTGGTATTTGTTCTTCTGTTTTTATATTGCATGAAAAAGTTCCCTTTTGCACCTAAGCATTAGATAGCTGGAATGATATACCACAAAATTAAGGAAGTGGAATACGTCTTGATTTGCAAAATGGTAGTGTCCGATCCACAACAATCACCCAAAGATGGCAAAAGAAAATAGACCCTCTTTGAAGATGCAACCCACCTTATGTGTGGTTGGGTGGGGATATAAAAAATGAGCCCTTGTTGAAACGCGCATATGTGGATCATAATTTGTACTGAGCTTATCTAACCCGTCATAGAACCATAAATGATGGGAGAAGCAAAGTAACAAACGAAGACAATCAACTGCGAGTGACTATGTTATAAGTTTTATAATTTATTATGCTTGAGATAATTGATTCTCTGAAAGAATTGATAGTAGAAGATCAGAACAAGGCACATAAACCCTATAACTTTTGTAACAGACTGCTCTTTGATACGTTCAATTATGTGTCTATGTGATTCAAATTTTAACATGTTTTAAACGCTTGATTAGGCCCCTAGGAGCCAGGATATTTGTTAAAAGTGGTCCAGCAACAATTGTCTGAATTCATGATAGTTTCATTTGCCAGTGAAGAAAGATTGTTGATGGCCAGCCTTTTCTGGTTGGATGGCATGTTGACTTAGACAAGGTGATTTATAGCAAATGAACAAATCATGGGCTAAAACTGGAACATGAAAATGGTTCATATAAAGAGAGGGCAATTAGCTTATGAATTGAGAAAACACTGCTTAAATAAAAGAATGTACATATACAAAAAGTAAAGAGCAAGAGCAGACATAGGTGGACAAGACTAACCGCCTTTGTAAACTCAATTCTAAGTGCATTCCCTGCAAGAATGAAACCTTGAAGTGCTTCAATTGCTGCAAAAGCCGCACCTTCTTCGATAAAATTGATGAAAGCATAGCTACGACCAGGTTGAAAAGCTACACTCTCAAGCTCCCCAAAATCTCGAAAGTGATTGCTCAAGGCACGCTCTGTTAAAGAATGAGATAGATTCCCAACCCACAGATGTCTTGAAGGAGGTGCGTTGCTCCGACCATGACTCTTCTCTTCTGATCTCACAGGGTAGTCCCTCCGAGGTCTGTCCCGGCCCCCTCTAAAACTCTGGTTATCATTTAAACAACAAAAACTAATATCAGTGACTCTAATTCTAGCATAATACTTTTAAGAACAGCATCAAAATACTTGCAATTATACCTGCAACAGATCAAAATATAAACCAAAATATTGACTTGTTCTATGCAATCCAATTAGATTTTAGAAATTGAAGATTTGAATTAACTGTAAAACAAAAAGTAACACCTTTATCTTCTATTATGTATATTAGTGTGTATATATGCAACTATGTGCGTATATCGTCAAATGATATGATAATTAACAAAAAGTTCAAATTAAATGAAATCAAATCAGATCACAGTCAGAAGCGATTAATTTAAAAGCCGAAAACACAAAAATAAAAATAAAACATAAAAAAATAATAAAAAAAGAAAAGTGAATTTCAACATAAACCTTAAAACAATATATACAGTACCCAGATGAATCAAAAAAAGGGGGAAATAACTAACCATAACTATCTGAATTCGATAACTGAAAAACCGATCACGCCTTCAGTAAACAAAATCAGGCGATTGATAGCCGGCAAGTGAAGATACGGTGATTGTGTGTGTTTTAGGGTTTGGTTATTGCTGAATAGTTTGGTATGAGCGGAAAATGACAACCGATGATTTTATCCACTATACGACGCCGTCTCGTGTTTCTCTTTCGATCTCATGATTCTCATCGTCATGAATCATACCCCCTCGTACTAATATGACTGTACAACTTTGACCCCTCATTCTTGTACGTCATATTTTAATTCCTAACTTTTGGTGTCATGAAAAATTTCTTGACATGATGTGATGTGAAAAGTAGGGATTCCATATCCGAGTAATTATTTTTTAATACGCTTATAAATAACAATGGTGTGTTTGTTTTGTGAATGTTTAGTGAATGGGTATGATAATTGGCTTGAAAGATTTTAAGGAGAGATAAATCATATTATTATTTAACTAAAATTGTTTGTTTTAAAAGTTAAATTTGAGTATTAAATACTTTTAAGGTTAGGTGACTATTTTAATTCAAATTTACGCGGTGTAATTGGGTATACTGTGTCATTTTCGATCCTTTCTCTGGCCACCTCAAAGTGTGAGGTTAGTGAGATTTAAACCCGACATATTTTGTGAGGATATAAGACTCCAACTACTAGGCCATGTATTGCATCAAATGATAGGGCCTTCCAACTACCATATACGTCAAAAATGTGTTATATTTCATGGTGAAAGCTGAATATATTTTGTGCATACATTAACGATCATGGAGGTAAATTGTAAATTAAACTCTACAAGCAACTCAAATCAAACTAAGGTTTTTGGGAAATGCTTCATGATTCTGATAGTTCATCAACGGAGTTTTGAAAATGTGATCATGTAATTCTACAACTACGGATATTGAGGGTTATCTTCTGCAACACCAGATATAATTGAAAATTAGTTTAGTCAAAAGGAACATGCTTATGTACATAACTTTTGACCATTGAGTTCATGTGAAATAACATTTTGAGAGCTCTAAAACTAGATTAATAAATCGATGTTTTTTGGCATTTGAATTACATGTGCCATATAGAGCAAAAATGCATGATAACTCACGTATAAATGCAGGATCTATATGTACATAGAAACTTGCAGCAACGATCATATAACAAAACAATAGCATTAGTCCTTTGAAGTAATTGAATGTTCCATCCTGCATGTTTACAATCAGCTTTAGGTGCAAAATTTGAGTCAATGTGTTGAAATAGAAGGCCCGATTGTACCCATATAGAATAACAAGATTCTTACTGTATTAGGGTAGGTATTCTGACAAGAAGTCAGATGTTTTTCTTAGAATTATGCAAGTCAAATGTTGCTATATTTTCATGGGAGCTGAAAGAAGAACTTCTTTTTTATAAAAAGAGATGGAAATGAAATGGTCAGTTGACAAGTCAAACCTGTAAAATGAAGGCTACTACCAGAAGTCGTGAAAAGAGTGGCTGTCTCAAAAAGTTCAAAATCCAGGTCTATCGGGCGTCCAATGATCCACCTAACAACCACGCAAAATGGCATATGTGAATACGGGATGAAAGTATCATGGAAACATGGGTGATAGGTTGTATGACACACTATCACCGATCTAACATGCGAAAAAGAATACTGTAACTGATAGGAAATATGAAATATAGTTCGTCTTTAAAACACATCAAGGGACTGTCAGATATTTATGTTTACTACTTTTTCCTTTGTACTTGGTAGTAACATATCATACGTACCACAAACATGGATATCTGAGTTGAAGATCCAATCACCACTCCTAAAGTAGTGACCTGCAAAAATAACAAATTAACCCAACAGCGTATTGTGTTTCACCAAATCTCCGACACTTCATAGACCATCACTGTAAAAGTTCACCATGGTTTACTTTATGATATTACATGTAAGGAAATATAATATTTATAGATATTGTTGAACAAAGTATACTAGACAATAGTCTCAGCAGTTAGTAACAAGCAAGATGAAGACTTACAAGTTTGTCTTTCACTACAAATATGATAGCACTTGCATGTTCTGCTACATTTCCAACAATAGGAAGCAGAATAACGCTAATGAATGTTACTGGGACATCCATCGCAACAGATGCACTGATGTGTTAAATCTAGTTATAAAATTTATAAACTAAGAAATACCGAAATTAGACTATCACGGGCAGTGAACCCTGTCAATGTAATAATATAACTAAGGTAAGTCCGAGTCGAACCAAGATGACTGTATAACCAAGAGTATGTAGCGAATGTAAATTAATCTAACAAGTAAGTAGATTGGGGGGTTTTGCAACCGAATTGTTGCTTTGCAATTATCACTAATTAAATTAAAGTAAATAGCAGGCAAGTGGATATTGAAGTATCAGATATTAGGAAGAAACATTCATCTAGACTAGCTCACTAATGATGTCGGGGTGTTTGTTAAAACCAATTTATATGTTATTGTACATCAAACTAAATCAAGTATGGAATTCATGTTCACTCCTTCCAATAGATTAAATAGAATAAACATTTCGTGTTCACTACGGGTTTCTAATTAAACTAGTCTCAATTTAATCTAGTAACTAACAATTTAATCTTGTAAACCTATGTTCGCAGGGATACTAAACTTAAGTTGAGTTCTCTACTTAAATTCAATACAATCACAATCAAGTTCAATTAATTAACCTACTTAAATCTTGCGTTCGCGTTGATTTAGTAATCATTCATAGAGAAATGATTAAAACGAATTACAATCATGCAACAGTGTTCACTAGAACATTCAATGATTCATGAATAGATAAATTAAACAAATGAAGCTTAATCACCATTGGGTCTTCGATTAAACGTTAATTAAACAATAATAAACATCAATAATTAACACCCTTAATCAAGAGTTCACATCATCTAAATGAATGTAAAATAGTTTAGCTCATAACTAGACTATAATCAACAATAACCACACAAAAATTGGAATTTAACATAGTTTAAGAGAAAGAATGATAAACCCAATTCGTAAGGATTAATTGTTGTTATAGCATTGATTATTGGATTACAATGTGTTGGAAGGGTTGTCAATCCTCCCAAGAATCACCAAAAATCGCCCATAGAAGAGAGAAAACGGCCTAGCTAAAAGATATGTGAAATTAGGGTTTAATTTAGGTTAAAAGGTCAAAAATCCCGCATCTGACAGTTTCTCGGCCGGGAGGGATAATTTCCCGGCGAGAGATATATTTATGTGACAAATTTCCAGTTTCAAACACTTTTTCCCGGCTGGAAAATACCTCCCGGCGGGAAATCAAGCCTCCCGGCGGGAAAAATTGATTTTAGCATTTGACTCCTTCTTGAAAGTTGTAGCCCTCTGAGTTCCGAGAATTTGGGCTTTTGAATCACCTAAATCGGAGTTCGTATGAGAGAGTTATGGCCAAAACCGTGGAGCCTCGCCGAAACTACAATACTTCTTCGTTTTTGATCTTTTCTTTAACATTTTCACTCGTTTTCTCCTCGCATCCGTTCCTAACGATAATAAACACATTCAAGACATATTAAGTATCAAAAGTTCATTAAACTCATGATAAATACGGATAAAACTAGAGATAATGCGAGGGTAAAACATATATAAATTGAGCACTATCATACACCCTGAAATAAAAAAATCATGTTTACAATTTAAAAAAATGCTTACAGTTGAACGCCAAAATCAAACTTACAAGATTCAAACCTCTATGGCGTTGACCAAATATTCTGAGAGGACTTAAATGAAAGGAGTCAAAAGGCCAAGCCAAATGATTGATTCCCACTTTGAAATATTTGCAGATTCTTCATCTTCTGGAGTCCCACTTGGACTACCATCCTGGATATTTTTTAACCATTATCAATAAAATATTAACAAAGTTTGCAGACTCCTTCAAATTGAAATTATAACGGGTCAATTATTAAAGTGATCATAAACCTCTTTGATTGATGCATAGTCCTGCTTCTGGTTTGTCAACTGGAAGATAATATAGAAGCTATATGCTACAAGCATTATACAGCTACTAAATCTTGAAAGGTTCAACATTGATGTCCCAATATGCAATTCGGTGTGCGTGACATGGAGAACAGTTGGGAATATCAATGACATTACTCCCATCACGAGTAATCCCACGTTCATCCCCCAGCATTTGACTGACAGGAAGCTAAGTTTAATCAACTTCATGTTTTAATGACTTTAATCATTAATGCACGCCTAGTGGTGGCAAAATGGGCAGATCGTCTCAAATGGGCTAACAGGTTTGGGCCGAGTTGACTTGCAAACACTTTTTTGTCAATCTTGTAAAGATAAATAATTTGTTCAATTGGACTAGAAAAAACTATATTATTATAATAATAATCTGACTTGTGAATAAAAAAAAGGTTGTCTACTTGTATGCATTACTAGCAGCATACCCACGCGTTGCGGCGGAATATTATAAATAAGAAATATTTGTAGTTTACAGCAGTGACCATCGTGAATTAGGAATAATATTTCCTTAATTTGATGTGAATTAAGAAGTTTTATACGTAGTATATGTTCGGATAAAATGAAATATACAATCACATACTAATATACTTTGTTCATCGTATAAAACTTCTTGATACACCACATTTGAGCTATAAACTCCAGGTTGTTTGAACTTTTTGAAAGACTCTATCAACTCCTTTCTACACTACCTTGATATCCCTCGCTAACTGCTACGTAAAGTTGCTAATGCAATAAAAGTTACCTTGATATCCCTATACATTTACTAAGACTTTCTTTTTGTAAATCAAAAGAATTTCCTAACATAACTTTATATTTACATAAAGTCTTAGTATTTTTTATCTTTAGAAAAGAACACTTAAATGCTTTATATATTAGTATAAAAGAATACACGTGTAATGCAGTGGGAGAAGTTTATTAGTTTCACATTAATTCGATATATAGTATTATTTTTTCTAAAATATTTTAAAAATCAAAAACTACATTACAATGTTTGTATTAATAAGAATTTAATAATTAGGGGTACCTTAGTCAACCTAATGAACTTTTAAAAAAGCTCTTAGTAATTATATGGGTCAAATAGTCATTTTTATCCTAAAAAATACATCCCAAATGCATTATATTATATAATAGTATATATATATATATAGATTATAGTCTATAGATATAGAAAAGTTTAAGTTAAAATTAAATGTCACATATTAATTAGTTTATGGTTTAATAATGTTTGTATTAATGAGAACTTAATAATTAGTAATTAGGGGTATGTTAATTAAATGTCATAAATTAATTAGTTTATAGTTTAATAATATTTATATTAATGAGAACTTACTAATTAATAATTAGGGGTATGTTAATTAAATGTTATAAATTAATTAGTTTATAGTTTAATAATGTTTGTATTAATAAGAATTTAATTATTAATAATTAGGGGTATGTTAGTCATTTTTATGAATTTTTAAAAAGCTCTTTGTAATTTTATGGGTAAAATAGTAAAATATATCTTAAAAAGAAAACATTAAAATGTATTATATATTAGTATAGATAGATAGATATACTTTGAATGACTTTTAGACCTGCTCTTTTTTAGCTAATTTTATTTATTTGACTTGTTAGAGAAAAACCGTGACCCAAAGTAACCCATTACTAGACAATGGACAAGATGAGTGACCAAACTGAAGTATGGCAGTGGCTAACCTTGTTAAATATATGTTCCTTATTCATATTAGCAATTCCTCCACTAAAAAACACACATCCAAGAACGAGCAACATGTTGACTGCTGAACAAGACGTAACATACCTTGCCTCATTGCAAACAGTGAGATTATTAACTCTGTTGCATTGCCAAAAGTGGCATTGAGAAGACCCCCAACTGCAATTTCAAATTTTTAAATCCACATGATATCAATACTCTTCTCAACCAACTTTTGCATAAATCACCTCTTTGTTCATTTGGAAATTAAAATGTATCTAGATAGAAACTAGTTAAAGTACCAACAGACAGTCTGTAGTAATTTGAAATGCAAATCTGTAGGTCCGGTGTAGATAACCAGTTGCCTGAAAACAAACAATAATCCTTTTTATAAACCATTAAAAAATTAAAACCAAGTTTATACACAATGTCACTCGAAGTTATTAACGATATTAAGGTGTAGATAATTACTCGGTGGCCCAACCCAAACGCTCTGCTAAAGGTATGATGCCCAATAAGCTCAACAAGAAGACCCAACCCTGATATCAGATTGGAAAGAAGAAAAGAAACAAATAGAAAGAAAACGAAATGAAAATTGGCACCAAAAGAAATGCAATATTTGCTATTAATACTACATAATCACAAGATCAAGAATGTAACTCACATAACGCTGGGTCAATTGATCAACCAGCATTGCTAACGGGCCACAAGGTAATAGTAAATTTATTTTATCAGAAAAGAAAACAGCTGGCTAACATTACTCTCCATATACAGTCAGTCCCAAAATTTTCTGAACCACCTTTTAGAGAAGACATATTTCTGTTAGTTGACACGGGTATAGCCCGGCTATCTTCTTGTAGCTCAATTATCGACTTGCCCTCTAATGTGTTCATCTGTGAAAGATTTCACGTGTTAGAGAAAAACAACAAAGTTCATGTTTCATAACACTGTGACTATGATCTCATTAAAATAGGTTACATCACTTTGATGTAGATGGGAAGAGAAAACAAAACTTACATCTCAATGGGAATTAAATCCTACTATCCGCAAATTGTTGCTGCTCTTACCCATCTTCTACACATATTACTGATAACTCACAAGATGAAAAGTGTTCTTCTTCATTCAGATCATGAACCAAGAACAGTATACAAATTAAATACAGAAAATGCCCTGCAAAATAACACGAAAGTACAAAGATATGGATCCATGATTATTGCTAAGTTTTCTTTTCTTTTTTTTGAGTGTGCACCGTATATTTTATTTCTTTATGGTTTATGGTTTATTATTAGCATTAGAGAAATTGGGTAAATTACATGCATGCAAGGAGTGGAATGTACATACGTTAAGAAATGACCGTAATTTGTTCTTCTTCTTCCACTTTTGCCATGTGCATTGATTTGATTGCCTTTCGAACAAATGGTGTGAGGGGATTTATTTTAACGAACTGATGTGGAAAAAATGGACACTTGCAACAGAAAATATAATTTAATTAAGGTTGCTTGGTAGTGAGAAGATGAAAATATGAATCTATGTTTGGTTTTCCATGAATAAAGTTGAATACTCATCCAACCATGGACAAAAATCTTACTTTAAGATACAGTTATTGAAATGGTCATCAACAAGTTAACAGTTATACTTGTTTGCTTGATCCTCTTCGGCTTTTACATAATTCTTTGACTACTCACAGAAAATTGGTCATCTTGTTGTTATAAAAGGTAATACCGATAGATAAGCACGTCTGAAAATTGGGTACATGTAATAAGTTTAAAAACTTTCATCCTGGATATATCTGATATGTGGATAATAATTCACTCCAGCCTTGTACAAAACTTGAACATATTGTTCTAACTGATGATGATTTGTAACTGATGATGTTTGATCTGTAAACCTTGAATGAATTGGACGAAATGAATCATAGCGTTGCAAAAGTATAAATATAAATGAATAACAATATATCCATAAAAGGAACGTACATAAAACCCCAAATTCAAGAAGGGACAAATGGATCATATATACCAATTCATCTGATTTCAAGCTGACACCAATTTTACATGGTAAGAACCGAAGAGAGCTATTCATGAACGTTGAACCAACAGGAGAAAGCTTGAAATATCATGATAAGAAAAGCACAAGAACGAATCAAGCAAATTTGACTTTTTAACTGCAACAGGCTCCTGCTTGAGCAGGGGCACCGTCTCTTCCTCCTGATGGCCCGGGGGTTCCACCATATCCAACTTTAATCCCATAAGACTGCCATAACAAAAAACAAAAAAGGAAACAAGCCGATATTAACTTGGTTCAGCAGTAAAACTCACACTACAAATGTTGTCCAGATTTCTTTATGAAATTTATGTTCTATAAATCAGCCTTATAACAGGCATTTGAAACGTCCCTCGTAAAAGAGATCAAGCTGGAGTTTGAAATTTTGACTTATTTAATTTTAAATGGGTCCTACACTACATTTCATCTTTAACGGGTCAAAAAGTTTAAAATTAACTTAAAATAAACCAGGTTGAGAATTGCCTAAAGTGTACTTTTAATCCATAAGAGCATATTAATATTTTGTTCCGAAAATTAAATTACTTTTCCTTATAATATTATATGACACATTAATTATGTATAGAAAATTTTATAGCTTTTGTAAAGGAAGTGTTCCAAGTCAATCCGGTCCATACAAAAATTACCCAACTGGACCTTGAACTAACCCAATAGCCCAGACATGTTGCCACCTTGACTTCAAAGAACAAAATATGTCCATATAAGGAAGTCCTACAAAAAACAAGAAAAAATATCATGCGTGCCTCGTTTGATACGTCAAATACTCCATCCTGAATCTTCTTATAAATTGTTCCAGCTGTGTTTATGAAAGCCTGAAAAGAATTTGGAATCAGAAATGGGAACTCCACAAGCTCCTTCAAGTGAATCCATTTAAGCATTAATTAATAAACAGAAAAGAAGTAATAAATTACCTGCTCAACATTTTGTGCAGTTTTTGCAGAGGCTTCCATGAATATTAGACCGTTTTCCTTTGCAAATTGTTCTCCTTCTTCTGTACTAACAGCTCGTCTGTGTGCAAGATCACACTTATTACCAATAAGCATTACTGTCATATTTGTGTTAGCATGTTGCCTGGCATCCTCCAACCAACTAGCAAGGTGATTGAAAGTTTCCCTCCTGCACGGTACACAATATAGACCATCTTCTTTTAACAGTTAACACCATGCATCTGATAATCTGATTTGCACTACACGTCCCAGTTGTAATAAGCTTTCATAATTAAGAGTGACATTATTAATTAAGAGTTCAAACCTCATTATATTATTTGCGAAATTTCACAAGAGAAAAATCCTTAGTTAAGGGCATTGTCATAAAAAGGTAGGCTTATAAAAGCAGGAACATTTTGCATGACACATCAGCAAGCTACAATTTTTTTTGTTATATTACAATAATTCATACCTAGTTATGTCATAAACCAGAAGTGCACCCGCAGCACCTCTGTAGTAAGACCTTGTTATGGATCTAAATGATTCCTGACCAGCCTGTAACACCAAAACAGAAACAGAAGGCACGAATATGAATGTATATGTAATGAATTATCAGACGACTACCTAAAAGGGTCAATTGAGTATGGAAACAAAGGAAAAATGACATATGTAACATTAAAGGTACAAGAACAAAAGAAAGGAAATAACAAACCGTGTCCCAGATTTGCAGCTTTATTGGTTTGTTGTCAATGGTGATCATTCTGGCTCCAAATTCAACACCAATGGTTAAATCGTGAACTGGCTGAAAACGCTTGTCTGTGAACTGTAGAAGAAGGCATGATTTTCCATCATTGACATCAGTTGATATTTCCGGCTATATTAATTTTAAATTGTGAAGAAACTTATTTCAATATGTGCTACAAATGCTACAACCTGTGATTACAATCATCTATAAAATAACATTCAAAAGACATATTTTCATTTCCATACTATGTATGCCCTCATACATTCAAGTGAGCTAGTTTCCTACTTTGGGCTAGCCGATTCATAAGTGGTACTAGTCTACTAAAGCAATAGATTGAACTCGTGTATCACAAGATAATGATAATGGAAATTTGTTAAGGGTTAGCAAATCAACAATCAATGCAGATTTTGTACTCATACTACTAATAACTTCCAACCAATTTATAAGTTATTGAGCTAGTCGTATTCCAATACTTTGGGATACAAACACTATATACGGATGCTAATTGCTAACCGAGTTCCAACAGACTTATCATGATATCGATATTTCTTCTAAATAAGATCAAGTTTGTGCTATAAACTTTCAATTCCTATTCTTATTTCCACATACTAACGCTTTTCAACTTAGATAAGATCGCATACGTGTGCCTCATGTTACAACATAACCTGACAATTATATAGCATTAAAGAATTACTAATTCTACATAGTCTATACAATAATTACATACAATCTGACTAGGGTTATGATCACAATAGTAATTGAAATACTCAATTATAGATTTCATATAATAACAATAAATCATAAAAATAAAAAAACAAATCATATAACACAGCCACTACTGACATGAACGAAAAAAATAAAAAATCAGACACATAAGTTTGATTGTTAATATATAGCTAGGGCAATGATTCAACAATGAATTTCAAAATCAATTACCTGTATCTCCGATGATGATGTATTTGAAAAGATACGCGTATGACATGATCTTTCAGAATGAATTAAATTTAATATTAAGTATATAATTCAAGTCAATTAGATATATCAATCAATCAATTAATTAACTTCAATGGAGAATGCTAATTTCTTCGAAAAAGAGCATAGAAATTGCAAAAGGCGAGATCCTTTGTTTGAGGTTTTCTTATAAAAATGAAAACCTGCGAATAAGAGGTGTTTGGCCTGGCTTCTCAATATGAGCTTTTAGCTTTTTAGTTTATACTTTAACATAATGTAGTTTTAGATTTAGTGTTTGGATTAGCTTATGCTATATCTTAATGCAATAAGCTAAAAAGCTTTTTGTTTGATTAAAAGTCAAGATTTCCTAGCTTTTCAAAATGTGCTTTTTTAGAATTTGAGAACCTAAAAGCCAAAAAGTGTTTGAATAAAAAAAATTGACAAAGTGATTTTTTAATGGTATTTAAACTCTAAAAAGCTAAAAAGCCTCATTTAAAAGCAAGACCAAACAACCTCTAATATTGAAGTCTCATTTGATTAGCTGTCGTAGACTCGTAGTGTCGTGTAATCAACCGATAACCCAAGCCCAAAGCTTTTAAAGGCCCAAATACGATAACACTTGGGCCTATTTATTAGCCATTCACACTTTTAGAGGAACAAATTTTGTTATGATAAAATAATAAGAAAATATGTGAGTTGTTCCCTCAGTATTGACAATATTTATTTATTTTATTTTATCATTTGATTTGATTTGATAACGGGAAAATGTCAGATAGGGGCAAATTGGACATTTTGTGCATTAAATATTTTCTTCAAGATTTGATCTCCAATACAATAAACCGTTAGTCCGTTACTATCACGGCATCTTCCCGCCAAATCCTTCTTTAATAATTCATATTGACATCGATTGATTGACTATTTGTTAAATACTAGTATTTTGAAGTTCTGACATCTGACATCTGCGTGATGCGTATTGGATGAATCATTAAACAACTATTATAACTAAATCTATAG
Organism: Logfia minima; assembly: GCA_963921325.1. Taxonomy (NCBI): domain Eukaryota; kingdom Viridiplantae; phylum Streptophyta; class Magnoliopsida; order Asterales; family Asteraceae; genus Logfia; species Logfia minima. The sequence goes on from OY992767.1 coordinate 31,990,157, forward strand.
CATTAAGCATTAACACATGATATGAGAAACATCATCATCATAATTATATCTTAATTTCTTGTATAGATAAATCAAAATTATACAAGTTGTAAGTAACAAACCTCCCTCTAAGCTATCACTATATTCTTCTACCAAAATACTCTGGAAACCACAATTGTGATAAAGATTTAACTTTTATCACCCGTATATTTGTAAGTTTAGTCGTCTTAACCATAACGAGTGTAAAATCATATGGTATACATCATATCTTTTCGGGGGATAATTCACCATAAAATGTCGTTGTACCATCTTAACATTCTCCTGCAACCTTGTATACTTATCATCCGATATTCCTAACAAGATCTTCTTCAAATTTGGTATTTCGCTCACTGACACTCGTACTAAAAATGCATCCCAGTTGAGAACATCGCTAAATGGTAAAACATAGTGTTGAGATATCAACACGGGCACACACTCAGCATAGATTGCTTCCACTATTCGCGGGCTAGCAACTTCAAATCCACTAGGGCATATGCAAAACTTGCTCGTTTTCATCATTTCTTCATATGAGACATTTTTAGGCACTTTATTGTATACCTTTATGTCATTGTCTTTATCTTTCCAATGTTGGAAAAGTAATGGCCTAATTTTACCATGAAACTGACCACCTGCAAAGAATGCTAGAGTTGTGCGATTAGAAGCAGGTAGGCCGCCGGTGATTGTAATGGTCTCGCCTCTATGAAGATTGATTTCCGGAATTGATGCATCTTTTCTTGGATTGAAAAATTCCGAGGTATTTGCATTGCATAGTAGTCGTATTGAAGTGAAATATAACGAAGGAACATACCATGTTGCTCTAGGTCCCTGCATCATAAAAAGAGTCATAAAAACTTCTTAGTTTACACTCATTAGCAGTCACTGCACTAATCTTTTGCAACAATCACAAGTGGTACAAGTTTGAAAACATGTGTATGCACATTAAGGTGATAAAATGGGAGGGTTAGGTGGCATGTCATAATGATTTGGGTCTAAATGGGTAATGTTGGCACTGGTCGGATTGGGCCCACAACATATGTTGGTCTAAACTTCTTACAAAAATAAAAAACCTATGAATAATAAGCATCTTATATACGATTACTCATTTTCTACCATTTGTTGGCATCACAACAATCTTAAATATGATTACAAAAGAATATCTTTAGGGAACTTAATGTATTGATATGTGACAGATAAAACATAACCTTAAATTAACTCTTTCATCGTGGTGTTGAAATTACTACTTGTACTACAAATAGTAAAACTCTTTGATGTAGGATTTGAGTAATTACCTACCCAGTCATGGCAAGAAAGCATGAAATGGTCGGATCCGAGGCTTCGATTCCAATAAGGGTACCTTGATGAAACTGTGTGCACATAATCACCAATAACACGCTCTAGGACAGCTTTATCACGGATGACTGGATCAAAAAGATTATTGAGGATCATGACAACACTAAATGGTAGAAAATAGACATGAGCCTGATCCGGGTCTGATATACGAAAATTCGGGTCATTTTCTATGGAGTTGATAAAGACACCTTCCATAGAGTAAATATCTGTGGTTGGACCTGTGTGAAATAAAGGGGGCTCCCCCTCTTTATAAATGTATACTTTGAAAACTTTCTCCATTAGCAAGTAACTCCTGCAAACATAAATATATACAAAGATATCATCATTTTCTTGTATATCATTCATAGGGAGTTCTATATTCTAGGTGGTAACTAAGATACGATGATACAAGTACTTCTTTTTTGTTGAAGTATATTTATATAATGTGAAAATTGCAGTAAGAAATGAAGTAAAGGACTTAAATGAAGTTCAAAAACTGCAGTTTATGGACCTTAATACTATATGCATATATGCACTGTTTTGAAAACCAAATGAGGAACTTAGATTACTGGCCACTTTTGTTGTTTTTAAAGCTTAAGTATACATGTCTATCATGAAAAATATGCAAAAGTTAACCATGTGTCAAAGTTATTTATCAGATTATAACATGCATTTTATTTAAGGCAAAGTAAGCATAATGTGCAATTTTTTAGGACAAAGTTTTGTAGAACCATAACTAGAAAAAGAACAAGAAGATTTATAAAAGCAAGAATATGTTCTTTAAAAAAAAAAAAAAAGGCAAAATCAAGGTCTATCATTAAATTATATTGTAAGCTGCAATTCTTTGTGTATGGTATTTTAATTACTTGACAATTAATCAATATCATATCACAATATAATTCACAATCAAATCAAATATATAATTTAATAGAATTAAGTAGCATATTTTATTAATTAGTTTAAAATTTATATATCTTTAATACAACCTTTATAGATTAAGGTATTTGATTAAATTAAACGTATATATTTCAGTGTGGAAATTTAGAGAAACACAAAACGAACCGACAAAGCATCCGTATATTTTGTGAAGCATGTGACACATCTCTTGTTTGTTAATATTTTTATGTTGTATACAACATCACATGTATTAATTAGCGACTGGGGCACTGTTGAGGGCCGAGAATCTTGAGCTTATCACTAATGTTTGTGATTCATTTAACTGCTTTCAAAGTAAAAAAACATTATTTTCATCAATTTTATTATATATAATATATAATATAAAAATAATAATAATTTATATTCTTTATAAATCAATTAACATTTTCTTCCTTAATATTTAAAAAGATAAAATGTGAATTGTCTGTTTTACCCCTTCATCTATTCAAACAACATGAAATATTATTATGAAAAATCAAATCTTTATACAATAAAATGTATTTACACAATCATTTTAATATGAAATGATTATCAACCTTTATCATGTCATTTATCTAACAGATATTATTCGTATCAACCTTGCAACGTTTAATCACTTTATTTTTGATCGATTTTAAAAAAAAATTATGCCGCATTGCGCAGGTAATTTACTAGTAATAATAATATATTTTTAATATTTAAAAAGTGAGGATGTGAATTGTCTCTTTTACCCCTTCATCTATTCAAACAAAATGAAATGTTATTATGAAAAATCAAACCTTTATACAATAAACTATATTTACACAATCATTTTAATATGAAATGATTATCAACTTTTATCATGTCATTTATCTAAAAGATATTATTCGTATCAACCTTGCAACGGTTAATCACTTCATTTGTGATCGATTTAAAAAAAAATTATGTCGCATTGCATATATAATTTAATAGTAATAATAATATAGTTAGTCACGCACTTGATGGCTTAAGGTTTAAGACATTTCTTCAAATTTTGTATTACATTCAAAAAACTTAATGTTAGATCAAATTAACTCACTGTTTTACTTAAGTGAATTATTATTTTAAAAGTAAAATTGGTAACACATGGTAAGTTTTAATAAAATGCGTGAGGAAACATAGACATTAAAATAACATTAATAGTAACAAATAAATACTTTTATATATTTATATTTGCAAAAATAATAGTAATAAATAATAAAAACTACAAGCTATATATGCCTTTATTCTGTTTTGAAAATAACATTTTGTTAAGCTTCGCCTAAAACGTCAAGCACTATAATTGGTAAAATCAAAAATAACCTTTCTAACGTGTTATGTGTAGCATACAAGTTAAGAAAGAAAAGATGTCGGTAACAACCATCAAAATTAATTGTTTAGAACATACTTTTATTTAAAGGTTGTCTATTCTAGTAAAACATAAACGTACTTAATCTGTAAAAACGAGCATACTCTAGCGTAAAATATGTGTTCGATGAAATGGAATCGGTAATAATTAAAGTACCTGTGAAACATGTGAGGGTTCCTGTAAATACTCCCATTTGGGACATAATCGCGATCATTGAGACGATTAGATGAACGGTTGAGATTAGTGACGACATCTCTTATCAAAACCCTAGCTCGACGAAGCTCAGCCTCAACCTTCTCTAACTTCTTGTCTCTCGTCTTCTTTTTTGTTCGCGACAACGTTTCATCTTTCAGTTCCTTAATCATTTTACTCACTTCCTTATTCATTTTCCCATGTTGTTTCTTACACGCATCATAATCACACTAATTAATTTACACCAACAAAAAAATAATATCAAAATCAATCAAACATGCAAATTTCAAAGTATTAATAGTCGAGTAATTTAATTAGAGATTAATAATTACATTGAACATGGAGTAAAGTGCGGTTTTAGGGTTTGACGTGGACGGAGGTGGTTGTGGCGCCTGAGGCGAGTGTTGGAGATCGGAAGAAGGCCAATGCCAAAGCCATGGTGAGGAGGGGAGAGCGAGGAGAGAAAGGCGGTTGGAAGCATAGGAGATAGCAATGACGAAAACTATTGCGAATAGTGTTACGGATACGAGAGTGGATGATTGATTGTTTGATCTACAAATCATTGTTTTTGTGGATTTGGAGATCATCAGCTTTTCTTTTGTTAGGATGTTGATCTAGAGAGAGAGAAGAGTGAGAGAGTGTGTGATGGGGAGAAAATAGAATAGAGGGTGAATAAAACCCAGGTGGTCCGATTTCCATGCAATTAGGAAACTTCCTATTTCTTAGAATGCGTCAAATGTTTTTCTATTCATTTTAAAGGAAATAAATAAATTAATTAAATTAATGTACTAATATACGTCCCCTCTTTAAACTAGTATACATATTATACATAGGGGTGAGTTCATAGAAGTATGAATTTTTTTGAAAATATGAAAGTACCAATAGAAACGCGTCACGTGGCAAAACCCCACTTTCCCTTACTTTTTTAAAAATTAAATATCTCATAAACGACAAGTCAAAAAATAATAAAAATTACACCATAATAATCGTCATTTTTTTCTCTTCGATTTAAGATCCCACAAAGCATACTTTCGACGAATTTTTTTTTTTTTTTCATTTTTTGGGGGTTAACACATGTGTCATGATGGATTAACAAAAGTGTTACCCGCGATTATCACATGTGTTATCAACGACTATCACATGTGTTACAATCGATAGTCGGTGCTAACGCATGTGTTAGTCGCCCGTAATACATGTGTTATTTGTTTATAACAAATGTGTTACAAATTTTCAAAACACATGTGTTATGATGGATTAACAAAAGTGTTACCCGCGGTTAACACATGTGTTATCAACGACTATCACATGTGTTACAATCGATAGTCGTTGCTAACACATGTGTTAGTCGCTCGTAACACATGTGTTATTTGTTTATAACACATGTGTTACAAATTTCAAAACCCATCAAAAAATGAAAAAAAAAAAAAAATTCGTCGAAAGTATACCTTGTGGGATCTTAAATCGAAGAGGAGAAAACGCTGATTTTTATAGTGCAATTTTTATAATTTTTTGACTAACGGTTTTTAAGATATTTAAATTTAAAAAAGTGGGGGAAAGTGAAAAAAAGTGTGGCCTTTGCCAAATGGTACAATTCTATTGGTACTTCCATACTTTAATGATCTTTTGTCATTATACATAATTACATATACATATATAAGCAGTGAGTAATTATTCTAATTCATTTTATTTAAATTAAATTATTTAATGTAAGTTTTTTTAATATTTATACAGAATTTAAGCGTAAGTTTGCATTATTTTTCTCTATTTTTAATTAAAAAAGAAAAGAAAAAAACAAATTAGTTGATGGGTACCGAATAACACCAATTATTTTCTCTATTCTAATTATTTATTTTTCTTCTTTGGTCTCAAGCAGTGATCATTACAAATAACTCAAAATAAAGTAAGAAAATAAATTCCAAATCGCGAAAATGGATACCACGCATTTCATTTTAACAGTTTTCCTTTAACTTTTACATTAACAATTGTCGGTTTTCTTCAAATAATTAAAAATTTATCGTATGAAATAATAGATATAAAACTACATTATTTTCATAACAAAGTACATTACATTTTGTTACATTATATAACCCCTAACAAAATACATTGTATTTTTTAATTCTACTAAGTGCCCGTTTTGTAACGATACTCTAAAAATGAATATTTATCTTTTTAAGAATATAAGGTGACAAAGAGTATATGGAAAAATATTTTTAAATAGTGAAATTTGAAAGAAATCAACTTTTCAAACATTCATGAGGTTATCATGTGCTCGGATCATATTTTACTTTCGGAAAATAACCTTGCAAGTTTGATGTTTGTGTAACCAAAATTGGATGCTATGGCTTTATATAAATGAGCTAATTTCACTAACTAGAAGACAAGAAGTGAAGTTTTAAGTGACAATGAAATCTTTTCTATCACTTGAATTTCGAGTAGAGAAAATAGTTATCTCTTAATTAGAAGATTGGAATTATAACCCAAATTGTATTTAATTGTCTCCATTGTATCTTGTTTCTCATTTCTAATTTCTTGTCAATTTGTTAATAAAATTTTACCCTTTGAGAAAAATATAGCCTCTAACAAGCGAAATTTGAGAACAGTCAAAAGTTCCTAAGCACCATCTTATAGAGGACCCGGAGTGGCATGTCAATTTTCAACGTTTTTGATCAAGAACGTCAGGATGTCTGCAGTCCCAACATCCGGTTGGAGTTCTTCGTTAGCGTTCTTCCTCGATGTGCAGATAAAAATGCTTCGTTCAACATTTTTGTCTTTTCCTTTAATCTCATTGGTCAAATGTCAAAAAAGAAGATCGTTCCTAATTTTTTACGAAAATATAAATACAATAATGTTAATAAATTTTCACTGCTCTTAATTATTTACGAACATATAAATACATTAAAATAAATAAATTTTCAGTACTCCAAAAGCGAGAAAAAACCGTCCCTAATTGTTTACGAAAATATAAATTAATACAATAAAATAAATAATGTTCAGCGGTTCAAAAGCGAAAAGAAAAACCGATCCAAATACTATAAATACGTGCCTATTTGGCTACTAACGAGCAACTCCATATCGTGACATGATTGCTCTAGTTGTGTTTATTAAAACGACCGTTTAGCTGGATAAAAAACTTTTAAGGTTTTAGTGTACTAGTGATTAATGTTCTAGGAAAACATGTATTAGTAGTAGAAGACATCATAAGAGTTGCAAAAACACAATTACAAAGTTAAAAATGTAAAAAACAAAAAAGTAAACGTATAAATTGATTTAAACATAAATACAAACAATACAGAACGATAAAGAAGAATAAGAAACATATGTATAATCAATACAAATCGATTAAAAAGAATAAAAAACATATATATAATTGATTAATCACAATTGAAATCATAAAACACAATAATTAGCAATTCACTTAACTAGAATTGAGAACAAAATTAAAATTAGTGAACAAGTCAATTAATCGTGACTGAATGATAATGGTGATTAGGCTACGAATTGTCAGATACGTATATTCGATCGTTCGTCACATTACTAATAATATTTGATTAAATTAAAAAATAGAACATAAAATAACTATAATACGCTTCCCTATAAAATAGACTAAAATAGAAATAGAAGAAAATAAGCGTCAAAAGTTTTAAAAATTAAAAAATCAACGGTGATAAATGATTACCCCTTCTCAAAAATCAAATGCTTCTACCTAAATCATCCCTTTCCAACATATATAAAAGGCTAGCTAAACGTATATTTGATGCATTAATCATTTAACATTTTTAACATATCCCTTGTAAATTTTTACTCTTTCAATTTCGGTCTATCAATTTATCAGATGAACTAATCAAATATTTTAGTATTTCCATCTTGATGATTAATATAATTGAAATAACAAAATATCAAGAAGACAATTATTGTTTATTTCCGGTACATCACCATTATATTATCATCATTTTGATTGCATCCATTAAACAAATTTACCTCCTTATTTGCTCATGAAGAATGTTATCATCATAAACTTCTTGTCTCGTAAACATCATTTTTTATGTGAAGTTTATCAACAAGAATTTTAATGTCTAGTACAACTTCAAGATCTTCATCAACTTCATAATCCTTTTCCTTCTGATCATTAAAAGTTCACAATCCAAATCATCATTTGTATGATCATCAACCTTTGTTAGATCAATAGCAAACTTATAAGTAAAAGCACATAAAAAGGGAATAGGAAACGTCTTGTTAGTATTAACGTCCCCTCCTCTTTTGTTATGATAACCTGGATAATGATATTTTTCAAAACATTGTTTATCCTTCAACTGAAGACCAGCTTCAACAGCAAGTAAAACCACATTCCATTTGTTATAGGGAGGGTCATCTCTATGCCTTAAATGCACCTCACCCCCTTCATTCAACATCTTGCTTGCACTTTTAAAAAAAGATCCCACTAACTTTCTATGCATCCTGCATATATGTCATCCATACATACATAGTACAACTCAATAATGCATAAAAGTAAAGATAGCAATGATGCATACATTGTTCAATTCAGTTAAAATTGGTCTATTTTTACAATGTACTCTTAAAATGGGGCATATATGGAATACTTTTTTAGGCATTTGAGAACAGTGAAAAATTTAAATATTTGTTGCACGCAACATCGTACTTGATTAATTTCAAATGACGTTCGTGTAAGTCATCGTAATGACCAGCATGTGGAAAGTTGAAGATGACAACGTCGAACTTGATGTTCTTGAGAATGGGATGAGTGAGCATTGTATTGACATCAACTTCATACAACAACAAAGCCCCTAACCTCTCCAGTTCTTCAAGGTGAGGTACACTACTCCAGTGTTTTTGAACTAGCACATCTATATCAAGGTGCTATATTAATGAGTAGTTGCATCAATCATTTCATAACAAACGTAGGATTAACAACGAATTGAAAAGATTAGTTAGTATCGCTTATGGTACACTTTGAAATTACAGTTACCTTTATTGAGGAAGCTAGTAGCAACATGTTTTGAGCCTTGTTAAATTCACGAGCCAAACAAGCAGAAAAAGAGAAATCGCCTTCACCAACAAGTAAGATCTTCTGGGAACTCTTGTAGCAGCGAAAGATTATTTCGTTTCCTTTTGATATGTTCATGTTGATATTAATGTTAATTCCCTTATGAACAATAGTGGATATTTGATTCTATATATGTGGGTAATTATGTAAAGTGAAAGTGAAGGAAGATGTAGCGTTTAAGCACTTTTCATCTTCCATAGAAAAAGTTACATTACAATTTACAAGTTAAATTTTAATGCATGCATGCACAAAAGTTGCAGACGTCTTATCAAGTTTTTGAAACTATACAATACAGTTTGACCAACCAACGGTTTAACTTGTAGGAAAACGATTCGATCAGGGTAGAATTTTTAACATTGTGAAATATAGGCATATAGGCTATAGCTACCAAAAAGAACAATTCAAAAGCCACTTACGACGTGTTATTATTTCAAAGATTTATTTAATAGAACCTAAGAAATAGATTATTATTTCAATTTTAACACGTTAATTGTTTATTCATTAGAGCGTCTCCAATGTATAGGATTTAATACACTGCCACATCATCAATTCATCAATTACAATAAAATTTCTACAATGCATTAAACTTAATATAATCCATTAGATTGACACATCATCGTACTTTTTATATCAATTAACTTCCCTTTAATATGATCATAAGTGGAATTGTGGAAGGGGTGGACTAAAATTAAAAGAAATTGAAATGGAGGCCCACAATGTCAGAAGCTCATCGTATTAAGATGGGTTTGTACAGACACTAACGACACTTTCAACGTGTAAATAGGTGGCATATTCACAGTGGTATTAAACTCATCCAAGTCATCTACATATCTCTATTACACTTTGCCACATATTACCATTGGAGATGCTCTTATATCTATAAACTTACTTCACTACTTTTTACAACTATATACTATATATTACCATATATTGTTGTGAATTAGACTAGTATGAAATATAGATTCACTTTTTGATGGCCTTACTGTAATGATATGTTGATATGATCACATATGCAATTGTATGAAAATCTTAGAACGTTTCATACAATGATTTTTTTAAAGAAGTACGCTAAAGTGTGTGTAGAGGTAAATGTTTACTTACCAGGCCAAGGTACGATGATTTGCAGAGGTAAATGTTTAAGTGGGCAAAGTAAAGAAAGTTATATACATTATGGGAAAAGAAAGTTGAATTTGATCTTCAAAGTATGTATGCCAACATTTAGGAGGAAGTTCAAGAACTTGGTGAAGGTTTTGTATCTTGAGACGCTTCAAGCTGGCATTATAGCAACCCAAAATGGAGGAAGTTTGAATAGAAACCTTAGTGATCAGGGTTCAGTTGGCAAAATGTTTGCGAATCGTTTACCTGCAACTCAAGAAGAGAAATTGCAGAACACTCAGGTCTCTGAAGATGTGGTATGATCTGTGTTTGGTTAGTGTTTCTAATATTTTTGATGGTTAACATTGGAGTTATTGAGGTCTTAAATAGGTCCGCGAGAAGCTGAGACTTGCACGATTTGTGGGTGCACGAGAAATGTCAAATGGAAGGATCATGGCCTCATGGTGCTGGTATTGAACTACTGATACAAATATGAAATATCCCGTTTTGTACATGCGGCTTATGGTATTGAATCCAACTATGTCAACTCATTTGTTCTGAGTAAGTTCGAAGATTTGTGTCCCTTTGTTCTATATTTTGAATTCTACTATTGTGCAGTTCGTTTCATACATATTAGTGACGTACGTTGAGTTATAGCCTGAGTACCAATGTATTCCCATTTTTGGTCGCTAAAAATATACGGTTATCAAAATGATTTTATTAAACTTTGTTGTATTTTGTGTGTTTTAAAAATAATTGGATGTGGTATAGATTGTTATTTGACAAATAATTAACAACAGCACGTAAGCATGTGGAGTGTACGGACTTCATTGGGATTAATTATCTCGTAATTTTCAGCTTAATGTTTAAAGTTTAGGAATATCATTTTGCATTTAATAAAAACTTTATAATATCGTTTTTTCATCTTAATTTTTGTAAAACTTTCATAGATGTTGCATTTAGCATAACATATCTTTAGTTGTAGATCATTACTTGCACCTTTGGTTGTCAGATTTATGGGCCTGGAAAGAACTTGATTTGGGCCTAGCCCAATAACCTACGCAACCAAATCACTGGTTACATAACTTACATCATTCACCCAAAACCCAGAAACCAAACAGAAAGCCGAATGAAGACTGCTGCCCAAGTAATCATATTCACCGACGACGACGGTGGTTTCTCCACCGCTATCATCGACGGTCTTCAGTCGAACTCACTCAAAGCATCGTTAGATCTCCGCTTCTTCATCTTACTCTTTACTCTGTACGCAATCATCGTTTCAATATAATAATAATCTGTTTTTTCTTTTTATTCTTACAGAAAAGAGTCGTTCGATCTGTCACTAGTTGGATATGGGATTAAGGATACCACAGCTTCTGGAAGCATTACTCACTTTATCGATTCCACTGGAAGTCCTCAAGTAAGTGTACCTCAATGCTTTAACTAAAATTAAATCAATATAAGGGAGAATTACTTAATTTACACTTTTTCAAAAGATGTTAAACGATATAACTATTCGAAAGGTTTAACTTTTTTTGCTAAATGATACGGAGTAGTACTATTTTGTTTGCAAAATTGGACTCTTTTTTATTTGCGATATTTGACCATTTTTCCTGCGAACTTTCACTTGTATATAGCAAAATGTTCAAAAATATGAAGTGAAAATAATGGCAGTCAGAAATAACGCACAGAAGTCAAAGATATCGCACAGAAGTCAAAATTAGCGCACATAGTAAAAAAATTAGCGCACAAAGTCAAAAAATTTAGCACACGAGTGAAAATAATTGCATAGATTAAAAATAGTCTAAGTTTTAAAATGAAATCATTTAAGGAGTTATATGTAAAAGCTTCAATCGAGTTTAAATATTAACTGTCTTTCAAAGCTATAACAGAGTTTTATGTTCGCAAAATTGTATGTGAAATTTGGAGGTGTTAAGCTTTAAATGCCGAGTGAAAGTGTTACTAAAGTAATTTATCCTAAAGTTACGTTCGTTAAATTCAAGTTTCAACCATCTAATTTGTAATTTATCCTAATTATATCATCATAGTGTTATATTATGTTCTTAATGTAAGCTATAATTACTTCTGTTACATTTATCCAGTTTAAAACTTCTAATTTAAAATGTTAGGTAATTCTTGGAATACAATATATTATAAACAATATGACACTCATACTTTCATCAGGTGTCTATTTTGGTTCTACAAAAATATGAGTCTCCGTTGTTGGCGTGTGCAATCAATGAAGTTTTGTCATCATTAGTAGGCGAAGACACGTCGACTATGCCTTCTTTGATTCTTCCATTCATTTTAGATTCGTCAAAGATAAAGGTGGAAAGGAAAAACGCAGCGGATGCAGACAACATTTATGGGATTCAATTAGGTCCACAAACTGATATAATGCAAGCGTTGGCTAAAAGACACAAATCTGCACCCCCGTCGATGCAGATTCATCATGAACCTTTGTCTAATGCTCTTCAGTTGGTTCGTGTGTTGAAGACACCGGCGTTTATTCTTGTTGGGCAAATTGGTCATCATAAAACTCCGGGGGATGACCTTGAGGTACTTCATCTTTATGCTTATGCGCTGCTAATAAAATTAAAAAGATAGTGGCTATGTTTTGTGTGTCTGTGTTTGTTTTTGTTGGCATGTGGCTCTCTTGGCTACTCATGAAAGAAATTTGACTAAACATTAAAACTTGAGGTGGCAAAATGGGTGTCTGGCAACGAGTCATAACAGTACGGGTCCAAATGTGTAATTTTTTTGTGTGATTCTAATTGGGTCACATAATGGTTGACTCATGACTTGAAGCTATGAACATGAGACCCTTTGGTAATAGAAGCCATCATTTCAAGGACTCAGGTGTACAAAGACAGTAGAATTCCAAATGAAAAAGTACGTTGACGTATTATGCAAAAAAGCTTTTTCTATTCTTATCAAACGTCTAGTGTTGTAGTCGTTGAGTACTCAATGATTTTTCAAAATATAACACATGCTTAAGGCACTTGATTTTTACCCAATAACTACCAGGTTCATTAAGTGGTCAAGCGGCAGGTAACTTTATGTAGCTGTTTACATCTGCCTATTTGGTTTTCTTTCCCAGGTAATATATAAGATCGGAGAAACATTGGCTAGCACCTCATCACTGAAATTTGTAAAAGAAAATGTCACTTGGAGCCCGACCAAGACGTTAAAAGAACAGGAGAAAGAGCCATGGCGTGCACTGTATGGTTGAACGCAGGTCATTGAGACGTTCGTGTGCAGGCCATTTAAAACTTTCTTCGAGTGCTTTTTGTAGTTTACATTTCTTGCTAACGTTAACGTCTTATAATACTCTTTGTTGTTTGTATGTTTAGAAACAATGTCTTTGCATCTTACTTTGGTGATCAGCAGAACTTTTCCAGTGTATTGCAAATCGAACATCAAAGCCGGTGAGTTTTTAAAAACTCATTGATACATAGCAGACAACAAACTGAACAGCATATCTGTGTTCGATTTGATTCAACGTACCTTAAATCTATTTATTGGTTCTTTCCCTTCACGAATTTCTAAAAAAGGTCCTTAGCTCTTTTAAAAAGAAAAATTAAGTACATTGATTAAAAATTTAAAATTAAGCATTTATTTATCTTTAATTTATAATCGCATTTAATACATCCAAGCTTTCTTTTTAAACAAGTATTAAATTAAATGAGATTTTATATTAGAAAGGAGACTCTTAGTGTAACTAACACACCTTATTTTTATTACTAAAAATGACTTTTATTAGCATTTTTATAAATCTAATTGTCAAAATATATTGTACAAAAGAAATTACTCGTGATAAGTATCACATTGCGATTGGCCATCAATGTTGACCAACATTGTTGATTATCACTGCTATCTTATTCTCATTATCAACAGATAACGCGAGTACTCTCCTAGTTGAAAGCAATGTATCAATAACGAACGATCGTATAAATATTATGTATAGACTAATCTGCTAGTAGTTGATATGTAATTAAAGTAATCAAAATAAATTAATCAATAATACATGGGAAACCATGATTAGTGTGAGACTGGTGAAATAATATAATACGCATGATATTATATGTGTAGCCTAAATCTCGTGCTAATCAATGATCGAGTTGATTCGTATCACAAGAACTATTAAAGAACTAGATTTATCTTACAATGGTCATCGATGTGTATGATATAAAACTACACATGTGCATCAATTCGTGTGGGCTTTATCCGAATATCCGAATAGGAGTAGGTAAATATCAGTAGCATTATACAGTTACATGTATAGTGGTTGTTTGGGTTTTTACTACTAAAAAGGTAATCTATTCACAATTAATCAAATTAAATTTTAATATTTGAATTTCGAGTTAATCGATTTCAAGTTTTGAGTTTAACTATCTAACCCGAATAGGCAGTCGCTGAAATGTAATATGTTATATATTCTCCAGAAAATACAACATGCTCTATCAAAAACACAAGGGAAAATAAGTGAAACATGAAGGAAGACTAGAAGAGTATCACATGATTCCTTTTTTTATTTGGGACAAAGTCCAACCGGAAGTTTTGCTTCTGTATCAAATTCTTTTATAACAAACAATTTTCAACATGTTCAAAACAGTAAAGGTAAGAAACTTAACCCGATCAACGATATCCCCATATCTTTTATGCATAATGGGTTGTGTTTTCTTCTATTATGATATTTGAATTCAAGTCAAATGATTGTGAAATATACTACATATATAAACACACGTCATACTAAAGACCATTCCATAACACAACAATGATTGTGATACGCGATGATTTTTATGTATTTTGTATCCTACATATTACAAGCATTTGTCTTAAAATACTCGTATTTGAATAGGGGTGTACTTTTCATACCAACTGATTTACTAAACCTATCAAGTTAACACTCACATGATCACAATTTTCATGACAACATTACAATTTCTAAGATGATATTTCATTATTATATTAGTAGGTTTAGTAACAGCCATTTAAATAACCTATAATGCCATGAAATAAACCCACAACCTAAGGCTACTAGCCTATTGTAAGTGACCGATAGAACGTGTATAGACATATCATCATAAAGTTATTCATAACGCGTTACACTATATAATGTTTGAATGAATAGACACATCATCATTTATTAATTTATACAATATTAACTTCTACGTATTATAGTCCATATAGCTAAAGTTTAATGAACCTTGCAACACTTGATGAGCATCAAATGGTCAATGCCATTATCCTTATATAATCATTTTGTAGTCAACTCCTCAATTTTTTGTTTTTCACATTGACTAAACATTTTTAATAACCTAATGAAAAATATGTTTATGTTACTATTATTTTTAATATTCTATTAAAACAAACAAACCTCGTTCAGTTGAATAATCGACTTATCCCTGAATAAAGAAAATTGAACTGTTTTTAAACGAGTGACCAAAGTAGGAAAAAAGGGTGAATCTTCTTTCATCAGCGAGGCTTGGCGCTTGGTACAATTTTTCATAATTTTGAATTGTTGTAGTTTTCCCGCACAAAAATGCTTAATTCATTTCAACGCTCCGCTGACAGAACCCTAGCTATCCACCCCAAATTTCCATTACCAAATTCACTAAATTGCTGTTAACTGTCGTCAATTCTTCGCCGAGCGATCAAATGTCGTCTCCGGTGACCGGCGAGGACCGCTCAAACACGACAACAGAGGAAGGAACGACGGCGTTTCATAAAAAGCGATCTCGACGCGTGAGCTTTGCAGAAAATACTTCGGTTCACATATTTGACCGTGATGAATCCGGATCTTCTCCGGATCCTGCACCTTCTAATTCTTCAAACGAGGACCTCCTAGCGTTTACTGATCATGATAGTGACTCAAAACAGTTTTCCCGAACCGAAGAGGAAGATGATGACGAAGATGATGATCTGGATGAACTCGATCCGCGGAGTCCATTTATTCGAGTGGTTGCGTCTCCATCGTCGGGTGGAAGCACCATCGGTTCTGCTACCTCTAATGATGGTAACTAAAGAAATTGATTTAAGTTTCTGAAATAATTGTTATGTCATACTTGTTTGCTTTTAAATTAGAAGTAGATAACCTGTCTATTTGCTTTTAAAAAAATGCAACCAAGCAGATAAGGTGTTTAAATGAGCAATCCTAACAACTCTATAATTCACGCAGTGTCTTGTTGATTGTCGCGTGTTGTTGTAAAATTAGTGCCTTTTCTTCATGATAAGATGTACTTCCGTATAATGACGAGTTAAGGATAATTCAACAAAACATGTAGTATCCTATTTTTTTATAAGTAGCATTTCGATTTGAAGCTGAGGGGCATCTAGATTCTAGAATGATTATGTAGTAAACAGTTGAGTAAATATGCACCGAGTAAGAGACAGTGCAAATGTTTATATCGGATGTTTACAGAAAGTAGAACTAGTACAGTTGCTCGACTTCTTATTATAAGTTGATTAAATCTGCTATCTAACGAGCATTAATTGTTAAGTAATAAAGCGCTCGATAGGAAAGAAAGTGTCGTGATCTTTTTGTTTTAGCTCAAAGATGCCTAAGTTGGCAAGTGGACATCCTATAGCATATGAACTTGAATTGGACCATGAGTGATAATTGCGGTAAGAATCCTCCATATTTCCTACTCTTCTCAGAGATGTCGTATTTCACTCCCATCCACTTGGCATAATGTATCCTTCTCTTATCGAATACCTAAGATGTCAATTTGAAAAGGTTGTTATTGTTTATTTAAAGGTTGTTAACTGAATCCTGCCCCCTGGATTGATGCATCCTCTGTTAGGTTAGTAGACGTTGTTTTGTGTCTCTCTCGTTATG
Organism: Logfia minima; assembly: GCA_963921325.1. NCBI lineage: Eukaryota > Viridiplantae > Streptophyta > Magnoliopsida > Asterales > Asteraceae > Logfia > Logfia minima. The sequence continues at coordinate 32,006,975 of OY992767.1, forward strand.
TTTAAGATACATGATATGTTGGCTCAAAGAATTATATACATAAAGCAGTTTCTGGTGGGACAAAATTGGCTCAAGTGTTTGTACATTTTTCTTTGATTAATATTCCATGAGGCAATGACATGGCTTCTGCTTTTTTCAGTCCAGGGTTATGCTGCATCCTATTTAATATAGCTAGTTTCTCAACAAAAATAAACATATTAAATAGCTCAGCTGAAAACATTATATCGTTGTTCACTAAATGAGTTAAGGGTACATTCTAACACTCCATCTTACTATGCCGTTATGCCTTTGGATAGGACAGTCACATGTACATTAAGTCATGCAATTGCATCTGAAATGGTTAAAAAATATATTCAATCATGTCCGGTTTTTTCTTATAAGATTAATGAATGATACACAACTAACACACTGGATGCTTACAATTTTTGATATAATTCCCACTACTCTTTTTCAAGAATCTGCTAACTGTGTTTCTCCAAATAACTTCTTGCAGAAGGTAACTTCTTTGGTCCTGTATCAGCAAGTTTTATTACAAGAGATTTGTCAGACTCTGCTGTCTCAGACGATCATCATGATCAAACCATGGATTCGACATCATTTTCAATGCATTACCGTAGCATTGCTAGATCAGACTCAGAAGGAGAATTGAAGAGTTCCACACAGGTTCACCTTTCCTTTGAGGAGAAAACCCCAACTCCGAGATCTATTGACTCTAATACAAGTTCCATGCTATTGACACTAGCTAATAAGCCGAATTCTCAACCCGATGTATCTACCTCAAAATTGAGCTCTGGGTCTCAATCAAATGACATGAGTCTTGTTGGAAAATATCGTGAGAAGTACGACTATGGGAAATTATCGCCTACATTGAATTCACTCTTGGCAGAAGGTGACCGTGATTTGCATGCGGCTTCTAATGTATTTCCACTGAAGTCGCCGATAAAAGCTGGAAAACAGTTTTTGGCCAACAAGGAAAATGAGTCTGACCTTATGGAAGTTAGTTATGGTCAAGATAATAAAATTGAAGGCATTACCAGTCATGAGGAGCTCAATGAAGTGGTTTCTGTTAATCATAATGAGATGGGAGTGGGAGATGATGGATCAAAGCTTTTTCTTAGTAAGCAGATTGTGTTTGGTGTTTTTCCAAATACATCTGACACCCAAGCTTCTAAGTCTCTGTCCCCTAACCAGTTTACTAAGGTAACGACCCACAACTATAGACAAACTGTTATTACTGTTCTTTTTGCTCTTGTTCGATCATTTCTGATTGCAAACATATTAATATTCGCTTAATGTAGTGAGAGAGTCTCTCTCTCCACCTCCATCCCAATTAATGAATGTGCATATCCCAATGATCTTTTATTATATTTGAATTTTTGTCAGCCTTCTATCCTCCAAAGTTCAATATTTATTTATTTTTATATCCACTTTGACCTTTGTAGAAAGAATCACTCTTCTGTTGCCATTTACTTGGTTAGTTTTTATCTGCTTTGTTCTTCATTTCATATCAGTCTAAAATCCACATGATAAAGGTGTAGCTTTATTGCCAGTTTTGTGTGTGTTCTTTTGAGTTTTGATTGCCATGTGCAATTTTTGAATCTATGGGCAACTTATTAGGTACTATAAAATAATCATTCTTGGAATGCGTAGCTAGGAAAATTTTATTCTCGTATTTTCCTTCTTTTTTTTTTTTATTAATATACTTGTTTCTTACCTTCTAATTTTAGGGTACTCATACTGGAACCAACTCAAGCTCGGAATTCTTGGCTACTAGTCAAGGCACTCCTTCAAATTCTGGGAATATAGTTTATCACTTAGATGATGCCATGGAAAAGGAAAATAAATTTCCGTTGATAGGGTCAATAGCCCATTCAACTGATAGGCCAAGTTGCATGCTTTTAAATGGTGTTAGTTTATTAAAATCTCCGGCAACCGTGACTCCTTCCCATAATCAAACAATTGTTTTTCCAAGAACTGATAGCCTGCAACATGGTGGTAGTGTGTCATCCTTACGAAAAAGCATTTCTAAACTAAGAATTCTAGAAGCTTCTCCCTTTTCTGCTGCTTTAAATGCTAAACTTGAAAATTCAAATTTCAAATCTTTAGTTGGATTCTCCAATATGACTCCCTTATGTACATTATTGGAGAAAAACAACAAATCTCCTCAAGTTGATTCTATGAATCATGGTGGGATGGAGACCATGGACATTTGTCTAGTAAAGCACTTACCATCTGAAATTGCTTCTGGAGAACAAATGCAGCCAACAGAATCTAAATCTGCAGATATTGGGTATGATGATAAAAATGATGAAAGTAAAATCGGTTCCTCACAAACTTTTAATTATTCTTCACAGAAGTTAAAGAAGGAAAGAACCACAAAATTTAGATTCAGTCCCTATAGAGCTGAAGAACAGCCTATTCAGCATAATGAGTCATCAAACTTCGGGCTGGACCAGGTTGGAGGGTTAGAGGAGAATATCTCCAATACAGGATTTCTTATTACGTCATCTGATGTGATGGATTCCTTATACGTCGAGGGAAGAGAAACTTTTACCCAGCTAGACGTTGAAGGCTCCAATATAGAAGAAATAATGCATGCCAAGAAAGGTTTTCTTAAAGATGTCTCTTGCAACTCAAAAACGAGGGGGATGTTAACAACCTTATCAAACGATGTTGAACATGAATACTTTGAATCAATTATTAGAAGTGACATTTCCACATTTTCTCAGAAATCTTCTCTTATAATAAATGGAAGAATGGATGAACGACCTTGTCAGAAGGTAAGTGCCTATTTCTCTTTCCTTCTTTAAAAGCTCCATGTTAAATGGTATTGTTTTAAACTTTTAGCAATTCAATGCAGTATTGGATGCTTCAACTGCATAATTTAGTATATTTATCAATAATAATTTGACTCTTCTGCTATATTTTCTTTTAGAATTTGGCAGATCAGTTTAGTAGAAGTCCATCAAATAAAGAGCTGTGTAGTATGTTGCACAATGACAATATCGATTCCTTGCATCCTGAAAATGTGCAATCTTCTTGTGCAAATCAGTTCTCTAATGGAGATGCAATCACAGCTGAGAGGAAAAGAAAATCTGAAGATGCGATCCCTACCGAGAAAATTGTCAAAATTAAGACGAGTTCAAATCATGGTTTTGAACTCCCAAGTGGCAGTGGAATGTCAAGTATTGGTCCTAATCTGGATCATCTGGCTCAGGTGTGCTTGTGAGCTACTAACAGTACTTATTTTGGTTATATAGTAGCGTTTATCTGATATTAATGTTGCAGATTCATACAAGATTCTTTAAAGAAACAAAACTTCTTCCGCATTCAGTTGATAAGATGAATTTGCGTGCGGTACATTCTCTTTCTTTATATCGCTTGCTACAACTATGGGTAGTACAATACAGTAAACATGGCTACATGGTACACGTATGAGAACTGCTGAAGTTGCTTTGGTCTATCTTGTGTTTCCTTCCCAGCTTCCTCCTATTTATTTTCTTGCCTTTCATATTTCTCTTTTTCAATTCTAAGTATACGACATGAGGCATACAAACTAAGGTTGACATTTTTAAATGTGAATCGTTACTATGTGCCTGGCCTCTGTGTGATATCTGCAATGGTTGCTCTGTGTGTGCAGATTGATCGTCTGATTGATACTCTGGGGCAACTACAGATGTCAAAAACATATCAGCTTCTGTCTAGCAAATTTCAGTCTCAGGTTGGCATGTTTATAGCTTTATCTCTGGTGTGAACTATATATACCTGCAAAGATTGAGATCATTCTTTGGTTTATACAGACCATTGTAGATCGCAGTCTTGATATTCAAGATAAAAGGTAATTAATATCTTATCCATCCTGAGATTGGTTTATTTCATGTGCCAAGCTCCAATTTTCTTTTACATTCTCTGACTTTTTATGAATGGAAAATTCAGAACAGCAGAAGCAAAACTGCTCTTGTGCAAAATTGTGCATGAGCAAGCAAAGTTCCAGCTAATGCATGTGAAACGAAAGAAGTTACTGGTATTTAGTACTCCTGTGTATCTTTTATAAAGTCAATCGTGTTTGTCCTTCTTAGTCTGTTTTATGCGTAGAAAAATGTGCAATCACTTGCCTCTGGAATTCAAGAGTCTGAAGGTTTGAAGTTGAATCTTTCATCACAAAATTTGCAAGATGCTCAAGTTATTCGTCATCGGCCCTTTTCAGATAATATTAAGGACATTCAAGAGGTATTGAACCCATACACTAAGTTGTTCTTAGCCAACTTTATAATGTGAACTGCAATGTCTAATAAAAAGGAAGAAAAAAAACTAGCTTGGTTTCTTACCTGGTTGATCTGTACAGTGCCAAGTTGACAACGACAAAGTGAATTTAATGAGGCAGGTGAAAAAGGACATCGATGGTAGAATTTCCACCTTGACAAAATCTTTTCACGTGTCGTATAAGATGAAAGGAGAACCCGATCCCGCTGATACTATTGCATTTGTCAATGATCATTTATTGAAAAGAGCACAATGTCAGATCATACGGAAGGATGTGCAGGTTCTTCATATACTTGGGTTACATGTTCATTTTATCACATAAACATAATATTGCTTGATGGACGAGACATCTGTTTGCTATGTATTCATTCTTATTCCAGCTTTGGGTTTTAAGCGATCTGAAGTATTGCAAAGATCATCATGACGTTATTCTTAACTACCTTAACCTCATGTTTCAAAGGTTCTTTGTTAAGACTCGTATTAATTATAATGTGTATAATTTCAGTTTTATCTTTGCTCATGTTCCAGTCAAATCCTGTTAAATTTCATTTGTTGCTACGTACAGGATAACGGTCACTGCTGGTGTAATCCCAATCATTTCCTTTTCCCATTCTTTAAGTCAGATGAATATAAACAAGGTATTATAATAATCTTGATGAATTCATACATGGTATTTTTTGTCTTTATATTTTTTCCTTAATAGCCTTATTGTCTTGTAGAATTTCAAAGATATGGATGCTTCAACTGCTTTCCGGTTTGTTTTTAAAGCTGGCTTAATACATAAACATGTTGGTGCTACAAGTTTGGCACAAGAAACTCAAGTAAGTATCTTAGCAACATGGAATATGGTCGGGCACGTATACATAAATGAGAAATAAGAGCTGGCAGTATCAACCCATTTACTCAAAGAAAGTTATGTGGGTTGTGTTTTATATCAATCGGGTCTAACAGATCAAATCAAAATATATTTGCTAAGAGGTCAAACAGGCTGAAAATTGGCCAAGTCTAGTTTTTATGAAAGCAAACCTGTAACTAGTTCATTCAAAGAGTTAGGTTACTATGTAATAATATCGGTTTGGTAGTCTTAATGAACGCTTTTTATATATATATATTTCTTTAAATTGGACAAAAAGGTGTTTGCAGGTTGATCCAACCAAACCCCACCCAGATCAAATCAAAATATATTTGCTAAGAGGTCAAACAGGCTGAAAATTGGCCAAGTCTAGTTTTTATGAAAGCAAACCTGTAACTAGTTCATTCAAAGAGTTAGGTTACTATGTAATAATATCGGTTTGGTAGTCTTAATGAACGCTTTTTATATATATATATTTCTTTAAATTGGACAAAAAGGTGTTTGCAGGTTGATCCAACCAAACCCCACCCATTTCTACCCATACTATAATTGGCCTGTTTCATCCAGAACAAGTTTGACCCTTTACCCAGCCTGCCTGACCATCTATTATTTACATCTTTTGGCTCCAGTGAGACTTCAACCCATAACCTCTTGGTTGTGGGTCACCCCAATTCCGATAAGCCAAAGGCCCTTTGGTGACAACTTTTATATGGATTAGGCGTAGATTTAGGCATGCATTTTAGGCACATTTAGCATTACTCTTAACCTTTTATAGTCAGAAATAATTAATATTGTTTGGTGTTTCAATAGATGACTAGTCATCTTTTGGGCAATTTGGTTGATGTGATGGAGGAGATACAACTTGCAAGATCAGAGCTACAGAACTTGATTAATGCAAGATTTCGCACATCCTTGGGTAATCTTATCTGAACATACTTTTATTAAAATAATTGAAATGAGAGGATTTTATGAAGAGAAAATCATATTATATCACTTGTACAATGTAAAGAAAATAATTGCTGCGGTTGTATTATTAAAAATGAGTTTGTTAGATTTTCTCCTAAGATATCATGTGCTACTCTCTTCTACCTCTTTTCATGACGCTCTTCCTGGGATTAGAATTAGGGTCAAGTTAAGTCTTACTACCTTTGTTGATTTGCAGACGAACAACTTCATTTGGAGCTCTATTTCTTTAATGCAAACAGTCGAAAGAAGGCAACAGTAACTCTAAACACTTCATGTCTAAAAAGGTGCCTTACACAATTATTATTTGACTGTAGAATTTGATGCTTGTCAAATGCGTAATAGCTTTCCGTTTATGTTTCTGAATTTCTATAAACTACGGATGTATTCATGTCTCATTATGCTTATAATAGTTTCAAGCTTTTGTTGACATCTGATTATCAAAATTGTTATACACTTGCTGACTTAAGTAATTAAATTCCAACAGGGGTATCTACCCGTCAGAGATTGCTGCATGCCAGATCGACATCCCAGAGAATGAATCGCAAGAGCCATCTACTCAAACACTCTCACCTCAGATTGCGGCAGCAATTAAAGATCTGAGAGTGGGTTACTTAAGAATTCTACGCTTATGTAGGTGCATATCTCTGTTAGTAAGCCAAGGTAAAAGTTAAGTGAAAGCTTGAGGAGTAGAAATATTAATGAAGAAATATACTTGAGTCATGGTCAACCACTTGTTGAACTGTCTATCCCTTTCCTATCCGAGCCTGTAAGATTCTCAAAAAATAGTATGGTTGATTCATTATATCAAATTCTCTCGTGTACTTTTTATCCATTAATGTAATGTTTGAAATGTCAACAAACATTACTTGCTAAATAGTATGCTGGGTACAACTAATTCCACCAATACTAAATGGTGGGACTAAGAAAATTCAAATTTGTTTCCATTAGGTTGATAGAGACTGGTGTTTTATCATTTATTTTCTATTTTGTTGATTAAGGCTGCTGTGAATTACGATGATCACCTTCATTAGATGCTTCTATTAAGTACAGTTGTGCAGTTGAACTTACCTTTCATTAGTGTCAAGTGCCCCTACTTGTGGGGAAAGCTTCTAGTGGGACTATACAGTCATAAATGCCTTGTTCTTATCCTTACTGAAAGTTTTGCACTAGGAAGAATCATAATTTAGGGGACGAAAATATCTCTAGTTATTAACGTGCTTTTACTTTAGTTAGTTCTCAACTTGACCTGTAGTATTGCAATCCTAATATCCTATTACAAACAACTTAATCTGTAGTTTTTGATAAGCGTTTTCCATGAATAAAAAGGGGCTGAATTCTGGGATCACTTTTGAGGTTACTCTTTTATTATTAGCAGAATGGACTAGGTGGGTAACGGGTCAAAATGGGTTGGGTCATGTTGGTCTGACCCACATGCATTTGTTTGTCTTTTTCCCTCTGGAATTCTACATATAAATAATGTTTTACGTATTATAAAAAAACTGTAATGCTACAATACTAATCTGATTTAAAACCATTTTTTGAATATATTTAGGATTAGGATGATATCCTGTATGTTTGACCCATTCAACCCTTTTTAACCTTTTTTCATTATTTTACTATCTGACCCTAACATAAATAGTTAAAACCAAAGCGACTCATTACCTAGAAATGAACTGTAATTGTCACCTCTACTTATGCAAAGTGGAGGAATCATCTTGATGTATCGAATTACCCTTTGGCCTCTTGGTATGGATGCAGACAGGACAGCTATGAGCGTTGTTATTTCTTTGTTAGTTTCTGACAAACCTTGGCCTAACTATTTCTTTCAAGTGTTTTTAGCCGTCGGTTCAAGTCATAAACGACTGCAGGCTAGAAATGGACATTTTTTGTAAAATGGAGTAATGTTAACAGATTAACAATATTTTATCTACTTTGTTAACAATACCAAACTGATCCTAGATACGTGTACTAACTCAACTCGCTCCCTTATGATATTTTCCTCCTGGGGTCATAATTTGTCATTCAAATGTGGAAACACATTACATATTAGTTAAGTGTCTTGTCTGTGTGGTGCATGATAATTGTTAGTGATTTTTCAAAGTAAAGTGGGGCAGACATGAAAAGTATCCAAAAAGGAAGGGCAAGTAAGGAAAAAAAGCTGGATAAGGTTACTAAGACATGTGAAGTGCTTGGAAGACGACAAATTAATAACCCAATATGTATTGGAAATAGGTTTGGTTAGAAGTAGGGTTAGGGTTAGGACTATGTTACTGTAGTATAGTTAAGGTTCAAAAGCAGGGTTCGGTTTATGTTTATCATGAGCTCCTACGTTACATCCTTATTCTAGTACCAGAATAAGAAGCATGTGATATATAATCACTAGCCATTTGGTACTAAGTTTAATAAAGTTTGACCCTTTTCAATTAAAAACCATGTAGCTCAAAATTTATTGTTTTTGGTTAAGAACGGTAATTAAAAGTGGTTATATCCAGTTGAAAAATGTTGTCCAACGTGGCAACATATTAAATCTGTATATCTTTATGATGATTTTCCACTTTGTCATAATTTTAGTAAAGGAGGGATTTCATATTTCCTCTTTCAAAAGTTTGAAAATGTGAGCCTCAACAAGTAAAGAGAAAGAAAAGAAAGAATAAAAGCATCTTCGTACATCAAAATTTGTATTTTTTGAAGGAATAATTGTGATTATAAGATTTTCTTATTAAAAGCATTCACATTGAAGAAAAGCTTATAAAAGCTTTTTTGCTTGCTATATCAATTTTTTATTAAAAAAGCTTTTAACAAAACCTTTGTCTTCATTGATAAAAAGTTTTTCAAAGCTTTTCTTTTCAAAAATCATACATACACACTTTCAAAAAAGTTTTTCATATATGACTTGAAATTTCTCAAGCTTTTGCATAAATTTTTTTTTTCTTCCAATGAAGAAAAGCTTTTCTAAAGTTTTTTTTGCATAAAAAAGCCTTCATTGAAGATGCTTTAATTAATATATTTAATCGAACTTCCAAACAGATTGAACTAGGCCGGATTGAGCTATATGTCCTTGACTTCTTGCACTTTTGTCATTTGAATTTTTATCCTTCTATTTTTTCATGCCCATTTATTATTATTATTATTATTATTATTATTACTATTATTATTATTATTATTATATTCCCACATACTCCATATTTTTTATAATAAGTCAAGTCAATTCATTATAAGTTCCAACTAAAGTTATGTACTTAAACTCAATGACATTTAATTCAAAACAAACTTGAGTGAAAAATCTTGATTGAATAATTTGAAGAGTTCACTCATTTATAGACCACTCCAAACAACCCTTTATGTCATAAACTCACATGATGGAGAAAATGATGAAGTGTGATATATGGATCACTTTCTACAATTAACTCTAAAGATTAAGTAATGAGAAAAGGGCCTAATTATAAATGTGATGAAAGTGACTAGGTCCCACCTTCCAAATCAACCTACACACCTCTTTCTGTTTCTCTTTCCTTGCACTTTTTGCCCTTTTTGTGATATTTTATTATTTTGGTATTTTGTATTTTCAAGATATCTTACACAACAACAGTACCAACACCTACCTCACAAGAAATACACAGATATTAACAAGAAAAAAAAAATTAGTACTGAAATTTCTCTTATTACCTTTTTAGGGTTTTCAAAGCCGGCAATAAAATCTATCTGATATCATCTGGATTTATAAACTTGGTAAGTTTTTTCTGGGTTTTGTTTGTTTTTGTTTTTCCGAAATGGGTAATACTGGGCGTTGCTTAATATCGTCATAATCCAAATTTACAACAGTCTTTTTCTTGTAGGAGGAATAAAAAACCAATGTTATTGGTAAAGTTCAAGTCTTTTTATGGGTCTTGCTATCTCCCCCGGTTTTCTTTTGGTTCTAATGGATTTAAACAAAGTTCGGGTTTTTATTTTGATCTTGATCCGTCACACTTGATATTCAGTTAATTCGTACGGTTGTTTGTCAAAATTTTACAGTTCCTTGATGTTTATTCTATAACATATCTATATACTTGTTGAATTCTCCAACTTTTTTTAGAATGGAAAATACACATATCCTTTTCAATCTGTTATTGGGGTGTTTGGGCTAGCTTATTTTTCAAGCTTATGACTTTTCAATAAACTACAGTCTTGGCTTATGGGCTTATTTCCTCGTAAAAAAGCTCATAAGGTCACAAAAATTACCTAAATACATTTCAGAGCGTATTAGCTTACAGCCATAAGTTTAAGCTATTAGCTCAAGAAATAAGCTAATCGAAAAATAAGCTTACCCGAATTGGAATCTTTGTATACACCATTTGTTCTTAAATAAAGTTCAACCTTATCTTTACTGTTGTAGAACATATTCAAATTCAATAAAGTTTGTGCCTTTTTGGTCAAGATTCCAAATTCTCAACTACTTTCTCATTTCTTGTATGCAGAATTTTAATCTTGCAAGGTGTGGGTCGTTTGATTTGATTAGTGTTTTGAAAGAAAGAAATGGGTTACAATTGTGATTACTGCCGTGAGGCAAGATCAATGGTGTATTGTAGATCAGATGAAGCTTACTTATGTTTATCGTGTGATCGAAATATTCATTCTGCAAATGCTTTATCTAAACGCCACTCAAGAACTCTCGTATGTGATAAATGTAACTCACAACCAGCATTTGTTAGATGTGTTGATGAAAAGCTATCACTTTGTCAGAATTGTGATTGGGAGGGCCATAATGGGTCTAATTCGGCTTCTGGTTCACATAGTCGTCAAACGTTGAATTGTTACTCCGGCTGCCCTTCAGCCGTTGAGCTATCTTCAATTTGGTCATTTATGTCCGATTCTGTTATCGATTCCACTTGTGAGCAGGAAATGGGGTTAATGACCATTGCAGATAATAAAAATCATCAAAATTTATCGGTGCAAGTGGAGGATAAAGATTTGAAAAATGTAAATCTACAAGCTGATCTTAAAGATACGTTTACATCTAAGGTAATTTGAGTTGAGGTTTCACAGTTTATGGGGGTGTTAGGGATTGCTTATTTAAGTGCTTATATGCATGCTACTTATTTTTACAGCTGATTAGCAATACCACATACACTTCTGAAAACTGCTTATCTCCTTATTTTATAAGGAATAAGTTCTTAAAAATAAGTATTTTAAACTGATAAGCACTTTAAATAAAGCAAGCCCGAACAACCCTTATGAAATCAATTTTGTATCTTGATAGTTGGGCTTCACACTTTATGCAGGTTTCAGGTACAAAAGGGACTGAAAAATCCGTTGACGATGGGTTTTATGATGACTTTACTATGGATGAAGTTGACTTGAGCATTGAGAACTATGAAGTGCTCTTTGGTGTAGGTAATAACGATCCTGAACATCTTTTTGCAAAAGATGGGATTGATAGCTTGTTTGGTGCCAAAGAAACGTCTGTTGCTGAATCCATTTGTCATGGTGCTAAGGTATCATCATTGTACTAGTGATTGTTAGTTGTATAGTGCTTGTAATTATTATACAGGATCGATATGCCGGGTTTTTTTTAAGATCGATCAAAATTAGTTATGTGTTCTTATTCTCTACTTGATTTTGATAAGAGAAGAGTTGGTGAATTTTTTTTGGCATAATGATATATATATATACAGGAAATAGCCACCCATTATATAGTTAGATAAGAGGGGTAAAATCATTTAGTTAAGGTTCCACATGTACCTTTCAGTAATTACAAAAGGGTAACCAACCCTCTAGCGGGCCCCACCGACCTGCCCCATGGCACCTTTCAGTAATTAACCCTGAGCCTTTTGTGGAACATTATCATACTCGCTTATTGTAATCAAACAGTAAATGGTAAATTGTCACGGCTATATTATAGTAAATTCCAACAACGCATAGTGCTCAGTATTCGGCTTTTTTGGTTCTTTTTTTTTGTTCAGGAGTCTTGGACTGGACATGGAAATGGGGTTCAACCTGCATATAGTAATGCTGCATCAGCTGATTCTTTGAGGAGCTGTAAAACGGAACCAAACCCTTGTTATGGAAGACAACAGTCTAATATTTCATTTTCAAGTCTAACATGGGAGAGCACTGCTACTGCTGGTGATTATCAAGACTGTGGAGCTTCCTCTATGATTCTCATGGGTGAGCCACCCCCTGCTCATGATAGCACCACTCCTTCGGGTATCAGGAACGATGCTGTCCTTCGTTATAAGGAGAAAAAGAAGACCAGAAAGTGAGTAGCTAGTATGAACTGTCATGGACATCTTGCAGTTAAGTTTCAATTTGAGGTGGAAAAATGGTGGGTCGGGCGGATTAGGTAATGGGTCAGAACGTGTAATTTTTTGTCCAAAATGATATATAAGTGTCTCAGGTACAATTACAAAGATTATTAATTTCAAAAATGGATTAATTTTATTTGTAAAATGATTTAGCCGATTATGTGCATTTAAAACTATACTTTGGGCGACTTCGATCTGTTTGACCTGTTACCATTTTAAGCTAGTGCTTACAGCCTATAGGGATAAAATGCAACCGAATGGGCAAAATTGATCACCTCTAGTTTTAATAGAACTAATATTTTCTATTGTTGTTTTTTTTCCTTTTTATGGTAGATTTGAGAAGAGAGTAAGGTATGCTACACGAAAGGAAAGAGCGGATGTAAGAAAACGTGTGAAAGGGCGTTTTGTGAAAGCGGGTGATGCTTACGATTATGATCCCATGAGTCAAACCAGAAGCTACTGAGAGTATATACATTTCTTGATCATATGCATGAGGAAAGTTATGATATATATGATATATCTAATCTCAAAAAGGATTACTTTCTTTTAGCAATGACAACACTTGTATGGTTGTCTCTCAGGGTGTTTTGCCTGTTGTCAGCCGGAGTATAGGCGCAATTGATCGAATGAATGCTGATTTACCCATCTGATCACCTCAAAATTCAAGATTCTTCATTAAAGTTTGATTCTTGACATGAACATTAAAAAGAAAGTGAACCTTTTGAATCTGTTGAGCAAAGACGCGATGTTTCTGTTCTGAGAAATCATATTCAGCAAGTTTATATATTGTTCTATGAAGAAGAAACAATCATCAGAATGACCATCGTTTTGAACATGAAGATCTATGTAATAGCATGCAAACTATGTAATAATTGATGTATCTAGATAAGCAAAGAAACGTCAGGTAACCTGTTCTGTTTGTGATTTGTGTGCACAAAATGAGCCTTTGATTGAGGACATTTTTGTAGCTCATCGTTAAATACGTTTTGTAGTGAGTTAAGTTTTCGTAGTTCAAATTTTGTTCCCTCCCTTCACATTATTGTAATAATTAAGAAATTGTTGTGCTCCTTAATTAAAGAAATAAATAATACTCTAAATGTGTAATTACCGTCACTCATTAATAAACCTCGTTTATCTTTGATTTGTTAAAGATGCAATATAAAATTATATTTCTAATGCTATATGTGGACTATGGAAGAAAACATTCAATTAGTTATTTTGAATTGCTATTGGGCTTTGGTCCGAATCATGTGGACTGGACCATGTAACATATTTATTCGGTATAGCCGTATAAACGAGTTTTCAAGGCCTCAAAAACCATATTTTAATACTATGTTTTTAGGTAAAAGTAACAATAATATCATGATACAACATAACATAAAGCATATAGCCATATACTGTTCTTTTCACATATTTATGAAAATGTCTCGCCAAGTTATTTGAAAACTAGTGAAGTGATTTGAATAATTATGCCGCAGAATGCGGAAATGAATTTTTAAAATCTTGAATTCAGGGTTATTTAACGAGGCGTATCTTAAATGAATAACACTTATAAGAGTAAAATTCTAAAACTTTATTGTATTAACCAACTAAAGTTTAAAGAATACTGGAAATAAGCCTACTATTTGTAACAAAAGAATCATAAAATCCTGCATAAAATCAATCCTAATATAACTCAAATACTATCTAAACTAAAAATTTTAATATCTAGCTTATCCCTAAAATTAGAAACAAAATTTTTTTAATTTTGTTTTTATCATTCCTCCTCACTTGAAAAAAAATTGACCCCGTGTTCACATGAATAGGTGTTGCGCTTGTGGGGATAACCTTAGACTCTTTTTTATTAATTTAGATTTTGACCCGCTTTCCACATTCCCAATGATCCACAAGCGGACCTAAATGTCGGTTTATTGCCCCTTTATCATTCTCCCTCTTTTGAGAAGTATTCGTCCTCGACTTCTCATGATGGATACTATTTGTTGATGACTTGTCGTGAACTTTGGGAATCAACAACTTTTTAGTCGTAACCCTTTTTTCCTCATTACATGCCATTACAAAATTTTGGTTCCCGATTGGAGTATCTACGCTTAAATCACGATTAACATCACAAACCTTTGCACCTTTAATATCTTTGGACTTTGTGACTTCAACCTCATAATTTTCCATAACACTATAAACCCGTCTCCTTCGATACGATTGTTGAATTATCCTTAACGGTTACATTAACATCATTATCATTTTCTTCACAAACTTGAGGCTCTTGGATTTCAATCTCAACTCATTTGCCATATCATTGGTCTTCGATGTGTTGTTCAAACCTAACATCAGATTTTGGTACTGGCTGTTTTGCTCCGGGTGGAATCGTTGCTATTTTCTTTCGTTCCCAAGTAAAAATATTGAGATTATGTTGGACACTATACTTACCATGAACATCATGTTGCCATGGGTTTCCTAACAAAATATAGCATTCATAAATATCATCAATAACAAAATGTACTTCCACCTTATAGAACTTTCTGGTGGAGACCGGAACCCTACAAATTTGGTGAACTTTCAACTGGACAAATCTCCACTGGTAATTTTATAATATTTATCAATTTTCACGAAATCAAATTGTTTATTCTCCACTTATCAAAAACCAAAGAACATACCGTATTATTGATTAAAATTGATGAACGAACTAGTTTGGGTATTGGTAATCAATCATCTATCTTTTGTTTCTCCTCTAGTTTATCACCATGTCTTCCATTGTTAAACGGGGATTGGTTGCTTGTACAATTGTCACCAAAAAATCGTTATGGTTAGACGAATTCTTCGACCCTCATGGTTTCTACCCTCGCAATTTTTGTGGATTGATGCCCCACCTACAATCATTGAATGTAGTTCTTCAATCATAGTGGATATCCTGTCAAGTTCGGTCTTGGATTCGGTTAAGCCATGATCCACATACTCTTCAGAACATTCCCCACCAACAATATAGGTTTTGGATACATCTACACCAGTCACCATCATGATACTAACGAGATTGTAATCAACACAATACAACGATAACAAGACAATACACGAAACGTAAAATAACACAAAAACCCCATATTCGAGCAACAACTTCGACAAGCTGTATCTATCAACCCGAACCTCGAATCAAATATCCCTCTCTTCATATCTTATATCCACATGTTTAGAAGCTACAGTTTAAATTTAACGATGATTAGTGATTTACAAATTCACAGTGTCAATTCTACCACGAATGTGCAGAAATCGAGAAACCAAAAACAGTTTTTCATTTATTTTGAATTGACTCTCTTCGAGTTTTGTGATCCATTATTCTCGAACACCATTCTGATACCAACTGACGCAAGATACCGTAACGAATTTTGATAACCTTAATCCAATAGTTAATAAATGAGGCGCGTGCTAAGGGAATAATCTTAACAAGAGTAAAACTCTAAAATTTTATTTTATTAATTGGTAAAAGATTAAAAAAATACTAGGAACAAGCATAGTATTTTCTACATAAAAATCAAATCCTAATATAACTTGAATGCTAATTAAACTACAATTCTAATTCCTAACTTATCCTTAAAATTAGAAACAAAAATCGTTAAATTTGTCCTTCTCAAATCAGAATCAAACAATTAATTCGTAACTTTTGAATGGCTTTGATTCATTGCATTCTATTACATTATTTTTCTACAATTATTTTTGTTTATTTCAAGATTCTTAAAACATTTTGCCTCTCATAAAATCATATTCGATTCGTTGTATTTAGATCGACACGGTCTGTGCAATTAAACACCGTTGACTTTTATCCTAGATTCAAGACTTTTCTTAAGAACAAAAATCAAGAGATCAATATTTAGTTCATTGCATGTACCTCTTTTTTTATGCAATAAAAATTTGATATTTGAAAATGTCTTAGTTACCATTGACAAAAGTCTCATGGATAACATGGATCGGGTGTTTTTGATTATACAGCTTTACAAAATCGAATTTTAATATATTTTTATTTATAACAAAATGTAGGTCGTGTACTACATGGGTGGGGTATGGTGGTGCATTTTCTTACCTAAACTAGTCAACATGCATTGAATTTGGTATTGCCTCACAATCAATAATCTATTTATAAATAAATTGGTTTCATAAATAAATAAAAATTACCTAGAGACCAGAATGTATTCACATGCTATCAACGAATTTGTTATGCAAATCAAATGTAACCGATCATGTTTTTTTTGTTTGTTTTATGTTTATTTATTTATCTATTTATTCATTTGGTCGTTGTTTTCCATATGTTTGTCTCATGCATTGACTAAATGGAAACAAAAAAGACGACATGAACGAGGATTACTAGCGAACGTATGACAATATCTTGTGAGTTAGTCAGTTCTAGTCGTATCAAGTGCGGACACGTGGCCGACAGACATGGCCCGACACGTGAGCTTGTATGGGCTCATATGCTTATGGCCCACTTTGCTCATTCAGTGAACTTACCCTTGATTTATTTTTATTCTGAATTTATTCATTTTATAATTTTACTGTTTGATATTTTCTGAGAAACATTAATCTTGGTAAGATATTTATGTATTTGATAATATATTTGAGGCATTAGAAAAGTGAGAAAAGAAAACAATAAATGAACATATGTTCTATGTAGTAACCGTAAATATAATCACAACTTTTTATTCGATTTTATTAATCTTTTGTAATTAAATAACATCGCAAAGTAAAGATATCATAACACCGAGACTTGGATACAAAACATTACGGGTGTGTTTGATTGCTGCTGAATGGACTCGTACAGAGCTGAACGCTGAATTGGTCAGGATTAAGCATGTTATGCAATATAAATCACCTCTGGACATCCAAATATTGTGCAAATTGAGTCGAGTACGAAACCGATCTTATGGTTCCGTAAGGGTAAGTATTTCATAAATAGGTGTCAAGTAACACATAAATGTTGTCCAAATTTCAACTTAGTTCCATTTTATGATTTGGTTTGCTAGCAAATGAATCAATGTCATGGGTAGCTTTCACAATGTAACACATGCACCAATTAATGGTGTTCTGCTTTTTTGGTAAATTCTACCTACAAAAGTTTGTTTACCGATTTATTTCGTTATCACGTGACGTTACGTAAAACATCTGAATAAATCCTGACAAGTTTATAATATATATACTTTGATTTAGTAGAAAATTGCATGTATATTATGCACTTGATGAAGGGATTTTTAATGAATATATACGACATCTACAATTAGAATTCAGGGTCTTTCTAGATCACGTAATGATTCATCACTTATTGGCGTACTAAATTTGCTCACGTATCCAATCGAGATTTAAGAACCAATAAAACACAAATATTGCGAAGACAACATGTTTCATTAAAATATAGTGATAAGTTAACGGTCCATTTTAATAAATTTATTAAAATATATATTAAAATATTATACAATACAATCTATTAAGGTATACTTTGTAATGAATTTATCGATAATAAGAGTTAATTTATCACTAGCCTTCATTAAACCCACAATTTACCATTAAATTTGATCATTTTAATATTATTTTAATTTTTATTTTTACTAGAAATATGAACAATGTAATAAACAAGAACAAATGGATAAAAACTATCAAATTAATGGTCAAATGGATAAAAGGAATTCGTGTATAAGTTATCACCACATTGATAAATAGTGTTTTTTAATGGTTGACACGTAGTATAGAAGGTGCAAGAAGAATGGCCACGTATGCAAATTAACTTTCATTACTTACCTTTTTTATTGTTATACAAGAACCCCAATATGGAGACAAGATTGGTTTCGTTGAAGTTTGTACTAGTCCCAAATAATTGGGCAGAGGTTTGTGACTTCTACACAATCATTTTTTTATGAATATATTTTTATGTACAGTATCATAAATTATATTTAACAGTATATAAAAAAATTGATGATATACAAATTATTATTTCAAATAATTTTGTACTAAATAGGACTCGAACGTGCACTTAAAACAATCGAACACTTGAATGCGTTGTACGTAGCTATATCAACTTTTAACCCACTCATTGTGGCCTTTTTAGTAATTTTTCGAATACCCTAATGAGGTAGCAATATTTAGAAAGCGTGTTTTGTAATGGTAGTTTTATTGGCGAATTTGTGGTAGCAAATTAGAGACTGACGATTGGTGGAGTGGTTTGTTCACTTTATATTGGTTGGTAACACATGGACAAATAGTCAAATAAACACATAATTAATTTATTAACAAAGATGAAGGGTATTTCGGTAAAATGGCTGACATATTTTTATTCATTCGAACAAGGTGGTAGGTGAAATGGTCAAAGCAGATTGTGGGATATCATAATCAAGATTAGTGGGTTTGGCAAATGGCAAAGATATTTTGTCACTCGTTACAAAATATCCATTTCTCACATTTATGTTCTTATGGTAATAATAAAAGAACAACCATTTATAAGTAATAAATGATGTACGTATTCAATAAACTATAAGTGCATTTTACTGAATTATTTGGCGACTTCATGTACGTGCTTTTAGTATCCTCGAATGAATTATTCGTATGTTTCGATATGTCCTACATTGTAAAACCGTAGACGAAATAATATTGTCAAAGAACATAAAGATGATATGGTATCGTTTGCGCTTCCATTCGTTGGTTTAAAAAGCCACATCTAATAACCATGTTTCGATATGTCCGACGTTGTAAACCCGTAGACGGAAAAATATCGTCAAAGAACATAAAGATGATATGATATCTAATCTTATCCTGTCTTGTTCTATAAATGAATAACATAGGCATTTTGGTTTCACAATTTCACATCCTGTTTTAATCCCATCGTCTTTTCTTCTTAAACAAATATGACTGTATAAACAATCATCATGTAGAGAGGTCATAATCTATTGGT
Source organism: Logfia minima (assembly GCA_963921325.1). NCBI lineage: Eukaryota > Viridiplantae > Streptophyta > Magnoliopsida > Asterales > Asteraceae > Logfia > Logfia minima. The sequence goes on from OY992767.1 coordinate 32,026,260, forward strand.
AAAAAGCAATGTAAAACTTTTGTCAAGATAAGCTAATTCGAGTAATTGCAATTTGATAGAATATATGAAGTAACAAGATAGAATGATCGAAAAAAATACGTTTGTTAAGAAATTAGAATATGTTATGCGCATTTTATCTTAAATATAATAAGTTAAACTTCTAACAGTACATAGTATAAAATAAGCATTTTTATAAAAATATAGTACAAATTATTGAAAAATTATATTATATATATTAAATACCATATAATATATATATTAATATATAATGGGGTAATAAAAAAGTAATATAACGTAATAAGAACGCATAATAAATTATAAAATAAATTGGATTGTTCAATTAAATTTTATAGACGTTAAAAGTATTCAATTTGATTTTTGTGTCAAACAAATAAATAGTAAAATGAAATTTCATTGATGTTTTTATCAACCACGAATAAAATTATATGAAATCTTATTACTAATAAGTAACAAATGGGTTTTAAGAGCATCCAATGAAAAAATCATTTTAAAAAGTTTCTAATAGATATCCATATTTTCATTTAATTTAATTTATTTTTAAAAAACTATTTATTTCAAGGGAAAAGACTTTCAAAAAAACATTCTCTACATATATATTAATCAAATTAAGTTATTTAAAAGTAACTTTAATTTTAACACCCTTTAATAAATTGAACTATACACTAGAGGATCAAGAGAGAAGCAAAAAAAAAAGGAAGTAGGAAATCAAATACCAATTTAGCATCAAAACATAATTTTCAAGCAAGATTCATCAAATTAAAGCTTAAAATATAAATGAATCGACTATATACATCATTTAATCAAACAATGTTGTTATAATTTTACGTTTTAAACAAAAAACTCTTAAAATTGACATTTATCATTGATTTGTGATGAATGTTAGTCAAAATTTCAACTTAATATTCCTAAAACATTAATTTATGATAAATATTAACTCATATATGTTATTATACACCGATTATATCATTCATGGGTGAATGTTATCACTAAAAATTCATCAAGAAATGATGTTAAAATAACATTCATCGATGTATAATAACAAAATATGAGTTAACATTCATCCGGAATGAATGTTATAAATGATGAAATTAATGGCTGAGATTTCAAATAATTTTAAATTTTAACATTCATCACAAATGAATGTTAAAAAAATCATTTATAAAAAAGTTAAAGACTAAAATTTATTTATTTATTTTTTAAAATTTAAAGTTTTTCTATAAATCATTTTCATATATATATATATAATCGGATGCACTTTTTATGATTTTTTAGTAGTATATATGTTAGGTATATAAATAGCAAGATATACCAATTCAAGTAGGCGGTATTATTAAGGTGCCCATCATCATCCATTATCGGCAACATTTCTCTCTTCCCCTACACCCTTCTCACTGTCCTTTGTTACATAACTCACTTCAATTCTTCATTCAAATTATATACTAAATACTAATTAAAATCGACCTACTTTCTATTGAAGCTCACTCTGCCTCTTGGTATGTCTTTCTTTTCTATTTCTAGCTAAATTTCTCTCATCTCTTTATGTTTTAAGTCACTGATTAATTAGTAAAAAGTTTACGATCTGTTATAGATCTCACCTCTACTTTTCACTTATATTATAAAAAGTTATCATTTAAGTAGGATCTCTTATCTCTTATGGGTTTTGCTTCAAATTTCAAGAAAGGTTTTACTTCTTTTAAAAAGTTTTGTTTATATTGATGTAGATAATTACCCTTTGTGGGAGTGTTTTTTCTTCCCCAATTAAACCTTTTTTCAGGAATCCTTTGTATTTGGATCTTGCCTTTAAATCAGGAATAAAAACCCAATTGGATGCTTAGTTTACTTTCCCTTTTTGTTGTTTAACATTTTTCTTAGGGTGATTGGTTTGTATTATTGTTGCAATTATTATTAGTATTTTTCTTATCAAAACCTTGTGCTATTTTATTTAGAAAAAGAAAGTGGAAGTGGTTCAAGATTAGTCTTTCTTTTTACTTTTTTTGCTCACCTCTATCCAATTATAAACCTAACTTATCTAATTGCTTGATAAGAATTGCAAGGATAATAAGAAAAACAAAAAGAAGAAGTAATAGGGTTCAAATTCTTGTTGTATTTAAAATTTTCCCCTAATATAATAATTACTTTTAGTGTTGTGTTAAGACAGTTTTACAAAGATTTGAATCTGATGAATAGGTAGGTGCAAATTTATGAACTCAAGAAATAATTGTTAATGGGGTGTGTTTATTTTATCATTTTATGTTCTGAAGTTATAAATTTATGGTGTATATTGCAGAGCAAATTAGTTGAGGATTTTAGAAGAGCGTCAAATTCATCTGTATTTTTGCCTGCTAAAAGGTATATCGATCTTTTCAGTTTCCAAGCTAAAATGAAAAGGAAACGAACCACTTTCAAATTTTCAAAAATATGAAGTTTGATCATCTTTATGTCATCGATTTAGGTTAACAATAACATGGGTCTCTCACCATACCAGAGCCCATCTGATGCTGGTGTCCTGTGTGTGATACTGGTGAACACAGCCATGTCAATATCAATAATGAAGGAAATAGTCCGTTCCATCCTTCATGTGATCGGCATCCATGTAGCATCATGGGAAGAATATAACAGTCAAACACTCTCAGAATCAGTTGAATGCAGAGGAACCCCCTCAGAAACTTACATGGAAGAATTCAGAAGCCGAACACCGTCAATCCTTTATGACTCCTTGTGTCGGCGCACCAAACAAGAATGCTCAGTTTGCTTGGTGGAGTTTAAACCGGATGCAGAGATCAATCGGCTTTCGTGTGGGCATGTTTTCCATAAATCTTGTCTTGAGAAATGGTTAAAATATTGGAATGTTACCTGCCCGCTTTGCAGAAATCACATGATGATGCCAAAAGAAGCTGAAGAAAACACTTGCCCGATGTGAGGTTTTTGGTTGTTCACTTAGCGGCGTTGGTGCACAGGTGTTTCCAGACTCGAGTTTTTGGATGTTTTTAAGTGCTTATGTTCCTGCACAAGTACAGACTTGAAATTTACCACTTTGTAAATATAAAATGTGTAGTGTTTCCGGTGTTGTATGCACCTGAGAAACTGTTACTAGTTTTCTTCTTTCCAGTTTTGGCTTGCGTTTGGATCAGAAAAGAAGTCATCTTTCTTGGTGTATTTGGTCTTCAATTTCTCCTTGAATTGGATGGTCTTTGACAGAAATTATAGCTGCAACAATCTTTGGCAAATTTTATCAGATGATTCCATAAACATCAAAAGCCTTATCAGACACAAAGCCTAATTGCTTTCTTTCGTTCTTTTATTGGCTACGAAGGGAGTAGAAAAGTATAAATACACAAATCATTGAACAACCATTTATTTCTGTACTGATTGCAAAACAAGTCTATAAGCATGTCCATAAGAAGAGAAGATATGAAGACTGTGTTGCGTTTTAGACATGAAAGACAATAATAACTTTTGTGACATTTTTTACTAGTCATATATGGTGGCAGCAAATCTGACCCATTTATTATACATGAGTCATGAGCTTTATTTTATTTTCATCTGAGTCCTAAATTAAAGTTATTTCAAATTCAAACATGTCAAGTAGGTTGAACTGATCAAAACATTCGAATGAACTAGACTCTAACACCAAGTCGGTTTTCAACAATCCAGGTTACTAATGTAATAATTTTCCAACAAACAGTGTATGAGAGTCAATTCGACCCGGTCCATCTTGACTGGTACTAAAAGTTGGCTCACTTGATGCCATAAAGTGATAGCTAAAGGCAAGCGGATCAAAATGCCCACAAGCGTAACTCAATTGCTAGATGCTTCTAGCAATTCCCAATTTGTTCTCATCTGTCAAGTTGGGCTACAAGGAACTCAGAATGATGGTTTGATACTTTGACTAATATGACAGCTAGAAGTCATAGAACACTATACAACATATGGTGCAGAAAACAGTGATCAGATTTACGCAAAAGACCAAGTATCACATAATCTCCACAACCAGATTTAGGCAAGAAAAGTATCACATAATATAAATGTGCAACGACATTGTGGAAAGTACAAAAGAAAACTTATCTGAAAGTAAAAGACATCTAACGTGCTACTTAATGTCAAACTATATGTTTAGAACAAATCTTCTCAAAAGTGACAGTAAAAGAAGATACGAGCCATGAAAATTCACATACAAACACGAGAGATCTCAAAACCTCCAAGTATGAGATCAGCTAGCTGAGGAAGTGCATGTGTTGATGCCATCCTTGCAGTCTCTGGTCAGGTCATTGAAAGTCTCGATTTGCTTTTTACCCCTCAAGAAAACCTCCGTATCAACGGATGCCCTCATGTAGCCATCAAACTCAACTGGAACACCATTATTCAGCTTTGTCATCTCACTATACCACTCACTGTTCTCATCCCAAAGACCTTTGTATTCATCAAGAAAATGAGTGGAATACTTGTCTTTCAATGGGTCAAAGAAAGAGATATCTGGTTCATCTGTTGCAATATACAAATTCCTTCCATCATCAACCTTATCTTGCAATGAAGAAAGTAGAGCTTCAGGTGAAGTATCCGCTGCAAGATTCGGCCACTGTTCCCTATTCCTTGCCTTCTCGCCTCTCACAACATGAACAGAATCAAAATCCCAGTTCATTTTTGCTGCTATTGCTGAAACAATGTCCATCAATCTTCTAGATTTCCATATCATGTGCCATGGTCTTTGAATAACAGACTCTGCTTCACCTTCACACACTCTATACCAGTAATTATCAGGCTCCACACTCCCAAACTTTCTCATTATCAATGTATCCTTCAACCCAGCCATCTTCATCGGGGTGACTCTGAAATCCTCCACAAGCGAAATACTTAACCTGTCTTTCTGGTGCCACTTGTTCCAATCTGACCAAAACTGACCCTGATCCAAGACAGAGGCAGACTCCTTCAGATGCTCAAAATCAAAGTAAAACCTGAAATCTTTCCCTTCTTCATCTTGACCTGACCTAGTATAAACCGAATTCAAGCAAATGCCCAAATCCATCACAAGTGTCCTATTCAAGTACTGTGCTTCACCTAATGCACACATAAAACTCCACAAATAATGATCCATACTCTTGCATCGTTCCCCACCACCATTATACAACAAATACTTCCCTTGATCAAACGACTTCTCCGATTCAACAACAGGAAGAGAATCATTGACACTCTCACCAACCACTTGAACACCAATATTCTTATCATCTTCACCCATCGGTGTTTTCTCAAACCCAGGCTTCTGATGCCTCTTCCTTTTCCTAGCATTCCCACCCGAATGATAATCACCAATACTAACAACGGTAAGTGTACAATTACCCGACCTAGCAATCACAAAACTCCTATAATCCTTATAAAGCGAAGCAGTCTTCCCTTCTTTAGGCCTAAACCGCCATGCCATATGACAAGAACTATCATTCATCCCACGAACTGGTTTCCCAAACCTATAAAAATGTATATCCTTAAACTGCTCAATCGCAGCACTCATCATTAAATGAAAAACCTCAGGATCAGTACAATCAATTGCCTTATCAATTTCACCGCTACAGTCACGTGCCTCTTTTTCCTCAACTTCACCATCCATCTCAGGTAACAAACCCGAACTGACTACATCGGAAGCATTTATTGAGCTACCGAATGCGGTTTCGTTCGCTTTCATAAAATCCTCACCGGTTTTCACAACAGTACTATCGGATATAAATGTGGCATTTGAAGTGGAAGTTAAGAAGTTTGTAATTTTAGTTGAAGGATGAAATAACGGATCTTCAGGTTCATAAGTAGCAGCAATAATAGTGAAAACTAACACACCGATTACAAAAAACGTGAAGAATAAGTTTCCAATTATAGCTAGCGCATTTTGACCTAAATTTTCCGGCCGGAAACCGCCGGATCGTGACGGTAAACCACGGCCGAGCATCATTTACTTGTAATTATTGATACAATACAACAGATATAATAAGCACAATAGCTAGGGTTTTGTAGATCTAATGTAAAACCTAATTTTAGAATATAACAATTCGAATTACCTCTATACAAATGAAGTGGTAACCGGACTATAGATACATTGAAATTGTATGTATCGATTTTTTTTCAGATCTGCATTGTGTAGAGTGAGAGCTCCTACTGTGTGAGAGAAGAAGTCAATTGTAAAGGGAAAATATGTTTGTGACTTTGTGTAGTGCGACGGTGATGGTGTAGTGTGCACAGGGGGCAATTGGGTGATTGTAAACGTTGATGGGCTAATGTACGTGGGAAAACAGATCCACCGACACACGGACATTAGGAAGTGGGTCCCCACAAGGTTATATGTGTTGCTATAAAGAGTGATGATTTGTTTAAAAGATCAATATTGATCGACGTTTATTTATGATACCATGAAGAGTGATGATTCGTTTAAAATTTACTTATGTTTTCAAATTTTGAGGATGAGACAAATGTATATTGACGATAAGAATGTGAGTGTTTGTCTCAATATTACCGAGATGACAATGCTATCGAATAAGGTTCTGATTATAACATCCTTGCTTTTAACTATTATCACTATCAAATTATGTCATAATATAACGGTTAGGAAAGAAATGATTTTTACTAATAAAGAAAAGTTAAACGTAACAGTTTTTTGGCTTAACGGTGTCTTGTCTTGATAACTTATCAACTAAAAGGTTGAACGTTCAACTATCAATTTGTATAATTTGTACGATGGATGTGTGAGTTTTTGTTTTATAGACAAATAAACACAAACAAACATTATGTTGTTAGTTTGTTTAACATGATGTCACAGTATGTTACGATTGACTGAATCTATAATCTCGTGTACATTTCAATATTTCAAGTCATTATGTTCTAAAATATTAAGTTACAAAGTGATCCTGGACATATTAAGTTAACCTGCAAGGTTTGCCCAATTTTGTTCCTTTTTTCTTTACTGCTTCCAAAAATTAATTCATAAGTTAAAAGTCTAGAATCTTAACACTGTTAGTTAAGTGACAGTATATATAGTTAAATAATATGTGCAATTCAATTTCATGAAAGGGTGAATCATTCAACATCATGAGTCACGATGTGTGGGTTGCGAGACTACTCCCATTAGCATTTATCATGTTCCATAACAATATGTCAATTAATTTCATTTACAATTGTTGATTAAAAATCACATAATTTTCAGGAGGTGCAAGATGAAGGCTTGTTCATACTTCTTTGCACCATATCCTGCAACAACTTTTTCGCGGTTTGAACTGTTGTTTCAGACCCATCAATACATACTGCAATGTCATAAGACAACTTCCCCAAGACAGAAGGGCTCAGTCTCTTTCCAGGAGTAGAGTACCTAAGTAAGCCAAGTAGCATCCTAGCCTTGTTCCGGGCTTTTAGGGTCCCACCCACAGTTAACCTTAACAAACCAGGGATCGCACCCTCATTTAGAATAAGTTCCCTATATTTACTTCTTGAGCTCACACACATTTCAAGCAATGCACCAACCGCATGTTCTGTGCTAACTTGAGATCCATCTTCAATCGTCTCTACCAATGTTAGTATCCCATCTTCAGCTTTTGATATGGCGTGTATTCCTTCTTGAGATTTGGAGATAAGTTCAATTAAACGGGTGGCTCTATCAGCGACACTGGAGTACTTTTTGCATTCTTTAAGAAGGTTGATGAGAGGAATGGCAGCAGCGGTGTCAAGAACTATTATTGGTTCTTCTTTGGAGGTAGTGAGGTTGTGAAGGGCAGTAACTGCCTCGACTCTTCCTGGAAATGAACTGCAGCTGAGGAGTTGAATGAGAAGTGGGATCGCTCCTGAATCAGCTATTGCCAACTTGTTGTTTGGTGCAGTTGATAATGACAGAATTGTGGCGGTTGCTAATTCTCTTGAGTTGCTCGTGTTTTCAAACTTGAGAAGCGTAATGAGAGGAGGGATGGCACCACATGTTACAATTTGTTCCTTGTTTCTGTAATTTAACAAGGATCAACTTGTTAGAAAACACATTTTAGACCTACTAATATGTTAGGTATTTTAGTGTGACCAAGGATTAAATGGACATGGGTCAGGACTCGGGAGGTTCCGAGTACACATCCATTCAACTCACTAAATTCTTGAATCCAAAAACATAGTAACAGTCCCTTGCAGGGTCCCTCTGCGTAAGCTGACCAGAAACCCAATCGCCGATAATTGATCTAACTGCCAATAACTTCCACTTTTTGGGGGTTCTATATATATGAGATTACAAACATGAATTCACTAATTTAAAACATTCCGAGTTTTCTTTTTGGTTACTAATCTTGAAGTAAAGTATCCCAAGTGAAGTTTGTGAAAACCATGCATATAAAGGTGGGTATATATCTTTTGAAAATCGGGTTCTAGACACGATTCATACGAACCCATTTTTTTTCTTCTTCCTAACATAATATCAGGTCAACTTCTAAAGCTTGATAAACAGTAACCTACTGTAACACAAACCTCTAGCAGTGTCTGAGTGTGTATAAACTAAAACCCATTAATCATAACTCCAATAATTCTTTCTGTAAACCCTCGAACTAATACCTTAACTCAACTCACAAACCGTAACCAAGCATACAACAATTTAAATTTGAAATCAAACACTAACCGTTGGTTTCTAGAAGCGAGACTGAGTAATGCAAGAAGCGAAACTTCACGAGCATCATTATGTTGAGAACAGAGCATAAGAACAAGCGGTCGAATTACACCGGCCCCAGCAAAGTTGGAGCGAATGTTACCGGAGCATTTACGATTACGAGTCATGTTCCTGATCTCTCTGGCAGCTTGAATTTTGGTATTTAGGTCCCCGTTGATTATTTTATCAGCGATTTCATCAATTAGGATTTGTTTCTTCTCATTCTGTCTTTCATCTTCGTCTTTCTCCATCAAATTTACCTGAAAAATAGTTCAAAGGATTCAACTCTGCTCTCCCGTTGAAATTGTAAGTCTATAAGTCGTTATTTACATTAAATATACACTTGCGAACAGTAGTTGGTCTTAATTTGTGTAAAGCAGCCTTTGACAAACAATAAATTAATTGTTTTCTAACTTTTTATTCGAAAAGAATTTGAATATACTGTACATTTGTCTTGACCCTTTTAAAAATAAAATAAAAAACCTGGCTAATTTGGAAATGTGTATCATTTTCTAAAAAAGTAAACGCACGTGGCAACTTGAAAGCCTACAATCTTTAGCAACCCCAGGGGAGACATGTAAGGAGATGTGAAGTTGATAAAACTGAAATGAAGAAAAAGGTGAAAGGAACCTTGTAACAGAGAAGAATCCTTCTTTACTTTCAGTTCACCCAAATTCATTTACATTTTTATACTTTTATTTAGAATTGTCACATGTGACTATCAAGTATCAACTATGCTTAATTGGGTTGTCTGTAATACTCATGCTCTAAAATAGTACTCGGTAAGTTACAAGGTTTGACTATTTATTCCTTTTTTTTTTTTTTCCTTCTAGAAATAATACACAATACCTAAGTTAAATCTATAAAACTGTTAGTCAAGTGCCAGTTAAACACTGTGCAATTCAATTTCTTGAGAGGATGGGTCATTCGATCTCATGAGTCAAAATGAGTGGGATGTTAGCATTTATCATATTCCATTACAATATTTCAATTAATTTTACTTTACAATTGTCAGTTAAAAATCACCTAATATTCAGGACGTGCAAGATGAGGCTTTGTTCATACTTCTTCGAACCACATCCTGCAAGACTATTTTCGCGGTTTGATCTGTTTTTTCAGACCCATCAATACATGCTGCAATTTCATAAACCAACTTCTCCAAAACAGATGGGCTCTGTCTCTTTTCAGGAGTAGAGTCCCTAAGGGTGTGTTTAGTTGTAGAAAATTTTCACAACTAAACGCACCCTAAGTAAGCCCAGTAGCATCCTAGCCTTGTTTTGCGCTTTAAGGGTCCCATCAACAGATAACCGTTACAGACCAGGAATGGCACCCTTGTTGAGAATAAGTTCCCGATATTTTCTTCTCGAGCTCATACACATTTCAAGCAATGCACCAACCGCGTGTTCTTTGCTAACTTGAGATCCATCTTCAATCGTCTCTACCAATTTTAGTATCCCATCTTCAGCATTTGTAAAAGCGAGTATCCCTTCTTGAGATTTTGAGATTGTTTCAATTAAAGCGGTCGTTTTTTCAGCAAAATTGGAGTACTTTTTGCATTCTTTAAGAAGGTTAATAAGAGGAAAGGCGGCCATAGTGTCAAGAACTATAACTGGTTCTTCCTTGGAGGAGGTGAGGTTATAAAGGGCAGTAACTGCATCGACTCTTCCTTGAATGGAACCGCAACTAACTAATTGAATTAAAACCAAATCGCTCCTGAATCGCTTTTGCTGGCTTGTTGTTTGGTGCAGCTGATAACGATAAAATCGCAGCAGTGGCTAATTCTCTTAAGTTGCTCGTGTTTTCGAACTTTAGAAGGTTAACTAACGGAGGGATGGCACCACATGTCACTATTTGTTCCTTATTTCTGCAGAATTAACAATAATTAACTTGTTAGATGCTACATTCTAGGGAGATATTCTAAAAGTAGGATGATTTTGAAAAAGTTGACTAAAAATCGGATAGATAGTATTTGTTGTTCTAAAACTAGGATTTCACATTTCTTTTTTATTTCTAGTCCATCCTGCCTCCCCCCTCTTTTTTTATATCAACCTCCATATCCTCTTTAAAAGTTTATCGTATCATTTTTAGATTAGATTTTGTTATTAAATTTCATTTTCTGAAAGCTTTTAAAATTTGTTCTATTTTATCTTAAAAATTATGTTAAGTTCATTTCTATTTTTAGGTATGTAATGTGTAATGATAAGTCATAAGTAAACGTAAATCATTCTAGCCCTACTTATATTACGTCAGCAATTATTGCATTCAATTTGGGAGATATGAGCTTGCTAAAGTAACATACAATAATTCCGGTTAACATCTTACAAAGCCCTAACAAGCATATAATGATTTCAATTTGAAATCAAACACTGACCTTTTTGTTTCTGGAAGCGAGATTGAGTAATGCAAGAAGCGTAACTTCAAGAGCTTCATTAAGTTGAGAACTGAGCATAAGAACTAGTGGTTGAATTACACCGGCGCCGGCAAACTTGGCGCGAATCTTAGCGGAGGATTTTCGATTACGAATCATGTTCCTGATATCTCTGGCAGCTTGAATTTTGGTAATTACGTCTCCATTGATTAATTTATCAACGATTTCATCAATTTGGTTTCTTTCTTCTCACTGCTTCTCTCTTGTTCTTCTATATCCATCAATTTTACTCGAATTTTTGTTCAAATAATTCAGCGCTGTTGGTCGTTGATATTGCAAGTACACTTTGGGCAATGCCGACGGCTCGTCGGTTCGGGGGTCGATTTCAACTCACGAAATCGACGTAGTTGGCACGGTCCGTCGGTTGGGACCGTCGATTTGTGAGGGTCGGTTTTCCGACGAAAGGTTCGCCCAAATTCGGTTTTTTTATTTTTTTTTGCATTTTTTTTATATCAAACGTACATTTTTTAAATTCAAAATATTTGAATTCTTAAAAAATGTGTCAAACGGCACCCCCACAAACAAACAAAAATCTTTATTTTTTAAAAAATTATTTATTTATTTAATCTATTAATTCGTACCCCATTATTCTATATATATACAGACTCATTTCAACTATAATTCACACAAAAAACAACTACTACACTTACAATTCACCCATTTTATACTCAAAACCTACACACAAAATGTCTAACAACCAAAACAAAACAACATCTCCATCAAATATAGCCCAAGATATGTGGAATAATTTGTTAAACACAACAATTCCAACTGCAAATTCATCATCCGGTTCTTTGTCCGCTCAATCTAACTTTCCAACATCATCTCAAACGTCTCCACAATTCGGGTTTGCACAATATGTACCCCTTACAAACCCTTACTCTCACAGTGTTTACCAATCACAACAATTCCAACAATTCCCACAACAATTCCAACACCAAGAAACAAATATTGTCATTCCGACACCAACACTCAAGTCGAAGAAAGCGAAGATGAATTCAAAGTCGAAACCCGACAAGATGTCAAACAAAAAAGAAAACAAGTTCGGTGGACCGACGAAGATGCACGAATTTTGGCCGAACGTTGGGTACATTGTTCCGAAAACGGCATACAAGGCAACTCGCAAACCGACGGTTGTTTTTGGAGAAAAATAGAAAAGGATTTTAATTCCTTAGTCGCCGAGAAACGTAATATTAATCAACTTACGGGAAAATGGAACAAAATTGCACCCGACGTGAAGAAGTTCAACGCAATTTACAAAAACTATTCCGAGCTTCACCCTCAAAGCGGTGCACGAGATGAAGACGTGTTAGACGCCACCCGAAAGCACTTCAAGCAACAAAACAATAAACGTAAATTAATTTACGAGCAATGTTGGAATGTACTAAAAAATTACCCGAAATTTTTTGTGGAGTCGGGGGTAATGAACAATAAACGTACATTTGAAGCCGATGTCGAACCCGTCGATCTAGAAGCGGGTGACTCCCAACCACCGGTCAATGCAAATCTTGCGGCTAACATGAACATGTTGTTTCAAGATGACTCACTACGTCGTCCACCCGGTCGCAAGTCTCAAAAAAGTTCGGGTTCATCGGACGCCGCTACTTCTTCAAGAAGTTTAAAAGACGAAAAGATTGAAGCACTTGAGGAAGTTAAAAAAAACCGCTCGCCTCCAACAAGAAGCAATAAAAACGATTACTTCAAATTCAACGAAAAAGTTAGCTTTCAAAGCGTTGAATTTTCTTTATAAAAAAAAATACCAAAGCGTGCTAACAAAAAGGAACTAAAAATGATTAAAGCCGCTCGAAAAGAAGTGGTAAACACGTATAGTTCAATGTTTCCGACGGACGATTCGGACGAAGACGAACACGAACACGAAGCCGATGCCGCGGACGAAGAATCGAGTTCCGATTAGATTACGTTTTAATTATCTAGTGTGTTTTTTATTATTGTAATGTTTTTCTTTTTTTAGGAAATGTAATGTTTTTTGTTTTTAGGAAATGTAATGTTTTATTTTAATTATTGTAATGTTTTTTATTTTAATGAAATGTGTTTTATTTTAATTATTGTGTTTTAAATATATAAATTAAAAAGTGACCGAAAACTAACCGTGACCATTGGCACGGGTCAGTCAGTTGTTAGTCAGTTTTGGAAAAAGCTGACGTGGCGCTGATTTGACACAAAGTGACCAGTTGGTTTTCAGTTACCATTGGGTATGATCTTATACATACAACCAATAGGTCGTGTTTTTTTGTTAAAAGTTGTTTTGAATAACAATTTTATTTAAATGTTTGGATTTTAAAAAAATTGAGTATTTAAAATAGAAAATTGTGTGTTAAATGGGTCATTTACACTCGATCAAAACGCAGCGCAACAATGCAAATTTACAACTCAATAAAAATGTGCCACGTAATCAATTTACGCAGGTCAATTCAAATTCCTGCCGGTCTAAATAGGATATCCCACATGTCAGTTTAAACCCGCAAATATTCACCCCTTCAAAAATTAAGCAAATAAGTATAAAATAATGAATTAAAAAATGAAATAAACAATTTAGATGAAAAAAGAAGAATGTTGTTTCTTTCCCTGTTGCGCAGTACACGAACGAAAACGAAAAAGGAATCTTATGGCATATTTTCTATTTGATCTTTTCTCCATAGCCAATTGATTACGTTTATGGCCAAAAAATAATTTTCATCTTCCACAAAACTAACTAACTTCCACTTCAAACTTCACAAAAGCTTAGAGTTTCCCTTGTCCTCGCCCGTTGGTGGCGTTTTGCTGACGGCAATCGGCGTTTGCTCACAGTCCGACAATCATCACTCGTATACCGCTGGCAAGTCTTGCAAAATAGAGGGTATTTTGAATTTAACCGACTTGCGGGTAACCAGTAGGAATTGGGCTACGTGGTGCGTTTTTTTATTGGTTGATAGAGTCATGTTGTCTCGCTGCATTTTAACCGAGTGAATGCTGATCATTTTCAACGTAATACAATCTGACACTGACCATGAGGTGTAAATCACCCATTTAACTGACTGTTTTTTTATTTGAAAACATGCGTTATAAAATTTATTTTATAACACTTTTTTTCTTATACTTATATCTTATTAATTAATGCTTTTATTTTTCGGAATAAACTATGCCATACAATAATAGACATGCGGACTTATGGTGGGAGGTCAATTGCTTTTGTTCATGTGGGTCTTGGTCAACTTGTTGGACTTGACTCATAAACGGCTTTCCAACCATGGTCCTTTTATTAACATTTTCTATTCATGTTAGTTCTTTTTAATACTAAATTGTTAATACCACTTAACGTTATTATATGAACACGAACAAAAAGACAACCACATAAAAATGGGTAATAAAATCATATCACACGTCACATGTGTGTTTGATCAACTATTTTATATTCATATTTTATATTTATATAAAGCTAATAGCCTAATAGCATCATTTTAATGACAATTAAATAAAAAGAAAGGTATATTTACTTTATATTTAGTTGTAGAAAGAACACTTTCTATTATAATGCAAGTTGTAGAACAGGTTAATAGCTGTTCTGAATTTAATAATTATAACTTAAACGATCAATAATCTGAAGCTGCATTTATACTGATGATCTACCCATCTTATATTCTTATGGTATCTATCCAACATACATTCTCAAAATCAGAACATAAATATGAATACAAGTTTTTAAAAAGCAAGATAAGCAACTGAAGCCAGAGTAAACTTTCTAGTACAAAATAAGAACATTCAATCTTAATCCGATTTTCTTTTTATGGAATTTTCAATCGATCATTGTTATCGTATTTACCAATAGAAGTACATAACAATGGAACCGTCATCGTTCATCCTGATTTTTCCGCCCACTTAGTATGATAACCCGACTCCTAAGTAACAATTATACCTTGTTTGAGATTGCTTATTAAGTACCTAGCGATTATTGCTTATTTTTTATAACAAATAAACAAATCCAAAGATCTTATGAAAACGACTTATTTTAGAAACTGATTAAATTCGGTCCAGTTTTTGGTCCGAGTTATTTCAGATGCAGTTACAGCCCTGTTCGAACTCAGTGAACAGCCTGATATGGGTCATGAGTGAACATTATAGAGCAGTTATGACTTATGAGTTATAACCTGTAAAATTTGAACATTAACACAAACGAACTTTTCTGGATTGATGAAGCATGGCTGCAGCTCCTAATTAAGCCTACTGAAACAATTATGCTGCTTTTGTTTATATCAAATACCAATTACAACATTTCAAGTACATCCTCTTTCTTGCTATCAAAATTCCCTTTACAGGTAACACCAAAATAACCAAACCCTCTAAAACCCCAATCATACTTCTATAAAACCTCAAACTTTTCAAAGAAAAAAAGAAGTAAAAGAACAAGAATCAAGATAGTCAACTCTCATGGTGGTTCTTATACGGAAAGGTTAACAACTCTCGAGGGGAGAAATGAGCATAATCAATCATATACTAGCACCAACAAAGAGAAGAAGACTGCACAAATCGGGCTTTACTAACTTAAAGTTACTCATAGTCAGTTACACGAGGACTTTACCTTTTTTCATCCTCCAAAAAGATAACCCAATGGCTAAATAATCCAGCCTCCTATAGATGATTTACACTCAACTTCACATTTTCCTTCCATTTTTCTAACGTTTGCTGGACTTCTCCCCTACCCCCCCACTCCCAAAAAAAAAAAAAAAAAAAAAAAATAGAGACAATCTCTAGCTTTTGCAGGTTTTTAAGAAAAAGATTTGATAATTCTTCAGTAATTATTAGGCCAGTTGATTTGGGTGTGCTGGGGCTGCGGATATGGGCTAGATGTAGGTCCCACCAAGTCAACACCGCCAGCCATGGTCTGGGGATGTTGGAGAAGTGGGTGAATGGGTCCGGTGGTTACTGTTTGTCCAGGGTGGTAAATACTAGTAAAAGTTCCATGGGGGATTTGTGTTGGGTTGTATGCAACTTGACCGCCTTGAGAAAGATTATAAAAAGAACCAGGTATGTCTCGACCAGGTGCAGCAATCCAAACACCAGGACCTTCGCTCTGCAAACCAAAATTAAAATATAAGAACGGATTATTTTTGCAAGAAACATATAATTATGAACATGCAAATTATCGTACATTTGAAAGTCAAAGTACATAATATATTCAGTCTAAAACTACATTCAAATTTCATTTAAAGAAACATAATTTCATTTTCACAACAAATGCATACAACTAACAAATGAAAACACTTCAACCATAAAAACTAAGAATGCCAAAAAAAAGGAGAAAGGGGAGCGTGGCTCAGGCTTCTCCAGAGGTCAAGGATTCGTCTTCAAATAAACAGGGCACTTAAAGGCATTTTGATCAGACCAGATTGAGCAAATCCGGCGCTTATGTACGCATCTCTAGCATATATTTATTAGTCATTAATAGCTACAGTTTGCAACAAAATAACCCAAATCTGATTTCGAGGAAAAAAAAGAATTCACATCTTTAATTCAAGATATTCATATGAAATTCAAGCCATGAAGATCAGGTAAAGCACCTGAAACTAACCTGCGATCCAGTAGCATAGACATTGCTGTCCTTAAACTGAGACCCACCAAGGTCTTCATTAGAACTTGAATCACCAGCTGTGGCAGCTGGGTTAAGATTATAACCTGCTGCTGGGGACGAACCATACAGACCAAAGGTTCCTGGGACTCCAATGTGACCCGAGTTCAGGGTATTACTTCCAGGCTTGTACTGCGGAAGTGGATATTTTTGAGGTGCCACTTGTGGAGATGGATAACCACCTTGAGGTTGTTGGGGATATGCACCGTTGCTCAAAAACTGATGAATGGCTGGAGGCGGCATGTAAAATGGGGGGAAATATGGTGCATATGGGATATAATTTGGAGGGTAATGTGGTAATTGTAGCCCGGTTGGTTGCCTGAACACAGGCAGTGGTTGCTGAGTCACCGCTATGGAACTTTGCATCACTCCACCTGCTTGTGTGGCTAATGGTGTTTGACCAGTACCAGACAACATCACAGAGTTCCCAACCTGTGGTTCATATTTATAAAATCATTAGAATTAAACCAAATGTTTGTATAAAATAGTAATGTAATCTGCAAGTAACATATAAGCCTAAAATGCAAACCTCTTGAGAAGATTGAGAAGCCTGTGAAGGAGCATTTCCATTGTACTTGCCAGGCTGATGAAAAGGTGATACATGTCCGTCATTATCAGCACCAGAACGAAAGAATTGAGGATAATAGCCTGATGGGTCAAATGGTTGTTGAATCTGTATGTAGAAAAAATATATACAAATGATTTACATTAATTACCTGAAAACTAACACTGAGTTGTTTAATACGAATGTTACGAATTCCAGAGAACAATTCACCTCATGTAAAGGTAGCAATTTGGACACAAGTACTTATATATGGGTGGTTATGTTATATCTCTAATGGGTAAAAAGAATAGCTTAATTGGAGATGAGTCAAATACACTGAAAGTCGCTCAAAGTGTAATTATGCATAAAACCACTTGAATAATCTTATTTTATATATAAATAAATATAATTTTTGTCACCATCATTGACCCACTTATAGTTTTATATGGGTCAACTCAAGCTGGTCCATTTTGACCCGTTACCCAACCCATCCGAGCTACCCATTCGTGGCACCTCTGATTTCAAGTTTATATTTCAACCGCCTGTTACAAGACTAATATTTACTATATCCAGAGTATGCTAAACAACTACTTACAACGAAGCTTGGGACACGAGAAACATCAGGCACTTGAGACTCGTTGCTTTCAAAAGGTGCCAGCTGGCTGCCGATTATTGGTGGGACGAAGCCAAAGTTTAAGTTAGAAGAAGGATGAACCGCTGGATATTGATGACCTACAGCGGGAAGTGAAGTTTCTTCCTTGGACTCGATGGGTTCCGGGGCCACATTAGATGACAAGTTTTCAGGTACGTTAGAAGAAGATGATGGATGGTGGTCAGGAGAATCTCCATCATCAGCAGTTACCAACACATCTTGATGTCTGTTAGGAAAATGATTAATCAAAAGATATTAGAAGCGAAATTCAAAGAAAAATACATATGATTCAGGTAAGAAAAAATATCTAACCTGGTGGGGTGTTCCTCTATATGTTCAACAATCTCCTCAGGAGCCTCAGAAAGAGATGGACGCTTGTCACTCACAGGCCCACTCAAGGAGATTGAATTAACACCAAAAGTAGCATCAAAACTTCCAAACTGAAACCCAAGTTTCTCAGCCTCAGGAACATGAAGGTGATTCGGGATGATAACATGTTGACCACCTGAAATCTGTGATTGTTTTTCAGAGGTAGCATCCTTTGAATCAGGAATACTGGATGTCGGCTTTATTGAAGAATGGGTTTCTACAGGAATAGGATTTATTGGTTTTGGTTTCCACTCCTTACCAGAACCAACTGTAAGAAAAAGCACAAGGGTCACTATACATCAAAACCCCATTACAAAGAAAAACATAACATGATACCAAGTTTCAATTTATGGGGGTGTTTGGGGGAGCTTATTTGAGTAGCTTATTGCTTATTGCTTATAAGCAAATAAGCTAGAAATTTTGAGCTTATTTTAAACTCATGAAATTCTCCACTAAGCGAGCAAATAAGCTTACCCAAACGCTAAAACTTGATCTTATTCTATCTAAATAAGCAAATAAGCTAATAAAATAAGCCCATCCAAACACCCCTTATGTTATTATCTGGTGCTTCAACAAAACTTTACTTGTATGTCATTTATCAATATATCAAGGGCTAAATGCATTTAAACGGAAACTAACTCAGGTCCAACTTCTGCTTCAGGTAACCATCTTTTATGCCCACATAACTATTCAGCTTTAAAAACTTTTGATTTACAGTAATCTGTGCATGTAACCAGGTCAAGAACTCAAGATGATGACATCATGTTGACTTATTTTTATCTGAAGCTGGTTACTCACTGATAAGGTTAGATTACCTTTAACTGAGACTGGAAAGTTTAAGGACTTCGTTTCCGAGGCAAAAGAATTGGTTTCCATGGATAAAAAATGGGCCAAAGTTGGTTACCTTTTTAAGTTGCTCACATATGAGTTATTAGAGAGTCAACCAGTTTCGAGCTTAACACTAAATATGGAACTCAGTTCAGCTTCCTGCCCATGAAATGAATGCAAAATGACACAAAAAGTACACTTCGTACTAAATAATAACAAAAGTACAAAACGTTGCAAATGCTTACAAGTAGACCACACAATATATTAAAAAAACCCAACTTATACAGAGAAATTTCGATCAAACGAGTCAATACCTTTTTGCGGCCCAGTTGCTTGTTGTGGTCTGTTATTGTAGTTTGAAGGTGGCCTACCAATCGGTCGTGACGACTCTGAAAGAAAATTATTCCCCTCTCCTTGAAACATGACTACCTCAGGAACAGCTGTCATGATAAGCAATTACACAATTAATTTTCAGTAATTCCTATCTAAAAGTGGCAAGTTATATAAGTTACAAAATCATAACATCATTTAAACATAAATCAATTCTCTTCAAGAAAAAACAGTCCTCACATGCAGTTTTAATCTCAGCAGGAGTGGTCTCTTTGACTTCGTCAACAGGAGTTCGTTGACTTCCATCTTCACGCCTAATTGTACCAGCAGGGAGTCGCGAATCCAGTGACGGCATAAGAACAGGATCTGAAGCAGACAAATAAGCACCTGGCTTAAGTGACAGTGTCTTGGAAACTAAAACATCTCTACTAGTCGGGATTTTGTTTGCTTCCGGAGGTACAGTACTAGTTTTCTCAGCAACTGGATCAGATAGCTTATTAGGGACAACAGTGGATGAACTGCAAAAAAGGGGGAAGAAATTTAATATGTGAGGATTTCACCCATGTTTTTTGCATTATTACAATTTAACGAGTCTAACCATTAAACACCGCCACCACCACTATTGATCTCGTAATCAAATTACGAGTCTAACCATACTAATCCCACGGACGACGGACCACCGACGTGCCACCACACATCTCTTGCCGGAAAGGGATTTTCCGGTCAATCATCGGCTTTTCAAGACTGATTTCCGGCGAGTGTAGTGACACAGCCACCGAGGCCGTCTCTGTGGGAGCTTTCCGACCCTGGTCCACCGTCGGGTACTGTCAATCTGGCCGGAATTTTTCCGGCAAAACCCTGCTGCCGTGGACTGCTGCCGGAAAATTATTCCGGAAACTGTTTCTGTTACTTCAAGCCCTTACTAATACTCTTTAATCTATATATATACATATACATATTACATATTACTATTATATAAACATAAATAAATATAAATATAAACATTTAAATAAAACTATAATAATATACAACTATAAACCTAATTAATAAATATATACATGTACTTCAATTGACTTTTATTTAACTTTTACTATCATATAGAGTTAAACTTAGATATTATATTTGTTTCTTAGTTGTTTTTGCTACTTCTTTTGGGAGCCATCTACATATTTGGCGAGTACCTTTGTTGTATCTTTGGGCCCGTAACTAGGCTAATATAGACTCTACACACACTCATGGTTATCTGAGGTCATGTCCTTCTAACTTAAGAGCAGGTAGGCCTAGGGGGTTTAGGCGAAGTAATAGATTAGCAGCTCCGTTAGGATCAGAGTGAGTAGCTAGAATGTAGGAAATTTGACCGAATGAAGACTCGGTCAGATCATTCCGATCTTCAAGAACAAGGGCGACTCACAAATCTGCAAAAACTACAGAGGTATAAAACTACTTAGCCATACCATGAAGCTATGGGAGGGAGTGATTGAGACTAGACTTCGATGTGAGACAAAGGTGTCAAAAAACCAACTCGGTTTTATGTCGGGACGTTCTTCAATCAAGGTGATACACATTATCAGAACTCTTATGGAGAAGTATAGGGAAAAGCAAAGAAAACTACACATGGCTTCCTAGACCTGAAGAAAGCCTATGATAGTGTTCCACGCGAGCTAATTTGGAGTAGATACATAAAAATGATAAAGCAACCCCGAGTAGATACATAAAAATTATTCGTGATATGTACAAACGGGCGAAGACTTGCGTACAAACACCGGTAGGAAACACCGAGTATTTCCCAGTAGAAATAGGCCTACATCAGGGATCAACCCTTAGCCTGTACCTTTTTGCCTTATTCCTAGACAAGTTGTCGCCTAGGATACAGGAGAGCATCCCGTGGTGCTTAATATTTGCTGATAATATTGGTCTGGCATCAGAAACCAAGGATGGACTTAATAGAAGGCTAGAGCAGTAGAGGGAGGTCTTAGAAAACCAAGATTTACGAATCAGTCGACAAAAAACTGAATACAGGATTGAGGACGAGCAGAACGAGGGAGTGGACATCCGCATTCAGGACCAGACACTACACCCGCAGGAGACTTTTAGATACTTAGGTTTGGTGCTACATAGATCAGGGAAAAGTGACGAGGACGTAACTCACTGTATGAAGGTAGGTTAGTTGAAGTGGAGAGCGGCGACATGCGTCATGTGTGACCCAAAAGTCCCTATTAAACTAAAAGGGAAATTTTATAAGGTAGCAATTAGACCTGCTATGTTGTACGGAGCAGAGTGTTGGTTGACGACTAGGGCACAAGAAAGAAGGATGGAAGTGACAGAAATAAGGATGGTAAGATGGAGATGTGGTAAAACCATGTTTGAAATGATACCGAATGAAGTTTTTAGGGCGGAGTTGGAGATCGCGAGCATCATCAACAAGTTGAGAGGAGGAAGACCAAGATGGTTGGGACATGTAAAGAGGAGGCCATAGATGGCACCAATTAGGAGTGTGGAAGCTCTCAATGTCGACGGCTTGAGGAGAAGTGGTAGACCGAGATGTAGATGGGAGGATAGACTGAAGCTCGACATGAAGGAGCTTCTCTTGACGGAGGACATGACCTCTGTCCTCCGATAAGAATTTGTGGAGGACTAGAATTAGGACTAAGGAGTAGAGTGTTATAGGTAGATTGATATATTTATTATATAGATAGATATTTATATTTAATTTAATAGTTAAGAAGGATGCTCTTAGGTAGAATCTGAATAGATGAGTATTGTGTTTTAGGTAGATAGTTAGATATTTATATATATGGGTGTCGTTGTAGGTTTATGACAGATGATTAGGGTGTTTTTAGGTTGATAGATATTTTATTTATATTAGGGTGTTATTGGTAGATAAATGTTTATTTATCTAAGGGGGTTTCCGGTAGTATTAAGATAGATAGGTATGGTGTTTTAGGTAGATAGATATATAATTATTTTATTCATACATCTATTGATATATATATATATTATATTTTTTTAGCTTAGTTATATACTTACATATTATATATATTTTTATATTAATATTTATATCTAAATCTATATCTATATCTATTTATATATATATATTTTATATTATTACTACTACTATATTAATGTTATTATTATTACATATGTTACTATTATTATTATCATTATTATTATTATATTTTATTTTTACTTCTATATTATTTTTTTTGCATTCAAGTATGCCGGAAGTCTTCTTGGAAGCAGTCTCTCTACCTTCGGCTAGCGGTATGACCGTCTACATCTTACCTCCCCCATACCCCGCCCACGGTGGGATAGAGTAGTGTTGTTGTACAATTTAATGATTACATAGTAAAAGGACGCTAAGTAAATTCTAGTGAATGCCATACCTTGCAACCACATAAGTCTCTTTATTCTTCTTATCTTGAGATGCGGCAACATCATCTGCAACTCGATTGAATTCATTTTCCTTTGCAGAGAAAGCAGTCTTACCACTGCCTGCATCTGGTTTTTATAAAAGAAAATATCAAATTTTATTATTTATGCATTATAATGACTAGCATACCTCATCAATTCAACTACATCCGTTCAAATTGTAAAAATGTAGTTTAAATTAAATGTATTCCGACTTGTGAATTACCATGAGAAATGTGGCGAGATGAGTAGTTCCCCCGCCCACCTCTACTTCCCCGTCCCTGCATCCCAGGTTTCCATCTCAGCTCTGTAGATTCTTTATTAGTAATCTACAAAAGAAATACATACAACACGTCAAGTACATAACAAGCATTTCACAATGTAAAAACCAGTTATGGACCCTGTAATATACATTACTGTATAAATCAATGATATATCTGTGGGTACCACATCATAATTAACAATACAAAAACTGAAGTTATGGCTTTTTCGCACTTTATAGATCTTTTACACTCTTATTAAGTAGTAATTATTCAAAATGAAAATTGATCTTACCTCTTTCTTGCGGTCACCCTTCCTCCTTACTTCAAGAAATGGACCTGTCCAAGAGTAAAGTAAAGAGTTTTATGGTGCTTACATTTTAACTTAAAGACATAATATATAACATTAAACACTAGGAGACTTGTTCAACTTGAATGCAAGGGATATGACCAACAAAAATGCCTCTCTTTAAGTACAAATTATGGTTATGTAATGTTCGACGTTCAGATAGTACGTAAAATTTAAAACACATTCACTTCAGCAACTGCCCTAATTGCCAATACCAGTTCCAGCATTCCGAATAAAGGTTAAGATCACATATTAGCACAAAAAAAACTTCTTGGTTAAAATAGTATGATGTTACTAATATGCTACTAATAATATACTACTAACGTAGTCTAAAACTTAGATTCAAATTCATATAGAAGAACAAACTATGCCAAAATCAATTTAATTTCATAATGCAACCATGCTAGCCTAACATTGATACAAATATCTCAGCTTTAATTGGGTCAAAATATCCACGTTTTATCTGTTTCCGTTAGTGTCCTTTGAATAAGTACTTCACCCTTAAGTGGAGGCTGTAGGAATAGGGCTAATTGAACTAGTCTGCTGCTATTTGTTAGCTCCTTATTTGTTCACGTTCTATTGTAACGCTCTATCTATAAATAGGGCTTCTTAGCATCAATAAAATTATCGAATCAATTTTGATCAGTAAAACAGTAAAATACAGAGATTTCTTGTGTGAGTTTCTGTGTGAATTGAAAAACCAATTCAATGATTGGTATCAGAGCAAGGCCATCTGCAGGCCTGATATAGAGATAATCAGATGAAAAACAAGATGGACAAGAGAAGCAGCAGTCCGAAGGGTTTCGTAGTTCCTGCAATTCCTAAGTTTGAAGGTCACTATGATCATTGGGCTAGATTAATGGAGAATTTCATACATTCAAAAGATCTCATTGAGAAAGGGATTCCAAAGCAAACCGGAGGCACGCCAACGCAACAAAAGGAGATTGACAAAATAAAGCTGAAAGACCTCAAACTTTATGAATTTTCTGTATCAATCAATTGATATAGAGGTTCTTGACACAATTCTTAATACCGACACCAGGATGCAAATTTGGGACAGCATGAAGCAGAAATTTCAAGGGTGTACCAAGGTCAAGAGGGCTCAACTGCAAGCTATGCGTACCGAGTTTGAAACACTACACATGAAGGAAGGAGAATCGATCAACAGCTACTGTGCTAGAGTACTTTCAGTTGCAAAGAGGATGAAGACTTGCGAAGAAAACGTCCTGGAGAGCACAAGAAACGTCCTGGAGAGCACAGCCACTCAAAAGATCATGAGATCGTTAACTTCCAGATTCAACTATGTGGTATGTTCTATAGAAGAGGCCAATAACATAGATAAGCTAACACTAGATGAACTACAAAGCAGTCTACTTGTCCATGAGCAGCTAATGAAAATCAAT
Organism: Logfia minima; assembly: GCA_963921325.1. Taxonomy (NCBI): domain Eukaryota; kingdom Viridiplantae; phylum Streptophyta; class Magnoliopsida; order Asterales; family Asteraceae; genus Logfia; species Logfia minima. The sequence goes on from OY992767.1 coordinate 32,051,122, forward strand.
ATTGAAGAAGAACAAGTTCTCAAAATATCGGGTGATGAAAGGGCAACCGGAGGAAGAGGAAGAGGTTCATACAGAGGAGGTTATAGAGGTGGACGTGGTCGAGGCAGAAGCTACAGGTCAACGATAGAGTGTTATAAGTGTCACAAACTGGGTCACTTTGCTTCAGAATGCCTGAGTTTTGAAAGAAACGCTAACTACGCTAAGATATATGAAGGGGAGGAACTACTTCTCATGGCGTTTGTTGAAGAGAGAAGGAGTGATGTTTGGTTCTTAGTCTCGGGCTGTTCAAACCAGATGACTTACGATAAGAAGTGGTTCGTAACATTCAATGATAAACTTACACACAAGGTAAAGCTCGGCAATGATACCAAGATGCAAGTACTTGGAAAGGGAAACATAAAGCTATTCTTGGAAGGAAAAACCATTGTGGTAAGTGACGTGTACTGCATACCAGATCTAACCGCAAATCTCTTCAGTTTAGGCCAACTTCCGGAAAGAAAGTTGGCAATTCTTATTAAAGATGGATTCTGCAAGATTTATCATGATGATTTGGGTTTGATTGGGTGCTCGAGGATGACTTCTAACAGAGTGTTTGCAATGGTGGCTGAAGCACTTACTCCATCATGCCTACAAACTACAGTTTCAAAGGACGAGGCCTCGAGACTTTGGCACCTAAGGTATGGTCATCTGAATCAAGAAAGTTTGTATTGTCTGTCAAAGAAGCAAATGGTGAAGGATTTGCCTCCTATTCAGAAGGTACAGAGAGTATGTGAAACATGTGTTAAAGGAAAGCAACATCGGATCTCAATTCCCAAGGATGCTCAATGGAGAGCAACTCGACCACTTCAGCTAGTTCACACGGATCTGTGTGGTCCTATAACACCAAAATCAGCAAGAGACCAAAGGTATGTGTTAATTTTTTGATGACTTTAGCCGAAAGACATGGGTTTACTTTCTTGCAGAAAAAAATGAAACGTTTAGCTATTTTAAGATTTTTAAAGCTATGGTTGAAAATGAAGCTGGTACAAAACTGATTTGTTTAAGAAGTGATCGAAGAGGGGAATTTAAACGTAACGAGTTCAATGATTTTTGTGCTCTTAATGGTGTCAAAAGACAACTTACAGCAGCATATACACCACAACAAAACGGTATGGCGGAAAGGAAAAATAGGACCATCATGAATATGGTTCGTTGTCTGTTAAGTGAAAGAAATATGCCAAGGAGGTTCTGGGATGAAGCAACGAAATGGACCGTACATATTCTAAATAGAAGTCCAACATCAGCTGTAAAAGACCAAATACCTCAGGAATGTTGGAATAACAACAAACCTAATGTTGACTATTTCAAGGTTTTTGGGTGTGTTGGTTATGTTCATATTCCCAACCAGAATAGAGTGAAGCTGGATGAAAGGAGTCGTAAGTGTATTTTCCTTGCATTACTGAGGAGTCTAAAGCTTATAAAATGTATGATCCAACTCAACAAAAGGTTGTGATTAGTAGAGACGTTTTTTATGAACCACAAAGTTGGAACTGGGGAAGGACATTAGAAGAAGAAGGTAATGACAATCTGGTAATTGATGACGAAGAAATACATGATGGTGTACTCAATGCGGAAGAAGTAAGTGATTGCAATATTTCTCAGTGATAACTCGCAATTTCAAGAAACTTCAACTGATAATGAAGTTGCTGAAAATCCTGTTGAAAGCTCTCGAAGTCAGGAAAGAAGAAAAAGATTTCCACCAAGACGCTTAGAAGATTATGTAAGTGGGGAAGGACTTTCAGAAGAAGATGAAGAAGAGACACAACACTTGGTTATGTATGCTGCCCATAGTGATCCAATTAGCTACGCTGAAGCAGTAAAGGAAGAAAGGTGGAGGGCTGCAATAAATGCAGAAATAGAAGCGATAAAAAGAAATGATACATGGGAATTAGTAAACTTACCCGAAGGTGCAACACTAATAGACGTCAAATGGGTGTACAAGACTAAGATGAATGAAAAAGGAAATGTTGACAAATGGAAAGCAAGGCTTGTCGCAAAGGGGTACGCACAAAAGTACGGTGTCGATTATGAGGAAATGTTTGCACCAGTTGCAAGGTGGGATACCATAAGAATGCTTTTGGCATTAGCTACACAAAAGGGTTGGATTGTCTTTCAACTCGATGTAAAATGTGCCTTTCTTCATGGCATTTTAAAAGAAATAGTTCACGTAAAGCAACCTGAGAGATATGTTAAAGCGGGAGAAGAACACAAGGGTTTATAAGCTCAAGAAAGCACTATATGGACTGAAGCAGGCGCCGAGAGCATGGTACAGCAAAATAGAGGAGTATTTTGATCGAGAAGGATTCGTCAAGTGCAGTCATGAACATACTTTGTTCATAAAGAAAGGAGGAAGCAGTTATCTAATTGTAAGTTTATATGTAGATGATTTAATTTTCACAGGTAATGATTCCAAGTTATGTGAAAGCTTCAAAAGATCGCTGATGCATGAGTTTGAAATGCTGACCGATTTAGGTAAAATGCATTATTTTCTTGGAGTTGAAGTTCATCAAGCTGAAGATGGAATATTCCTGTGTCAAAAGAAATACGCTTCAGATGTGCTTACAAGGTTCAGAATGGCTGATTGCAACCCTGTGAATAATCCTATTGTACCAGGAACCAAGATATCTAAGAAAGAAGGGGGAAAAGAAGTTGATGCTTCGTTTTATAAGCAACTGATTGGAAGTCTAATGTATCTTACTGCCACTAGACCCGATATTATGTTCTCTGTTTGTTTCTTAAGCAACAGATTTATGGCATGCCCAAGAGAAGCTCATTTGATGGCAGTGAAAAGAATCCTACGCTACATCAAAGGTACAGTGAACTTGGGGTTGTTGTACAAACGAAACAGTATCTATCATACATTAGAAGGCTTCACGGATAGTGATTTTTCTGGGGACTTTGATAGTAGCAGAACCACATCGGGTTATGTTTTTATAATGAGCGGAGCTTATAAGCGGAGCAGCAGTAGCCTGGAGTTCAAAAAAACAGCCTATTGTAACTTTGTCAACTACTGAAGCAGAATACGTAGCAGCATCAGCTTGTGCTTGTCAAAGTATTTGGATGCAAGAAATACTCAAAGGGTGTGACAATTAATTGTGATAACAGCTCTTCGATTAAGTTCTCGAAAAATCCCATCTTTCATGGAAGGACGTAACACATTAGAGTAAGATTTCATTTTCTGTGAGAATTGGTGAAGAGAGGCGACATCAAGATCAACTAGCAGATATCATGACCAAGCCTTTGAAATATGATTCATTTTGTAAGCTTCGTGACAGACTTGGAGTTCAAGCACTTGAAGAAGAAAACTGAACTGCCCATGGCATTCTCAGTTTGGAGAAGGATATGATACAAATATCTCAGCTTTGATTGGGTCAAAATATCCACGTTTTATTTTTCACTCTTAAGTGGAGGCCATAGGAATAGGGCTAGTTGAACTAGTCTGCTGCTATTTGTTAGCTCTTTATTTGTTCACGTTCTACTGTAACGCTCTATCAAATAGGGCTTCTTAGCATCAATAAATTTATCGAATCAATTTTGATCAGTAAAATAGTAAAATACAGAGAGGTCTTGCGTGAGTTTCTGTGTGAATTGAAAAACCAATTCAATAAACATCACTCCAACAATTGACAAACTTGACTAAATACGACATATTTATATAACCAAACAGTGAGCTTCACTTCAAAAGAACATCAAGTCCCAAAAAATATTAGATAATAAATAATAATTAATCACGGCAAATAAACACCAATAAGCTATGGGGCACAAATGCTCAAAAACCACTCTAACCCTAACTACACTAATAATTATCAAACAAATAATAAAACTTGAAAAATCAAATCTTTTACAAATAACAAGCATATAAAAGTGACAAAAATGGATCTTACAAAAATTATACATACCTTGCGATAAAAGCTTCTGGGCAGTCTCATTTGGATCCATTGAACACTCTTTAAGCATTGCATAAATCTCATCTTCACTGTGATTACCTGTGATCTCCTTTATGTTTTGGATCGTTTTTCTTACGTTGTTTGGAATGGAAACCCTAACCCCACTATTCATCGTTTTCCTTATTTCAAACCCAATAATAAAGTATCAATTTTTATTCAATCTGATGTAAATGATATTTATTTATGTGTTTATTATATATAAATAGATAGAAGATAGATATAAGTTACATATAGATAGATATATGGGAAAGAAGAAAATGATTGAATAGATGAGGGGGTTGTTTTTGATTGGTTATGCAGAAATTGGGGGAAGAAGAAGAAGAAGAAAGATGAAGACTTTGGTTAAAAGGGTTTTTGAAATTGATCTTCCAATTAATAATTTTGTAAAGAGAGAGACAAGAGGGAAGAAGAACAAAAGGAAGTGTGTCTCGAGTGTAGGGCTTTTTCCCTGTGTTTTTTTTTTTCATTTCTCTTTTCTCGAATTGATTTGAAAACTAGTGATTTTTGGTCCATGTAGAATTTTGTTTGCTATGTTGAGACCCTTCATATATTACGAGTACTTTGTTAAGTTGAATTATTTTGTTGGTTCTTTAGGGATATAACTTAATTATTAATGATATCAGTAAAAAATCAAAATTATTTTGTTGTCGTTGAGATAATTTATATCAAAAAATTATTAATGGCATCGTCTTTTTTAAATTTGTTGTCCTCCTTCGCTTCATAGGTTGGCACCAACCCGTCTTCACTTGTCTTTTTTCTATTTTCTTCTTGGTGAAAAAGCTCCAAGACGGAGCCCTTGAGGTTTTCATTTTTCTTTGTATAGTAAAACGTATTATTGATAAATAGTGAGTCCAGTATTTCTGAATAAGCTTCTTGGATTGGCAGCGTTCAGTCTTTCAAAATAAGTAATGACGTGACATTTAAGAAGTTTGGAAGAAGCTTCAAGAGTTGGGAGTGGTCTTAGTCTGCTTTTATTTAAATTAGTCCATTTAGAGTTATTTGACTATATTTTGATAAGTATATGATGAATTGATGAGTATTGTATTAAACTATTCATAATTTAATTATATAATTTTTGACATCGTGAGTGTAAAATGATAGTGTATAATTTTGATATAATTTTGATAAGTATAGGTATAACATCCCTCATTCTACATAAGAATATAATATTAATAAACTCGGAAGCATGAATTTAAAATACATCACCTTAATATATATTAAAGTATTTTACATAAACAGTTCACATTTTCACGATTTACATCCTGTTCAAACTGTTTAAAACTACAAAAGACGGGGTATTATAAAATTAACAAAACAAGGTTTATTACAAAAACCATATCAGAGTCTTTAAGCGCAGTCAAACATTCCCTGATCAACCAATCACCTCCTGCACCCACAATTAATCAAAACATATCCTGCAGGAAGTAAAATGAGGGGTTAGCACGAAGCTAAGTGAATAGATTCATCACACTCCATTCAACTTAGCATAACAAGTTTTTTACACCAAATAATCGTAAACACACATAATTCAATGAGGATCGGTGGCTCTGGGGATATCATAATACCCGGGGATTCCCCCAAGAACACTTACCGTCAATCCGTATGGCCAATACAGAATAGACCGATAACTACTGGTTATTAAACTCATACACAGGTTTCAAACACAACAAATGAATCAAAACCTGTGTAAAACACATAATAACCAGAAGTCCAACTACACGTTGACCTCAATAACATAATACACATAGTTCACATATCACGTAGACCAATAATCAATAATCAAGACTAAACAGTCTAATACACATCTACGTTTACTTGTTGTAACCAAATAGTTACAACTAAATCAAATGATGAGTTCTGAATCCACTTACCGATACCTCTGACGTCTCCACACTCAGGATTCTTATATCACTGAGTCTTACGTTGATTTGAAACAAAAATCATACACAAGTTAGAAATTCGTTCCATAATTATCATTATAGCATATTTATCAAATCAGGCAATCCTTGAAGTCTAGGCAAACAAAAGTTCGATAAGAAATGAACTTAGAAAATCTTGCAATGACGTTTAAAACTGAAAAATGCCATTTTCGGGTCCTAAATGACCCCGAATGGCCAAAAACTGCCTAGGCTAATAGCATATAGCCTTGATTACTAGGTCGATTCCCAATGACCATGCGAATTTCAACTAAATCCGAGTTAGTGTTTAATTTCACTTACGCATTTTCAAAATTTGCAAAACAAAACTCTTTTATAACCTCATGCGACACTACCACTGTGTCGCACAAAATAAACCTGCGACACTAACATTGTGTCGCAATACTCAATATGGCCGCCTAAAGCGACATAACCAACTGTGTCGCAGAACATTCATGCGACACAACCTGCGACACAACCCTTGTGTCGCAATGAAGAACAGACCAGTTCCCATATTCGAATTTCACGAATTCAAACATGTAATACTCAAATTAACTTATTCCAATCCGTGCAATTCACTTATAAACAACAATAACACCTAACAATCAAATTCTTACCTTGAATTCACGGATCAAATGCTTCAATTTAGAGATTTAAAGTTAAATCTCACTTTCTCTCTCAACTCTCTCTAATTCTCTAAAACTCTCTCTAAAACGGTGTATATATATATAAACTCGCAATTACACTTAAGCTCCTTAATTAATTTCAGTTCAGCCCGTTTTGCGACACAGTCCTGGGACACAACCGTTGTGTCGCACAGACACCACCTGCGACACTACACTTGTGTCGCAGAAAATCAAAACTTTCAAATTTTGAAACGACTAATATTTCACTAGTCACAGTAAGTCAAAGGAATTATTTATCTACGTTTCACAATGAAACACATAATATTAAATAATTTATAAAACATTTAGATAATCGATTAAAATAATAGAAATTACCGGACCGCAGAAGAGGATATTACAATAAGTTTGATATAAGTACATAATAACAAAGTACTCTAAATAAATCTTGCCAACCATAATAGTTATTTTATTACTCTATCTCACTCTAAAATGAAAGTGCGAAATTAGTATTTTACAATTTTAAGAGAAACTTTCTATATTTTTTCATACCATGGGAGACCATATGCTTAAAAGCAAACATGATTTCACATATAAAACATATTATATATATATATATTTGATTAAAAAAGCACAAGAACATACAATAAATATCTCCTTAAACCAAATATTATTAAAAATAAAACATATATATATTCATTAATACACGACTTATTTATTGCAAAAATAAAATTTTAAAGTATTATTATGAAAATATGTAACTTATAAGTCTCAATAAAGGCTAAAAATAGAGTTCAAATTTTGACATATTACATATTAAAAGAGCTTAAAACTCATAAAAATAAACTTATTTAAGCTTAATAACATTATTAGCTTTAGCTTATTAAGCTACAAGCCTAAGCTTCACAAGTGAGCTATAAGCCTAAGCTTAAACTTAATAAGTGAGCTTATTAGCTTAAGCTATAACTTATAAGCTTAAAGAATAAACTAATCAAAAACACACCTTAAAACGTAAATGAATTGTTATGTTATGTTATGAATTTTTGTGAGTAAAAAAGAAAAGAAAATTGTTGAAAATATTAATTTTTGAAACAACGTTATGCAACTTACATCATTACTAACATCCTTCAACTATGTAACGTTTGTACTTAATAAAATTTAACCTTTTATCTATTTAGCTACGGAGTATTTATATATTATTATTTATTTATTTATTTACTCCGTATTTTATAGGAGTAGTATTTTATTATTTATTTATATTTTTCTTTTTCTTCCCCAAACTCATATCTTATTTGTAAAAGCCCTAACCCTAGCTTAGCTAGCTAGCTCTTGACAGTCATCTCCACTTTAAAACCCTAAGATTGCCACATAATCTTCGATTCAATCACCAATGGGTTCCAAACGACCTGATTTTGGAGACGGCGCTAGTCCAGGGTTCGTATTCATCGTCACTTCTCATACAATATTTCATTTTATTTTTGCATATATAATTGATTCTAAAAGCTCGAACTTTATTGATCTTATTAATTGAATTTGTTACAGGAAGATATTTATCGGTGGTTTAGCTAAAGATACTACTATTGGTTGGTCGCTAGTTCCTTTTGATGATTATAGATATATATTCTTTTAAAAAGCGACTCATTGTTGTTGGTATGTATCTGATTTGTTGTTATTTGTATATATAGATGCATTTGTTAAGTACTTTGGAAAGTATGGAGAGCTTACAGATTCGGTTATCATGAAAGATCGACAAACCGGTCGGCCTAGGGGTTTTGGTTTCATCACTTATGCAGATCCTGCTGTTGTTGATACGGTTATTGCTGAGACACACATTATAAATGGGAAACAAGTGAGTCAATTTCACTTTCTTTTGGTTATTTTTGTTAAAGAATTTGGAATTTGAGCGTCATTTATCATCAAATTTTATATCCGTTACATGTTTAAGCTAATACATTATTAACTGAATACATATTATAGAGGATACTTTGTAATCTAGAAGGTGAATGCATCATCAACTTTTCAGATATAGCATTTATGTACTTCTATTGTTTTGGTGGTCTATAATCAACGATTATTGGTTTGAGCTATATTAAAATTCTGACGATGGATGTATGATACTATTTACGTTGTCTCCTCAATAATGTATATAATAATATACTCTTAATATAAATTGGGCATGATAAATTATAGTACAGTTGACTGTTGATACTATTTCTCTTTAATGTTTGGTATACAACTAGTCAGCTACACATGATTTGTAGTTTACAAACTCTATCTGGTAACTAACGCCTCGTAAATATCTGTCGATCCGTCTGCTCCCGCAAAACAATATGGCTTGTTTTGATTATACATATTTTTCAGCAGTGAGTATAGCTAATTTCAATCTAAAGACGGTAGCAGCTTGTGTCTGTGTTTATGCTTGCAAGAATGAAACCAGTCATTAGTTCGACTAATTATATAAGAATAAACAGTGCCAAACGTTTTGCTATCATATATCTGCATAATAAAAAAGACCTATATTCTATATATTTAAGTGAACCACATACGCTTCGACTTAAGTATGTTTTATCCCCTTTTAGGTGATTAAGTACTAAAGGTCACTTGACTTCCTAACTTCACTTAACTTGTACGTTCACTCTTAGTTTGTGCTTCAGATGTTAAATTTGTTGCCACTGACTATATTATAATAAATGATGGGCAGGTGGAGATCAAGAGAACCATTCCAAAAGGTGCTGGCGAGTCCAAGGATTTTAGAACTAAAAAGATATTTGTTGGTGGGATTCCGACGTCAGTTACTGAAGGTTAGCATTTGAAAGTTTGAATATCCAGAACTTCTGGTTATTTGATACCCTATTTTCGTAGTGTATATTCAGGTAATTACATTACCTAATGAACACGACTGTTTATCTAATTAATTAATTAATTATGTGTGCATGTTTAGAGGAGCTCAAAGGTTTTTTCTCAAAGTATGGGAAAGTGGTTGAGCATGAGATTATCCGAGATCATGCCTCAAAGCGTTCTCGAGGATTTGGATTCATTGTTTTCGATAGTGAACAAGTCGTTGATACTATCCTTGTTGATGGAAATATGATTGATATGAATGGTACAAAGGTGAGTTCTATCCCCTGATTGTCATGCTCTACTAAACATTTTTGCTTGCGGGTAGCACTTCTTTCGTTTTTCTTTAAGATATTAAAATGGGTGGGTTGGGCAGGCTGGATAATGGGTCTAAACACTTTTTGTCCAATAGGTAAATAACATTTTTAACTAATTAGTGGGTCAGATATGATCACAAAATTTTATACGTTTCAATCATATTTTTGTATGGAGGTTTGTGCGTTGACAAATCTCTTTGAGCTAACTTTTGACCTGTTAGAGATAAAACCTTACCTAAATTTGATCCATTAATAGGTAAATAGGTCAAAATACCACTTCCAAGTTTTATTGTTGAAAATGGTTTTCAGATGAGAAAAAGATAGGTTAACACGCTTCATTGATTTAGGTCGAGATCAAGAAGGCGGAACCAAAGAAATCCTCAAATTCAGGACCTATGTCATATGGTGGTGAACCTAGGGGACGTGGTGGGTATAGTGACAGTTATGGTGGATATGGTGATTCTTATGGTGGATATGGTGGCGGCGGGGGTGGTGGTGGCGGTTATGGTCCTCCTCCTTATAGGTCACTTGGAGGCCTTTCAAGTAGATATGGTGATTATGGTGGATATGGACCCAGTGGCAGTGAATTTGGCAGTCGTTATGGTGATTTTGGAGGTGATTATGGGGGTTACAGAGGTGGTGAGCCCCCACTTGGTGGCTACTCTAGTCGATTTAGCTCCTATGGTGGTGGAGGGTATGGTGGAGGATACGGAGGGAGTGGGCTTGGTGGATATGGTCGTGGAGGAGGTGGTGACGGTTATGGTGGTTATGGCGGGCCTGGAGGAGGTGGTGGTGGTGGTTACGAATCCGGTGCTGGTTCTGGTTACGGCGGAGCAGGTGGACCATATGGAAGCAGAGCAGGTTACGGTGCTGGTGCTGGTGGTGGTGGTGCTGGCGGTGGTCGTTATCACCCTTACGGCAGGTAGGCGGCACCACATAACCTCTTGTTTTGTAGTTGCGGGTGGTGAAGTTGAAGGGATGCTAAGAATCATGTCTCCGATGCTGTTGTTTTAGCTTAGCTTCAATGAAATAGGATGAGTTATTGATCGGCTTGTGGATGTGTACTTTCTGTATGGAATTATGTTAGTTATGTTAGATCTTTTGTTAATTGGTTTTTTTGACTGTTGTCATTTTTTCCTGATTTTTGTCAGGTTTAATTTGCTATTAGTTCATGTAGCGCTTCATTACTTGATCATTTGGACATGATAGCCCTACGTTTCCTTTATTATTCCTTCATTTTTTAATATTTTGAGATCGCAAATATTTGTGCATGAATTTTATCCAGTATATTGTATTATTCTCAACCGAGAAAGTAACTAAAATATGGATTAATTATTTTATTATATATTCAACTTTCTATTTTTTCACTTTTGTATGCAAATCACTTTTTAATATTCTTATTGTATATATCATCTTTTACAAGCATGTATATTATATGTAACGAGTGATCTGAAAAACATGTATTCGATTTTTTCTTCAGGAAAAAATATTTATTGTATGTATTGAACTTTGAACTTTGTCTCCATATTTGTTGTATGTATCGAAACCGATATTTCCGAATCATTCAATCACCTCTTACATATAATAGACATGTTTGTAAAAGATGATACATACAATGGGATTTTTAAAAGTTGGTTACGTATAATAGTAAAAATTATAAAGTTAAATACATAATGAATACCTACCTCTATATGCATAAATGTATAAAACAATCCAACTATCCAATACGTCTTCATGCATTTTCTCTAGGCGATTACATATATTTTAAAATATAAAAGTGATAATGATAATTATAGTTGTAACTTCTAAATTATAACTTAAATATTAGACTACTGACGCCTTAATGTTTATATTTCAAGAAACTAAAAAATGTAAAGGGGAAATATTTGTTGACGAATAAAAAAAATGATGATGGAAAAATTACGTAGTGAATTGAACTAACAAATAGAAATCACCTCTAATTAAAGATCTAGCTAATATAACTATTTTTTTTAGAACGGCTCTAGTTAATATAACTTAGTTGAAGATAATTCTTAACGTAATTCATATATTTTTATTTGTTGACTTTATAAAAATCATTTTTTTCTTTTATATTAATAGATCTACTTTTAGATCCATTTAAAAAAATTATATATAATACATAGTATTTCATTACTGTTGTGAAATGAGAAAAAAAAATTAGAGATCAAGAGAAAAAGGATAAATATTATTGAATCAATAATCTTTAAATGACTATATTTGGTAACTATTTATAGGGTAAATGGATAGAGTAAACACTACAAACTAGAAATATAAATAGTGGCTTATCCAATATTAATTTAATTTACAACACTTTCTTAATTATCATTTATAATACGTTACATATTGTCTCGTTAAAAATCTTATTAAGAAATATTTAATGGGATAAAAACTTGATTGAAAGGAAAAAAGAGTACGACGTTATATACTGTCTCGTTAAAAATCTTATCCAATGTTAATTGTATATCCTTTGAGTGTTGAATGAATGAGTTGCTCAAAAACTTGTCGGTAAAGATTTTGTGAATAATTCAGCCAAATGTCATTTGATAAGATTTGACAAACATCAATGACTCTATCTTTTGTAGATCATATGTTGAGAAAAAACTTTTAGAAAAATGTGTTTCGTCTTGTCTAGAATGACAAACCCTTCCTTGATTTAAGTAATATACGCCACATTGTCTTCATTCCTTAAAGCTGAACAATGTATTATGTTTATGTAAGACAATTAGTGTCTTTACATAGAAAATAAGTTGTCACCAAAAAAAAATGTGAAGAAAATAATTTTAAGTCTTATATGAGTATTGAGAAATATCAACGTCCAATGATAATCTAGTATGATACTTTTTGTTAATAATTTAGTGTAATTGAGGGATATGATTATTTGACTTGGAAATGGGTAAACAAAACACATGCTTCACTCTCGCTTTCAGTATTTAGACAAAAGGAGATCCGCCGAGTTAATTGAGTTGTCATCTCAAAAGAAGAGACTAACTAAAGATCTCTTTATCAAAATCTTTGGAACAAATGGTTTAGGAGGTACGAAGTGTACACCCATTAAGTTAATAACATCCTTGACCCAAAACCATTGCAGATATAGGCTTTATTGTTGATTTAGGCTATATTACAAACGAAGGCCTTATTTCAGACAGAAAGCCTGCAGGCATATTTATAAGGCCTGATTGCTGAGTTATCGAACTTACTGCTAATCTATAAGCATGATTGCTGATTAAGCCTTCTCACAGACATGGGCCTAAAACATAGGCCTTTTGACTAACAGAAAGAAAGTCAGATGACAGATTTATAAATTCTGATGGCTGATTGTGAAGCCTAAATGCAAATTATACCTAATGACAGACAATAGTCTTACAAATGGGTCAGGTGGCAATTATGACCTGTTTTGATGTGACTATTGGTTGGCATACCTAATAGACTTTATAGTCATCATTACTTTAATGATTTGTGAGTACTAAAGGCTTGAAACTGCAAGTGATTAACGGAGAACATTATTAGACAATTAAGTCCAATTTACTCCATTAATTGTTGGGTGTTCTATAACTATAGAAATGATACACATGAGAAAAACACACACAACAGGAAATTCTCTCTGGCAACCTAAGTTCTTGAATCGTCGTCACAATCAAGAACACAAATCTTTGTCTTATCCCAAAACAAAATTCTTGTAACCCAGACATATAGGGTCAAATTGTTGTTTTCGCAAAGTGATCACACGATTCAAAACAAATTCTCATAACTATATAACTATAGAAATGATGCACACTGAACTTTTCGGTAATACTTTTCATACCATTTGAAAATTGCAAACTTCACATATTTGATGCACGAAGAATATAAACATGATGATGCACAAAATTTTGACCGGTGCACGATGATGCACATAAAAGAAAGTTATGAATAAAATGAATGATGCAAATGATAATCTGTAAACAGTTTGTTGATTTTCTACTTTTGCTCATGATTATGGAAATTATATAATAAGTAAGAGGACATAGAAAAAAAAGTTAGTCAGCTAAAAGATAAAAGGTTTAATTTTAATTAAATAATGATAAGTATACAAGATATATATTATATTTTCTTATTTAGTAAAGTTATTAATCGGTATAGATTTCTAATTTCTAAATACCGTTTATCTATGTACAGCAACTTTGTACAAAAACCCCTTCTTTTTCTTTTGTTTATTTTGCCATCAATTTTTATTGATTTCCATTTTGTAAGCTGTTGATTTACTTTTGGTGGATGGGATCCAAGCGATCAATGTTCCAATTTTGCAGACAATTACACACTTTAACTAAAACAAACCCTAACCCTAGCGATGCATTGAAGAAAAAAATAGCAGAAATTGAGAAGGATCGAAGAAAAAGAAACCTTAAAAGGAACCGTTTGTTTGTTGAGACACCTGAATCCTTATCATGGCTTGATACTGCTACTATGCCCATGTTTGCTACTGTTGTTGGGATTGCACTTTTTGCCAAGCTTCTAATGATGGTATAAATTTTATATATTTTTTTTCGTATTGCCGTTATATTTGATGGAAATATAACTGTATCTTTCAGTTTAGATTTTTAAATAATAATGTTGAAAATGTCAACTTTTTAAGTAATAGGAAGTAGTTTTGATTCTTGAAGTATATTGATGTTTGCTAGTATTACAAACTTGATTAATTGATATGAACTGGTTTTTTATGTGGTGTGAACTGTGATAGATATATGCTGGATGTAAGTAATTAGTAAGCTTGTTTTAGTAGGATTAATACGAAATAGCAATACTGGGTTGCATAGGCCTAAGCTTAATATGAAATTGTTAAAAACTTTGAATTATTTCAACACTAGAATACTTAAATCTGATTGTGGTCTAACTTAGCATGTGAACCGAGAAACTCCAAATCATGAGATTCGATTGCTTAATTAAGCATAAAGAGATTGTGACTCAACTTCTGAATTTCGGGCGAATCCAAAACCGATGCTTGATTGTGTATTATGATAATAGCAATGTTCCTCATAACCATTCTCAAATGTAGGTGACGATAGGTAAGTAACTAACAATTTGCTATAGGGCCTTTGGACTTTTGCCTAACGGTATGGGAGTACCCCATCAACCAAGAGGTGGGGTGTGTGCATAATAGATGGGGTGGGGTGTGTGTTTTCTGTTCTGAAAATTTAGCATTGGTGTTTGGAATCCACGATTCCACGTGTGTTAATCATGGTGATGTACACCAAGTTTTCACCCATGCCTAGTAAAATAACGTTATGAAAAACTACGTATAAGTGTATAACATTAAATGTCTTGGTTCTGGCAAGAAAATTTTGTTTTGATGAGAATAAGTTGTAGTCAGAATGTGCGTAGAACGGAAAATTCATAAGATTGATTGATATGTGTATGCTTGCAGTACGATGATGCTCATTCACAAGAAAGGATAGAGAAGAAGATACAGAATGCTCCTGCTGGTCAGGGCTCAGTTAGGATGCTTACTCGAGAAGAGTGGGAAGAATTTCGAGAGGTGCGACCAAGGACTCCATTTGAATCTAAGCTTGCTCGTCCTAATGCACGCATAAGAACTGGTGAACCACTACACATGGTGGGTTTCAAACTTTTATCATTAAGTTTTTATATCTGTTATAGGTTGATATATTAGTATTTAGTAGTATGATTTTTTTTAGAGAAAGACAACAAAGATATTATTAAAGGGGGACATAACGTACACAAAATGGTAAAAAGAAGAGTACTGCAACTGGCAAATTGTAAGAAAAGAGAAGCAGATTTCATCCTTGTATCTTTGTGATAGTATGTTATCTTTTGCTGTTCCAAAAGTTTTGAGTGCTACTTCTATGCCTTGTTTCTTTGCCAACTGTGACGATCACTTTTTATCCGATGCATGATTTTTTGGGACTCAATCCAACTGCTTTGATTATATTTGCATACTGTCTAAACTAATTGATATTGTTCGACACTTTTGCATAACTTGCAGCCAGTCATTCATAATTGTTGGTTTGCAATGCTGATTAACATTTGTGTATGTAATTTGTAGGAGGATGTAAAGGATTGGGCAATTGATGTACTGACAGATGCTTTTACGAGGGCCGAAGAATGTGTAAAACAGGGATCAGAGTAAAATGCAACTCACAAACAGCTAGAATTAGATAGCAATGGAGCTCATGGGCATATAAAAGTATTTTAGCATAACCGGGTCAACCACAGTGGGTTTTTACCAAGTGATTAACTTGTTAAGTTTGAGTGATCTCAAAACGTTAAGCCAATCTGATGATGATTCAAATCTTAACCAAATAAAACCCCTTCCTGATGAATTCGCTGTTGTTTTCTCCATTTTGTAAACTTTTAAATCTTTGGTATGCATGTGAATCATACTTGAAGCGTATGTCATTGGTTATTGTGGTCTCAAGAATTGCCATCATATATTCATTTGATTGTTTCTATGTAACAAATTGTTATCTGCTTTTCCAGTTAATATTATGTTTATTACTACATTCCACATTCATTATTTTTGTTAGTTATATCATCCAATTCATGTTGGATAAACTTGATGAAGAAAAATATATCATAGATAGTTGCAAAATAACAAGTTAACAACATACTTTATATACTAGACTGTTGAAATATATTAGAATTCAAAGATCAAACCGATTGGATGTCTTTTTTATAATAATAGAAACCCATCGTAACAAAAGAAAGTTAATATTCACATAGATATAATTATCAAAAGACTTAAATATGTATAAATGTACGAGATAAATGTAAGTTTGTGCTTCTAAAAAAGAAAGTTGTGGGTGAAAGAGTAGGTTAACGAGTAACATGTCGTTAACTTGTTATAGACTTTTCAACTTACAAGTTCATCCATGAAAATACCTTACTCGTTACTATATTCCGTCTCTATAAAGGGTATAATAACTATTTATCGGTCAAAAGAGGAAATTTACGGGACGTGTGACATAATTTTTGTATCGTTAGAAGTTACATGACGTGTCAATTATAGACGGAAAGGTTAGGACATGACGAACATATTAGTAAACTTAGTTTGTATCATTTTCGAGTTATTCAACCCATTTTCATCTTACTCCATCCGTCACATTTATAGCGTTCACCAATAAAAAAAACACGATCTTATATATGTTTAATTGATTCGACTTTCGGTTAACACCATTTTTTTTTAAAAAAAATTCATTCAAGAACCATTAACTAGCAAAACATGCAATTATTTTTATTAAATTAATAATCAAAATCAACGTAAACAATAAAAATAATATCACTAATCTTCTTTGTTTAATTATACAACTAAAGAAATCAAAGGTGAAATCAACTTATCTATACTAATATATAATATATTTGTGATGTATTTATTAAGATAACATTTATGAATCTACCCCTAACATTACTATTAATAATTGAAAAATATAATTGAAATTACCTTCTATATATTAAAATATCATTAATACTATCATTATTAAACTTTAAAGTAATAAATATATGATATTTAATAATAAATTAAAAGTTTTCTATCTCTATATTTATATTGTATTATAAAGAGTTTCGGCTAGAAGTTTTAATTATCTTAAAAAAGGAGAGATAACAAATTACTATTTACCCTTTTA
The DNA here is from genome assembly GCA_963921325.1 of Logfia minima. Classification (NCBI taxonomy): domain Eukaryota; kingdom Viridiplantae; phylum Streptophyta; class Magnoliopsida; order Asterales; family Asteraceae; genus Logfia; species Logfia minima. The sequence continues at coordinate 32,068,442 of OY992767.1, forward strand.
ACTATCTTATTTAAGCTTTAAATATTTAAAGTCAATGCAATTAATTATAAAAGTTAATGTATCTTAGTTAATATTAGTTACAAATTATTTAACTCTATAATTATTATTTTTATAACTATTAAACATGTTACATAACTTTCGAACCGTAAGAAGTTATGACTCGTATCAATTATGGACGGAAAAGTCCGAATGAGACGAAGATGTTTTCCAATTTAACACCTTTTTAACTCCTAACGGTTTAAAATTAACTTTTTCCCAATTTGACACTTTTTTAAGTTTTTTTTTTTAAATTTAGAAACGACGTCTTAAGTGTAGTTTTTTATGAAAATATAAATTTACACACATTTACATGTTTGATATCCCTTTTTATATTGTCAAATTCTCTATTTGAGAGTTTCAAATTTTCAATCAAATTTTAGAATTATAATTAAATATAGGGATTATATATATGGAGGTCACTCAAATTTATCATTTTATTTCTATAGGCCACTCATATTTGAAAACGATTTTGTAGCCACTAAAATATATCATTTTGTTTTTGTAGCCACCCATATTTGAAAACGATTTTGTAGGCCACCTAAATTTGTATATTGTTTCATGTATACCAAATTCGACTAAAAACTCATCAAAAAAAAATGTGAAGGGACACAAATACTCTATATTTTTTAATTAACGTTATTTATATTACTTTAGTTTTATTCAAATACATGAGTATTTGTGTCCTTTTACACTTTTCTGATGAGTTTTTAGTTGAATTTGATATACACGAAAAAATATACAAATTTGGGTAGCCTACAAAAACAAAATGATATATTTGAGTGGTCTACAAAAAACAAAATGATAAATTTGAGTTGCCTCCAAATATATAATCCCTTAAACATATATAATGTTTAGTTTAAAAAACTAAAGTAAAAACAAAAAAAATCATCGATTGTCAAATCTCTTGATCTTGCCAAAGACTGTGCAAATTGCAACCTGGGCATTAGTATTTTGTTTTAACATTTTTTGAAAAGGAAAAAAAAGTGATTTTCCCTTTTACAAACACCGTATCTTTAGTGTATTTGTGGCTGAGGTTGATAATCAACAACCAGACCGACCCACAATCGTTTGCCTATCAATAATATGAGGGTCATACCTAACTTACTCAGCGTTTGTGACTATGATGGTATCAAAGTTTGAACTCGTGAACTTGTTCTATATGTGAAAAATATGCTCTACTAATTACCAACTGAGCTATATGTCATTGACTTTTAGTGTGTTGTCATATAAATTTTAATTTTTAAACTATTTTACAAAATATATTAATACTATATGAAAAATACATTAAATTAACAGATTTTACCCGTAGTATTACGTGAATATTATGATAGTTTATCGTTTATACTTGGTATCTCTTATTTATAACCATACAGGGTAGAAACTTCGAGTATATCAAAGAACAGGGGGCTTTTATGCACACGAAATAAAACATAACTTTAAAACTAGTTCGAGTTCTTCCAAAGTATCCTTAAAAATAAATTAGATCTCTTTGTTCTTCCCGATTCTTCTTCCAAATTGATATTATCATCATTTAAGGTTTAATTTCATCATGGTAATGCAGATGACAGCTGGGTCATTAAGATTTGATAAAACTTTATTGAATATTGTTATTGTTTTGTCATTATCATCATCGATGTTAACAAGGGAAGTTGTTGGGATTAGATTTGTGATCGACAGAGAAGAGTGTTTGTCACATAACGTTGAATATGAAGGTGACACTGTTCATGTTTCTTTTGTGGTCATTAAGGCTGATACTGTCTGGCATTTCACTGATGATGGTGTTGATCTTTTGGTATTCTTTTTATACTTTTTTTGTAAACTTAATTTTAACTATGTCCCTTTGGCTACTAAATCATTGTATATGTTGTTTTTATATTCTTTTTGGTTTTGAATCTTGAGAAATATTGTGTTGAAATAAGACTTTCTTTAGTACGGGCTGTAAGTCGTAACTGGTTGTTGGGTTGATCTGCAAACACTTTTCCTTGTTTAGAGTGTTTATAATTTATAAATAATTGGTGAGTTTATTGTAATTATAAAAACGACATTATTAAAAAATTAATCTTTATCTTTGAATGAAATGATTAAGGAGTTATTTAACGCCTTGTTATTAACACTAACAGATAAAAGGCCCTGGGGATGAACATATACACGAACTACTGGACAGAACTAGTGAGAAATACGAGTTTATAGCTCAAATGAAAGGTGTATACCGTTTCTGCTTTACAAACAAATCTCCATATCACGAAACCATAGATTTCGATGTTCAAGTTGCCCATTTTGCATACCATGATCAGCATGCCAAGGATGGTAAGCAGCTATTCATGAATCATTATGTATATATGTATATAGAGAGATTTTATTGTTAACCCTTTGTTTAAAAACCTTGTGCAGAGCATTTCAACCCATTATTTGAACAAATATCGAAACTAGAAGAAGCTCTTTACAACATTCAGTTCGAGCAGCATTGGTTAGAGGCTGAAACCGATCGCCAGGCAGTAGGTATAATCCTGACACTTTCTTCTGCTCGACATTTGAGGCCAATGTTACTTTCCTACCAATTATTATAGGGGGACACCTTTTTTATTTTTAACCTGTTTACTTATGAATGGGTTACGTTTAATCTCTAATAATTATGAAAATTTAAGGTTATTGAACGAAAATTTTTGTAGGTCGTCGACCTATACAATTTTACCCTTTTGATATGAACTCATTATGACCTGTACCCAACCCGCTCATTATGCTTGCTCTAATGTAATTCATATGTACTACGTTATGAGTTTAATGTCAAGACATTCTATTTCCACAATAATTATGTTCATGACGAGGGGTCTAAATGTTCTTGGTAACTGAAAGCATATGTGTTGATTATGAAGTTGAGTCCTAGTTGAATTTTGAAGTCGAAGCTTGTTGTTTTTCAAACATACAACCTACCTGAATTTCGTCACAAAATTGACATACTGTTTCTGTTTATATGATGGTAATAAACTAGATTCAAGAATCAAACTGTATGTTTCCCTTTGACTTTTGAAGTTAAAGATTGTCACTTTCTAATCATATTAGTAACATGAATTCAATCTTGAATTTGGCATATGCCGTATTCAATTATACTGGTTATAAAACTGTTCTTTAATAATTCATAGAATTTTATATCAGTCATAAAAGTCTGATTTACAGTTTGCTTGCTCTTAACAATATATTTTATTTAGATATCAGAAGCTTGCTGATCTGTACTTGATTAAATTTGATTGCAGTAAATGAAGGGATGAGTAAAAGAGCAATTCATAAGGCGGTAATAGAATCTATAGCACTGGTAGGTGCTAGCATACTCCAGGTTTATCTTCTTCAACGCTTATTTGAGCGCAAGCTTGGGAGTTCAAGAGTTTAAAATGATTATGCACCTAAATTTCAAGACCACTAGCTGGTATTTTAACATAATTTATCTGAGTTGTACGACTACGAAGTATGAACCATGTTGATGGATGTCAATGAGTTTTTTTCCCTCAGGAATGCAAGATGTTCACTTATGGTAACTGCATGTTGATTTATTTCTAAAATGCCCAACAAAAAACAATAGGGATATGTTAACTCTCTTATCCTCCATAGTGACTTGTAGAAGTGGATATAATATAATGTGTCGTGTTACTTTCAGGATGACAAGAGCTGAAATAGATATTGTTATGTTCCTTTCAACAGATTTAATTATCTTGTTGTACCTTATCATATCAATATCAATACATAATATAATACAGCGAACAGTAACCAATATTATATAGTGTCAAGGTCTTGAAGAAAAATAGGACTCTTTGCATTGTCTGATTTTATGGAACTTTTCTACTTGAAATTGATTGTGTATAACCTAACCAAAATGTATAATGAAAAACTCAAGTTGGACAAGAAGCAACAATATAGGAGTCATTGTTAGTGTGTTCCTCTAATAACTTTATCGCTAATCGCTAAAAAATAACAATTGGTTTCTACTTTGTAAGTTCCTTGTGCAATCATTATTAACTGTATTTGGTGCAAGAGCTATGGCAGATGCAGAATTGATATTAACTGAAATGAATAGTGCAACTAGTAATATAGGTAATACAGTCTCTAGGTCATCCTAAACAATTTCAACAACTTATAAAGAACCTAGCTTGATCAATTGAGTTGTTTTTTTACCTTAAAGATGGACAAAAATAATTCTGAGTTAAAAAGCATCATAATATAAAGCAACTAAAGTCTATTTAAAAAGCAAAGAGAGAACAAAAGGCAATCATAACATATTGTTGTTTGTTCAAGGTTACATTATAATCATAAAAATCAAAGCAGAATTAACTCCAGCATGATCTTGCTTAGAGACGGAAAAGCAATAAGATACAAGTAGTCTCTCATCACTGTCATTCCATGCAGCAGAACCATTTTTTCTGCATAACAAAGTTTTTCCATATCAAACCAACACGTTGATTGACTTTTATAAACTGAAGTGATTATCAACATGTCTGTAGGTTTGGCCAAAATTAGAGAATGCACTGATACAGTTTCTTCTAGAGGTGGCAATTTTGACCCACATACTTATGGACGGGTCAACTCGGGTTGTGTTTTTATCTCAAACGGGCTTGATCAACAAATATAGCTAATAAGCTAAATGGTTAATGGTTAATGGGTGGAAAGTCACCTAAGGTCTATTTTTAATGTATACACCCTCCTAAATAATTTCATTCAAAAATATAATTTATTATTGTAATGGTTTTTCAAATTATAATAAAACTTACTAATCATTTACAGAGGAATTTAAAAAAAAAATAAACAACGGAGTGTTTATGGGTCAACACAACCTAGCCCCAGCTAGTTTCGACCCATACCCCAAAATTACCCATTTCAACCCAAACGTGTTTTGACCTGTTACACATCCTGTCCAAACCACTCATCTTGCCACCTAAGGTCTACAAACCATTGACAAACGGAAGAACAAGTCCGTTTTCTATTTTTCTTATTTATTGACGGTTTAAGAACACCCATTGTTAGGAGTGAGTCTTGAACACATATGAACTGATTCAATAGACGTAATAAGTGTTTGTGAATATCTTTTAATTTTAAGTAAGTAACCAAAACACATAATAGCTTACAGTTTGAGGCTTCCCAAGAGTAGCTGTCCCAGGCTTATTATACGTGGAGTCGTTTTTAGGTGGTGAGTCTGATGTTCCACCTGTCTTCTTCTCGTTCCTAGCCTTGTTGAAAATAACTGTGAATCCCTCAGCTGATGCAGGGTCGTTCACATCCCAGTCACCAAACTTTGGCAATGGTGGACCTTTTTCCTGTACAAGTTAACCCCTATATCAGAATTAAAGATAACTACTTAATGACTATAAGACAGCTTTACTTTGGTAAGCAAATGTTGTCAAAGAACAAAATAAGGTAACTACAAAACCTTTAAAGTAAAATATGTTACTTAAGTAGTTCAAGATTAACAACACTGAAGATTGGCTAACCAACAGAGTAAAAACATAATTGCTTCATTGTAAAATGAGAACAAAATTATATCATATATATCATTCATTGTAGAGTCAGAATTATAGGTAGCCACCTCAAAGCTAAATGGAATGGCCCAGTATAAATGTTCATCATAAAAGCAATAGAAGCTATATTCGTGAGTAACAGGTGGCACTGGCACCATTGGGAGGGCATGTTTTTGTTATCATAGCTTTTGGGGAAATTCAACAACATGCATCGTTTTGGACACACGTATTGAACTATTCATCAGTTCATCACAAGGTGAAAGAACCCAGCCTAAAGTTTGTGGATGAAGTATAAGCGTCATACAGCTAAGCTATGCACATTTACGTATTACAATGGATGTGAGGTCAATTGACCCTACGCTCAATGAAGGAGCCTGTTCAAATGGCACTTAGTGTTTTCATGCTAGCAATGAAGGGGAACTTAATCCTATATAAAGCCCAATAATTTCAATCTTTACATTATTTTTTGTGTCTGTGTGTGAGAGAGGGAGCTTGTATAAATGTTATTGGTCCAATTCTTACTAATACTCACCAAAACTACATCATCCCCCCCCCCTCCCACCCGAAAATGAAAAGAAATTTGATGGAACGTAGCTTTTGTGACAACAAATAATGGTCACTAAGCCAGACTAGTTGACGATACACAATCCAGATAGGCAAAAGCTTGTTCAGCAGACCCTTAAGGTTGTGTTTGGTTCACAGAATTGATTGGAATTTGATAGAATTGGAATTGAGATTTCATTCCTTAGTTTGTTTGGTTGAATAATTTATAAAGTTAATTTCCATCAAATTCCTTCCACTAAAGGAATTGAAATTTCCTTTTCTTTGATGAATTCCAATTCCATCAAAAAAATTCTGCGCACCAAACGCAACCTTAGTGTTTCATGCTAGCAAAGAAGGGGAACTTAATTCTGTGTAAAGCCTAATAGTTTCAATCTAGATAGGCAAAAGCTTGTTCCTTCATCATCATGTTTCATTCACAATAACACAAACGATCTTAACCACCAAAATATGAGCTGGACATTGACTTTATTTGATGTCAGAACCTAAAACTTAACAAATGTGAAACTTTAATACCGACACTTATCTATTTAAAAAATTAAAAATAAACTCTGTACTAATAAATTACATCAATGTAAAACCTCCCGACAACAACGAATTCGATTAATAAAGTCAAATTGAGTAAAAGTTTTGTGTTTTTTCATTTCCAATTAATAAGAAAAAGAAAACTAAGCTATTCGAATGTAAAACTACTGATAACAATGAGTTCGATTTCAATTACTGATCAGCAAAACGTATTCAGTTATTTGAAGATAAAACGAAATCAATCAGCAATCACAAACATCAACAACAATAACAAGCAGTTCGGGTTAGATGAAAACGAAAGAGTCTAAACACGTTCAATTTATCGGCAAACGATGGGAAGTAGTAATACACTGAAGAAGAGATACAGAGAGATTAGTTTATAGAACATAAAGAGAGCGTAACGTACCGCCATGGTTTGATTTTATTTGACCAAAGAGATGTGTGTTTTAGGGGGTTTAAAAGCGTCGATTTGATTTGATTTGATTGAAATGTTTATTTTGGGAATTTTGAAGAAGAAGAAGAAGAAGTGAAGAACCCAATACCTAACTTTTTAGAGAGAAAATAATTTACAGCTGGCTTTTTCGTTTCTTGTTTTAATAAAATACGTCATTATACAAAAAGTAAACGTTTTATTTGTTTCTTTTAGAATATAATTTAAAGAAATGTTAATCAAAAGGGGAAATGATGAATAAAATATATTAATTAATTTCATTTCCTTTAAATTATATATACATATATTGGATTTAAATCGTGCGATTTACGAAAATTTAAGTAAATAAAATTTTATATTTATAACTTTTATAGGTTTAATAATTTAATATTATTTTTTAATTATTGTTTGAATAAAATTCATAAATTTTTTAATTAATTATTATTATATTTAAATATTAATTAACTATATCTAAATTTATTTTTTAGTTTATCTTTTAAATTTAAATAATTATTTATTTTTAAATTATTAGAAACTGCTACGTGTCGTTTTATATATGTGACAAAATATGGAACAATCTTTTATTCTCTTTTAGTATATATAAATAGATAGATATATATATATATATATATTGTGCGGATTAGAGAAGTAGCTGCAATTTTGAGAAGAAGGATGGACATGCGATCTTAGTCATTGATTTCTATGATCAACGTCCAGATTTGCAACACTGCATTTTATGCACACATTACATGTTATATAAAATGCAGTGTTTTTAAGAAACAAATAATCTGAACCGTTGATTATAAAAATCAATAGTTAAGATCGTCTATTCTTTATTTCTCTCAAAATGCATTTGGCTTTCGTAACTCTACTTTATATTTATATATTATTGAGAGTTTAAAAGATTGAGATTGATTTTTAGATATCGGCAGTTCATTATTAGAAAGTATAGAACTGTTTGTTTAATTCAAATGAGAGATAATGTTTTACATCATGTTTTTTTAGTCAACTATATCAAAAATCAAAATCATTATGTATTGAAAATGTGTAATATGTACGTAAATAATATAAGATTTTAATGTATGAATAAAAAGGTATGGACAAAATATCATTTTTTTTTAATTAATTAAATCAATACCATGCATTTAATGTAAAAAAAAAGAATAGTTTATCTAAAAATACTACTCTTATTTGTAGTAACTCTTATTTGTAGTAAGAGGTGATACCGATAAATAAATTCTACATAGGCAAAGTTTGATTGTATACGTCACGTGAGCTCTTAAGTCACAGCTTGTTTTTCATAGTCACTTTTAAAAAAAAAAGAATAAGAAATGTAACCTGAGTTTGAATACAATCTAAAAGTATAAAAGTAATGAATTATATAGACTTAAGAGTTCGTTTAATACACTTATTTATTAGATATTTTATAGCTCATAATCTTATTCATTGAATTTTACATTATATTATCGTTATTAGACCAACTTCTAGACATTTATAAGGTCTGTTAATTACCTCTTTTACAAAAATTTAAAATTTTAGTAGTAAACTTGCATACATATGCAAAACAAATTTGTTAAATTTAGAAAATCGATAGTTTTATCGAAACAAAAAACCTAAGAAATTTATTTGTGTTGTTTTTTGCGAGTTTTTACAATATATAAGTTTAATTTAAAATTTGATACAATTATAAATAGAAAAAGGTGAAAGGATTAAATAACCTCTTAGATAAGAGAAAACAATAAGTGAGAGATAATCGTTTACGTTAGAAAAAGATTTGAGAATATGGATATTGAAAGTAGGAAAACAGGAGAAGAAAAGGAGACAACTACCAACGCCTGGACTCGAACTTTGCACCTCCTAACAATTATATTTGTTGTCTAACCACCAACCTAGGATAGATTTACATTTTTATCATCGCTTATACATTTAATATTTAATAACTCACGTGGGCATAAAAAAGTCATCTTCCCCAAAGGAAATAGCAGTAGATTGTAAAAAGTTTGTGTGAGCAGTTCGTCTACTCTAGACCTCTAGTACCGCCCCTACGTACAGTCAGTCTGTTAGCATGGATATTTCAAGCCCATCTTTCTTTTTTATCCATATATAGTTACAACTCGTTTTTATTATTGTTTTACGGTATTCTTATCTAAACATACGTCTTAGGCCCCAGGTCTTTTTAACGTAATGGCTGAATACTAAAACAATTTATTCATTAAGTAATTTAAAGTTGTTTGTTTTTTCGTTATTCAAGTGTACAATATAAAAAACAAACAACAATTAATTACGTATGTTTTATTTTAAAAGGACATCTATAGACTGATAGTGCATTTATTCAACACTAAAAAAGAAAAGACAATGAACCCTAAGCTATCAATTATACATTAACACGGAGTATTATATAGATATTTTTGTCTTAATTAAGTGATATCTGAAATTATAATTTTTTATTGAAAAGTTTCTCACGTACATGTAACAATGAAGGGAGTGAAGTGATATGTCACAAAAAATGATCACTTTGGTGTGACTACTCCATCTCTCAACTTGATTCACAAATTGGTAGGCTCAAAAGGGTTGTAATCACTTTGAGTGATAAGTACCTTTTATTTTTCATTTTTTTTTGTGTGTGTAATCTATTTATAAAGGTTAAAATCTTTTAATGTGCGTCCGATTTTCAGTGTGATGAGTATGGGTAAAAATTGATTGAAGTGTGATTTTAATATGAAAATGATGTGGCGATGATGTGTCTAACTTTTTTCGGAGTGGTCAGGTGACCACTCCCTTTGCTCTAATAAGAGAGGACTGACGCGTCAGTTTCAAGGTCGCCTTTTTTTGAAGCATTTATTTCTCCATCTAAGGTCGCGGAGGAAAGTGAGAGAAAAATCGTTTTCTTACTGGAAGAAAGAGGGAATCGCCCGTCTCAAGAAACAAAAGCATACGTATTTTTTACTGTTGTTGTTGATGGGTTTCTTGTTATTTTATTATATTTTAACATAAAAACAAAATAAATTATTATCATTATCATATATAATAATAAAATGCACATTAACATGACAATAATACTGTTATACTAATGTGTTTTGTCAATTTAGTTGTAAGGTTTCGCTCGAAATATCGTTTAGAAGTGTCATTTTTTATTCACACAACTTGTTTTTTTATTTCGAGTTTTCAATTACATATGTACGAGTAACCATAACAACTATTAAAAATACTATTTAAAACCTAAGAAAGGATACATCAGGATTCGTTTATTTTTTATGTGCATTTATAACACATATTGAATTGATTAGGCATATTGATACATATAATGCAATGTCATAAACTAGTTTAACGAACCTAACGATGGTTGGAGTATTATTGTTCACCAACCAAATACTTCAAGTTGAAGCATCTTGAGTTCTATATTCTTTTATTTCATGTACGATATTGTATGGTTTTCTACTACAAAGAAATATTAAAATAGTGTATTATAAATATTTTGACAACTTTTATGATAAGATATTTCTCTTTGCTTGTTGGTACGATGCAATTATACATGTTATGATTTATTGGTTCCTAAAATTGTTGTGAGCTGTTTGAGTATATATGAAATACTAAAATAGTGTATTATAACATTTACCAATTTTTTTATTTAAGAGGATATTTGATTTGGAAATCACTATGAAAATGGGTTTTGAAGGAGGATGAAAGTGGACTTCAAACCTATCATCTTACATCTTTGGGTTTGAAATATGACTAAGTTTGACACATTTAACTTTTACGTTTTAAAATTGAAGTCATTAACCAAACACTTTTAATGAGAATGAAACTCGTTCTTTTAAGCAAACACTCCCTAAAGTAGATGATAGATAACAAGAAACAAAAGGAGTTGCAATTGTTGTTTGGACCCGAGAAGTACTAACAAATATGAAGCCCAATAACATACACCCGTCTCTTCCAAAATACCCCATGAACAAAAAGCCCTAATTTAATGTCACACTTCACTTCAAATTTCCATTCAATTAGGTCAAAGTGAAAATTCAATGGAATTCTTTAAAACTTTTGTGTTCATTTTCCTATCGAATGCTATGATCTTCAATCCACTTAACTGATTATATCCTCAGTCTTACACATACTTCACTCTGTGTATTCCATTATTAACCATAATGCGGAAATTTTTGCAAAACAAGCCAAAAGATTTATTGGGTTTTCATCAGAGTGCCATCAAACGATCCATATATTCATCTTCTGGATCAAAATCCACCAAACAAAATCAAAACTTGCTTACTGAAATCAGAAGTATTCTACAATCTGAAAACTGGGAAAGCATTCTGCCATTTTCAAAGGTACCCAAGAAGCTAAACCCAGTCGTGATTCAAACTTTACTTCAAGAAAACCATGTGGGCATGCAATCAAACCTCAAAAAGTTGTCTCTTTTAGCCATTACTCTTTGTAACTATAACTTGTATGGATGTGTTAGTCTTGTGATTGATGCTATAATTGGAAGGGGTTTGTCTCCGTTGCTGGTTTTGAATTCAATTGTTAGTTGTTATAAAGAAAGTTTTGCTTCTTATGATTATTTGAATCCCAAGGTTTTTGAGGTCACTGTGGATAGATATAGAGTAAAAGGCCTGTTAAATGAAGCTACTGCAATTCTTTTGAAAGATGACGATATCTTTTTTAGTCCTCTGTTATATAATTCAATTCTAAGAGATTTGCTTACTGGTATGAAATTGGAACTTTTTTGGAAGGTCTGTGCAGCTATGCCGAAAAAAGTCGGTCACTTCGATGTTTTTGCATATACGAATATGATAAAAGCTCATTGTATGGTTGGAAATATCGAGGAGGCGAAAGCGGTGTTTGTTGAGATGGGTGTAAAAAGGTGTGAACCGAATTCTGTCACATACAATGTGATGGTTGCAGGTTTGTGTAACGCAGGGCGTCTTGACGAAGCCCTTGAGATCAAGAAAAGTATGAATGATAAGGGGATAGTGCCTAATGTGTTCTTTTATACCACATTAATTAATGGATTTTGCATTAACAAGAGATTGGAAAATGCATACATGGTATTGAAAGAGATGGGTGATGCGGGTGTGCAGCCGAATGTGGTGACGTATAATGCATTGATTAATGGGTTCTTATCACAAGGTGATCTGGAAGCGGCGTTTAGAGTTAAAGATGTAATGGTCGCTAGTGGTGTTGATACAGATTTAACTGTTTATAATACACTTCTTTATGGGCTATGTAGGAAACTTAAGATGGAGAGAGCACGTGAGTTAGTGAATGAGATGATGAGTTTAGGCATGAAACCGGATTTTAGAACTTTTACTTTGTTGATTAATGGATATTGTAAAGTGAGACGAATGGTAGATGCTTTTGCACATGTGGAAGAGATGAAGAAGCTTGATTTGGAGCCGAATGCAAAAACTTATGGTCTTCTAATCATTGGATTATGTCACACTCGGGATCTTGAAAAGGCTAATGCACTTCTTTTGGAAACGAGTGTGAAAAATCATAAACTAGATCATGTAGTCTATGAGACTTGTTTAAGTGCTTGTTCAAAAGAATGTGATTACAAAAAGTGTGAAAGAGTTTTGGAGGTGATGAAGGAGCAAGGAATAAGGCCAAATGAGATTTGTTATGGAAGCCTTATAGGAAGCCTTTGCAGAGTTGAGAAAATGGATGAAGCAAGATCTTTCATGAATGAAATGATCGAGAGTGGTTTAGAGCCAAATTCAGGCATATTTGGATCATTAATTAATGGCTTTTGTAGGTTAAGTGACTTTAAGGTTGCATATAAGTACTTCTATGCAATGCTAGGTCGTGGTTTATTCCCGACTGGTGAAACTTATACAGTTTTAATTGAAGAAAACTGCAAGGGTGGTAAAATAATTGATGCATTCACTATTTTTAGATGTATGCTTTCTAGAAAGGTCTTTTCCGACACTCGTACTTACAAAGTCCTCATTGATGCTCTCATTGAGTGCGCAAAATTTGAAGAGGTTGCGGGCCTCTTGATTGAACTACACAACAAGGGTCTCGTTATTAATGTTTCATCATTTGACTCTGTTGTATTGGGTTTGTGCAAGAAAGGAAAAGTTGAAGAAGCTTGTACGCTTGTTGAAGATGGCGGGTTTACTCCAAGTTTGTCTACTTATAACAATTTACTGAAGGGTTTGTTCAAGATTGGTAACACCAAAAGAGCAAAAGAACTGTATGGTGAAATCAAGGAAAAATGTTTGATTCCAAATGATATAACTTATGGCACGATGATCATTGGTTTTTGCAAGTTTAAGGATTTAACTGTAGCATGTGAATTACTAGATGAAATGGTACAAAAGGGTTTGTCTCCAAATAGCTTTATATATAAGTCTCTTGTAGATTGTTGTTACAAGATAGGGGATTTGGAGAAAGCTAATTATTTGAGCCGACAAATGACGGAGAAGGGTTTTGCGCTGACTTTGTCTCCTGGCATGTTGACTTCCAAAGAAATCAAGAACCTGAAAGAAGCCAAATGGGATTATGATGAAGGAAGCAAAATCTCTCTAATTAGCTAATGTTTTCCTAGTCTGTTCGGGCGAGAACCCCAAGAAGGTGAAAGGAGAAGGACAAGATTTTTTACTTGAAAACCTTGGACCAAAGGTAACACATTACTCTTTCTTTAGCATCGTTGACTATAGAAGAGAACTGTTCAGTTTGACTTTATTCGATGACTATTTTACTCTATTCAGGTGAAACAAATGGGTCAACAGTTTCGGCTATCAAATTCTTTGAGCTTTCCGACCTGGAGATGCAACTAAGGTTAAACTTCTTTGCTGTTTTTTAGGGTAGCGGAGATTATAGCGCAAGGTTATACAATGTTCTAAATTTATCAAGCTTCTTTACCCTCTGTATAGACCTGAGGACCTGTACAGAAAGTGTTGTTGTCACTTAGCAAGTGAATTAAAGATTGCTGACTTGAGATTTAAAGTTGAGCAAATAATAGCACATGTGTAACCTGCTAATAAACGACTACAATAAAGTTATGTGTCACATTTACCATTCATTATTTTATTCTACGTAGTTATTGGTGACATGCAGAATAAATAAAGTTTTACCTGAAACTTGTCTATCGAATATGTCATCCGAATTTAGTAATAAAAGATGAGAAAAGTGACAGATAAGTGTGATCATGCATTTACGAATTGGTGATTATTACGAGTATTGTTAAAGAAAAGTTAATTTGTAAGATACTAATACAAGAGGTTACCGGGCAATAAAATTCCTCTGAACAGCTACTAAGACCACACTCCCTGGCTTCGTCCTTCCTTCCGTGTTTCTACTACCATCAAAAGACGTCACTGGCTGGTGGCGTCTTTGTGACCGTCGTTGGGTTGTGTTGGAGGAGATAGAAAAAGATGAGTGAGGGTGAACCCATTTTATTTTTATTTTGTTTTTTGTTTTTTGTTTTTTGTTTTGGATATATAATAAATATATTATTGGTAAATGTGAGCCCTAGAAGTTCTGTTTTTCAGTCCAACATTGGTAGTATTCGGCCTTTATAAAGAAGTGTTGATGTTACGCTGAGTTGACAGTTTAGTTCTTTAGTTCGATGGTCTAAAAGTAAAGTAAATAAAACATATGTCGAAATCCTATGTGAACTAAAGGGAAACCATTGAGACTGATAAGAAAAAAACAGTAGATTTTATATTAGGGATTTGAGAAAGGACATTGGACATGGACGTTATATATAGATTAAATATTAACTAAACGACGACGTTTTCATGTTTAAAGTGGATTATAAACACTACCTTCCACATAAATTCATCAAATAGTTATGTTTATAAAATTTAGGGGTTTCATTAATGTAATTTGCTATGCTATATAAAGAATGCTAAACAATTCCCTTTAGGCATTGTTTATCAAATTTCTTGTACTAGAAAAATAAATAAATACTAGGTAAATGAGAACGAGAACCTTAAGACTCGTTAAATTGTAAAGACGTGATTAATTTGCTGACACATGCATATATAATTTGTATTCATACCATAAAAGTATTCATAATTTTTCTTGTCTTGAATGTCTAAAGTACATGATAAACTAAATCACAAAATCATTGATTTTTATTCACTTATTGGATGAGAGTTTAGTTAAGAATAACACAAGTTAAAATAATACACATGCAAACTCATTTTGTTTTGCATATATAGATAACATACATTAACCAAACTGCCACAAGTCGAGGTTAATCGAAATAAGGTTAACAACACAAATGACTTCACCCTTCAGGTTAAACATACTGATAGTTCACTTCAAGGTTTCTCAAAAAATTTGAAGAATAACCGAATCATTAACACTCCTGCTGGCTGTTAATAGGCGATCCGAGAAGGGTGTAAATTAGATCATTGAATATTGACAAGATATGCAAACAAAAAGGCATGGTGTTGAAGCTCTAGAGACACAAAAAAAAGCCTGAGAATCAAAGACATAGCATGATTCAAACTGAGTTTAACTATTAGCTTCAAAGTTGACTCAGGTTCCTCTTTACTACCTATTGTTGACCTTCTTTGACTACCATCGAAAACCATACATACAAGACTAAGCTACTTTCAATTAATGAACTCGCACTTTCTTTGCAAGCACACCACCGGTAGATGTATCTATATCACCATCAACGTCGACTTTTTTCCGACCTCCATTGACTTTGTTAGTCAACTCGGAAGTATCAGAGTTTTTTGAAAGTAACCCATCGTACTGAGCAATGTTTGTAGCAACAGCGTACGTAAAAATTGTTTTCCCAGAATCTGAAATGACTTTTCTGTCAACTACAGATGACTGCCCACAATATTGATCTTCATTTGCCTTGTCTCTAAGCTGCTGAATCACTATATCTTTATCTTGGCTGATATCATTAGTTGATGCCTGCATAAAAATTTGACAGTTTTATTTTTGTTTAGTTAAATAGAGTTTAATTTATGGAACGGATTTTCATTTTAAGGGGAAAGTTTTTACCTCAAAATCAACTGGGAAATCAATGCTGGTAAAGCGACATCCACAACCTTCACTGAAGTTAACCCACAGAACTATGTGAAGTGGTCTTGATTTAAGCGTTTCCCTGCAGTTGTAAGTAGCAAAACAACAGTTTGATGATTAGAAAACACAAGGGATTCAACTGAAAGTTATTGAAGAACAAAAAGTATTGACCTTTTTAACAAAAAGGGTTGCTGGTTAAGAACAGCAGTTTTCAGCTCTGGCCTCTCTGGAAATGTAACCTGGATAGCATATGAATTGAATACATTATAGAGAATCAACAAAAAAAAATTTCTTTTTTTTTCTGTCTTGGTAGAGTAGAATTTATACCTCGACTGATTTGATAAATGGCAGCAGAGCCTTTTCTCCATGAACACTGATAACTCTAAGAGACCATTTTGCATATTTTGTCTCTGCAATTTAAATTTTATCAAAGTAAGAAAGATGGCAGGAACTGTCAATCCGGGTGAAGCAAACTACATTATATTTGAAACTAAATCTACAGCAGAACAATACTAATACTTGTTGGGTTAATGGTTGAAACTACCTGAGATAGATCGGAATTGATTAAAGATTATCTGGAAAAGATCTACTCGAACATATGAAGGAATCTGCATGTTAAGAAGGTGCAATACCCCGCCCATTACCTACTTGAAAATAGTTCACATCACAATCCAACCAATATGCGTTTCGAAAGAAAAATTGTGCAGAATACAGCAAAGGAAACAGTTTATGTGCATGAATGAAAAAAATGCTGAATAAGTTGAGTGCAAATATATGTCTATACCTTGTCAACTAAACCACGTATGACCAAACTCGCTTTACTGTCTTTTGGAGTTTTCTGTGAAATTTGAAATTGTTAATAACCACAAGTTAATAGTCAACATTATACAATTTAAGAAACAAACATGACGTACCTGAAGGTTGACAATTACCATTTTTCCTCCATTGCGAATGGACTTTAGAGGGAGGTTACATGCAGGGGTTATCTGCAAACTGCAAGTAAATCGGGAGTTCGTTTCTTTCTGTGCATTTAACTTTTTGATATTCTTAAAAAAGGAGACACAGGACAAGGATCACAATTACCTGGTCCCCAAACATAACACAATATCCGCCATTCGACAATGTTTTTCTGCCGCATTCATCTCTGCAGGAGGTAATTCATCCTACAATGGAAAATGGGTGAAGTAGAAGTGAAATATGTGTAGTTCCTGAAATTATGAAGTAACTTTATCATAAACGTGGCACACGATGCGTAGGACAAGCAGGTTAGGTAATGAGTCAGAGTGGGTCGGGTTGGGTAGACAAAAAATAAACATATATTATCAATTAATGCGTTAACTATGATTATAAATACTATTATTAAGATAAAAAACGTAACTTTTGAATAATACAATAGAAATACCTTTTAGTGACTTTTGACCCGTTTAAGTATTTAAACCCTTCAATCTATTTGATCTGTTCATTTTTTATTATTGTTTTATTTGACTCCTTAGAGATAAAACACAACCAAAATCAACCCATTCATATGCAAATGGGTCGCAGTTGCCACCTGTACTTTATCAGGAAAAATGATAAAGAAAACGATTTTTGGTTTCCGTTTAATTGTGACATATCATAAAAAAAGATACGCAGAAAGCTTATTGGCTAATGGACGAAAATCAATTATAGAGTACCTCCCAGTCAAGAACAGAGTCCCTGAGCTTTGCTCCACATTTTGCATCACAACAACGTCTTGATGTCTCCTTCAAACCTATAGTTTCCACTTCAAAATCTCGCAAGTACCTACATGAGTAACGAGTACTTATGTCAATACTGGTTCACAAATAACTCTTGTTCCACAGGAAATGATGAACAGAAATTGAATATGCAGATAAAATAACAACTCTTACTCAGTCCCGCAAGAAGGGCAAACCTCCCTAAATGAATTTCCATGCAACTCTGAAAGCTTGTGCCTTGGTATTCCAGAACGGAGATGAAGGCTATCCACATTCTACATAATACAAGAACAGGGAAAAAAATTCGAATTATGCTCAAGAGGAAGCATGTGGAAGCCTTTTTCAAGAACATTGAAATCTCAAATCTCAATGAAAAAACATGCATATATCTTTTTTGACAAAAAACTTGGATATTCAGTAGAGGTGACAGTATGTCAAAATTAGCAGGTCAGGCAACAAGCCATAACGGGTATCTTTTGGACGTTGGTAAGGCTCGGGTTGTGTTAACCAGTAACCATTTTCCTCCTATTATTTAATCTATAAAAAGTTAGTGTATCAAATGCGATTACAAATACTATGATTTTAATGATTGTCTAACTTTTGAATAGTACGATCAATGTATTTCTTATACAAGCAACAAACTCAGTAGATGTTAACATATGCAATTAACTTTAATTTACCCGCTAATGCAACGTACTTACCATTTATTACCTACACAATCAACTTGTTATCATTCCATGCAACATTATTACCCTTTTTAAAAATGCAACAAATTGAGTAAGTAGGTATCAGATAGCAAGTATATTGCATTAAATGGTAAAAAATAATTTGATTTCATATACCGGTAATATGGTGCAAGTTTGTTTCATAAATAAGCAATAAAGCCTAGAATGATTTAGGAGGTCATATGCACTAAAAATACACTTTGGGTGAATTTCGCCCGTTTGACCTATTTGACTCGTAACGCCTTCCCTTTTTAGCAAAAAACATAACCCAAGTCAGCCCGATTATTAGTAAATGGTCAACTTTGCCACCTCTAACTTTCAATAAGTAATAACTAACCAGAGCAAACCCCATCTTATTCTTATTGTTTAAACAAATGTAATATGATTTATTCAAGAATGAAGCACAATATTAACCTGGCTAATAACAAACTTCAAAATACCAGCCCGTTCCAGTTCAACCAGCGCCATATGAGTACTACTTGGTGCTGCACGATGAAATGGCAAGGATGCTTCAGGCACACCTTTGCCTTCACGCTGCAATCCGACAAAAAGATCACACGAAAATCCGTTCATTAATACCTTGTCTGCAATTATTATGACATTTACGAGCATACGAATGTCTAGTTTTGCACCTGAAGAGTCCAAACTCCTTTAGGACCTCGAAAGTCAGGGATCCCACAGGAAGTCGATATTCCTGCACCCGTAAATGCCACTAGATGCTTACTCTGCAGGCAAAATTTTACAAATATATAATCAAGCAATTATATTAATCCTTTATGCACTTTTGAGGTAAATATAAAAGAATCAAAAACTAGAGATTCAAACTCAAACAACCTTTTTAATCAGCTTTGCAAGTTGCTTAATCTGCAAATGAGAAAAAAAAAAGTGTTAGCAGAAACATAAATTACATATTACAACAAAATGTTTCCATCATTTAAAACACAATGTTATGAAAGTACTTTTGAATGAAGATCACAGCAGTTGCAACAAGATCGTAATAACATTTAGGGTTAAACAAACCTAACACTATGCACAAAATGAAAGCAATAGCTACATCGAATGATCATTTCCAAAAACAAATGGGCATCATAAAAATAAAATAAAACCCATCTCAATAAAGTGATAAACACCATCTAAGAACAAATATTAACACATAGCAGAGATTTAAGGAAAAAAAGGGGGGAAGAAAGAAACAAACTTTTTGTTGCAGAACCTCGGGGGAATCGAAAAACTCGGACATTCCGACATCCCCAACATCTTCTTTATAAGAAAGTTTTTCTGCGTATCCCAGTGACATTTTTCTCCTTGAAATATTTTTCAAGAAACAAAAGGAGTTCTGTATGGGAGTCAGATTTTATGTCAACGATTAATTATTGAAATGGGGGCTAAAATGGTTTTAGTCTTTTACATGTTCCAATGGGTCAAAACAATTTGGGAAATTTAAGTTGATTACTTGATACGAAACTGTGGGGTGCATAACTTCTTTCGTTTGGTGAAATAAAACCTTGCTAATTAAAATAAATAAAACATAGTGTAATATATAAAGAGTTGTTATTTGTTATTTAGGTATAACAATATCCACACTCAAACTTGATTCAATTATAAAATCGGAAGATCAAAGCTTGACTCGAACTTTGAGTTTTTTTCCTAGGTGAAGGTTGAGCTCGAATGAATCAATATATTTAAGCTTGATTTAACTCGATTATCAATATTGAAATATTAATATTATCATCAATATTGAAATGTTAATATCAGTATCAATCGATGTTTGTTTTAGTGATCGGGCACGATATATTTTTATTGACTCGATGCGGTTATATAGTACGATAATAGATAAGTATATAATTGTGTTAAATTGTAGACATGAGCTTAGTAAGCTTGTGAACATTACAAGGCTAATAGCCTAATATTTGACGTTAGAAGTTTGGTTCAAGTAGTTAAGCTTGACTAGGATTCGAATGTAATTTTAGTTGATATTTGAGGAGTGTCTGAGTTGACTCGAAACAATTACATATCTACGACAAGATGAAAATCTTTTATTTTGTTTTTTTATATATTATTATTATTATACAGATGTATTCGTACATGATTATTGTTCGTATATTGATATAGACATATAGTCCTCATAGAATCAGCCAAGACAAGAGTTCGTCATGTAAACATATGTTACATATTTATGTAAACATATGTTACATATTTATCTTTATAAACTGTAGATATTATTTTCCTATGGTGTAAAATGAAACATTATTTATGATTTTAAGGAATCTATGGGACTAAAAGAATGATTGTGATTTTTATAATATTTTGTTTTCATATGAATGTATCAAAGCACACAGCTTGCTCCATGCTAGTAGATTGCTACCTAATAACTTTAAAGAATTCACAAATTGGGCCCTTGTATTAGCTTGTCAAACGTATATGTCGTAATCTAACTCGTTTTTTAATTGTGGATAATGAACCACATAGCTTTTTTATTTTTATTTTATCCGATTCAAATAATATTAGCACATTATTCGTACAATTTAACAATAATAATTAATTTATTTATTTCAATTACATATAATAGTATATTTGTCAAAATAACATGTCATTTTAAAATAGTGATATATCATTACCCCTTAATATCAATTAGCAAACTATTATGAATAGTAACTTTTTTTGTTTTTTTCTAATTTACATTTACACCCTTAATATCAATTAGTAAACTATTATGAATAGTAACTTTTTTTTGTTTTTTTCTAATTTACATTTACATTTTACATATATATTAATGATAGAGCAAATTTACATTTACATATATATTAATGATAGAACAAATTTGTATATATTTGTGCGCTAGATCAAGTTGTTGACAGATATACTTTTGACTCATCTCACGTGAGTTCGAATCTTGCGGCAGTAACTATTTTGTGAATTTCTTTTATTATAATTTTTTTTTTTCATTTTTTCTTTATTCTTTTGTTTTTGTTTGTATATCCTATATTTTCAATTCTATATATACTACGTAAATTAGGATAGCTTTGCAATATCAAACATGGTTATATATATATATATATTAAGTGTTTGTTATCCGTATCTTGCGGCAGTAACTATTTTGTATAAAATTATTTTTCATTTTTTCTTTATTCTTTTGTTTTTGTTTTTATATCCTATATTTTAAATTCTATATATACTACGTAAATTAGGATAGCTTTGCAATATCAAAATGATTATATATATATTAAGTGTTTATTTATGTTAGATTTTTCGCTTCAAACAATTTTTAATCTACTTACCCTTTTAAGAATTGTTAATATTAAACATACTTTTTGTCATATATGTTTGTTAACGTTATGATCTAAATAGTAGTTTTATCCTCTCATTAAGTTTGGATAACTAAAACCTATTTGGATCAATCAATAACTTATAATATGTAACACTCTAAATTTGTTAGAAAAAAGTTCTGATATGCTATTGTCAGTGTATATGATTATATATTTTTTTATTATATTGTAGGGTGATGTGATTCTAATAAACATAGATTTAATCAATAATGTATACTTTGTTGATGACGATTAATTATTACAAACTAAGCATTCAAATACTCATTCCTTGCTTATTTATTGTATATGTTATTTGTTCATTTTTGTATAACAGAGCAATTTCTTTTAGCATATAACATTTTATCACATTTTGTAATGTTAGATGATTTATTTTAAGACTAAGTATAATATAAGTTCAACAATTGATATTAAAGGGTAATATGTGTGAACTATGCAGACAAATTAGGTATATATTGTTAAGCACTTAATATTATTATGTGAAACACTTGGCGCAACGCGCAGACATGGTAGTACTCGTTTTTATCATTATTTCAATCACATGTTAAATGTGTTACAAATAAGTATAAATATATTACCAATATTTATACTTAAGTCAATAATCATATTATATGGAATAGATTTTTATTGTTAATTACAAATGTGTGATATAAATTATTTGTTTTACAAAATATATTTTTTGTTGATGGATAATATAATTTATTAGATGAATCTTTATATTATGAATTAGAAATTGAGTGTTCGATTAATGCCTAATATCTACACTTAGAAAAGAAGTTCCGTGGGACCATCTACCACTAATCTTCGACCAGAAGGATTTATTGCACAAAAACTTTTGAACACATGATTGATCAAAGTCATGGTTTTTTTGGTTTTGACATAACAAATTTACAAAGAAATAATTTCAGATAAAAACTTTTTTATTTGGAACCATTGTTATCTGTAAATGTAACAAGGATAAACACTTAAAAATAAAACTATTTTACTATAATAATAATTAAAGGTTTATCTTGAATGCACCATTTATGTATGTGTATAAAGATCCGTAATGAAGGGGGAGAACAGTACATTCGATCACACATTCACACTCTAATTCAAATTTGAGTTTTATACGCTTTAAAAAACATATTAAGTAATTGAAAACAATATCAATATGTTTAGTGATTTCAGTCGTCACATAAAAATAATGGTAGTTTCAATAACCACTCCACCACCTAACTCAAAACCCTTTTAAGTTTCCATACTTTCGGTCATATCAACCATTAAATAAGCAATGTTAACATGTTTAAAAATAATATATAGGCTTAATAAATGTAACTTAAAAATATAATTGGTAGGTGTAAAAGGTTAATTGAATAAAGCTAAACGAGAAAAAAGATTTAATCAATAAAAACTAGATATAATTATAAGTGTACGTAACATGTTACTATGTAGATTATATTAATTAATTACTTAATATTAATTATTAATAATAATCTTATTATTATCGTTAACGTCCAAAGACACCCACCCCAGACGAATACACTAGTTTCGTTTCTATATAAGCGAGGGATTGTTTCTTAGTTATTGGAACAGACAATTAATCAAACACCAAAAGAAAAAGCTGTGTGCAGAGCAACAACGACTCAACAATGTCGATAACTCAAGGCAAATGGATTAAGGTCACCTTCTTCTTCTTCATATTATTCAACATGTCATTATTTCTTTCATCCAGTTTTGCATATATTATACTCATGTAATATTTTAATTCAGTCTGATCAATCGGATTGTTTTTCTAAAACAATTATTCGGATTTTGGCTAGGTTTTGTTTTAATCGTGTGTTAATTACTCTATAATTACTGTACTGATTCTCAATTATGTAGAGGTAGGGTTTTAAGAATGACAACTTGCTACTCAATATTAGTCAACCTAGGGTATACGCTAAAATAAGTGAAAGTTTATATTCTTATGGATTGAAGTTCATTTTTTGACAGAATTTGCCTATATTTTATAAAATTGGACTTAAAATCGTTCGTTCTTTTTATTGGAAAAATTGAATTTTACACTCATTTTCAGGGGAAACAAATTAGTATATACTGCGTTTACCCTTTTGGGAAAGAATAATAACAGCGATCTATGTACACATGAAGCAATGTGTTGAATGTTTACACCACTAGAAGGATAGGAGTGTTAGAAACCGAACAATTATATGCCCTTATGATCAAAGCAGTATTGGACAGCCTAGATAAATATTTTTAATATTGATTTTTAAAGTGACAAGCTAAATGCTTTATAATGATGTATAAATATAGATTAAATGAAATGGTTTCAAAAGTGAAGTGGAAATGAAGACATTAACAAATAGATACCATGTTATCATAGGGTTAGGCTACAACTTGATCATGATCTGAACTTCCAATGGAAGCAGGCGACAGAATTACATGAGACAAGTGTAGGATCAGGGGATTAATGTTTTCGAATTCGAGCTCAATCAATATCACAGTTGTCAAAATTATATGATTTTATTCATGAACCAACTTGGATTCCTACTTGATAGCTATTTGCTGTTGTATATTCACCCTTGATATCTTATCTGATTGCTGTTATTTTGGTGCTTAGTACAGTCATAAAGCACAATTGGTGGGACATGACTAAGTCCTTGTGGCCTTTATAAATACTTTTTGATATCTAGATTATAATTGAGTTAAATAATGATCAACGATAATCAATAATTCATGATTTTAGTATATCAGTTCATGTTATGACAACTATGATCGATATAAACTTAGAACCAATTTATCTTTCATTTTGGTTGCAGCCCTTCCTTTTGATGCTCCCAAACGATACTTGACCGTAACATCAGAAACAGAGATTCTATTTGGTTTCAGTGCTCCCACAGGATACTTGATTTATCTATGCAACTAATATAAGTCCTTGAGAACAATACAAACATATTTTGGTTTGTTCGACACTCGATGCTAATTTATTGATTGGTGATCTTTCATAATTTTACTGTAACAGTTCTGGATTAGGTTCATCGTCTCATAACTATGATAAACAGGCTTTTGCACCTAGCAGTATTTGGGTGTGCAAGTCTTTGCCCATTACACACTCACACACAAAAAGATCTTTTTAGTTTGATACTTCCAAGCAGTCCTTTTAAACATACTAGCTTCGATACTCCCAAGCAGTCCAATTAAACATGAAATTGATCCTAATTTGTCAATCTTTTTTATATTTCTATCTGATGTTGAACTTACCATATAATTCAATATGACCACTGAATTATATTCTAATAATGAAAATCCTTATAAATGATGGAATTTGGAAGGTCTGTTGAACAAAGAAAAGAGACTTCTTGTTAGAAGGGAGTATTGAGTTATTGACACATGACTTGTAATCTGCAGTTGAACCAAAAAGGAACTGGCCCTGGTGCAAGAAGTTCTCATGCAGTCACCATTGTTGGAGAAAAAGCTTACGCCTTTGGTGGCGAGTTCAAGCCCCGTGTACCTGTCGACAACTCCCTCTACGTCTTTGACCTTAATGAGCTAACATGGTCCATAGCTGAAGTAACTGGCGACACTCCCCCACCGCGAGTTGGTGTAACCATGGCTTCTATTGGTGAGACTATATATGTCTTTGGTGGTAGGGATGCCACACATGCAGAGCTTAACGAGCTCTATTCATTTGACACATGTACAAACAAGTGGACCCTACTCTCCACTGGGGACACTGGGCCCGCTCACCGTAGCTACCACTCAGTAGCCACGGATGACCGCAGTATGTACGTATTTGGTGGGTGTGGTGTTGCTGGTAGGCTAAATGATTTATGGGCTTATGATGTTCTTGACAAAACATGGGCCAAGTATCCTTTACCTGGAGATAATCTCAAAGGCAGAGGTGGGCCTGGGCTTGGGGCAGTTGGAGGGAAAATATGGGTGGTGTACGGGTTTGCAGGTATGGAGGTTGATGATGTACATTTCTTTGACCGAAAAACTGAAAAGTGGACCCAGGTCGAGACAACTGGCGAGAAACCTACTCCAAGAAGTGTATTTTCAACTGTTGCAGTCGGGAAGTATATATTTGTATGTGGTGGAGAAATAGACCCTAGTGATTTGGGTCACATGGGCGCGGGGAGGTTCACACACGAGGTCTATGCATTGGATACAGAGACTCTTGTGTGGAAGTTGGTGGAGGATGGTTCTGGTGGTGGGGACCACCCGGGTCCAAGAGGGTGGTGTGCATTTTCGGGTGGGATACGGGATGGCAAAGAGGGATTGTTGGTGTATGGTGGCAATTCGCCGAGTAATGATCGGTTGGATGATATTCACTTTTTTACCCCTTGCTTGGATTAAGCTTAGAAGAAGAAAAAATAAATAAACTTGATGCTTGGTATCATAGTGAAGATGTATGTGATGGGTGGAGTGTGAAAAGGGTGATGTTTAGTACTTTAGTTGTGTACTGACGATAAATTGGAGTATAGAATTGGTAATGTATGAAGTCATATGGGTCCATGTATTTAGTGTTAAAAAGGCAATACAAATGTATTGACATGATATGTAGGTGAGAAATAAAGATGTCATTATGTCAAAATGGATTTCATTTCACCCATCGATCACATTTTGATAATTTGTAGGAATGGAGAATTGTAATACTATGTTTATCGGTGGAAGGATCCGACCGATCGAAGGGTATAAAGCAATAAATACTTAATATTATATTTAAAGAATATAAAAGAAAGAAAGAGAAAAGAAATGAGTTGGTCGTTTTCGGTCTTTTAAATCTTTGAGTTAATCTTGTCACATGTCACACTAGAAGTGAACTTAAATATGTTTTTTCTTTTTCTTATTGGTCCTTCATAATGGATAAAAAGGTAGAAAATGTATATATTTTTTATGTTTTTAAATAATAATTATATCAATAATTTAGTTTTCAATTCTCTATAAATTGAGTCCAATATCGATGTATTTTCATATACCCTTGGAGCATTTGAGTAATTTTCAATATATTATCTAAAAAGCATAATCTTATATTGGAGTTTGGTTACTTGTGGCCAAGTAAAAATGAAATTTGAGTTTTCTTTTGTCCGTTGAATTAAGATATAAAGACATGGGCCATAAACTAGGATTAGAATATAAAGAAATCTAAGCATGATTTCTCAAGTATCTTGAAAAGGGGATGTATAAACTCATATCATATAATAAAGTGTTTATATGTTGTACTTTTTGGACTTGTGGAAAATTTGTTCCAAATCCTTTACTTACAAACTATGCTCATACATGAAACAAACTTGAAGCCTCATTGCCTTTTATTTGCTTTTTAGAAGCACGTTTAAGAAGGGTGTTTTATGCACCAACAAGAAAAGTACAATAACACATGTAATCATTAAAACAATAATTCTAAAATCTCATTAACTCAACTCTAACTCAACTATACAACTTGATCCAATAACATCAAAATATACATCGCTCTTTGTCTCAAAATAATCTCATTTATATGTGGCATACACTTTTAGGTAAAGTACAAATATGTCACCTTTAAACAATTAATGTCTCCTTTACCATTTGCTTTAAGCGTAGATTTTTGTAGAGAAATGTAAATAAAGGTAAAAATGTAAAGTTGATTATGTATTTTTGAAAGGATATATATTCTTTGTGGGATAAAACAAAATGAAAATATAGACATTTATTTTGGTATTCAGGGAGTAGACGAGAAATTACGTGACTCGATCACATTATTCTATCTGGTTAACATAATAAAAAATTGCTTGATGCCTATAAATTCCACGCCTACAAGCTACAACTCATACTTGTTGCAACATCATGGGATATTCAATCAATATCGCTGCTTTAAATCTCAGGTTGTCTTCGTTCGGTTTCTTCTTCATGGGATATTTGGATCAAGGCCTCTGCAAATGTCTGTAGAATTGGTTGAGTCTGTTTTCTTGTTTTTGTATGTGAAGTTTTAGGGGTTGTATTGCTTTTTTGGTTTGGTTTTCTTTAAAAAAACCTGTTGTTCCTTCTGTATTGGGAGTTTTGGCCTCCTCCTTTCTTGGTTGGATGGTTTTGAAACATATAGCTTTTCGAAAACAAAAACAACAAAAATTACTATCCTTTTTACTTAATCAGGGTGAGTTTTTTATATTTGCTAAAAGCAAACTGACCATGTGGTGGAGTTGGAAGGGAACACTATACTTTTGTTGGTCTTTAATTTTAAGGCAGTGGTCCACCAATAATGACGAAACATGCATGATTGCTAGGCATTGCACTTTTAACGAGTTTATACTTAATATGACTATAGTTTTGTTAAAGAAAATAATTACTTGACCAAAAGGGGGATGTAAAGAGACTGGTCACACTTCATATAGAAGCGAAATAATTGCTAATTTTGCTTACTTTCGATGTATCTTTTAGCTTCTGCACAATGGAATGCCGTTAAGCTCAGTCTTTAATTTATTTGTTATTATTTAAGAAAATAAAAATAAAAATAAAATCATTTGTTTAGTAAGTGATTTGGGATTGTAGTAATTAATTAAGATATAATCTCAAAGTAAACTTCATTGTTTTCAAAGTATATCTAGTATTATTATTTTTTATAAATAATTATAGATTATAGATATAGATAGGCAGATTTTGTTTTAACTGCAGTCAAATTAAAATATTATACGGAGTATATTTTTATACAAATAATTAATTATTATAGATAGGTAAATTTTAAAAAAATAAAATAAAATAATTTAAAATATTATAAATTCAGTATAGAAAAATGTTACTGTACGTATTTACTAAAGAAAAAGGTAAAACAATGAATAAATTAAGAAACCCAACTACTTCCAATAAGGCACATGTCCACGTAGAACCAGTTGGCAGATTCTTTAATGTTTATTTTTACATTTATATATTGAAATTTATTTTTTTTATTTATATTTTCTTTTTTTTTTTAGGTAAGATCCTATACCTTTAAAAAAATACAATTAACATATTCTACAATACTGAGCTAAATGTTTTAAAATAATATTCTTCTATTTTTGTAAGTACTAGTTGAAAAATAATTGATGTTAAATCTATTTAAGAGAACCTATTATCACTTATATGACCTAATTTTCGATTACAATTATCAAGACGGTATTTTTTTTTATTAAATTAGTATATTTAGTGTGACACGTAGATCGTCTATTTAGTGCGATTATAGAGGGTCTTTACCAACCTAATAAAATAGTAATTTCATTTAGCACCCATCAATATTTCTTTATTAGAAACATATTTCAAACATCTAATGAAAAACCATAACAAGAGTCAAAGATAGAGATATCAAGTCATAGGTATATCATACAAATCTTTTCCATATAATGACACCAAATAATTAATTTAATTTAATTACAATGATAATAACAACAACAAAAAAGACTCATTGTTTTTCTTCTTTTTATGAATAACACCATGGTAACTACCTTTTAATAATAAATTACATAAAAAAAAAAATCTATTCTTGCATGTGGAAATCTCGTGGTAGACCCATGATACTCGCTGTCACTTTATCACACCGACAAAAATAAAATACAAAAAGATTAAAAAATAATAAAAAATCAAATCAAACCGAACCACGCAAAACAGACCGCCATAACCAAAGTCATCGACGACTCAAATTTACCACCAATGTTAGCCGTTGAATCTGCAGCATCACCGTCGCTATAATCATCGGAACCCGGTCCCGGTGCATCCGCACTATCATCGGTCGTTTCACCCTTCTTTGCAGCCTTCTTCTTCTTTTTAGCCGCCTTAGGTGCAGGCGCGGGCTCATCGGCTTCAACCGCACCTTTAAACAGCTCTCTCGGCTGCAAAACCTTATCAATCGTATAAATTGCAATCGGCTCATCATCCACAACCGTTCCACTAATTGTAGCCGTAACAACCTTCGTCTTCAACGTCACATCATTTCCGTCATTCTGTATCGTAAAATCGTACTTCTTCTTAGCTCCTTCCGTCGCTAAAGTATTCATCAATCCATTACTAGATCTCAACATTCCCATAGAGTTATAAACAGGCACACCATGGTACAACAACAATGACGTTTTCTCTGAAGCTGTTAGGTTTTTATATTTTGGCGCGAAAGCAGTAATTGCATCATCACCTGGACAAAAAACGGTTACACCGCCATCTGCGGAGCTTAAAAATGTTCCGATTGCACCTGATGTAGTTAACAGATCGTAAAACGATTGGCAACCGTCACGTTGTAGTAACGAAGTTAAGTTTAGATCTGGTGCGGCTGTTGGAGCTTCGGCTTCAGGCGATTGTAGAATCGCGCTGATTTGTATGACAGAGATGTTGTACGGCATTTCTAGTACGGATTTTACATAAACGGTGTCGGTTTGACTCGGATTGTCTTCCGGCGTGAATCGCACTTTTCCGCCTTTGATATCGGTGATATGAACGTATCCGGCCGTTCCTGATATTTATGGTAAACAAATTAATTAGAATGTAATAACATAATGTGATTGAATTAACAGGTCATCTTACATAAAAAACAGTTTTATAAGCTCTAAAAATAAGCTAATTAAAAACGTATAAACCATAATTGATTGATTAATATACGGATATTTTACATGCATCCTGTTATTCTATATATACCTGGTGCTTCACCGGTGGCTTGATACATGGTGGCGGTAGAGGTTGAGCCTTTAGTGACTTGATGAAGCTTTTTCGAGCCGAAGTAATCGGCGAAAACGTGTAACGAAAGGACGTTTTTGATCGTTTGTATCGAAAGGCCTTTGGAAATTAATGAGGACATTGCGGCATTGTCCACCGCGCAAACGGTGATGGTTTGTCGGCGGTTGATTTCGTTTGCGAGGTGAGTGATGGTTAGGTAGTGATTAAATGTCGAAAATTCGGGGTGTTTGGCGAGGATTTTTGTAATGTTGTGAGAGTGTACGACGGTGGTTAGTGAGAGGATGAAGACGATGGAAAGAGAAAGAAACGACATCTTCTTCATTGGTGGTGGTGGTGGTGGCGGTGGTGGTTTATGGTGGGGATGATAGTGGTGGGAAGTGAAGATAAGTAAAGTGGAGTGAGTGAGTGGTGTTTGTGTGTCGTTATATATCCATGTGGAATACATAGATTGCTTTACAACAATTAATTGTATAGAATAAGTAAAGAATATTTAATTTTGTTGGTTAGAACAATTATGGTGTGCAATTTATTGTTTAATGATTTATTATTTTTGTTACCTTACCTACATTTATATAAGTTGTTTAGCGTGAAGCCTTTGATTATTCTCATGTTAGCTTCTTTAGTGCCACTTATAAGATTTATGGTGAAGTAAAACTAAGTACAAAACAAATAAAACCTTTTAGACCATAGTTCATATTGTTGTGATACATGCATAAATGTATTTTCCTACCCTAATAAATAAATAATAATATAATAATAAGATGATAAATTATAATGGAAGGATGTGAATTCATTTTTATTTTATATTTTATTATTATTATTGTTCTTTTTTAGTGACAACGGTATATTATAAATGTATTTTCAATAACAATAATTAAAAAAACATATATAAATGAAGGGTGTGAAGGAAGTGAAATTCCAGACTGTCCATGAAATTATTTGGTACCCATCACCATCAATGCTGAATATTATTATTATGTTAGAGTAAAATAATAAGTATAATGTCACCCAAATATTGCGGAATATTATTATTAAAAATACGTACACCTAATTTTTATTTATAAGTAAACTATTACTAGTACAATTAGTTTAATAATCTCGGTTACATAAAGAAAAAACCGTATGACTGTCGCATTGTCCACACCCACACCCTCCCAATGATTTGTCTTTTCATAAATGCCCTCTATTTTGGTAGTCCATGACTACTTTAGTCCGTAAACTACAATTTCCCTCTTGATTATTTTGAGTTTTTATTCTGTTTTTGTCAATTTTCATAAATCTTATTTTTATAAGATTTAAATTTTCATTAGTAGAATAAAGAAATACAATGTAAACTTTATAGAAAACTTTTGTTTTCTGCATAATGGTGCTTACCTTAGAGCCAAACAACTGAACATGATATGATAGTCTGTCTCGTATGGTAAAGATATGTGAAAGTAAAAATGAAACTATTAAGTTTCTCATGGAACCTTATTAAAATTATTGATTGATATTTTTTTATATATCAAAAAGATTTGACAAGAATGATGATTAAGATGTAAGTTTCTATTACCAATATACCATTATGTAGCTATAGTAACTATATATCAATAATAATAACAACAATAAAAAATTTGTCATTGATCATAGGTCTTATATAACGTTTATAAAAAAACTTTTACATATAATATAAATTGGAAAAAATATTTTAAATTTCAAAGTATTTTTTACTTTAAAACTCTTCTAAATGAACACTTATATAGAGTTTATGTGTTGGTAACCCTATGATATGTGCGCATATACGGTACAT
Source organism: Logfia minima (assembly GCA_963921325.1). Classification (NCBI taxonomy): domain Eukaryota; kingdom Viridiplantae; phylum Streptophyta; class Magnoliopsida; order Asterales; family Asteraceae; genus Logfia; species Logfia minima. Next base: position 32,100,684 of record OY992767.1, read on the forward strand.
ATAAGTTTCTAACTTTAAGGAAACGAATTGATAGATCCTATAGTTTGAGGGGGTTAAAGTGATCCATATTATAGTTTAGACTAACATTGGTACTAACCTCATTAGTTTAGGGGTAAAATCAAATTCTTTTAGCTAGTGGTGTGCCCTTAAAGCTGGAATTCGTGGGGTCCAAATAAGTGTCGGTTGCAATATTTAATCAATCAACTTTCCGTTACATGTTTGATTATTTGTCGGTTAAATCAATAGGCCCAAACTATTAAGGTTAACGGGTCATAGTTAAACTTTCTCATGTAGCAAATTTACTTTTATTTTTATTTTTACTATTTTTTTTATTTAATTATCGGAAAAGAAAATATATTACCAAATATATTTGATCATGTTCTACCACACTTTTTACGTATGATTAAATAAATTAATTAATATTATAATATGACAAACTAACAACGTATTGTTCAAGTTAAACTAATTTATTAAGAGATTAAAACTAAAATATTTTAGAAAAATGTGAATACAAATATATATAAAGTTAAAGATGGAATATAAAATAATACTTCACCTACATCTCCACATTATAACGGTAGTTTTACCAACCGTTGGTAATAGAAACCAAAAATCGAAATTGTACACACTAGCATCCTGAATAATTTAATTTTTATTGTTATTATTATTATTTATATTTATATTTATAATTATAATAATTATAAAATACTCTGTGTGTTAATAAACTGTCACGCTGCAGTTAATATACACGTTAGTTCGGTAAATTAATAGGAATTTATTCCATTTAGGCTTAAATAAATAGGTTTAAAAACAAAAGAGTTGGAAAATCTTATTTGAGAGGTAAAGTTTTTTAAATATTTTTATTTTTAAGTTTGAGAGGGTAAACATTTAAAATGTAACGAATGGACTTCAAAACTTATTTTTTCTTATGATTTGATATCTTTTCTAGATTTATCTCCGCTTAAAAATCAGCCTAACTCGTCCATTGATTTGAGTGTTTTCTCTCTTATCATATTATTCATTCATTACATTTATGTAACTAATGGATAAATTAAGTTGATTTCTAAACCTATTTATTTAGATTTATCGATCTTCTCGTGGACTCATTTGCAAGAGTGTTTCATTTCCAAAACTTAATATAAAAAATTGCATTTGTGCAATCTTATCTTAAATAATATATAAGAATCATACTTGTGACATCATCATCTTAATTTGAAATCTAATTAACCAATTGAAAATCATAATTTAAATAAAATATATAATAAATAAAAGAAAACTACGCAATTGAAATGTTCGAAGCTTATATGTATTGCGATTTATGTAATTCTTCTACTAATCAATTAGATTAGGTTTGATTCATTCTGATCCTTATAATAATAATAATAATAATAAATATAACAATAATAATATTATTATTATTATGATATAATGTATTATAATAATAATCTCTATATTAACAAAAGAAAACTTTAATAAGATAATTTTATCTAAAATTTCCCTTTTAAAAGTAATACTTCTAATTAACTTAATATTTTTATATATAATTAAAAGAAAATATGATAGAGGAATCTGAATCTTTTTTTTTTTTTTTATCATTTACGATCTAACGATCTTAATTTCATTTGTATAATTACACTTTTAGCCCCTTAAATAATTAATGTATTTATTTAAATTAAAAAATGAAATCAAATATTTTATTCATTTATAAAAATTAAAGAGTCTATAAACTATATAAGAAAATCGACCATAATTTTTATTCATTTTATTAAAATTAAATTTGTCCCGCATTATAGTGGGTTTATAAATTATATAAAAAATCGAGCAAATAAAATATAAATTTGACCCGTATCATTTCTTTCGTATAATTACACTTTTGGCCCTTAAATATTTGATGTATATGTTTAAATTAAAAAAGTCGATCACAATACAAAAAAATCGACTACGTGTTTTATTCATTTATGAAAATTAAATTCGTCGAGCCTTATCGCAAATCTATAAATTATATAAAAATTCGATCAAATGAAAATTAAATTTGACCCGCGTTATCGCGGGTTTATAACCTAATGTAATATATAGTAGACCTTTTTAAAATTGGTTTATTCTTCTGGGACCTGGGTAGCTCTTATATGGGCTTTTGATCTATATGGTCTATTCTAGATTTGTTGTGTGAGCCCAAGCGTGTGCCCCCCATCAATGACAGGTAGTATTAAACAGAGATTGAGTCAACTTTAAAGCTATTGAGTAAAACTAGCTAGTTTTTAGAATGTCAAGTGTCCGAAAAAGTTGTCTTTTTGGCTAGATTATGTTCTTGCAACTATACACGTACCTCCGATTCAGTGGGCAGTATTTGATAGGATACATCTTGATTCTGTCATCTGTTTAATCGATTTTCGTTTGGTTTAAGAATTTTGTACGAAGTAGAGATGCACACCAATTAATTACTGGAGAATGGGTCTGTTTGGTCCCATTAGAATATAAAATTAAATTTTGTAATTACCAAGTGTGTTGCAATAAGGACAAAGTATTATCAGAAGTCTTCAAGTCTACCTTAAGACCAAGTCCAAATGGTTTGCTACAATTTCCGTACAGCTTCCTTTTTAACTTATTCAAATGTTATTTTCACACAACACATTTACCACCGCCAATACCATCACCATAGCTTTCTTACACACCTCTAGGAGCAAAAATGGCAGATGGTGCTGTGAACTTCCTACTAGAAAAGCTGACAACAATCTTAATGCAAGAAGCATCTTTACTAGGAGATTCGCAAAGTGATGTAGAGGCAATAAAACTAGAGCTAGAAACCATGAGATCGTGTATAAGAGATGTCGAAAGAAAAAGCTCAAGAGTGAATTCGTGGAAACATGGGTTAGACAAGTGAGAGAAGTTGCACTAAAAGTGGAAGATGTATTAGACTAATACATTTACTATAAAGATCTAGAAGACGATAACAAGGGTTTAAAGAATTTTGTTCAAGACATCATCAAGGTTCTAATGCACATGAGCAAAAGACGTACAATATCCACAAAGCTTCAAAAGCTTAAATTAGAGGTTATGAGGTTTGTGAACGAAGAAAGCAATATAAATTTGATGAGAAAGATGAGAAGTGAGGTATTGGGAATGCTTCTATTGATTGGTGTCAGCGCCAAGAAGAATTATCGATTTTTGTTAATGAAGATGAAATAGTGGAATGGATGGTAACAAAGAAACACTTATGGAATGGTTGATGGAGGATGACCCTAGACGAATGGTTATATGCGTTGTGGGTTTGGGTGGATTAGGCAAGACAACTTTGGTTACCAAAGTCTACTATGATCAAGCGATTCAACGAAACTTTGATTGTTGGGCATGGGTATCCGTATCTTAAACAATTGGGGTTGATGAATTGTTAAGAACCATGATCAAGAAAGTGTTTGGAGCGAAACATGAAACGGTCCCTAGTGATTTGGGATTGATGAAATACAGAGAATTGGTGGAGATTCTTATTGAATATCTTCACAAGAAAAGGTATGTGATTATCTTTGATGATGTTTCGGCTATACTTCTTTGGACTAGAATAAGAAGTGCATTTCCCGAAAATGGTGTTGGAAGTATAGTTATATTCACAACTAGAAATGAAGATGTAGCGAAATCAGTAGGACCCGGAAAACAGGTTCTTCGCCTAGACCCTCTTGGTGAGGATGATTATGGGAACTCTTTTGTAGAAAGGCTATTTGGAGTGATTTAGACCATTGTTGTCCGGTAGAACTAGAAGAGTTAGCTCGAGCAATTACTAGGAAATGTGAAGGATTGCCACTTGCCATAGCGGAAATTGGAATAGGCTCGAGAAACAAAACCTTAGCAGACTTGAAGAAAATATACGATAGTCTTAACTGGGAATTGAGCAATAATCCTGAGCTCAAGAGCTTTAAAGGGATCCTGTCATTGAGCTTTAACGATCTACCGTTCTACCTGAATTGTTTCTTGCATTGTTGTGTTTTCGTGATAGGTATCCGATTAAGACGAAAAAGTTTATAAGACGAGGGGTTCATCTTGGAAAGAAAAGGGATAACAACAGAGGAAGTAGCAGAAGAGTATATTACTGAACTTAGTATCCGAAGCATGATTCAAGTGACCGAGACTAATGATGCTGGGAGGGTCAAGGCTCTTCAAGTCCATGATGTTATGCGAGAACTTGCAATGACAATATTTGAAAAAGATAACTTTTGTTCCGCAAATGATGGAAGGAAGGCCAGACTTGTTAGTAAAGTACAACGACTCTCAGTACATAACACAGACAGAAATGTTATTTTTAGGAGGGCTTTGTTATGCCATCTTCGTGCTTTCTTCATGTTTCAGAGGGACAAACTCATCCATGAATGCAGTATTGTCTAGCTTTAAGCTGCTAAAAGTCCTGGAATTGGAGGGAGTGCATGTTGGAAAAATCCTGAAAGCTGTTGTTCGCTTATTTAACTTGAGGTATTTGAATCTTCGAGAAACTAACATTAACAAACTTCCAAAGTGGATCAAGCCGCTAAAAAATCTGCAAACACTTGATGTCAGAAACATTGACCTTGATAATTTACCAAGTGGAATATCAAATATACCAAGACTATGTCACCTGCTTCTATGTAGGCCGGAAACATCCGATCTTCATAGTGGCTTAAAGGTACCTGCAGAAATAACAAAAATAAGAAGTTTACAGACTTTAACCTTGATTGAAGCAGAGGAGGAACTCATCCAGAAAGTTGGAAACTTGACTGAACTAAAACGATTGGATATAACGAAGCAGAAAGCAGTTGATGGGCTGAAACTGTGCAGTTCAGTAGAAAAGATGACAGATCTTCGACGTTTAAGCATAACCGCCAGTACAGAAAGCAAAGAACTTGCTTTTCCACCAATGTTTCTCCAGAAGCTGACATTGGTTGGGCAGTTGAGTAGGTTGCCTCAAATTATCGTCTGCTGATCTTGTGATTGTATTTGGCAAATTATCTAAACCAAACTTTAAAAATTAATCATTTCATCTGGTATTAAACAATAGTCAGTCATATGTACACAAGTTACATATACTTGGAGTTTGTGGTTCAATTTTAGATACCAAATCCTATGAGAATGATACATACATATTACATATAAGCCAATGACATGTCTAGCAGGTTGAAGTGCTGCAAACATACACTGTCAAAACCAACATGCTACAGTCTGTGACTCTTACTATGGAGTATTGCGCATATAATCTATTAATCTCAAGAAAATGTGAACGTGTACACACCACGTATCATACATTTTGTTGCATCTAATTCACGCACAACATAGGAAAGATCCATCAGTCATCAATGTAGTCCCTTTGTAATTCTCGTTGGATTGAATCTCTTATCAGTAATATGTGCCTACGTGTTGATAAGCAATCATGAATATCAAAATATGCAAGAATATTGCATTCCCAGAATATATATTAAAAATAAAATTAAAACAAATGCAAGATTAATTCCCTTTCTTGTATCAAGTAAAGGTTTAGCCATAACTAATTAACTATAGTTAATTATTTGATTTGGGGCAATGTGAGTAGGCCTTTTTAAAATTGGTTTAGGTTTTGGGTAGCTATTATATATATTGGTTTTTGACTTATTCAGTTTTGGACCAACAGTTACACCTGGACTAATGGACTAAATTTCTTGCGTGAGCCCAAGTGTGTGACCCATCAACTCTTCGATACAAAATTTATTTTCATGACAAACACTTTAGAAAATAATATCACAGTCGTAGACACTCTTTATTTTTTTATATTTTTTTATATTTTTTTTCTTATTAACCTACTTTACCTTTTTGTTCTTTGTAACCTTTTTATCCTTGAATTGAAACTTGGTTTTTTTGTCCTTTATGACCATTATTCGTACTATTCATTGAAAGATCTGATAAACAACTGATGATGTGATTAAGTTTTTAGATTTGAGTTTTGTGATATAAAATCATAATTTAAAAACGTAAAAAATTACACATGAAACAACACCATTTTATATAAGCAATATACTTTCGATTCGAACAAGAGTTTCAAACCATGTATAAGTTTTTAACACGTAAAATGATGTCGTTTCATATCTATTTATTTTTATTTATTACACTTTTAAAAAAAGATCCCATTTTATAGAATAAAATTTATAAACTTGATCACATTATCAATTGTTTATTGAATTTTCTGAAGAATAATGCGAATAATGATCACGAATGATAAAAAAATCAAATTTCAGTGACACTAAAATTAAAATAAAATAAAATACAATAGTTCAAAAAACAAAATAAAAAGTATAAAAAGTAAAGTATTACTTTAAATTAAAAATATATTCATCTTACCATCTAAACGGCATCTCTATGGTTTTGGGGTTAAATATATGGGTGTTTTTTAGTTATATGAGACAACATTACAAAAGTTCGCCTACGAGCTTCTCTATGTTTTAGAATGACAAAAGCTTAGTCAAATATGATTAATTCTTAAGGTCTGTTTGTTTTTGAAAAAATTTAATTTATTAATTTTGATTAAAAAAGCTCTTTAAAAAATAAAAGTCTACTTTAACATGTACAAAATATAACATTAAAATTCAATGAAAATCTTAAAGCTCTTTGAAAATAATTTTTTATAAAATTATAAAATTTTAAACTCTTACAGTCTACAACTACAATCTACAAATATAACCTAAACTACTTCACTAAACAAACTCTTAATATGCTAATAGCCAAATAGAGTTGCAACATAGAAAGAGCTACACAATCATTCGTGTGAACTTTTTTATAACGCAAGCACAAGATAAGTACATTGTCACCGACCTGATATCCATATTTAATAGTTTCCATTCAATTTTTTTGAGACATTCATCAACACCTAATTTAAACAAGTTACTAGCTATGGTGCCTTGCTAAAATTCTGTCCATTGCTAGTGATTTGTATCCATCCAACTATAGATTTATATAAAGTACATTTACTGGTAAATGAATAAATTTTGATGATATATCCTTGTTTTATAATAAGCTAGCTAAAAACCTCAAAAAGTGAATCTACAGTGTATACATTTAAACAAAATCTAAACTTGATGTTATTACAATGACAATATAGAAATAAAAATATCATAAGTACTCAAAAAACCCTAATTTCTTTCACAAATACGAAGTATCAAATAATCCTTTTATCTCGGGTTAAAGAGATACCAAATCCATTAAGGATTAAAAAAAAAACCCCTTTAAACCCTAAAAGGAATACACAACATCATCATAAAATAAAAATACTACTATTAATTTACTCATGCTTTAATTTCAAATCTTGAGCACTTAATTGACCCCACCGATATATCAATTTCTATCATATTTTCTTCCTCATTCATATCCGGCCACCATAACACCGATTCCGGCGACCTTTTCCGGTAACAATACTTAGATTCTTCTTCATCTCTATAATTTTTATACCCAACATAGTGACCACCCGGAAGCGCGATTTCGATCAAACTCTCCTCATCGGATATCGATCCATCGGAGCAGTCAGGTCTCCGGCAACTCTCGCCGGAAAATTGCCACGCATCAAAATCCGAATCTTCTTCAGTTGTACATGAAAACTGATCAATAATTTCACTTTCTGAGCAAGAATCCGGTGAACCCACATCCAAAGATCCATGCTTTATTACATCATTATGATCTTGATGGGATTGTTGTACTTCACGTTCAAGAACTTGTACATTGTACTTTGAGTGTTGCATGAACAACAATGAAAAAAAAACCAAGATCAAAACTGTGATAATCAGCACTATTAAGTTACCACATGCAAAAGTGAAAATAGGAGTTATAGTAGAAAAAATCCCCATATCTTAAAAAAATATAAATATATAGATGTGAATATATAGAGAAAAAAGGTATTTTTATTTGTACAAAAGACAAGTAAAAAAAGATGGGATTTTTGGTTAATTGAGTGAGATTTAGGAAGGGGAGAAAAAGGAACAAAAACTGAGTGTAAAACAGAGTTAGCAGACGAGTGTGGTGGTGGAAGAGATATAAATAATAGAATTTGAAGTGATCTAATTAAGAAATAAAAAATTGTACTAGTACTAGTATTAAAGATGATGAGAACTGAGACAACTTTGCACACAGTTCCCCATCAAGTGCGTGTAAATATTTTAATTGTTAGGAATTAAAAAAATGTGAGCTACCAATGAGAATGGTGTTTGCTGTTTCCTCTGCAACTGATGATTCTCTTGGAAAGCCCAAAACCCTTATGGTTTAAGAGCTTGGGAATTTGGGAAGTCATGTGCCAACCTCTGAGCTCACCACATGGCACTTTCCTCTTGCAGAATTAACTTCGCTATAATACATCTACAAAGTTTAAACCATATGCAAATTGTACTACCGTTAAAACGTCCACTTATCCTCACAAAATGTCGTGGATTCGAACTGGTAAACATCTGTAAGGTTAAAACACTTCCCTCGTGACATGTAGTCGCAGGACAATTGCGAATCACATCCGTCACGATTGTATGTAGTTTCACGACTATACTCGTATTTTAGTGTCTGATTACAATTGAGATCACTATCTTATCTAATTATTAATTTTTAAAAAAGTAATTATTTTTATTTAAATAAAACATTACATTCAATTTAAATAATACTTCACTAATTAAAAGTATACTAAAAAAAGTTACAATAACTAAAAAAAGACATTCTAAAAAGTATGATATACAATAATTAAAAATAGAAACAACTCTTAAATTATTTTCATCTTTGTTTTCGTTGCCGTCAGGGTCGAGGCCCACGAATTGAGCAAATCTTTTGTGAATATAGTTTTTTTCATGTTAAGGACGCAACTCGCGTCCCTTGAGTTGTAGCCCTCAGTAATTAGAAACTTCAAATAACTCAATAGTCGAACGGATTTTTTCTTCATCCCTAATCTCATGCATAGCTTCTAGATGTATTTGTTCCATCATGTCTTTATATCCCGCTATATGTTCCACCACAACTTCGAGTCTTAAATCGCTACCACACGAAAAAGTCTATGCGTTAAAGAGCAAGAACTTATTGCGAGTTTTGGTTGCTTTGTACTCAACCGTCCGGTGGGTCGTGGAATCGTATGTTCTCTAAAAAACTCATTCGGTATATCGTTTTTGAGATTAACTGTCTCGGTTTCACCTACTAGATCGTTGTCAAATAATCGTCTCGTGCTTCCATGCTTCTTCTTTAACGCTCTAATTTTTTTGTTGCATACGATTATTGCGCCTTTACCTTTTTCTTTAATTACTCGTTGTTGGAATTTTTGGTGGTTTTATTTGAGTGGTTGCTGAGGGTAATACGATGGTTGAAAGAGGCCTAATTATTGTGGATTCGGGTTTGGTGGTGACAAGCTAGAACCTAGGGTATTCATAGTACCGAAATGGAGCGGTTGAGTGATTGATAATCTTAACCTTTTATAAATCATTTTCACATTTTCCTTACTAACTTAAATTCAGAAGATCGAAAATGAGTACTTTATCCCTTTCATTTAATATTTTCATATGGTAATTAGGATATTATGCCAACTCCCATGATGAGAATAATTATATATTAAATATGACCATAAAAATTTAAGATTTATCAAATTACTAAAAAAAATTTCACAATGAATTCACATTATTCGTACATATTATATTGAAAATTTATATAATTTTATTTCTAAATTTTTTGATATGAATAAAGATATTATTAACAAATTATCTTTTGCTATATTGTGTAAGCATCCCAATGATAAATATTATTTTGCTCTAGCATATATCGCTTTAGTAAATATGTTTTCCATGCACGTTGTTTTAGTAGAAATGTTCATTATCAAATTAATGAAAAAAAATGTTCAGTACTTCTCTTTTATGTAAAGTACAAAATGGTAATTGTCATAAATAAACGAAAATAGACCATATTATTTCATGTAAAGTTGCACGCATAAGTTAAGTTATCCCTATAATTTACCTAAATCGGGGTAGCTATTTTGAGCACTTAATTGAGAAAAATACTACAACAATAATTTTAATACAGTACTATTTTACGTGGAGTATATGAGAGGGCAAAATGGTACGATATATGTTAAGAACTTTTCATGAGAATGAACTTAAAGTCACCTTGATGGATCACCTATTGAAGGTAGTTCTTTTTTAGGCATATGTGAATTCCAATTATAATTGTTATTTGGTCTAGCTAAATTGTTGTACACTCCACTCTAATAAGATTTTTAATACTTGCGCATTGCAGCGTAATGAAATAATTATACTAAGTCAGTTTTGATTTTATCAACTTATTTTTATTAGAAAATATATCATAAACTCACACTATCTTGAATATAATAATCTAAATGAGTACAAGCATGCACTTAACATAAAACAAAACTCAATAAATATGATGATATGTTATTTGAGTGATTTATAAAAGTGAGATAAAATTTCAAGTCGTGCATATTTAAGCAATTAAGTGAGTATAATTACAACAAAGAAAATATAAAAATTATTCAACTACTAATTTTAATATCTTTAAAAATCGTGAACTTTTTATACAATAAAAATGTAAAAACTAATAATAATTATTATTATAGTAATAATAATTGTAATATTAATAATATTAATATTCAAAAAAAAAATAATGATGATGGTTATGCCTATGATTATGCTAATAATAATAACTCTATTATAACTTATAGAGGCCAAAATGGATTTATAAGGACACGTGGATGTAAATTGAAAAATATACCAAAAAGTACCATTGCATTCACTAGCAAATTTGTTTGGTAATTGATACCAAGTAAGAATGCTTAAAACTGCTTCATAAATTATCACACCTTCCTTAATTAGATAATTAGCTTTGTTGCTAATCTAAGATAAAATTGACTTTAATAATATGGTCAAAATCAGTCAAAGAAACAAAAGTTGAACCTATTTTTTACAATACTACTACTATACAAAGTTGAAAGGGATGGTTTGCATTTGGTTTGTGCATCTAATGATGTCTTCATGCAATATGGGTCATCAATGTGTCCCCAAATATTATATAAGCATGAGGTTCAACAAATTAAATCAAAGTGGTCTACGCTCTAAACTTACCCTTTTGTCTTATGTTAATTCATATATGCTAAAAACATTTCAAAGTCGCGATCACCATTAAATCCATTTTCGAATAATGTCTTATATATCTGTTCGCGTGACACTTAGAGGCAGAGCTAACATAAACTTATTGAGGGCGAAAAGAGCTTTCTTTTTGTTTTTTGTTTTTACGAGTGTAAAATATTATTAATACTCTTTAATTTTTTTTATTTTTATATAACAAATCTGTGAAGGGAACAATGACCCTATCCACTTGTACATCCGCTGATGGCACTGTGTATATATACTATTATTCGTACTCATTCTCTCCTTTGGTGGCCAATAATTTATACAGTATATTACAAGTGTGTAAGTGGTGTCCTTTTAAAGCCCAAAAGGGTATTGCGAAATGCATACTACAGGGTCAACGTCATTTTATCATAATAACCTTCAATTTTTATGTAATACATAAATGACCTTCCACTTTCATTTGTAGAACAATCTACTCATTAGCGATTTTTATTTATCACCTTCAACTTAATTTTATTAAAATTTAAATATATTTTCTTAATCTATTCATTAATCATCATCATTAATGCATAATTATATCTATATTTAACATACTATAAGTATCTAATTATCCTTAATTAGGTACAACTAGGAACTAGTTAACTATCCTAAATTAAGTGGTTATCACTAGATTCAAAGCATGGGTCACAAAAATGATGTATAGATGTATCAAACCAAGAACGTTCATCAACACTTAGAAATGGTCCCCTACAACCTTTGTTGAATCGAAATGTGTACATTTAAAGTAACTCACATTACCCAACACTGATAGGCCTTAAACACAACCTCCCCAAAGATTAATCCTTTTTTAATATTGTAATTTGGATTGTTTCTCATGTTTGGTTGCTAAAATGTGGGGCAAAGTGGTTGTATAGTTGAGGTTACAATGTCACTTTTCTTTTGGCCAAGAAAAGTTGAGTTGTGATTGACTGACATGTGTAATACACGATTTTTTCAACTCTGACACGTGACAGTTTACATATGTTCCCTTTGAGGATGCATTTTCTCATTTTGTTCGTTTCCAATTGATGGTTATCCCTTAATCGAGAATGTTAGATCTTGGCGTTAAGCTTAATAGAAAAACGTCACATTTTTCACTTCATTAGAGTGCAACAATTGGTTCTGCATTTTCAAGCAGATATTATAGAGCTTGTGGATGGAAGGAAGTGCCTAATCAATAATTAGGTCTTTCATAAAATCAGATTTTACCATGAAAAAATATAAAATAATTATAATGCCAAGTATAACTATTTTATCTACATTTTGTTGCAATAAACATAAAATCAAATTTTATCGAATAAGATTCGGATTATTTGAGTTCAGATTCGTTTTGGAATGGTTATGATTTGGATATTGTGTTTTAACCCGAATAACATAAAATCTTATATTTTGGTGTCTTGAACATAATATAAACTTCACAATATAATCCTAATAGCTTTATATAGATAGACACATATAGATCATAAATAACATCTATATAGAATTATATTTGTATATTCAGTACATTTTTCGGGTTAATCAAATTCAAGAATTATTTATCCGTAATCTAATTCAAATAAGATTCACGTTACTTAGATTTAAGTTATTTGAATTTGATTAATCAAACAGGTCAATCCCTTAAACCCGAATCCGATCAAAATTGAGTCGGTTAGATTCATCAACAAGGTATGTACTTTTGGCATATTAAAGCCCGTATGTTAACTATTGGGCGGGCCTAAATGCGTAAGCATGAAAATAAATTTTTTCCATCTGGACTTAGGCCCATATATGGTTACAGGGGCAAAATGTGTGTTTGGTACTTTGGTAGTTAAAATTAAATTCATTCTTTTGGACCACCTCACCTCTCTGTTTATTTCTATTTCTTGAATTGTCACTGGACGGAGATTCTTCCGACAATAAATTCCTTGACCGCCTGACCTTAAATGTTGAATTAAGGATCCAATCATATTTTTTTAATTTAATTTAATAAAAAAGGATACCATACAAAATTCTAAGCTTTAATTTTTTACTTTTTAATTCCACGCTTACGTTTTTTTCTTATTCAATATTTGTTGTATGTGACGTATTCAATTTTATATTTGTCAATTTTATATTCTAAGCTTTATAATTTTTTTAATTTATATTTGTTGTAGGCATGCCGAGATTTCCGCCAAGAAAGAAGCACTTGTAAACTTTTTGACTGACCCGTTGGATGTAAGATCCACACTCAGACCGGCTGACGTTTTGGTTTTTGGATGGGTTGAAGGGAAACATGCATGTGTGGATCTAACCGGGGTTTCTCCTCTCGTCGGTTTGAGAAGTGGGGGTTTTACAGTGAATATGCTACTTTGAAAGCCGCCTCATGCAAAGTGACAAAACACGAGAAAGCATGCATTGAAAATCAACACGTGTTTATACCTTTCGCGTTTGATACTTTTGGTTTCCTTGCACCTGAGGCGGTGGAGCTCCTCAACAGAGTCCAACGCGTCATGCATAGTAATGTTATGACCCCTAGATCCATAAATGTTGTTTTCAAAAGAATTAGTTTTGCAATCCAGAAAGGCTAACGGCGCAACTTGTTACTCGTTTGCCTTCTAC